>CM062291.1:421760407-422960407 GCA_031216915.1 Pictodentalium vernedei
TTCATAAACTCCTCAGAAGAAAAACAAGAGGCCCCAAGGGGCCCGAGGGCGCTCACCTGACATGGTAGCCTAAATATCAACCCAGAGAATTGATTTCAACAAGTTGCATCTGCTCCTCCTAAGAAAAGCTTATACCAAATATCCAAAGATTCTGACCAGTGGATCTAAAAAAAAGAGAAGATTTTAAAAGAATATTCCTCATATTGAACTAAGTTATAATTCGGGCTCCCACAGGGAGCCCATATATGAACATAGGGACTTGGCTTTAACAAACTTGAATCTCGCCCCCCTAAGGATGCTGCACACCAAATATCAAAATATTCTGACTGCTGGATCTGAAGAAGAAGATTTTTAAAGAAAATTCCTCATTTTGAACTAAGTTACAATTCAAGCTCCCACAGTGAGTCCAAATATGGACCTAGGGATATGGCTTGAACAAACTTGAATCTCCCCCCCCCCCCCCCCCCCCCCCCCCCCTAAGGATGTTGCATATCAAATATCAAAACATTCCAACTGTTGGATCTAAAGAAGATTTTTAAAGAAAATTCCTCATTTTGAACTATGTTATACTTTGGGCTACCACAGTGAGCCCAAATATGAATCCAGGGACTTGGCTTGAACAAACTTGAATCTCACCCCCCTAAGCATGGTGCATACCCATATCAAAAGATTCAGCCTGCTGGATCTTGAGAAGAAAATTTTCAAAGAAATTTGCCTGAAATGCACTAAGTTCGAAATCAGGCTTCTATAGTGAGCCCAAATATGAATCTAGGGGGCCGATTTGAACAAACTTGAATCAGATCCACCCCACAATGTTGCATACCAAATATCAAAAGATTCTGCCTGCTGGATCTGGAGAAGAAGATTTTTTAAGAAATTTGCCTGAAATGCATTAAGTTCGAATTCGGGCTTCTATAGTGAGCCCAAATATGAATCCAGGGGGCCGATTTGAACAAACTTGAATCAGATCCACCCCACAATGTTGCATACCAAATATCAAAAGATTCTGCCTGCTGGATCTGGAGAAGATTTTTTAAGAAATTTGCCTGAAATGCACTAAGTTCGAATTCGGGCTTCTAAAGTGAGCCCAAATATGAATCCAGGGGGCCGATTTGAACAAATTTGAATCAGATCCACCCCACAATGTTGCATACCAAATATCAAAAGATTCTGCCTGCTGGATCTGGAAAAGAAGATTTTTTAAGAAATTTGCCTGAAATGCATTAAGTTCGAATTCGGGTTTCTATAGTGAGCCCAAATATGAATCCAGGGGGCCGATTTGAACAAACTTGAATCAGATCCACCCCACAATGTTGCATACCAAATATCAAAAGATTCTGCCTGCTGGATCTGGAGAAGAAGATTTTTTAAGAAATTTGCCTGAAATGCACTAAGTTCGAAATTGGGCTCCTATACTGAGCCCAAATATGAACCCAGGGGGCAGATTTGAACAAACTTGAATCAGATCCACCCTACAATGTTGCATACCAAATATCAAAAGATTCTGCCTGCTGGATCTGGAGAAGAAGATTTTTTAATCTTTTTCCCATTGCCTACAGTGTTAAAAAGTGCTGACTCAGCACTTTTTCTAAGTCCTGAAAAAAGTTCCTTGTGATCAAACCGATAGGGATTTTTTTAAACCATTCTATTCTACTGGATAAAAGTAAGCTTTATACAAAATAAGAATTCTCTGTGCCATGTAGTTTTGGAGATATGGCAGTTTTGAAGGTTTTTCCTATTTTTAGCTCCCGAGGTTCCCACAGGGCAATGAGAAAATTTTTTTTGCATCAATCAACTACTTATGACCCATTATCATCTCATATCAAATTTGGTTCAAATCGACCTCACGGTTCTGAAAATAGAAATTTTAGGCGGGGCCAAAATTTTTGCCCCTCCCATAACGAAGGCAAATAATGCCTGACAAACTTCTCTTGAACAAACTTGATTCTAAACCTCAAAAACACTCTGTATACCACATATCAAGTCTCTGCTACTGGTGGTTCATTAGAAGAAGATTTTCAAACAAGAGGCCCCAGGGGGCCTGAGGGCGCTCACCTGACTAGCGGGGGAGGAATTCGTCACATACAGGTGAATTGTGCACTTGGTGATACCTTCTTGAAATTTGGCACACTGTTAGTGTAGGCTATGAGGTTCTCAAAAACGATCGGCTACAAGTTGACACCGACCGGTGGCGACCAGTAGCGGCACAATCCAAAATGGCCGCCAGCGGCTGAAGGGAACCTCCTTTTCGACGGTCTACCGACTATACATCCGATTGTAAGGGCGCGAAAGTGAACTCTGATCCACGCACGTGTTGGAAACAGACGTGGGAGATGATGTAGAATAAAACGAGATTCTCTATACGGACGCATCAATTTCTTGGAACTTGAAAAGAGCGTTGTTTCTCCGGGATCAGCGTCATTCAGGCAAACCTGAATGACGCTGATCCCGGAGAAACAACGCTCTTTATGAAGCAGTCTCTTTGCCATACAATCTCTTGTTTGGCGTAATTCCGCAAGCAATTCTGATTTGTCTGTCGAAATTAATTCGAGAACGCGATTGTTCACAAAAATCATTCACAGAATGAGTGAGAATCCTCTTCGTGTACGGACTAGTACTGACTGGGAACGTTGTTGCTTTTGCCAGCAAGACAGTTCCAAGAAATTGATGCGTCCGTATAGAGAATCTCGTTTTCATGACGCCTATAAAGCTATTGAGGAAGACATAACGCGCTTCCTAGATAATGGCGTTGAGCTTCCATATAATTTGACCATTGATTGTTTGATGAGAGAGAGTGATGAGTGTATGTCGATGTCACTGTTGACGAATAAGGCAATATATCATAAGACATGCCGTGACAGTATTCGGACTCACATCGTACAGCGCGTGCTACACAAGCGAGAGCGAAATGAGGCAGTGGCATCCTGCTCCACGCTGAGTCCTAAAAGAACACGGACAAGTTTTGAATCTGGCTGTGACAGGAAACTGCCCCAGTGTGTTTATTGTCACAAACGCGAAGGTGACAGCAGTGAGCCTATTTGCAGATCAATGTCTGATAACAATAAACTCAAAATTATGGCAAAGGAAGCCGAGAACTGGGTTGTTTTTTCTCGGGTCAATGCAGCATTTGATTCCGCTGCTAGTGATCTTTACTATCACAAAACCTGTTATTGTAAGCTTGCCAATGAAGCACGAGCGGCTAAATCTAAAAAGTCGAAGAACGCCGAACATTCCGCGTCAGGCCTGCCCTATGACCCTCTCGTTATGGCAGAGCTCATAACATTTGTTGAACACAACGATTCCGCGATGAAGCTTGTCGATCTCAAGAATCTGTACAGTCGGAGGTTGAAGCAAGTCGGTTCTGATTGGCTTAGTGAAGAAATACATTCCACTCGATTCAAAGAACATTTGTTGCAGAAATTGGGCGATGGCTGGGACGCCTTCACACAGGGTAGAGATGTGTTTATTTCAAGTAGGTTTCGAGTTGGCTCCTTGTTGTCCGAATCTTTAACTCGTATAGTGTCTGAGGAAGAGGCAAAAAAGATAGTTGATGTGGGTCTTCTTCTGCGTAAACACATACTCATATCTCAAGCTCCTTTCACGGGATCATTTTCATCTTATTGCTTGAGCGAGCCTGTACCCAACTCACTCCTGACTCTTCTTAGAGTTCTACTTGAGGGCACATGTAGTATACAGAACTTAGGCGATGATGAGACTGTTAATGCCAAGACTCGAGTGGCTTGTACTATTTCACAGATGCTGATCAGCAATTCAGCGAAACGCTCCGAACATGCACAAAATGTTCACCAGAGACGTGACAGAGAAACTCCAATGCCTCTTTATGTGGGTTTGAAGTTGCATGCCCATGATCGTATGAAAAATCTTATCAGAGATTTTCATCAAATGGGACTCTCTGTCTCTTATGATCGCGTAATGGATGTTCGCAGGAGTTTCGCGAGAGCTGTTTCACTGCGGTTCAAGAACGAAGGTGTTGTAGTCCCAGCTAACTGCAAACGTAATGTTTTCTCGATAGGAACCACTGATAACATTGATGTATCTGGTAGATCTGATATGCATGGTACGTCCATCACACTCATTGGTCAACTGAGCAGGGACAATGTGGGTACTGATCCCCCACCACTGAGTTTAGATGTTCCAGAAGACACACAAATTGAACTCCCAGACGACTATGCATTTGTTCCTTTCGTTGAAGACTTTGGTGGGGACATCAGGCTTGAATCTCCAGATGAATGTAATGTACGGCCCAATGAATATGCAGATTTGAACGTGGGAGAGAATGACTGGTTGTCTCATGTGTCACAGATCAGCAATAAAGGGAAGGTTGATGGCAGCTGGCAGCTTGATGAAGTCCCTGTGACCTTTTCAGGCTTCTTTTCAAAACATGAAGATCAAGACAATGTCAAACCTCGTGCAGTTATTGGGGTATTCCCTGTTTTCAGTGAGCAGAAAGCGGACTCACTCAGTATGCAGAAGCATGCTATGTATGTGGTCAGGGAAGCTACTGCTTTCGTAAACCCCGGCCAGATACCTGTCATTGAAGGTGACTGTCCGTTGTATGCCAGGCAGAAAAAATGTCAATGGCTGTTCCCAGAGGAGATAGGTGAGGATCGAATGGTGTGTATGATTGGATTCCTGCATCTTGAAATGTGCACCCAAGAAGCTGGTGGTAAGCTTATGGGTGGTTCTGGTTGGGAGCGAATGTTTCACCTCGCAAAGATATTCACACCCGGTGTAGCATCATCCCTACTTGGTGGGAAACATGTCAAGAGGACGCGACAGGCATATCTTCTCACTCTAGCTTGGCTTGAGATCCTCAGAAAGAATGCTTATGAGATTTACTGTCAGCAGACTGGGCCCCATGAGTCATTTGAAATGTGGGAACAGAGGATTCTTTCACAATCTCCAACTGCGCGCTATTGGGGTGAAATCGTTCGGAACTTTCTCTTGACAAGCTGTCAATTCGTTCGGAACCAACGAATCGGTAACTGGCCTGGTACACTGTGTTCTATCGATGAGTTGTGCAGTTACTTTTTTGCCCTAGGACATACAAATTATTGTCGGTGGGTCCCCGTATTTCTGAGAGACATGTCTCAGCTACCCAGGCGGCATCCTTCAATCCACAACAAATTCATGGAAGGCCATTTTGTGGTCCAGCGTAGTGAGAGGAAGTTCAGTATGATGGGTTTAGATCAGAGCCAAGAACATAGTATCCAACTACTCAAAGAAGACAGTGGTCCAAAAGGTCTCTATGGCCAGGCTGAAGAGAAAGTCGTTATTGAGCTTTCAAGGTCAGAAGTTCTGCGTGTTATAGATGAGTATGAATATGCAAGTTTCCACACAACATCATCAGATAACACGGGACACCCGGAAAGTTCGGTATCAGAGCAGAAAAAATTTCTGAATCAATTGAAATCTCTCCTCGATCTGGTGAATCAGGGACTCATTATCAACCCTTATGATGAAACTAGTGGTCAGCTGGTGACATTAGATACTGGTGAATATATGGACCCCGAAGTTAGTAAGAGTTTACGGTCATTACCCGAAAGGGGCAAGCATTTATATTCCACTTTCTTGAAGGAAAGGCTTGTGGAATGCACCGTACCCCTGAATGATGTTATTCCCAAGGCAAATATATATACCTTCCTTAACCCACCCCCAGCCAACCTGGACAAAGGCCGAGACAAACTCATGTCAAGTAAAGCAACTGCCGCAATAGTTACCCAGATGTTCGTTTCACTGCAAGCCCGGCCTGATTCAAACATGGATGAGTTTTTCATGCACGAGAATGCACGTGATCCGCCAGCATTATCCGATAGAGGTAAGCTACGGAGTGGGACAAAATCTCAAATTCTCAATTGTTTACCAGCTATTCCTGCACAAGGGAAGAATTCAGCAGCTAGACAAGCTTCAGTTGTCATCTTGGATATGCCTGCTGTAGTCCATGTAATCAAACCACAGAAAGCGGATCTGTTTGGAGAATATGCTCGATTGCAATTATTGCCATACATCGAATCTCTGATTAACACGAACACCACAAGGGTTGATGCGATCTATGACTGTTACCCCGAAGGCAGTTTGAAGAATCAGACGCGAGCAAAACGCCTCGGTGAGACAGCAGTTAGGTTGATACGGGTGTCCGAGAACGTCCCTTTACCTAAAGGGAAGAATTGGCAGGCATTCTTGAAAGTTAGTGAGAATAAAGACGAATTTTTCAAGTTCCTGTCTGCTGAACTGCTGAAATTAACATCAACATCCGAGTACCAGTTGTTAACGACATCAGGAGAATATGTACTATGCAATAAGGATGTTAGCTTATGTGACATATCTCCATCGAACCACGAGGAAGCAGACACGCGCATGATGCTTCATCTCAACCATGCAGTCTCACAAGGTCACAAAATAGCTTTTCTTCGCACGGTTGATTCTGATGTCGTCATTCTGTCTTTGCACCATTTCGCAACATTCCGTGACCTTGGACTCAGTGAGCTGTGGATTGGGTTTGGAATTGGAAAGGCATATAAAGATATGCCAATTCATGAGATAGCTTCACAACTTGGACCTGATTACTGTAAGGCCCTGACTTTCTTCCACGCCTTCACAGGTTGTGATGTAACATCCAGCATGCTCGGCATTGGGAAGAAGACAGGATGGAATGCATGGATGAATTTTCCCGCATCAACTGAAATGATGATAGAATTGACTGAGAATCCGCAAGTCTTTTCAGAGGATTCCCCTCATATGCAGCATATCGAAAAACTCACCATACAGATGTACAGTAACAGTTGTGTCAGTACACGTGTCAATGATGCGAGACGGCATATGTTCACACATGGCCTTAAGTCTATGGAAAACATCCCGCCCACCAAAGCAGCTCTGTATCAACATGTAAAAAGGGTAATTCTTGTGTCATCTTTCATTTGGCATCGTGCTCTGCAGAAACACTTATGTGTGCCAGACCCATCACAGTACGGATGGGAGTGGAATCCACGTCTCAATATTCTGGTCCCATTTTGGACTCACCTAGGAGACGCAAGTGCTGCATGTGCACTGATGCTCCACTGTAGTTGTGCCAAGGCCTGCAAGGGCAATTGCAAATGCTTGAAAGCTGGATTAAGGTGCACACCTTTGTGTAAGTGTGAAGGTGGCTGTTGTAACAATATTGAGTAGTATACTGTCATGTTAGGACCAGTCATCTCCTATTCTGGTATTTTTTTTTCCATTTTCGGCCAGTTAACACATGTCATGTTTCTAGTTGAGTTGATTTTGCTAACAAATGTTCATCCCATGTGGCTTGCTACATTGTCCGGGGTATAGGAATACAGTTTTAGATTTCGGAAAATAGTCTGTTATTTACTGCACAAGACGGTGTTAATTCATGCATAGCATGATACAATATCCCCAACTATTTTGCCTCTGTACAACAGTTGATACCTTCGTTCACCCGTGTGTTCATCTATGGTATCCTTGTCTTTCTCTGGCCATAGGCCACATGTGACTAGTCAGTTCCTACTCCATAGCAAATCAACTTGGAAATCCTTCATCTTGTAGCGCACTCATGTCTCAATGAATCCATACCTGAGTTGATCTAATAAATCTAACGTAAGGTATCAAATTGCCATACCGGATCATATTTCGATAAGTTATTCGCTAAAACATTTCGACCACTCATCGACATCAAAGGTCATGTTTTGGCTCCCAGTGGTGGCTATATCTCTATATCCCTGGTAAAGTAGCATACCATGAGGGATGGGCATTAAGTGTCGGCAACATTAATCCTGACTTGGAACACACCACATCTTAACTGGCCGAAAATGAAGAATACTACTTGTAGTCAAAAAATATTCCTGTACCTCGAATGACTGCAAACATACACTCACCCCTTCTAGTCCCATTTTGCCAATGTTCTATACTGGCAAGATAACATTGTATAATTAACAACGGGAACTAATGCATCCCGAGTTCATTCCAGCACTGCCCTTGCTGGCAGACGTGTCGCTATGGTGTTGAGATTGAACCAGAACTCCTCTAGAAATTTGATAGTTTTATTTTCTTAGAAAATAAATCTATCGAAAATGCCGGAAGTTGAGAATAGACTGTCACTTTAATTGGATTATCAAATGTCCAAGTATCCCCACTGCTGCATACTATCGAGTACCCTTGTTCATGTGTTGACAGGAATCTCTCATACCATGTTCATTTGACCATTGCATTCCCGAGAAACATTCAACACTAATTTATCTACGGACGGACGATCATACTGACAGTCAGACACACAGACGCACACATCGACGGAAATTCTGATCCCATTATCCATTAATCTTCCCCCCAACTTGTTCCAAGGGCTTCACTCCATCATTCACATCAATTACAGCACATGTATGGTGTTAGGTTTGGAGCTTCAGTTGTGCGATCGGCGAAAATAGCTTTTTTTCGATCCGCTTGGCGGCCATTTTGGATTTCGCTGCTAGTGGTGGCTAGAGGATGGTGCCAACTTGTAGCCGATCGATTTTGAAATCTCTGATGCCTACCCTTACATCATGCCAAATTTCAGGAAGGTATCACCAAGTGCACAATTCTAGCGAATTCCTCCCCCGCTATGACATGGTAGCCTAAATATCCACCCAGAGAATTGATTTCCACAAGTTGCATCTGCTCCTCCTAAGAAAAGCTGAAACCAAATATCCAAATATTCTGACCAGTGGATCTAAAAAAAGATTTTTAAAGAATATTCCTCATACTGAACTAAGTCATAATTCGGGCTCCCACAGGGAGCCCATATATGAACCCAGGGACTTGGCTTTAACAAACCTGAATCTCACAGCCCTAAGGATTCTGCACACCAAATATCAAAACATTCCGACTGCTGGATCTGAAGAAGAAGATTTTTAAAGAAAATTCCTCATTTTGAACCAAGTTACAATTTGAGCTCCCACAATCAGCCCAAATATGGACCTAGGGACATGGCTTGAATAAACTTGAATCTTACCCCCCTAAGGATGCTGCATAAAAAATATCAAAAGCATTCATCTGCTGGATCTGAAGATTTTTAAAGAAAATTCCTCATTTTGAACTAAGTTGTCATTCAGGCTCCCATAGTGAGCCCAAATATGAACCAAGGGACTTGGCTTGAACAAACTTGAATCTCAGCCCCCTAAGGTTGCTCCATGCCAAATATCAAAACATTCCAACTGCTGGATCTTGAGAAGAAGATTTTCAAAGACATTTGCCTGAAATGCACTAAGTTCGAATTTGGGCTTCTATAGTGAGCCCAAATATGAATCCAGGTGGCCGATTTGAACAAACTGGAATCAGATCCACCCCACAATGTTGCATACCAAATATCAAAAGATTCTGCCTGCAGGATCTGGAGAAGAAGATTTTTGAAGAAATTTGCCTGAAATGCCCTAAGTTCAAATTCGAGCTTCTATAGTGAGCCCAAATATGAATCTAGGGAGCCAATTTGAACAAAATAGAATCAGATCCACCCCACGATGTTGCATACCAAATATCAAAAGATTCTGCCTGCTGGATCTGGAGAAGAAGATTTTTGAAGAAATTTGCCTGAAATGCACTAAGTTCAAATTCGAGCTTCTATAGTGAACCCAAATATGAATCTAGGGAGCCGATTTGAACAAAATAGAATCAGATCCACCCCACGATGTTGCATACCAAATATCAAAAGATTCTGCCTGCTGGATCTGGAAAAGAAGATTTTTTAAGAAATTTGCCTGAAAAGCACTAAGTTCAAATTTGGGCTCCTATACTGAGCCCAAATATAAACCCAGGGAGCCGATTTGAACAAACTTGAATCAGATCCACCCCACAATGTTGCATACCCATTATCAAAAGATTCTGCCTGCTGGATCTGGAGAAGAAGATTTTTTAAGAAATTTGCCTGAAATGCACTAAGTTCGAAATCGGGCTCCTATACTGAGCCCAAATATGAACCCAGGGGGCCGATTTGAACAAACTTGAATCAGATCCACCCTCCAATGTTGCATACCAAATATCAAAAGATTCTGCCTGCTGGATCTGGAGAAGAAGATTTTTTAATCTTTTTCCCATTGCCTACAGTGTTAAAAAGTGCTGACTCAGCACTTTTTCAAAGTCCCGAAACTGTACCCTATTATAAAACCGATGGCAATTTTTTTTTACCAATTCTTTCTGTTGGTCCTAAGGAAGCTTCACACCAAATAAAAATTCTCTGTGCCGTGCAGTTTTGGAGATATGGGCGTTTTAATTTTTTTCTATTTTTAGCTCCTGCGGTTCCCATGGGGCTACGGGAAAAAAAAAATCAGCATAAATTAGATACTTATGACCCAATAAGCCCTCACATAAAATTTGGTTCAAATCAGCCTCTCGGTTTGGAAAATAGAAATTTTGGGCGGGGCCAAAAATTTTGCCCCTCCCATAACGACGCCAAGTATAGCCCCCACAAACTTCTCTTGAACAAATCTGAGTCAACACCTCAAAAGGAAGCTGCACACCAAATATCAAGTCTCTGCTACTGCTGGTTCATGAGAAGAAGATTTTTTAAGATTTCAGCACACTTTTTGGGTGTGGCCCTACCCACGGGTGGGGCAACTTGATTTGAACAAAATCAAATTGCAATGTCATAACAAACTATTATCTCAAATATCAATTAAATTGGTTCAGCGGTTTGGGAGGAGAAGACGCAAACACCATGTTCACGGACGCCGGACGCCGGACGCCAGACGGTGAGTGATCACTATTGCTCTCCTGACTGAAAGTCAGGTGAGCTAAAAATTTGGCCATTTTTTCCCCACACCTCTGCTCAATATGAGCCGAAACCTATTTTGGCTAAAAATCAAAATGCCCCTATATAACCACTACTTACATGAAATTTAATTAAAATGTGGCCAGTGGTTTAGGAGAAAGAGGCTCAAACACCACCTTCACGCAGGACAACGGATGACAGATGGCGGACGACGGACGACGGACGAAGAGTGATAAGAAAAGCTCACCCTGACTTTCAGTCAGGTGAGCTAAAAATCAAGGATTTAGCAGGACTTTTTCCAGGATATTTTCAAGCAGTTTCCAGGACCTTTGCCAATCTCTATTTCAATCGCCCTTTGACGACATTTCCAATATTGAAATGTCCAATATTTAAAACCATTACTACTGGCCCAGACTAGCTGAATAAAAAAGAGGAAGGAAGGACCATTCAGAATCATCATACAGAGATTTCTCACAAATGATAAATTATCGATTCTTTTTTTTTAAATGTAAAGTGTATTTACCCAGACTAGCTGAATAAAAAAGAGGAAGGAAGGACCATTCAGAATCATCATACAGAGATTTCTCACAAATGATAAATTATCGATTCTTTTTTTTTAAATGTAAAGCATATTTGTATGCCACAAAATTATTGGCAATACTTGTTTTAAAAAAGAAAAAAAAAATTTTTAGCACTTGAAATACATATAACAGCCCTATCTCAAGCTCTGTCTGAAGTATGGGGTTTACTTTCAACCATACAAGTTTTTAAACACATCATGCAATGTTTTTTTAATCTTCAGATTAATGTTTACAATATTTATTACCTTATATACATGTGTACGGCTGTAGACATGACCTACACTGTAACAGTGTTTGTACCTCATTGTTGGCAATGATGTACACACGCTGCCAAGATAAAAACAACCTACCAGTTGAGTTCTCAAGGAAGAATACACCTGGTGGCAACTTTTGCAAAGCAATATAACGGTTTTAGTATGTGGCTATATAGGGTCCAAAGGTTTAATCAACTGATGTCATAATTCTCAGTTAATATATGTGGTACATACACTGCATGAAGCCTAGCTAACTCTTCTGATTTACTGATATTCACATCTTCTCTTTCACCACGAACTAACAAACTATTTGGGTCACTGATATCCAAAATCTCATATCTGGAACCCTCATCATGCCCTGCCATCTCAACAATGCCCTGTAATCAATAAAAAGTAATTCATTCAAAAGGTCAATGTTCAAGGATCAGAACAGTGGAACCCTGTCAATTAAATAGTCACTTTGCTAATGGAAATTATTCAATTAACAGGAGTATCCAATTAACAGGGATTGTGTCACTTTCCTGTATTTTAGAGATAAACTTAGCATTTATTCTATTATATCTGGTTTGACAGAGCTCCATGAGCTCTGTCAAACAAGATATAATAGATTAAATGCCTGTACTGGACGTACTGTGTCCAAATTGTCTATAAACAAAGGACAACTGTGGAGAGTCAGGGTAATTTCTTGACAGGTTACAAGATTTTTTATTCAATTAACAGGAATCTACTCTATAACCTATATTCAATTAACAAGTCAAATTTGTACTGGAGGTATGGTTTTGTGTTGGGAAATTATATTCAATTAAGAGGGGTTATTCAGTTAAGAGATATCCAATTAAGTGGGCTCCACTGTAATTATTAACAAAGTTTGTAGCATTATAGGTCAATGTTTACTTAAAATGCTTGCCAGGGAGCCCAATATGACCCCAGGGATTTGATTTGAACAAATCTGAATATGAACCTGCCAAGGATGCTGTGTATCAAATATCAAAAGATTCTGACTGGTGGATCTCAAGCAGACGATTGCACTAATTTAAAGTTTGGCCTCCCATACAGAGTTCAAACAGATTAAATGTATGTATTGGACGTACTGACTCCAAATAGTCTATAAACAAAGGACAACTGTGGAGAGTCAAGGTAATTTCTCGACAGGTTACAAGATTTTTATTCAATTGACAGGAGTCTACTCTATAACCTATATTCCATTAACAGGTCAAACTTGTACTGGAGATATGATTTTGTGTTTGGAAATTATATTCAATTAAGAGGGTTATTCAGTTAAGAGATATTCAATTAAGTGGGCTCCACCGTAATTATTAACAATGTTTGTAGCATTATAGGTCAATGTTTACTTAAAATGCTTGCCAGGGAGCCCAAATATGACCACAGAGATTTGATTTAAACAAATCTGAATATGAACCTGCTAAGGATGCTGTGTATCAAATATCAAAAGATTCTGACTGGTAGATCTCAAGCAGACGATTGCACTAATTTAAAGTTTGGCTTCCCACACAGAGTCCAAATATGACCCTGGGCACTTGATTTGCACAAACTCCAATCTGACCACCATAAGGATATTGTATACCAATCAGTAGAAGATTCAGACTGGTGGATCTCAAGAACAAGATTTTTTAGGCACACAAAGTAGATCTTCTGTTTCTCAAGCCATTATCTGTAAAATTGCATGCGGGCGAGCGTTTTTTTATTTTATTTTTTATTTCTGTAATTATTTCTTTGCCATCAAAAGTTCATGTTCGTGGTTTATGTTTTTGGCCTCATAATCTATGGAATAGCATGGGTGGTGGTGTATTTCATCCCTTGAGAGCAAGAAGGCTTTGCGATGCTAAGGCATTGCAAAGCCTTCTTGCACTCAAGGGACAAATTTATCAATTTTTTTTAACTTGGGTAAAATATCAGACATAAACTATTTTTATTTTTTTTTTTAAAGATTACATTGGTTATAAAAAGAGAGCATGCTGCAGCCAAAATGACCATGCGGGAGGGCCTGAGAAACAGATTTTTTATTTTTTTATGCCTTAAATAAGTTTCCTCATATTGGACTAAGTTAAATTTTGTGTTCCCATAGGAAATCCAAACATCAAACTAGGAACTTAATTTGAACAAATTTAAATCAGACCTCTCCGAGGATGCTGCATATCAAATATCACAAGATTCTGACAGGGCAATCTGATGATTTTTCATGCGTAATCCTAACATTACTCAAGTTAAAATTTGAGCTGAAATAGGACTCCTGGGACTGAAGTTGCATTCAAGCCTGAAAATAAGCAGACTGTCATCTGCAAAATGAGGTCCCCAGAGGGTGAATTTAGTGATGCTACCCTGCACAGCAGGGTAGCATCACTAAATTGACCCTCTGTGAACCTCATTCTAAATCAGGGTCTCAAAACAAAACAGAAAGAGGTACCCAGAGGATAAATTTGCCCACTGTATGGAATAGCATCATCAAATTCACCCTCTGGGGACCACAAATTGCAAATGTCAGACTGCTTATTTTCAGGCCTGGTTGCATTTTTAGAAAAATTTGCTGCTCGGAATTTCAGTATGTTGGAATCAGTGCGAGAGGGCAAATGGATATTGTTTGTAAAAGTACAGGATGTTGTGATCTCAATCCTTCACCTAACAGAACTATTATACAATACTTGCCAAAACATTCCTTGAATAACTAAAAATTTCATTTTTCGTCTCCAAAAGAAGGCTCACAATGGGAATAAATACCTCAAAAAACTGTTTTTTAGTGAACTTCTTCAGCTCCAGTGTAAATTTCTCTTCTGCATCAAAATAATTATTTAGAGGGAACTGTGACAGAAATGTGGCATTCTTATGTGCACCTGCAGATGTTTCCATGGGTGGATCATATGTTGAACTCAATTGGTTGACTTTCTCATGGATATTTTCCAAACATCTATTCATCTAAAAATAAAGAGAAGCAGAATAATCCAGGTCTTTGAGTGTAAATATCAAAATTGTCTGTAAACAGTCCATTGTTCTTGTGTACATCGCCTTCATAACTTTGGTTTGTTTGTGTAAACTTCATTTATATAATTATTGGTGTTTAGGGTCACTTTTGGCAATTTTCTTTATATCATGACAGCAACACAGATATGAAGTCAAGGTTAGCCAATTATTTATACCTATGCTGCCAACTTTCACCTTAGAGGACTCAGGACTGTCACCCTGGGCTTTGGTTTCAGATCCTATTTTACCAGATAAGCAGAACGGTAAACAAGTACAGCTCCCCTTCTCATGGTTCCCATGTGGAAAACAATATTCATTTACATAGCCAATTGTTCACCTAGTCATTTATGTCACCTTGCCATTTCTGACACAGGCACCCAATCTACATTAATCCTTAACTGGTAGAGTGCTGGATTATTTTTAGTGGACAAAATTTCTTCACAAGTCTTTGCCTTGTAACAATTTATGTGAGAGTGCCTGTGGGCACTCTCCCATAAATTATTACAAGGAAATTCCCTAGACTAAATAATTTATCTTCAATTAAGGAATGATCGTTTCTTTTTGTCTATTTCTTGAGTTATGAACCCCCAAAAAACAAAGTCCAAACTGTGTAAATGGGCGTAGCCCATTTACGCGATGTTTGGACTTTGTTTTTTGGGGTTCATAACTCAAGAAATAGACAAAAAGAAACGATCATTCCTTATAATTAAATGTTCGCGACCCAGATAAATAAATAGTGTTAGTCGTCCTCTACTTCAGCGAACAAAGACTTAAAAACTAAAACTGGTAGACATATTATTTTTCTGGCATAAAAGAGGGCGCATATTATTGAAATGCAGGTAGCAATTGACACACTTTCCCAGTCAAATGCACTTATGTCCTTAAATTTTTTATTGACCAATGAATTACGTAATGCAAAGAAAACGTCATAAGCCACGGCTCCCTCAAATTTCATTCAACTGTTCACTTCACGTAAAAGTTACGTTCCGTGGTAGGTGGAAGTAGGCCATCAGTATTACATTGTATTTTGGTTTTGACCGTTTCCCGAGAACTGAAAAACACAGTATGTAAAAGTGAAGTTAGATATAAAGCCAGATGACATGAAATTAGTTGAATTCAATGTCAAAATTGCCGTATTCGTCGTGACCAGCCATTGTTTACAATCGATTTGGGTAAAACGATGAACGCAGACGATCACCCAGTGTGCGTAAAAATTGAAATGTCAAATAAATACAGTTGTGAAGAAAAAGAAAAATTGACCCACCACGGTGATTTAAATATTTTATAAATAATTTCATGGTCATAAATTAGTTAAAGAATTTCTTTTTCTTTTTCAGAATTAGAACGTGCCAGTGTTCTAACTTCTATTGATTTGACACCATGTTGCAACTCCTAAGACTGGTATTTTAGGGGCGTGGCTGGGGGACGGACCTAATTGTGTTTTTTTCGGTTCATTGAGTTATGAAAAGAAAAAACAGAATCGTGTGAGCCAATCGTTTTATCTGAAAACGCATGAACCGAAAAAAAGTTTAATTATAGATAATATGAAGGACATCCACAGAGTTTGAAGCCTTTCAGTTGCAATACCTGCACTCGAGAGTAAAGCCCAAATATATGCTTCCAGCACTCAACCAGTTAATGGCCTGGTGATATTTATGCATTTTTGCAAAATTTTGACAGTCTACATCCAGTGGATTTGTAGTTGTTTCTTGGTAAGTCTTGGCTACCCATAAGGGCAGCCAAGACTTGCCCAGAAACAACAGCCATGGCTCTCAGAATGTAACGTGCAAGTGGACCTAAAGACTGCATGTTGAGTCACCCATTTTGTTGCACTAAAAGTGATCCAAGTCAGAATTAGGCCCATAAGGGTTAATATGTATATTGTAATTCATCAGTTAAATTTGACCTTGTTGTTCTTTCTGAACCAGTAATTTGATTGGCTGAGAGCAGGTTGGCTCCATGCTCTAATCTCAGGTAAATTCACTCTTACCGTGCTCTAATTGCTAGAAGCGGGTCAACTAGAACATATCTGTATCCAAGCTACGCAGGATCTCCACTCTGTCTTATGACCTCTTACGTCACCTGAGTCACAAATCAAACACATTTTGTGAATTCAATCATGGCAAATAGACTGAGATCGAAAATGATATATTTTTTTTTAATTGTTTTTCTTCAAATAAAATGGGTTTGGAGAATTTGTTCACTTCTAACAATGACAGGAATTACAATGGAGATAAATGTCTCTTGTTTCGTTAGACATTCGGGAATTTGACCATGGAAAACCATTTATTAACTTGCCCCTTCAGGGCTCATTAACAAATGGTTTTCCAGTCAAATTCCCAAATGTCTAACTCAACAAGAGACGTTTATCTCTTAAATTAACACTAAGCAAAGTCACAAATGGAAAATACTAAAAATGTGAATTGACAGAAGATTAATACTGAGTAATAGAATGCAACACAACTTAATATATGAAGTGTGATAAGACAGGTTCAATTTCCATATAGCAGGAGGTATTTTTTTAAAATTATATTTAACCCTTCATAATGGAGTACAGTTGAACTTGGCCCCTGCGAACATGGATTTTTTTTGACTCGACTTTTGACTCGAATTTGCCCCCAAAAATGTTCAAGCCGACAGAACATCGAATTTGAACCAAGTTAGCTTAAAACAGTGCAGTTTCATACGCGATATTTCCAGTTTAAAATAGACACATTAGGATTGTTCTGGCATTGTACTGATGATTTATCCACATAGTCATGCTAACATTCAACAGTTCATACGTTAATAAAGCAGCACACTTGGACGCATGGTTGAATAGTAGACAAAGAATCGGTATGTAACTGTGATTGCTTCACTCCCTTCTTGACATGAAGCTTGGCATCATCTGATCTTGCATTATTATGAAGCGATTGAACCTTCAAACTGAAGTGTACGAGAGGCGAGATGTTTCCTGTCACTTGGATTTTGTACAAAGTCTTACATGTATTACAGGTGTATGTAGCTGTGGCTTTATCCACTGTAAATATGAGTGTATTACCAATGTCATTTGGAATCACGCGAAACGCGTGATTCCAAATGACATTGGTAATACACTAAGTTCCATGTTGATGATGTGTGCTTGCGGCTTGCACTCAATTCCTCGCATTGTTTTGACAATTTAGTCAGTATTAAATGTACGAATGTCCATATACCGAGACGTTTGTTAATAAGGTTTTTTTTCATATTTGATTTTTATGTTTGTGATTTTATTTTCGACTCGAATTCGACTCAAATTTGTTGATCGACTCGACTTTAACTCGAACAATCAAATATTCGCAGGAGCCTAAGTTGAGTCCCGTTAATTGAATAGCTACTTTGCCAATGAAAATTATTCAATTAATGGAAGTATTCAATTAACAGGCACTTGATCACTATCCTGTATATTCCAGAGAAAAAATTCTAAATGGTCAAACCTTCGACCACAACCTTGTCTACATTGGTCATACTGTGGAACCCTGTTAATTGAATAACCACTTTGTAAACATAAATTATTCAAATAATTGTATTCCACTAACGGTGATATGGGCACTGTCCTGTGTATTCTAGAGAATAAATTCTAAATGGTGAAATCTTCAACCACAACCTTGTCTACATTGGTCATACTGTGGAACCCTGTTAATTGAATAGCCACTCTGTGAAAAAAAATTATTCACATAACAGTACTCAATTAACAGGGATTTGGTCACTATTCTGTATTCCAGAGATAAACTGAACATTCATTCTATTATATCTTTTTTTTTAATGCCGGTATTTGATGTACTGTGGTAAAAGAGGTCTAAAAACAAAGGGAATTCGCTCATTCTCAAGATAATCTCTCAACATATTACAAGATCATGGAGCTCTGTTAAACAAGATATAATAGATTAAATGAATGTATTGGATGTACAGAGGCCAAATAGAACTATAAACAAATGACATTCTCTGATTGTCAAGATAATTTCTCAACATCTTACAAGATTTTTTATACACTTAACAGGACTTTACTCTTTAGCTTATATGCAATTAACAGGTCAAATTTGAACTGAAGGTTTGGAAAATGGCTTTTTATGTTTGGAAGTTATATTCAGTTAAGAGGGTTATTCAAAGAAATATCCAATTAAGTGAGTTCCAATGAACCACGATACGCAGATGACACTTGCAAAAAAAAAAATTGGATAACTAAAATCCAAGAGGCCTTATGGGGCCTGAGGTGCTCACCTGACCAAAGTTGTTTAGCAAAGGATTTAATTAGCATCTATAGCTAGTTGACACTGCAGAGGAAAGAAGTTATGTTAACCATTAGACAAGAAATCCACATCAACAACTGCACTTTGAAAGGTTTTCAGAAATAATTTTTATTCTCAATTGTGAAATAATACTACAGTTAAAACTAGAAGTCCTGTCACGAATAGTGCGCTTATCTAGGCTTAATTGCGCGTTGTAATTGCACGCAATTGCCATATCGAATGGCATCCAAAGCACGACAGGTTCTCTTGGTTACTCATAGCAAACACATGCAATGTTTCTGCCAATGGACCTCCAGGTTACCCGGAGGTCCATTGGCTGAAACATTGCTTGTGCACAGGCCATATGTACATAATTTGATAGCTTTACTTGGGCTATAACGCGTACATTAACGCGCATATCAACGTGCTATTTGTGCGCATTTCATGACAGGACTTCTAGTTTTAACTGTAAGAAGGAAGAAGAAACAAACTTTTTCATGGAACAAATGCTCAAAATTATTTTGAAAAGAATATCAAGAAACAAGCCATAATTGAAATAAGGCCCCAAAAAATAGATCTTCTGTTTCTCAGACAAATTATAAAATTGCATGTGTGCAGGCGTTTTTTTATTTTATTTTTTATTTTTGTAACTAATTCTTTGCCATTAAAAGTTCATGTTCTTGGTATGTTTTATATTTTAGGCCTCATAATCTAAAGCATGGGTGGTGGTGTATTTCATTGTAAAGCCTTGTTGCTCTCAAGGGACAAATTTATCAATTTTATTAACTTAGGTAAAATTTCATAAGGCCAAACAAAGTAGATCTTCTGTTTCTCAGGCCATTATTTGTAAAATTGCATGCGGGCGAGCATTTTTTTATTTTATTTTTTATTTCTGTAATTCTTTTTTTGCCATCAAAAGTTCATGCTCTTGGTTTATGTTTTAGGCCTCATAATGTACAGAATAGCATTGGTGGTGGTGTATTTCGTCCCTTGAGAGCAAGAAGGCTTTGCAATGCTAAAGCATTGCAAAGCCTTCTTGCACTCAAGGGACAAATTCATCAAATTTTTTAACTTGGGTAAAACATCAGACATAAACCATTTAATTTTTATTTTTTTTAAGTTTAAATTGGTTGTAAAAAGAGAGCATGCGGCGGCCAAAAGGACCATGCGGGAGGGCCTGAGAAACAGATTTTTTATTTTTTTAGGCCTAAACCATTTAATTTTAATTTTTTAAAGTTTGCATTGGTTATAAAAAGAGAGCCTGCGGCAGCCAAAATAACCACGTAGGAGGGCCTGAGAAACAGAGTTTTAACTTATATGTAATATACCTCAGTATTATCTCCTTGGCACTGCACTAATCTCTCCCTGTATTCATGTTTAGCTTGTGATTCAACTGCACTTAATTTAGCTAGCCTGTGACTCAAATTGGTGTGATGCATACTGAAAGTACAAACACTACATTCTAGAGATAGGTGGTTTTGGAATTTTGAGTTCGGTATCAATTTCGGTATTTTTAGGGGGGATACATCTGTATCGGTTCGGTAATCGGGATCTGACTTGACTGAGATTTGCTGATAGTAAAGAGGAACCCTGTTAATTGAATAGCCACTTGCCAATGAAAATTATAAATTCAAAGTAATTTGTATATTTTTTATACTTACCAATGGACCAGACTAGCTGGTGCTAACTCTAAATTTAATCCAGGGCCAAACACAAATTTTGCCCCCCCAATCCCAAAAATTTGCATGCAAAACCGAAAATTTTATGTCCTATCTGGTCATCCATACTTTTGCGAACTGCGCATGTGCAGTATCCACGAAGACCCCGAAATTGGCGCCAATCATCATTCTTTGTTTGGCCCTTCTGTCAGTAATAACTAAATTGACATCTGTGCTTTTAAATCTCAGTTTTAATGATGCCAGACACAAATCAATGGTAGAATTGGTGGATCCAAGAACACATTTGGATGATGGAAGGAAGCAACGGTGGTTGGAAATGTTCAGGGCTGTAACTTTATAATTTTAAGAAAAATTATTTCATTTTTCCCAATTTTGGGACATGGGCCTGACATCATCCTCGTCCATGAAAATGCAATTTAAAGATAGTTTCATTAATGAAGCATGAATAAATTGTAAAGTAACACTCTTTGTTTGTACACAATTCAACAAGAGGTCACAGATGAAATTGTATCTATGTCAACTCTTGTTTTTTTGTGTTTAGGTGGTCTGCCATGGCATCGGATGTGACGCACATGAGACACAGTGGTATGATGTTACTTCCTGGATCATCCATCTGAATGAAGGCTGCCTGGACCCTGACATACAGTTAAAACTAGAAGTCCTGTCATGAACTGTGCGCTTATCTTGGCTTCATTGCGCGTAGTAATTGTGCACGATGGCCATATCGAATGGCATCCAAAGCCAGGCAGGTTCTCCTGGTTAGTCATAGCAAACACAGGCAATGTTTCTGCCAATGGACCTCCGGGTTACCCGGAGGTCCATTGGCTGAAACATTGCTTGTGCACAGGCCATATGTATAGAATTTGATAGCCTTACTATGGTCATAACGCGTAGATTAATGCACAGATAGATGTGCTTTTGTGCGCATTTCATGACAGGACTTCTAGTTTTAACTGTAGTACTGTGAGTTAATTTTTGAAGAGTTTCCAGAAAATTCTGTAAGAATTATTTTACTTCACAATAAAAATCACCAAAAACACACTACAAACTAATAATAATTGTGAGAGTAACAAACATTTCATAAAAAATAGAATCATATTGCCCCTGGAACAGTGGATAATTTCTGAAATTCATTTTGGGGGATGTTAAGTTTTTTTAGATTATTTTTAACTAACTGTGAACAGATTTTTACGATTCTCACATCAGTTTATTTCAAATACAGTGATGAAAATTGTGACAAATATTGTATAGATCTACTCCCAAAATTACAAATTTTCTAGGGATTCTTCGGGAGAATGTTTTTGAAAAAGTGTTGAAATTTATGCCAAATTCAGAATATTTACATGCATTGTTAAAAAATATATTGATGCATGCCAGTTCTTGTGTATGAGTACTGTTCAGAAATCAAGTATACTTGTCTATATTTTAGAGCTTAAGGTTTTTAAATTTCTTGTTCGGTTTCGGTTTTGGTTTTTCGGGTGGAGTAAAACCTCGGTTCGGTTCGATTTTCGATTTGTTCATGAGGCCAAATAAAATTCAATAAAACTCATTCTTTTGTCCGGAGTCATAACTGAATGGCAGTGAAATTGAGTGAAACTCAATGAATGCCCGAAATAAGCTATAATACATAAGAATCAGGAAGGCCAATATAATAATTACCTAAATATACAGAACTTTTATTGTGCTTGGCTATTTTTCGAGATGTGACACCTACACTCAACTTGAGGAAAGCTGCAAACACAACTAAACTGAAATGTCAGAAATTCACAGAATGTAGCCTTCCCAGAGTAGTGAGAGTACCCAGACACTGCCAATTGGCAGTGTCTGGGTACTATGACTACTCTGGGATGGCTACATTCTGTGAATTTCTGCAGCAAGAGAGTATTTAATAAAAAACTAAAAACCCTAGATTACGGGATGTCGATGGTTTCGGTTTGGTTTTTAAAAAAATCTAAAAACTTACAGCTCTGCTATTTTTGTGTTTCCTATTTTCATTGACATTGAGGATCAAAAACATTTGAAAAACACGCCAGAAAGAAGCAACTGACCACAACTGACAGTGAGAAATCTTGTATCATGAAATTGGAAAAATTTCAGGCAATCCCATTTTAAGGGCACAGAGCTCACAAAGACCAATCAAATGCTTCAGTGTGTAGGGTCCCACAGGAAACTGTGCTGGTTTCATTACTGTCAAGGACCGACCAAAACTGTTTAAAATACACACCAGCCTTGGAGCCTATTATGAAAATTTACACGTCAAATTTTGACCCATGGGGCTAAATTTGGTACACCACAGCAAACATTAATCTTCACATTGGTTTCTGATCATGTCTTGGCTGCCTATTTAGGCAGTCAAGACTTGATCAGAAACCAATGTGAAGATTAACTTAACCAGGACTTGAAGTACTAAGACACTCCTAAATAACAGTAAATGATAACCATATACTATAAGAGCAACCCTATCCATAGAAAGAAACGTTGAAAATGGAAATGCAGTTTTAGAAGTTCAGAGCCAATTAAAAAGCCTACATTTGAGATTTAAGAGCCAGATTACGGTGTTTGGGAGTCAAATGTGCACTGGCGCTTGTCCAGGTCGGTCCCTGACTGTCCTTGGTCTTCATAAATGACCTGCTTGACAAACTTGTGTCCGCCACTAAACTGTGTGCTTACCACTCTCTGGTCTATCAAAAAATATCATCTCCTTCCAATCAGATGGTCTTTAACAATCTGCAGGCACGGGGAAAGACCTGGCAGATGCAATTTCAACCTGATAATACAGGGTATTTCAAATTTCTAATTGACATTTCCAACACCATCAATGACCATCAAGGCTTTGCAAGATACAAAACTATTCCACCTTTGTGTAGCGACCACCACCCAATGGGTGTGTTCTCTTTTAAACCATACAAGCGATTAATTTGGAATTATAATCAAAAGGTTTGTTTTATGATTTAGGCCTCATAATATACAGAACAGCATGGGTGGTGGTGTATTTCGTCCCTTGAGTGCAAGAAGGCTTTGCAATGCTAAAGCATTGCAAAGCCTTGTTGCATTCATGGAACAAAATTATCAATTTTATTAACTTGGGTAAAATATCAGACATAAACCATTTAATTTTTATTATTTTTTATTTTTTTAAGTTTGGTTATAAAACGAGAGCTTGCAGCAGTAGTACTCAAACGATTAGTCGACTAGTCGATGTCGACTCTGGGCAAACCAGTAGTCGCCTCTCAATTGTGCAGTCGGCTAGATGGAGGAGTTCAAGCTTTTAGGTAAATAGTATCCCTTCTGTGCCACTGTCAGACAGTTTGAACAGCAATATTGGGCAATCAATGTATACATCTATTGCCATCTAATAGTAGTGATAGTAGTTTGTTTTAACTGGTACTAGTTGAGTGCTGAATTATTTTGGGCTATCAGGATATGTTATTAATTTGCCTTGTTGCAATTTATGGGAGAGTGCCTAAGGCACTCTCCCATAAATCGCAACAAGGCAAATTAAATAAGACTATATAATTTCACTCTTAGCATAATTAGAAGCACATTAACAGAATAATGTTCCAGTAAGTTGCTGTATATGAATGCCCAAGTGAAGCCAAATTTCAACCTTCAGCACTCTACCGGAACACCAACACTGTTATAAGGAGACAGGTTATCACCAATGACTAGTCGAAGTCGACATGACTTTTGGGTATTGACTAGTCGACTTTGGAATTCACTAGTCGTTTGAGCACTATGCAGCAGCCAAAGGGACCCCGTGTGGGAGGGCCTGAAAACAGATTTTTTACTTTTTTAGACTTTATCTGATGAACAATGACGTAATAAGTTCATGTCTCCGCATTGGTATGTCTACTTTGTACTGAAATTTGTGCTTTGTTTTCTTATAAACAACTAGGGTTTCCGCAACCACAGCTGAGGGTCCATCAACCAGACCCATTCCCCCCGTCAATCATTTACTGATAAAGCATAAAATCCAGTCGAAAAAACAAGCAACATGACGCCATAAAATTCTAGTCAAGAAGCAGTCGTTTTAGGAGCAATATTTCCAGAATTGGCATTCTGCAACTTAAGATTATCGAGTGTCATTCGGAAACTATCTGAAAGCTATTTTCTGCTGTTTGTTGATTAGGCGAGATGTCACATGCCGATTGTGGCGAAAAAACGGCAATAGCTTTGGGTGTTTCCCTCGAAGATTTGACATAATTATTCTCACAAAATCATTCACATTAAAACATGAATCGCCGTCTCAGATGCAAGGCAATGGCCTTCCTGCAGTGTTCAATTCTAAAATTTTATTTGCCTGGCGTGACAATGGTTTGCCTGTGGCAGCTCGTTTGATCTGACCAATCTCATCTTGTCATCGGGAGAATGTTTTTGAAAAAGTGTTGAGACGGAATACAACACAGATCAATTGAATGATGTAGTAATCTCTATTTTTATGAACAATACCTTAGTTTATTTCTTCTCTGAAGTAAAGTTTGTTTTCTCACTTTATATGATTCCAAGTCTGAAGAAAGTCGAGCGATGTCATCCCTAGAAAAAGAATAAACAAGACAAAAATACATATTACTATGATTTGTAACAGTTTAAATTTCAACTTTTTTATGGCTATGATCTATAATAAAATGGAGACTTCTTTGCACAACTTTCAGGGGTTTAACAAAGGCTTTTCAAACAAATCTTCCAGTATACGTGCATATGGTAAAGCATTCTCATTCAGTCTGAAAAAAACCCACTCATCTGGAAAAACTCTAGGAATAGGCCTAAAAAAGTTAAAAATAGGCCGATGAAATAGTCAGATGTGTACCCATACGCACAACTAGTAGAAAGCTGTATGACGGAGGGCCACCACGGATGCCGACATTATGTACACCATACAAGGTATGGGTACATATAGAAATGGATTGGAGGAGTGTCTAATTTGATGGATAAAGGGTTAATATCTCCGGATCAAATTATCAGATTAACACCAAAAACTATACAGCTCAGCACATCAGTATCCTGAACACAATTATAAAGTAACTTGACAATCCAAGTAATATTTTTCAAGTTATCGAATGCCAAAGGGATTGGAGGAATTTTCAATTTGAAGGATAAAGGGTTAATATCTCAGGATTAAAATAGCAGATTTACACCAAAAACTATACAGCTTGGTACATCAGTAACCTGAACACAAATATAAAGTAACTTGACAATCCAAGCAATATTTTTCAAGTTATCGAATGCCAAAGGGATTGGAGGAATTTTCAATTTGAAGGATAAAGGGTTAATATCTCAGGATTAAATTATCAGATTTACACCAAAAACTATACAGCTCGGCACATCAGTAACCTGAACACAAAGAAAAAGTAACTTGACAATCCAAGCAATATTTTTTAAGTTATCGAATGCCAAAGGGATTGGAGGAATTTTCAATTTGAAGGATAAAGGGTTAATATCTCAGGATCAATATAATAGATTTACACCAAAAACTATACAGCTCGGCACATCAGTAACCTGAACACAAATATAAAGTAACTTGACAAACCAAGTAATATTTTTCAAGTTATCGAATACCAAAGGGATTGGAGAAATTTTCAATTTGAAGGATAAAGGGTTAATATCTCGAGATCAAATTATCCGATTTACACCAAAAACTATACAGCTCGGCACATCAGTAACCTGAACACAAATATAAAGTAACTTGACAATCCAAGTAATATTTTTCAAGTTATCGAATGCCAAAGGGATTGGAGGAATTTTCAATTTGAAGGATAAAGGGTTAATATCTCGGGATCAAATTATCCGATTTACACCAAAAACTATACAGCTTGGCACATCAGTAACCCAGGGACCGATCAGGACTATTTAAAATACGCTCTAGCCTCGGAGCCTATTTTTTCAATTCATCTGCCAGATTTCAATTTACGGAGTCACACTGCTGTTTGTAACACACACTGCAAGTATGTAATAGCTCTCATCATTTTCATTTAGTACACTATAGCAAACATTAATCTTCGCTGTGGTTTCTGATCAAGTCTTGGCTGCCTATTTAGGCAGCCAAGACTTGATCAGGAACCAGAGTGAAGATTAATGCTTGGTAATTAAGACTTGAAGTATTAACTTAAGCACTCTACAACAATGATAAATGATAATCATATATATAATACATGTAAGAGTGTCTCTCTCGATTATCCATCAAAAGAATATCAAAATATGATCTGAGAAGTTACGCGCCAACTGAGAAGCCTATTTCTGAGATTTAAGAGCCAGGTTCTGATGTTTCAAAACCAAATACGCACTGGCGCATGCCCAGGTCGGTCCCTGAGTAACCTGAACACAAATATAAAGTAACTTGACAATCCAAGCAATATTTTTCAAGTTATCGAATGCCAAAGAAATGGATACGGATGCCAGACGGACAGACGGATGGACAAAGGATGGACAAACGACGGATGGTCACCCCGGATGCTGGCATTATGTGTACACAATGGGTACACATAAAAATATGTTGCCTTCAGTTTCTCTCTTTTGGCTACCGCAAGCTCTATTTTTATAACCAATGCAAACTTCAAAAAATAATAAACAGCTGCACCATGAGTGCATGATACACCCGTTATTAATTACAAGAGGGAACCACACAATATGAGTATACATGTGTACTTGTCAGGTTACATATACTTGCCACCAAAAAATTATGAAAATTGCTCAAAGTCCAACATGTGGAAAATTGCCTGTATTTTGATGAATAAAGTCCCATAACTTGGAATGACAAATCGGACAGCGACACAAATTGAAAGGGAGATTCCTTCTATCAACGTATACTTGCAACCAAAAAATTATGAAAATTGCTCTAAGCATTTTCAAGTTATTGTTCGACATGTGAAAAATAAAGTCCCATAACTCTGGAATGACTAATCGAAAGGCGACACCAACCGAAAGGGAGCTTCCTTCCATCAACATAAACCACCTACCAAAAAATTGTGAAAATCTCTCGAAGCGTTCTCGAGTTATCGTATGACATGTAAAAAATCAACAATTTTCTAAGTAATAAAGTCCCATAACTCTGGAACGACTAAGCGAATGGTGACACTAAACGAAAGGGAGCTTCCCTCCATCGATATACACCACCTACCTAAAAATCACGAAAATCTCTCAAAGCGTTCTCGAGTTATCGTACGATGTGTAAAAAATCAACAATTTTCTAAGTAATAAAGTCCCATAACTCTGGAATGACTAATTGAACGGTGACACTACACGAAAGGGAGCTTCCCTCCATCGATATACCCCACTTACCCCAAAATCACGAAAATCTCTCAAAGAGTTCTTGAGTTATCGTACGACGTGTGACCGGACAGACAGACGGACAGACGGACAGACGGAGAGAGGTATATCATAATACAACCCGTTTTTTCAAAACAGGCGTATAAAAATTAAATGGTTTATGTCCGATATGTTAGTCAAGTTAATAAAATTGATAAATTTGTCCCTTGAGTGCATTGCAAAGGCTTCTCGCACTCAAGGGACGAATTACACCACCACCCATGCTATTCTGGACTGTAGATTATGAGACCTAAGACATAAAACAACAAAGAACAAGATCTTTTGATGGCAAAGAAATAATTACAAAAAATAACAAGAAGGACGCCAACGCCCTATAGCTCACCAACATTCCTCTTTGATAGTAACTTTGGCAAACACAAGAACTGTATCAAACAGGCTCACAACATGTGACAAAGCTGACCTAAACACCTCTTAAAAGTAAAACACAGAAACTGACATAAACACCAAGTCAAACATGAAATTCTGAGCTAAACAGAAAACTGAAGGCAAATAAAAATGTCAAGAAAAATGTTTAAAATGCAGGGTATGAGTAGTTAATCATGGAACAATGATACTGAGGAACATATATAATGAATATAAGTGCCATGGGAAGAGAAGGGGCACAGCAGCTGACCTAAACACTTAGTTAAACATGAAATTCTGAGCTAAACAGAAAACTAAACGTAACTAAAAATGTCAAGAAAAATGTTTAAAATGCAGAGCATGAGGGGTTAATCATGGAACAATGATACTGAGGAACATGCATGATGAATATAAGTGCCATGGGAAGCGAGTTAAACATGAAATTCCGAGCAAAACAGAAAACTAAACGCAACTAAAAATGTCAAGAAAAATGCCGCTCAGGATCACCGATCCAATGTCGAGTTGTGACAACAGTTCCTCGCACCAAGGCCAACACACCTATGAAGTCTCATGACTCTAGGTTGAACCACTATCAAGTTCTCATCCGGAAACCAATTGTTGCGATATACTATGTTCAAGGTCACTGTGACCTTGACCTTTGACCTGGTGAGTCCAACATCAATAGGGTTCTTCCTCGCACCAAGGCCAACACGCCTGTAAAGTTTCATGACTCTAGGTTGAACCACTATCAAGTTATCATCCGGAAACCAATTGTTGCGATATAGTATGTTCAAGGTCACTGTGACCTTGACCTTTGACCTGGTGAGTCCAAGATCAATAGGGTTCTTCCTCGCACCAAGGTCAACACACCTATGAAGTTTCATGACTCTAGGTTGAACCACTATCAAGTTATCATCCGGAAACCAATTGTTGCGATATACTATGTTAAAGGTCACTGTGACCTTGACCTTTGATCTGGTGAGTCCAAGATCAATAGAGTTCTTCCTCGCACCAAGGCCAACCCACCTATGAAGTTTCATGAATGTAGGTTGAACTACTATCAAGTTATCATCCGGAAAGGAATTGTTGCGATTTACTATGTTCAAGGTCATGTTGACCTTGACCTTTGACGTAGCGAGTCCAAAATCAATAGGGTTCTTCCCCTCACCAAGGCCAATCTACCTATAAAGTTTCATGAATGTGAGTTGAACCATTATCAAGTTATCATCCGGAAACCAATTGTTTAAGATTTACTATGTTCAAGGTCACTGTGACCTTGACCTTCGACGTAGCATGTCCAAAATCAATAGGGTTCTTCCTCCCCCCAAGACCAACCTACGTATGAAGTTTAATGAATGTGAGTTGAACCACTATCAAGTTATCATCCGGAAACCAATTGTTTACGCCCGCCCGCCCGCCCGCCCGCCCGCCCGCCCGCCCGCCCGCCATTCACCAAACTATAAGTCGAGTTTGGCTTCGTCACAACTCGACTAAAAACGTTTAAAATGCAGGGTATGAGGGGTTAATCATGGAACAGTGATACTGAGGAACATGCATGATGAATATAAGTGCCATTGGAAGAGAAGGCACACAGCAGCTGACCTAAACACTAAGTTAAACATGAAATTCCGAGCTAAACAGAAAACTAAATGCAACTAAAAATGTCAAGAAAAATGTTTAAAATGCAGGGTATGAGGGGTTAATCAGGGGACAATGATACTAAGGAACATGTATGATGAATATAAGTGCCATGGGAAGAGAAGGAGCACAGCAGCTGACCTAAACACTAAGTTAAACATGAAATTCAAAGCTAAACAGAAAACTAAACGCAACTAAAAATGTCAAGAAAAATGTTTAAAATGCAGGGTATGAGGGGTTAATCATGGAACAATGATACTGAGGAACATGTATGATGAATATAAGTGCCATTGGAAGAGAAGCAGCACAGCAGCTGACCTAAACACTTAGTTAAACATGAAATTCTGAGCTAAACAGAAAACTAAACGCAACTAAAAATGTCAAGAAAAATGTCTAAAATGTAGGGTATGAGGGGTTAAATCATGGTAAAATGATAATAATCATCATATGGCAGCATTATAAAAGCCATGATATGGAAATAGGGCGATTAAGTGACCTAAACAGAAACTTTAACATTATTGGACACGTACGCTGACGCCGACGCTGATGCCGACGCCGACCCATCGAGTCATGCCATAAGCTCACACAACTAAAGTTGGTGAGCTAAAAAACTGCCTGCCCACATGCAATTTTACAAAAAATGGTCCAAGAAACAGAAAATCTACTTTATTTTATGTCCTTATATGATCTATAATAAAATCATTTTTTAATTTTTTTTTAAAATTTCAACAAAACCATGTCATGTGACCCCTCGTTGGAATGAGGGATGAGCTCGTCCCAACGAGGGGTCACATGATATGGTTTTGTTGAAATTTTTAACTGCTGAATTTGCATATTATGCAGGCAGATGCGGCCGATTCATTGGGTAAAGGGTTAATGAAGGCTTGTATACATGCATATGGTAAAACATTCTCATTCAATCTAAAAAAAACCCACTCATCTGGAAAAACTCAAGGAATAACTTTAGTTTTTAATCCTTAACTGGTTGAGTGCTAGCTTACGACTAGATAAGAACTGTCACGATTAATCGATTGTCGATCGGCCACGCCATAATCGATTAGTATTTTTCGTTGTCAACAAATTGCTAAATTTTACCCCGTTTTAGACGTTTAATAATTAAAAAAAAAATTGGATGAAAAAACTATTGTTGCTAAAGGTTAAAGGTCAAGAACGTCAACGTTAAACCTCAAGAAGCCGTTAGAAGCATTTGTCGTTCATGTAAATCAAAGCTTTGATGTTCTGAACTTTTGTACCGTCGGTGTAATAATCAAGACTGGTCGGCAGTTGCAAACTTGCGAAGTTCGCAACTGACGACCGGTCTTGATTATTACACTGACGGTTCAAAAGTTCAGAACATCAAAGCTTTGAATGTACCTAAAAGAGGATTGTCTTCGTTGTTCACCTGAGGTTGGTCAGCTAACTTGGACTTCATTTTTAACGACTTAAAAGAGAGGAGGTGGGCGGGGGGTGGGGGTTATATCGTGATGAGCTATTGTGCTTTGTACTGTTATTTTTGTTGTTGTTGTTGTTCATTTCTGTAATGTGTAGCATATTCTTTGAATAAATATTGTTTAAACTAGATTATTTTTGGTTATCGGAATTCTTTCATATGGATATGCCTTGTAGTACTGAAATGGTTAACCGGATAAGCGGTTTGAAACCGGTTACCTACTTAACCAATTAAAAAAAAACGTCAACTGGTTATCCAAAATATCGATAGTGATCATCATTCCACGGTTAAAACGTAGTAAATCTGCCGCTTCTCCTTTGGGATAGATTACACCTCGAAGCCGCATTGTATATATTGAGAAATAATCGACTTTGGAGTTCAAGACTTCGTTAATGATCAGCAATTTCCATGAGTTCTGAGTAACCGTAGAAACTATTCCGTAGTATGTATACAAACGAACGTTGTCGAGTACTCGACAATGTTCGTTTGTATATGTTACAGTCAAACTGTGAAATTAGTCATTTTCGTGAAATGCCTAAAACTTTCAGTCATTTCATGAAATGCCTGTGGAGGTCAGTCATTTCGCGAAATGACTAAAATTTCTAGTCACTTCATGAAATGACTAGAATTTGTGTCTAGGCATTTCACGAAATGACTGATGCCTCTTTGATTCTATGCACTTCTGGTTTTGAGTGAAATAAGGGAAGAATACATATATTCAATGATTTTATTTATAAAGAAATCACACATGTCATACAATTACATGAAATAAAAGCAATAAAATTACACAGCATCTTGACATAAACCACACATAAAACATTGTCATTGGCTTGCCATGGACGATGGATGATGTGGGCCAGATAGCTCATAGTTCGGTGATGATTTGATCCGTGAATTCAGATCCATTGTCAGATTATAGAATGAAAGGAGCACCCAATACCAAGAAGATGTCGGTTATATGGAATTCGACCTCTGCTGCACGTTTTGATGTACTAGGGGATGTCTAAAAGTTTTGAGCCTAACATAAATAAAGCTGGAATATCTTACGTGGTCAAGGATTTCAAGATGATGAGGAACTTACTGCTGCTGTGGAGGCTTCATTACAGGACCAAGATATGTACTTCTATTTATTTATTTATTGATGTTTAAGGTCACATATTTATGCAAAATGGCTAATCATGACCGTGACAGTTTTACGGGTGGAGGAAGCCGGAGTACCCGGAGAGAACCACCGAGCAACGACGAGCAGCTGCCAGCTCCCCAACATCGTAACCCCACACTGCAGCACAGGCAGGGTTAGATTGGTTGAAGACATGCGTACCATCGACGTGCAGTACGCCTTAGTACACGGCGTCATCGTGCCCCCACATGGGCAATGGGGGTGAAGTGTCTTGCCCAAGGACACAACGCGGTTGCCGCAGGTGGGATTCGAACCGAGGACCTCTCGGCTTGCAGCCTGCACCTCTACCTACTGAGCCACCGCGCCCCCATGTACTTCTACAGATTAAGAAAGTAATACACCTGATGACTTTTAGTGTTCTTATTGCCGCTAGCTTTCTTAAGAGCCTCTGTAATGTCGATATACTGCTCTTTTGGTATGAGATATTTGGGACACTTCTCATACCTAGAAAACAACTCATCACCAAACTTTAACTCAATGTTATCAGACATGTTGACAGTAAACTAATTGAAATGAAGTATTGCTGACTGGTGGTCATACAGTGAACAATTCTTATGAAATTCTATGAAATAACTGGTATTTCAAACTTTGACAGAACCTGGTAGTCATATAGTGTAAAAAATCATGGAATAACTGGTAATTTTGGCCATTTCATGCTTTGACTGAACATGGAAGTCAAATAGTGTAAAAAATATGGCATTACTTCAGACATTTCATGAAATGACTAGAAATTTTAGTCAATTCATGAAATGACTGACCCCCACAGGCATTTCGTGAAATGACTGAAAGTTTTAGGCATTTCACGAAATGACTAATTTCACAGTTTGACTGTAACATATACACACTACGGAATAGTTTCTGAGAATACTGCTTTCCAATTCTTATAGTTTTGATCCCATATTCGGTGAAATAATGGCTATGGTTAACCGGATATTATCCGGTTATAGCTCTCGGTTAGTCGGTTGTGAAAATGAGCCAACCATTTCAGCCCTAATGCCTTGGTAAAATTTATTGGAGTACCCAGAGTTCAAGCTGGCTTGAAACTGTCTGATGCCAAATGTTTACCACCCTGAATATTTTGGCGCCGAAAGTCCAATGGATGAGGGGTGTTTTTTGCTGTCTGACTGATCAGTTATGTAGATTTTAGGGCTCTTGTGCCTAAATCTAGCTTGTGTAGACAATTCATTCTGGAGTTGTCATCAATGGTTTAGATTAGCATCAGACTTCAGTACAAAAGTTAGTTGCGACAACTCAAATAACTGGATAATTATTTCTGAAACAGTATAATTATTTAAGAGTGGATGGACAAACCCAAATCGAAATGGTAGAAAAAATCTTTGGTTGGTGGATGATGGTGGCCTATGTTCTGTAGTGATGTCACTGACTCATTTAATGATCAACCTGAATGCTGTGAGTATAAATGTTGTTGCACTTAGATAAGGACCAATTAATTAATAACCATCAATTCATCGGACTAAGCAGGTTGTTGGTTTGAAGTATTTATCTTATTAAATGTTGCCCTTTGTAAAGCTGTACTGTACATACAATGTTTTATTGACAAAAAAAAACAAAGGTTCATCTCCACTGGACCAGGGCTGCACGATATTCAAAACTGAATACCGGTATCGGTATTCAAAACAAGAAGGGCACGATATTCAAAACTGAATACCGGTATCGGTATTCAAAACAAGAGGCCCCAGGGGGCCTGAGGGCGCTCACCTGACATGGTAGTCTAAATATCAAACCAGGAACTTGATATGAATAAGCTGCATACACCCCTCCAAAGAAAAGCATTTACCAACTAGATGAAGCAGTTGTGCCCACACAATACACAGGATTTTTCCTTCTATTTTCAGTTCCTGCACTTTTATGTCCCAAAATTGTTGAAAAAACAGATTTTTTTTTATTTTTGTTTGGAAATTTTCGAAGTCCCAAACAAAATATTTTCAGCCTAAATTCTTTTTTCTTCTTAAAATTGACCAAAACGTAAAAATTTTCCAAGTCCCACCCGGACCCCAAATTTTCATTGTAAAAAAGAAAAAAATTTTTGTCTTAAAATTGACCGAAACACATAAAAAACAAAATAAACAATATCCGGATTTTGGTCCAAAATTTTGAAAGTCCCACTCGGACACCAAATTTTCAGTGTGAAAAAAAAAAAATTTGTGTCTTAAAATTGACCGAACTGCTAAAAAACAAAAACAAAATTTCCGGATTTTGGCCCAAAATTTTCTGTCCCACCCGGCCCCCCAAATTTTCAGTGTAGAAAAAAAAAAAAACGCATAAAAAAACACAAAAATTTTTTTTCGGATTTTGGTCCAAAATTTTGTCCCACCCGGCCCCCAAATTTTCAGTGTAAAAAAAAAAAAAAATTTTTGTCTTAAAATTGACCGAAACGCATAAAAAAACAATAAAAGATTTCCGGATTTTGGTCCAAAATTTTCTAACTCCCACCCAGACCCCAAATTTTCAGTGTGAAAAAAAAAATTTTGTCTTAAAATTGACCGAAACGCATAAAAAAACAAAACAAAAAATTTCCGGATTTTGGTCCAAAATTTCAAAGTCCACAACAGGACCCCAAATTTTCAGCCTACATATGAACCCAGGGATTTGGCTTGAAAAAACTTGAATCTCACCCCCTAAGGATGCTGCATACCAAATATCAAAAGTTTCTTATTGGTAGATCTGAAGAAGAAGATTTTTTAAAAATATTCCTCATACTGCACTAATTTAAACATTTGGGCTCCCATAGAGTGCCCAAATATGGACCTAGGCAATTGATTTCAATACACAGGTGAAACAATCTTTTCAAAGATGTTATATGTGAAATTTGAAAGCTTTGGAGCAGTGGTTTGGGAGAAAAGTAGTCTCATATGTTTTTCCCATTACCCAAAGTGTTAAAAAATGCTGACAAAGTCTCAGAAAAGTACCCCATGATAAATCCGATAGCAATTTTTTTTTATCATTCCATTCTGTTGGTCCTAAGGAAGCTTCATACCAAATAAGAATTCTCAGTGCCGTGTAGTTTTGGAGATATGTGAGTTTTAATTTTTTTCTATTTTTAGCTCCTGCGGTTCCCATGGGGCGACGGGAAAATTTTTTTTTGCATAAATTAAGTACTTATGACCCAATGAGACCTCATTTCAAATTTGGTCCAAATCTGCCTCTCGGTTTGGAAAGTTAAAAAATTTATAGTAATTTATATATTTTTTATACTTACCAATGACCCAGACATAGCTGGTGCTAACTCTTAAAATATAGGGCCAAACACAAATTTTGCCCCCCAATCCCCAAAATTTGCATCTAAAACTAAAGAAAACATGTCCTGAAAGGCCCTCCACACCTCGCCCCTACTGCGCATGCGCAGTGTCAAGGACGTTCCGAAATTGGCGCCATTAATCATTCTAATAACCAGTGCCTGGTAAGCGCTATGTACTCAGCGGGGAGGCAAGAGTTCCCAACTCCTGGGAGGGCCATCCCCGTCTGGGTCATTGGTAAGTATAAAAAATATATAAATTACTATAAATTTTTTAACATTTTTATACTGTACCAATGACCCAGACATAGCTGAATAGTAAAAAGGCTGGAGGGCCAAGGACATAGAGCAAAATAGAATACGCTCAATAAAATAAAATAGAGTCATCCCCTGTAGGGAAAAAGAAGTAATAGGCCTTACATGTATCTTTCTTATTTATGATAAATTAGAAAGATACAACACCTTCCAAAATTGAGCTTCATACATCCATGTACTCTATTAATATCCAATATAATCCTTATACTAATAATTTTTAAAGTAAGCCAATAAATAAAGTAAGTCTAGAGAATAGAGACTCTTATACTCCTAAAAGTGTCTGAGGATTGCACAATCATGTCCGTTGACATATGCAATATTCAAAAGCTATACTTTAAAAACTAAGACTTGAATGAATTTTAAAAACCTAAACTTCTCACTAAACAACCATCCCAATAACAGCTCAGAATTACTAACTCCGGAGGAGGTATCCCCTTGTTTTCATAGTAAAACAGGTGACCCAAGGAAACACCCTCCCCCCCCCCCCCCTTTTTCTTGCCCTGGGTCAAATAGCCCAGAGCGAAGAGGGCAGCCGAACGGAGACACTGCCGAAACAGACAGCCTACCTAGCTATAGTAGCAACTGTTAAGTGAATGACATTCTGAACAGTAGATAATAGACCTAACAATAGAGGCCTCCAGAAATGGACTCGATATTTCTAAGATAAAATTCATGAATGTGGATGGCTGAGCGCAATGAGCGGCCTTCAAAAATCTATAATAGCGACACTATTAATGTAAGCCCAAGAAGTAGAGAACTCTTACTTCATGAGCCGAAATCTTAAGCACAACTGCTAAGTCAATGATATACCATAAGCAGTACCGATAGTTAATAGAATCCATTACAATACAAGAGGCCCCACGTGGCCTTAATCGCTCACCTGACAAAGTGACTCTAAGAAGTATTTTAGGTCACCTTCACCATGTCATGCCTCATCAACATTAACTGGTTGAGTGATAGATTTTGTTTGAAGTTCAACATTTGTTACCTAAAATTAGTTTTATTTAAAATCATTGGTGTGTGGCCAATCTCCAATGATTTTTAATAAAGCAAATTTATCTCTGCAGACAAACTGGTTTAGCATGAAGCACAAACAAGGAATGTGAAGAGATAGCCTTGGACATCTCTCCCCAACTGTGGATATCTTCCATGTGCTACATGTATATATTTGCATGCAAGAAAACAAAAATTTTCACAAATTTTATTTTTTTTTATCATCATTGGAACAAGCTCAAACAGCTTATTCCAATAGGGGTATGGGAAGATCAGGTATATTTTTGAGACAGAAATGTGAATATATAAATAATGGTGTTTTTTTGTGAATGATGCTGGAGAATTTTGCGTAAAGATATGGTAAATGGTTTGTTCTGGATACAGAATGATGCAAAAGTATTTAAATTTGATTAGGCAAGTTGTTCCTATAATGCATTTAAAAATTGAAGTAACTGTTTTTTTGCTGACGAACTTTTAGATGTGTGTGTCTGTGTTTGTGTGTGTGTGTGTGTGTGTGTTTGTGTGTGTGTGGGGGGGGGGGGGGTTAAGAGTGTTCTTGCAAACAAAATTCCTGAATAAATGGAAAATTTTATTTTTTGTGTGAAAGACATAGTGCGTGAATGTTGATTGGAACAAGCTTAGAGAGCTCATTTTAATGTGAAGTCATAAAGCTGTGTTTTACGTACGAAATTCTGGAATAACTAAAAAAATTGCTTTTTTGACTCAAAAAGCATGGTGTGCGACCTCTCATTGGAATGAGCTCAAAAAGCTCATTCCAATGGGGTATTTACAAGCGATAAGTACATGTATGTTTAAGAGACAAAAATTAAAATTTGAATAGCGATTTTTGCGAAGAATGCTGACAAGTTTTGGCAGTTATGCTGGTAAAAAGGTAAGATATGCAAAGTGGTTGTTTTTTAGAGGCGACATTTAATTAAGGGGAATTAACCCTTGATTACTGAGGTAACTTCTAAAAGTACTGAAATTTCATGAAGCAATGTGAATAACAGACAACAGTTGCCTAAAAATTTCATGAATAACTAAAATTTTTATTCCTTTGTCTCGAAAACATGGCATATGACCTTTGTTGGAATGAGCTGAATGCGTGTGTTCCAATGAGGGGTCATAAAATTTGAACGAAGATTTGTGTGAATAATGCATTAGTACTGCTAGATTTGGGTAAACGGTTCACCCTGGATACCACCCCTTCTATAGTAGATCTTTTCTGCCAATTTTGTCTAAGATTCTATCAACTTTACAAATAAATACGTTCATGAATCACAATCAGATCCACCCTACAATGTTGCATACCAAATATCAAAAGATTCTGCCTGCTGGATCTGGAGAAGAAGATTTTTTAAGAAATATGCCTGAAATGCACTAAGTTAAAATTTGGGCTCCTATACGGAGCCCAAATATAAACCCAGGGGGCAGATTTGAACAAACTTGAATCAGATCCACCCCACAATGTTGCTTACCAAATATGAAAAGATTCTGAAGCTGGATCTGGAGAAGAAGATTTTTTAAGAAATTTGCCTGAAATGCACTAAGTTCGAATTCGAGCTTCTATAGTGAGCCCAAATATGAAACTAGGAAGCCGATTTGAACAAACTTGAATCAGATACACCCCACAATGTTGCATACCAAATATCAAAAGATTCTGCCTGCTGGATCTGGAGAAGAAGATTTTTAAATAAATTTGCCCGAAATGCACTAAGTGCAAATTCGGGCTTCTATATTAAGCCCAAATATGAATCCAGGGGGCCAATTTGAACAAACTTGAATCAGATCCAAACCGCAATGTTGCATACCAAATATCAAAAGATTCTGCCTGCTGGATCTGGAGAAGAAGATTTTTGAAGAAATTTGCCTGAAATGCACTAAGTGCAAATTCGGGCTTCTATATTAAGCCCAAATATGAATCCAGGGGGCCAATTTGAACAAACTTGAATCAGATCCACCCCGCAATGTTGCATACCAAATATCAAAAGATTCTGCCTGTTGGATCTGGAGAAGAAGATTTTTGAAGAAATTTGCCCGAAATGCACTAAGTTTGAATTCGAGCTTCTATAGTGAGCCCAAATATGAATCCAGGGGGCCGATTTGAACAAACTTGAATCAGATCCACCCCGCAATGTTGCATACCAAATATCAAAAGATTCTGCCTGCTGGATCTGGAGAAGATGATTTTTTAAGAAATTTGCCTGAAATGCACTAAGTTCGAATTCGAGCTTCTATAGTGAGCCCAAATATGAATCTAGGAAGCCGATTTGAACAAACTTGAATCAGATCCACCCCACAATGTTGCATACCAAATATGAAAAGATTCTGCCTGCTGGATCTGGAGAAGATGATTTTTTAATAAATTTGCCCGAAATGCACTAAGTCCGAATTCAGGCTTCTATATTAAGCCCAAATATGAATCCAGGGGGCCGATTTGAACAAACTTGAATCAGATCCACCCCGCAATGTTGCATACCAAATATCAAAAGATTCTGCCTGCTGGATCTGGAGAAGAAGATTTTTTAAGAAATTTGCCTGAAATGCACTAAGTTCGAATTCGAGCTTCTATAGTAAGCTCAAATATGAATCTAGGGAGCCGATTTAAACAAATTTGCATCAGATCCATCCCACAATGTTGCATACCAAATATCAAAAGATTCTGCCTGCTGGATCTGGAGAAGAAAATTTTTTAAGAAATTTGCCTGAAATGCACTAAGTTCGAATTCGAGCTTCTATAGTGAGCCCAAATATGAATCTAGGAAGCCGATTTGAACAAACTTGAATCAGATCCACCCACAATGTTGCATACCAAATATCAAAAGATTCTGCCTGCTGGATCTGGAGAAGATTTTTTAATAAATTTGCTTGAAATGCACTAAGTTCAAATTTGGGCTCCTATACTGAGCCCAAATATAAACCCAGGGGGCCGATTTGAACAAACTTGAATCAGATCCACCCCACAATGTTGCTTACCAAATATGAAAAGATTCTGCCTGCTGGATCTGGAGAAGAAGATTTTTTAAGAAATTTGCATGAAATGCACTAAGTTCAAATTCGAGCTTCTATAGTGAGCCCAAATATGAATCTAGGAAGCCGATTTGAACAAACTTGAATCAGATCCACCCCACAATGTTGCATACCAAATATCAAAAGATTCTGCCTGCTGGATCTGGAGAAAAAGATTTTTTAAGAAATTTGCCTAAATGCACTAAGTTTGAAATTGGGCTCCTATACTGAGCCCAAATATGAGCCCAAATATGAACCCAGGGGGCCGATTTGAACAAACTTGAATCAGATCCACCCTACAATGTTGCATACCAAATATCAAAAGATTCTGCCTGCTGGATCTGGAGAAGAAGATTTTTTAAGAAATTTGCCTGAAATGCACTAAGTTCGAAATCGGGCTCCTATACTGAGCCCAAATATTAACCCAGGGGGCCGATTTGAACAATCTTGAATCAGATCCACCCCACAATGTTGCTTACCAAATATGAAAAGATTCTGCCTGCTGGATCTGGAGAAGAAGATTTTTTAAGAAATTTGCCTGAAATGCACTAAGTTCGAATTCGGGCTTCTATAGTAAGCCCAAATATGTATCCAGGGGGCCGATTTGAACAAACTTGAATCAGATCTACCCCGCAACATTGCATACCAAATATCAAAAGATTCTGCCTGCTGGATCTGGAGAAGAAGATTTTTGAAGAAATTTGCCTGAAATGCACTAAATTCGAATTCGAGCTCCTATAGTGAGCCCAAATATGAATCTAGGGAGCCGATTTGAACAAACTTGAATCAGATCCACCCTACAATGTTGCATACCAAATATCAAAAGATTCTGCCTGCTGGATCTGGAGAAGAAGATTTTCAAAGAAATTTGCCTGAAATGCAGTAAGTTCAAATTTGGGCTCCTATACTGAGCCCAAATATAAACCCAGGGGGCCGATTTGAACAAACCTGAATCAGATCCACCCCACAATGTTGCATACCAAATATCAAAAGATTCTGCCTGCTGGATCTGGAGAAGAAGATTTTTTAAGAAATTTGCCTGAAATGCACTAAGTTCGAAATCGGGCTCCTATACTGAGCCCAAATATGAACCCAGGGGGCCGATTTGAACAAACTTGAATCAGATCCACCCTACAATGTTGCATACCAAATATCAAAAGATTCTGCCTGCTGGATCTGGAGAAGAAGATTTTTTAATGTTTTTCCCATTGCCTACAGTGTTAAAAAGTGCTGACTCAGCACTTTTTCAAAGTCCCGAAACTGTACCCTATGATAAAACCGATGGCAATTTTTTTTTACCAATCCTTTCTGTTGGTCCTAAGGAAGCTGCACACCAAATAAAAATTCTCAGTGCCGTGCAGTTTTGGAGATATGGGCGTTTTAAATTTTTTCTATTTTTAGCTCCTGCGGTTCCCACGGGGCTGCGAGAAAAATTTTTTTTGCATAAATCAAGTACTCATGACCCAATAAGCCCTCACATAAAATTTGGTTCAAATCAGCCTCTCGGTTTGGAAAATAGAAATTTTGGGCGGGGCAAAAAATTTTGCCCCTCTCATAACAACGCCAAGTATAGCCCCACAAACTTCTCTTGAACAAATCTGAGTCTACACCTCAAAAGGAAGCTGCACACCAAATATCAAGTCTCTGCTAGTGCTGGTTCATGAGAAGAAGATTTACAAAGATTTTGGTGGGCGTGGCACCACCCAGGAAGAGGGGCAACTTCATTTGAACAAATCTGAATTGGCATTAGGTAATAAACATTTAGCCAACATTTGAATAAAGTTGGGCTAGTGGTTTAGGAGGAGAAGTCGATAATGTAAAGTTAACGCTGGACGGACGACGACGGACGACGGACGCCGGACGACGGACGACGGACGCCGGACAGAAAGTGATTAGTAAAGCTCCCCTTGAGCTTCGCTCAGGTGAGCTAAAAATGGAGCGTAACGCCCTTCTACTAGACATCAAAGACAGAAGAAGCTTACGCCCTTTGTAATAAACAGATATCTGTTTATAAATACATAAACTGTACCCGGAAAGAGTAAAGGCCTATGCCCATACGAAGACGGAAGGACCTTAAAATAATAGGTTCCGGATAATAGGAGCCTAACTCTTATGCAACAATCCAACCTAAATAGTAACGGAAGTATTGATTCCGAAACTATGAAAGTGAAAATCATCCATCGATAGTGCATGAAACTCACTGACTCTACAGTAAAAGAGAAACCAACAGAATTACTGTCTAAAAGGTCAGAATTTGAAAACTACTGTTTCCAGAGGCTCAAATGATTACTTAGCTAAATAAGAACCGAAGTTAAAATCCGTATAGGAATTTAATCTAAAGATTCTAAGTCTATTTATCAAAAAGTTACTAACTGACTTAGATAAAGAGACAAAAGACTCAATTGTAAACTATCGTAGAGTGCATAGGTATGAGGTAACATAAACCTATAACCTAAATAATAACAGGCTGCAGTAGATCTTGTGAAACAAGTATACTAAAAAATAGCAATGAGTAGTATGGAGGGATCAACAATATGAACATAATGATCCCTACACCACGACGGAAGAGCCTCCACTTTAGCCGCATAGAATAGCGAAGAAGAGGATCTCCTATAGTAAGAAATCACGTCCAAAGCTCGTCCAGTACAGTGCTTACAATGCAATATGGACCACACAACGGAATACATGAAGGTTGCGACCTTGCTGGTTGTGATAAAGATGACACGATTTACCCAGTGAAAAAGATCCTCACATAGAGGAAGATTTCACGTTAAGACCCACAGTAGACAAGAGAGTAAATTACTCATGATCTCTGTGAAGATAGAGATGCTATCAACAGAAATGTATTGTGGTTGTTTATCTTAGCAATACCTGCTAAAACAACAGCGCCGGAGGATACGCGTATCCTATCATTCCGTCCTATAGATCAATAGAACGTTAACAATATTAGCTCAGAGATCTGGACAAGCCAACACATACGTCTGCAATTGATTAGCAAGCTGTGTCATAAATAAATCATCATTGGGCGCTCCCATAGATAGCAAATCTGATTGAATACTTGTTTGTTGAGAGTCCATTCTGACAGCAACAAGCGACCCGTAAGAGAACGGGAGTCCGATAAAACAATCAGACGACCCGGAATATGACGGACCAAAACTGAACTTGGTGTACAATAACCAACAGACGGATTCTTTCCATTAAATTGAATAACGGAAATGAAAGAGTGCCTCCCTGGTTCCGGAGATACGCCACTACTGTCGAATTAAAGGACAGGAATTTGGGCATGCGTTTCTGAATAATGTTCATGCAATGACATAAAGCAAGCCTAAAAAACATTATTCCGCGGAAGTTAAACTGATTGCTAAAAGACTGCGGAACCCAAAGACCCTGGCACTTCGAATCCGTAGGGATCAGTATTATATCCCAATCTGTTTGACTGGCAACCGTCATAACAGCCACACTCGGGTCCGGCAACTGCGGCGGCACTCTCTGAGTCAACCACCGAATGTTTGCCCCAGTCTGAATCTCTTGTAACACTAGATAGACAAGAGAACGTATAAATCGAGCAATTCATGGATTGCCGAAAAGTTGCCGTCGAAGAGAAGCTCCTCCGAGAACGAAGCGACTCTGAGAGAGTTCTTAACCTTACTATCCACGCGTGTGGATGTAGCTAGGGCTGCGTCACGTCTAACTAACTCCAATCAGCCACTGAAGGGCGGAGTTATACGTGAACAAACTACTGCCCTCAAAAGAAATTACATTGAGAATAATATCCCGTAAATCTTTTCTTGAAGACGTAATGATAACGCCTCAGTAAGGCGGATTACGTATAATAAAGCGTCTAAGTTAAGTCTACTATACATAATGTCGTTCCCAACATTGAAATTGGAAAAGACATAAACGGCGAAAAAGAATATATGCAGTCTTTAATCACACCGTGTAGACGCATATGAACTCTCGGTATGCCCTGCTCTGCCAAAATAAACTATTTGTATAAATGATAAAATGGCAGAAATGAGCAACGCGGACAAGAAACTAAACTATCATGCTTAGTAGCAGGCATGTATATATATATATATATAGCGTCGAAAAATAAAACACATGTTGTAATGACAATATTGGACTGCGTCGGTAAGTCAGGGACAATGTCCCTGAACCGATCGAAAAATCCGAGTCCAATGACGCTATAAGTCTCTTATCCAAGATCGCAGCAATGAAGTCCGAAATAATAATCACTGGAAGATAATGCCAGAAGATATGAAAGGCATCTTCCGATACTACTAAAGGGAAAACTCGAAATCTTTCGAATCCCTTTCGCCATCCTGTCGGACCCTATAAAGCGTTCGGTCGTCCGTAGCTGATGCAACCGCGGACCGCACCGACCCAGCGCCGTCGGATAATTCCTGATTCGACTGAGAAACTGTGAATTGCTGGGATGCTGCGAAACCACTGTGCTAACTCGGATAGCACGTCCGTCACTGAGGCCTGAGGAGAAGCGGTCTTACGATGCATTGCCGCTGGAAGCTCCGTGATCGTTACCCCGTGCATACTACCAATATGCGAGCGAACGGAGTGTATAGGCCTCGTGTCCCTTGGCTACCGGATGGCGCGACCTACCTATTCGCCGTGGAATCACTGAATGCCGAAACTGATCGGATACTCGAGGTCACGTAGCCAATGTGCGGTCGTGTGCCCTGCTGTGAGGATGAGGAAGCATTAAAGACAGTCTCTTGGACTGTCAATATAACGGAGCGTCCCGACCAACGGACATATGCTCCGAATGTAAAATATCTGAACCACAACATGCGGTCCCCTATGTTGTTGGGCGAGAGAGGGACCTCTCTCGCTCACAGCCCGGACGGACCTGGACAAGCCAGGAACCGGACTAACAGGCTTCCTCCGATCTGTCCTCAATCTGCCGTCACTGGGTGAGTACTAAAGTAATTAAAGTGCTCGCATCACCCAAATCACCTTCCTAGACCGCAACGGACGAACCCGGCAGCCGAACCATTCGATAAATGTACGCTACACCGGGTGAGCTAGCGAATGTCACTCCGTAGGCGATAGACATATTCCATGAGCACGTATTGCCGCTAACTCTTCATTAACTATGACGACAGAGGCACACTTGAAAGACATCTCCATAACTCTTCGAACAAGAAACCAGAAATGCTTGGATAGCAAGCATAAAATAATAATATACATAGTGTCGTTCAATAATTCGAAAGTTTGTGTGACATTATTGGACTATGTCGGAACTGAGGGACGATGTCCCTGAACCGAACCAAAAATTTCTAAGTCCACCGACGCTATCAGTTTCTTATCCGGCATCGCAGCATTCTGGTCCGACGAAAGAAGCTGTAGAAGACCAAGTCAGATGACATACACAACAGCATATGTTGTTCCGAAAGGGAAAGCTCGAAATCCTCCGAATCCCTTTCGGTATCCCGTCGGACCGGATGAAACTTTCGGATGTCCGTACCCGCTTCCGCGGAGCGTCCCAACCCAGCATCGTCGGATAAAATATATGCGACAGATTCAGGTGATGCTGGGATGCTGCGATAAACTGTGCTATTAAGGAAAGCACGTCCGTTCCCGAGGCCTGTGCAGTAGCGGTCTTACGATGCATTGCCGCCGGAAGCTCCGTGTACGTTGACTCCCGCACACTTCCTATGCGAACGTCCGGAGTCTGCAGGCCTCGTGTCCCTGGCTACCGGATGGAGTGACCTGGTCGCCGAAGAATCCTTGATCGGCGAAGCTGGTAATATATCGGCGGTCACGCAGCCAAGGTGCTGTCGTGTGCGCTGACGAGAAGAGGAAGCCTTAGCAGTCTCAGCGGACTGCCTATACAACGGAGCGTCCCGAGCGACGGACGTATGCTCCGCTTGCGACACATTTTGTACAACAACATCTGGGGCCAGATGTTGTTGAACGAGAGAGGGGCCTCTCTCGCTTGCCGTCCGGATGGACCGGAACGAGCTATGAACCGGACTAAAAGGCTTCCTGCGTTCTCCCTCCGATCCGCCGTCACTGGGTGTGCATTAAGATAATTTATAGTGCTCGCATCACCCCAAAATTCCTTCTAGACCGCAACGGACGAACCCGGCTGCCGAACCATTCGGTGAATGGACGCTACACCGGGCGAGCTAGCGGACGTCAAAGGCCGTCGAACCTACTAGGGTCCTCTTAGGCAATTGGCGTATTTACATGAGCACTTTTCCGCTAGCCCTTCATTAATTGTGACGACGGAGGCACACTGTTGGAAGACATCACAGATACATCACCCTAATCTTGATCGTCTGAAATAGAAATTGATAAAGTAGAGTGACCCTGCGGGGAAAGGACCGGAGTGTCCAAATCCCCAACAACATACCGTGACATACGCTTCCCATATTGTCATCGAAATCATACGATACAGAACAGGAGTTAATGCGAGTACACTGACCACATATAGAATGATAATAAAGTCAGAGGAAGACTTCCTCTTAAAACAATTGATCAATATCCTTTCAATGTGAAAAGAAAACAAATCCTGGTACTCGCACTAACCCCTGGCAATCAAAATACATAATAAAATATGATCCATTAATATAGAAAAAATAATTGAAATCAAAATATTTTGAAAAAATATTTTTTCAGAACAGCCCAAGTTTCTGAAAAGTAACGTTGAGCCCCAATGGATCCCAAGCCTAAGTGTGGACAAAAATTTTAAAAATATTTTAAACAATTTATTCAACACTTACGAACAATAATAATGTATCTAGTTATGATTAAAATAACATAAAGATATTATTTTTTAGAAATCCCCCCCTCACACAGAGGGCTGTTGTAAATGTAAACAATGAGTGTAAAAACACTAAAATAAGACTCCAGGCACCCAGGCCCGGAATCAGTTACCAAAAATACACTATCTGATGCAAAACAGAGACTTCCAGGGAAGAAACTGCAGAACATCAGATGGTAGATGCAGAACACAATGCCTAACCACCCGTAGGTGAAGACGTAAACATGGGGAAAGAACAGAATTCATTCTGTTATTCAGCTAAAACTCCCAAGAAATTTTAGTAATAATAATTACAGAAACTATGCCAAAAGCATGGGAGAATAGCAAGGGGGAACTTAAAGGACAGGGAGAGAGGAAAACACTTAAAAAACAGTGTAACTAAATAATCAGAATGACAACAAAATGGCTGCTGCCTTGAAAATAGGTAACTTAACATAATTTCATTAAAAAATTTTAAGTTACAGCCCTGATAATATTCTGTCACACATTCTTTTCCTCTCCTCCTTCTCTATCCTCCTTAGAATCACCATTTCACTAATATTTATGTGTCTAGCATCATTTAAACTGAGATTTATAAGCACAAAGATCAGTCAGATGTTAACTGATGAAGGGCCAAACTTAGAATGATTAATGGCGCCAATTTTGGAACGTCCTTGACACTGCGCATGCGCAGTAGGGGCAAAGTGTGGAGGGCCTTTCAGGACATGTTTTCTTTAGTTTTAGATGCAAATTTTGGGGATTGGGGGGCAAAATTTGTGTTTGGCCCTATATTTTAAGAGTTAGCACCAGCTATGTCTGGGTCATTGGTACAGTATAAAAATATAGAAATTTTGGGAGGGGCAAATATTCTTGCCCCTCCCATAACGACGGCAAATATAGCCCCACAAACTTCTCTTGAACAAATCTGAATCTACACCTCAAAAGGAAGCCGCACACCAAATATCAAGTCTCTGCTACTGCAGGTTCATGAGAAGAAGATTTTTTAAGATTTGTGGTGTGGCCCTACTAAGGGGTGAGGCAACTTGATTTGAACAAAATCAAATTGCGATGTCATAACAAACTATTATCTCAAATATCAATGAAATTGGTTCAGCAGTTTGGGAGGAGAAGACACAAACACCATGTTCACGGATGATGACGGTGAGCTAAAAATATTGCGGTATACTGGTATATCGAAAACTATTCAGATATCTGAACATAAGTACCACAAACGAGACTTGAGGCATCACAGTCGGAACGAATCAGCATGCCTTTATGATGCGATTCGAAACACTTTCACCCAATGCAGAAGACATATCAAAATTTATTATTTTTAATAATAGTTTATCAGATTTTTCCAAAAATTTCTATTAAACAATATCATGTGACCCCTCATTGGAATGAGCTCAGTGAGCTCGTTCCAATGAGGGGTCACATGATATAGTTTTGTTGAAATTTTTCAAAATTGTTTTTTCAACTGCTGAATTTGTATATTATGCAGGCACATGTGGATGATTCCCTGGGTAAAAGGATAATATTATTCATTCGGGGCTACAGTTAAAACTCAAGAGATCTGGAAAATTGAACTGTGGGTAAATAAATGATGACGATAAACCAATATTTTTGTAATTACACCGGTATTCAATCGATATTGGTTTGAATACCGGTATATATCGGTTTATCGATATACCGTGCAGCCCTGCACTGGACAAACAACTGTTTCTGACATCCACGCCATCATTTGCCAACCAAATGAGACTAACCAGCCAAGCCTTATTGACACATCACTTGGCCCAGCTTTTAACAAACATTAGACTTCCCTGTCACATTGAATGATTGATCTATTTTTAACTGGTAGAGTCCTAAATTATTTTTAGTCCTTAAAATTTCTCTGTGCATCTTTGCCTTGTTACAATTTATGGGAGAGTGCAACAGATAAAATAATATCACTTTAAAGATAATATGAAGCACATCCACAGAATATGAAGCCTTTAAATTGTGGTACCAGCACTTCAGAATAAAGCCCAAATATGGGCTTCCAGCACCCTACCAGTTAATAACATAATATTCTGTTTTGGGGGAATAAATAGTGTTTTGTCATCTTTGAAAATTTTTCATCTAATTTTGGTACGAAATGGCAGCTAGCAGCCGTCTTAAATTTCGGACCGGACCCCAAAACACTCGTTCTCGTCTCAAGGTGATAATAAAGGTACCCAAGAAGTTTTGTAAATATCGGTTCATAGATACGGCCTCTAGCCTGAGCCGTATGTATGGCATGACAGATGGGACAGACGGACGACGGGCCATGACAATCCCTCAAATTTGGCTTTGCCAAAGTTGAGCTAAAAACAAGTATTTTGTTGACAGTATCGATCTTCGTGCAGACAGGAGAGGCATTGGGTTAAGCATTAGAATATAGCCTCTGGTGGCCACATATTTCCATTCTCTCATAGACCATTCCTGCGAAGTTTGGTTCACGTCGGCTCAGTAGTTCCAGAGAAGAAGATGAAAATGTGATTTCCCATAGGGTTTCTATAGTAACTATAAGCTGCAATTGTGGCCATGTTTACAACCCGATCAACATTAAATGAGGATCGTTGGTAGAGGGGGTCCCAGTCATCATTTATGTGAAGTATCAAAACATTTGGCCTGGCAGTTTTGGAGGAGATTTTTGAAAATCCACCAACCAGAATCAAAGAATGCCTCTGGCGGCCATGTTTTTCAACCCACGGGAACAAAATGATGATCGTTTGTAGAGGCCCTCCCATAGACCATCCCTGCCAGGTTTGGTTCACAACAGCTCAGCAGTTCCAGAGAAGAAGATGAAAATGTGATTTCCCATAGGGTTTCTATAGTAACTATAAGACGCAATTGTGGCCATGTTTGCAACCCGATCAACATTAAATGAGGATCGTTGGTAGAGGAGGTCCCAGTCATCATTTATGTGCAGTATCAAAACATCTGGCCCGGCAGTTTCAGAAGAGAAGATTTTTGAAAATCCACCAATCAGAATCAAAGAATGCCTATGGCAGCCATGTTTTTCAACCCACGGGAACAAAATGAGGATCGTTTGTAGAGGACCTCCCATAGACTATCCCTGCCAGGTTTGTTTCCACGTCGCCTCAGTTTTTCCAGATAAGAAGATGAAAATGTTATTTCCCATAGGATTTCTACAGTAACTATAAGCTGCAATTGTGGCCATGTTTGTGACCCAATCATTAAATGAGGATCGTTAGTAGAGGGGGTCCCAGTCATCATTTATGTGAAGTTTCAAAACATTTGGCCTGGCAGTTTCAGAGAAGATTTTTGAAAATCCACCAACCAGAATCAAAGAATGCCTCTGGAAGCCATGTTTGGTCACACTAGCTCAGCGGTTACCGCGAAGAAGATGAAAATGTGAAAAGTTTACAGACGCCGGATGACGGACGCCAAGTGATGAGAAAAGCTCACATGGCCTTTTTGGCCAGGTGAGCTAAAAATGCCACCCCCATGCAATATTACAAAAAATGGCCTGAGAAATAGAAGATCTACTCTGTGGGGCCTAACTGATAGACATAATTCATAAAACATTAACTCAAAAATTATTGGTAAACAAGCCAAGACCAATACCGGTTCTGGACCTGCGTCGCTGCATGCAATTGATTACAGAGATGAACAGACTTCAAAGTATCAGCAAACAGGAAGTGGCTGCACAGCAGATCTGAAAATTAGATACACGATACAACTCATCATTATGAAGCAGCAGACCAAATATAAAATCATTCCCTTTCATAGAAGCCAAGAAAACTTTGACGGAAGAAGTGTTTTGGACGGACAGACAAACGGATGGATGGACTGATGGACGAAGTCGAGCGGTTACTAGACCTGCTCTGCCGCTGGAGACACAGGTAAAAAATTGATCCAATTTACAGGGTAGAAATATGCCTGAATTTTACTTATTTTAGTGCCAAGAGATTTCTTGTCTTGGGCAGGAATATCCACCTGCAAATGCAAGGAGTTAAAACAAATGATACAAAATTTTCCAAGTGGCACATATCTCTTCAATCATTTGTAATCAACTATTTTGCCAATCCTGTTTTCAATGTAAAACTTTTTATTGCACGCCTATGCCTTTATTTTCATAAAATACATGCTTTTTCTGCAAAAACTGAAGCGAACAAAAATGTTTTTTGTATTGTCCGTGAACAATATGGATCATGTGCACAGACTATTTCACTATTTGTTTTTTTTCTACATTTTGGTAACTTTTGGCAATAAATGTCTTTTTAGTATTTTTTTAATAAACTGTAGGTGTGCAATTAACCCTTTATCTAACAAATCACCTGCATCCGCCCGCGTAATATGTAAACTGAGCAGTTGAAAAAATTTAATTTTTCAAAATATTCCAACAAAACCAAATCATGTGACCCCTCATTGGAACGAGCTCATTGAGCTCGTTCCAATGAGGGGTAATATGATATGGTTTTGTTGAAATTTTTTTTAAAATTTCAAAAAATTATATTTAAAATAATAAATTTTGAAATTGTCTGCGTTGGGTAAAGGGTTAATACAGAACAGCATACGTATTCCAACTGTCATTTTTTACCACGTGAGATCAATCTTGGAGGAGGGATAATATTGAACAAGAAGCCCAAGGCTTCAAGTTCAATATTATCCCCCCACCAAAATCGCTTAATAATTTTTTAGTAAACTGTACAGTTAATACTAGAAGTCCTGTCATGAAATGCGCACAAATAGCACCTCGATTTGCATGTTAATCTATGCGTTATGACCATGGTAAGGCTATCAAATTCTGATCATATGGCCTATGTACAAGCAATGTTTCAGCCAATGGACCTCCGGATTATTTATGACCATGGTAAGGCTATCAAATTCTGATCATATGACCCATGTACAAGCAATGTTTCAGCCAATGGACCTCCGGGTAATCCGGAGGTCCATTGGCAGAAACATTGCCTGTGTTTGCTATAAGTAACCAGGAGAACCTGCCGTGCCAGGTATGCCATTCGATATGGCAATTGTGCGCAATTCCTACACGTAATTATGCCTAGATAAGCGTGCAATTCGTGATAGGACATCTAGTTTTAACTGTGGGCATGCAATAAATACAGAACATCATGCGTGTTGGAACTGTCATATTTTAATGCACTCAATTGACTTGGGCAAAGAGATAATACTGAACTCGAAGCCTTTAGCTTCTCATTAAATATTCTACCTCCACCATTAGTGATCTCGTGCGATAAAAAATGACAGTTCGAATGAGAATGCTGTTCTGTCTATATGTATTCCAATATTTTCTATTTAAGAGAAAAAGAATATGAGACTGCAAAAGAATGATCTGAAAGTCATAAATCCGACAACTGGATGGCACCACCTCAAAATCCATGACAACCCATCAACCTCAAGTGTAGAAAACCAGAGAATATTTTGAAATAGGGGTACAGAAATAGGGGTACAGAGCAATAACCAAAACAAATGTATGGAGACTTACTTCAGTGTTTCATCATTCAAATCTTCATCCGAATCTGAGGATACAATGTTCAATGCTTCATCAAGCTGCCTTCCTTCTAGAATCCCTTCACCACTTTTCTGCAGGGTTTTGAATCTAAAGATAATTGATATATTAGCATGAACTAATTCAGACACTCACAAAATAATCTCAACCAAGTACATCAGTTATAGTACAGTGGAACACTGTTAATTGAATATCCATTTTGCCAGTGAAAATTATTCAATTAACAGGAGTATTCAATTAACAGGGATTGTGTCACTTTCCTGTATTCTGGAGATAAACTTAGCATTTATTCTATTATATCTTGTTTGACAGAGCTCCATGAACTCTGTCAAACAAGATATAATAGATTAAATGCCTGTATTGGATGTACTGAGGCCAAACAGGTCTATAAACAAAGGAAAACTGGGGTGAGTCAGGGTAATTTCTCGGCTTATTACAAGATTGTTTATTCAATTAACAGGAGTTGACTCTATAACCTATATTCAATTAACAGGTCAAATTTGTACTGGAGGTATGGTAAATGGTTTTGTGATGGGAAATTATATTCAATTAACAGGAATATACAATTAAGAGATACCCAATTAAGTGGGCTCCACTGTATTAGTGAATCACTAAATTAACTAGTGCTGAAATGACTCTGGAATTCTGGAATCGATTTGTCGACACCCAAAAGTCGAGTCGAAGTCGACTGGTCGGCACCAAGAGTTACATAGCAATAACACTGCATCGATCACATATGTAATAAATTAAATGGCATGGGAATCTGTTCAAATAACTACGCTATTAACTGGTTCAAGGCTAGATTATTTTGTGTGGTCTGAATTTGGTCATGAAGATTTATTTTATTACAAATTATTGGAGAGTGCCTATAGGCACTCTCCTATTTGTAATAAAACAAATTTAAATGAACAAAACATTATTTGTACTTGGCTGAATATGAAACATGAGCAAGGAAAATGTTGGCTTTAGTTCCGAGACCCTCACTTTTTTTGAAAGCCCTGATAGAGGCTTCCGAGCATTGAACCCAAACAGTCCGTGAATTCAAAAGAACCAACTCAACACAGTTAACTTTCACATCTATGAACAGCTCAACTGACAATCATTTTAACTACCCCCAGTAGACCTTGCGTCTGAATTTTGTGTAATTACAATGTTTTTATAGAAAATGCTATTGTTCCGACTAGTTGACCCTGAAATCCAGTGTTGACTTCAGGCTATATCAGCATCGACAACAACTAGTCGACTAATTATTTGAACACTAAAATTAACCTTTAAATGTCTGGAAATTTTGAAACTGTTTTTGCTATACTGTGACAGTCTATATTCTGTGGCTTTGCAGATGATTTTAGGCAAGTCTTGACAGCCTATATAGGCAGCCAAAACTTGCCTAGAAACAACTGCCATGGTTCTTAAAATGTAACTAGCAAATTATTCAAGATGGCATGTTAAGACACCTACTAGAGGCAAGGGTGGCTATTCTCTCTCTCCCCCCCCCCACCCCCTCCCCATCAAAAAAAAATATGGTCACTTTCACCTAGACCTTTTGCACAAATACCCAAAAATAAATAGGGTTCCTCCTCTCATCATACCAAGCCCACTTGTCAAGTTTTGTTTCAATTCACCCAGCAGAATTTTAACTGGAGAGTATAAACAAAGTCTAGAATTTTTTTTTCAAGTTGAAGGTCACTGTGACATTGACCTTTGGTACAATGAACCCAAAACAGATAGTGTTCTTCCTCTCATCATGCCCAACTCAAATGTCAAGTTTGAATTTGGTTGACCAATCAATATTTTGAAAATTTAGAGCTGAAATGGAATGAATGAATGAATGAATGAATGAATGAATGAATGAATGAATGAATGAATGAATGAATGAATGAATGAATGAATGGACTTACACCGCCACAACTGTATCCACCCCAAATTTATTTGGCAGATAAGAGCGGGGGTGAACAGAGTTTATTCCACTTGTCGCTATTGACTATTCATATCACCTCTGGCCTAACTGCATTTGTGTATTTGTTGCTGTACTGGAGTCAATGTTGTAGAGAGTTGAGTCAAGTGTAGTGTGATTTTGCAGTGTGATTTTTATGAGTCGGTTGGAGCAGCGTGAAGTCTTGAGCAGCAGAATTTATGCAACTTGTTGCTATAACCCATCCGTATCAACTCTGACTTGGCTGCATGTGTATGTTTTCATCTGTTCTGGAGTTGATGGTGTTGCAGAGTATGCAAATGTGGTGTGAATTTTGGTGTGATTCTCATAATAATAATAATTTTATAGCATTAAATCCACACATGGAGCTCTTTGGGTGTACAGAACTGCAACCTCACGGCCACGGATGATGCCTCCGAACTATGACCTTCATCTGTGACCTTGATCTCCATGGAACCAAAATAAATTTTATGTGTGACACATCGAATCCACCATAAGCAACATGTATGCCAAGTTTCAACAAAATTCAAAGAAGCATCTCAGACTTATAGAGCGGACACGAAACTCTTCCTGACGGACGGACAGATGGATATGACAAACACTATACGCACCCAAAAAAAATGTAGGCGGCATAAAAAGGCATGTTTTAACCCTTTACCTAACGAATCGCCCGCATCCACCCGCGTAATATGCAAATTGTGCAGTTGAAAAAGTTAAAAAATTTATAGTAATTTATATATTTTTTATACTTACCAATGACCCAGACATAGCTGGTGCTAACTCTTAAAAATCTAGGGCCAAACACAAATTTTGCCCCCCAATCCCCAAAATTTGCATCTAAAACCAAAGAAATCATGTCCTAAATGGTCCTCCATACTTTCCCTCCACTGCGCATGCGCAGTGTCAAGGAGGTCTCGAAATTGGCGCCAATAATCATTCTTACAAGCAGTGCCTGGTCAGCGCTATGTACTCAGCGGGGAGGTATGAGTTCCCAACTCCTGGGAGGGCCATCCCCGTCTGGGTCATTGGTAAGTATAAAAAATATAATATATAAATTACTATAAATTTTTTAACATTTTTATACTGTACCAATGACCCAGACATAGCTGAATAGTAAAAAGGCTGGAGGGCCTAGGACAAAGAGGAAAATCCAATAAGCTCAACTATATAAAACAGAGTCATCCCCTCGAGGAGAAAAGGAGTATTAGGCTTTACATGTATCTTTCTTATTTTATGATAAATTAGAAAGACACAACACCCTCCATAATTGAGCATAATAACATTCATGTTCTCTATTAACATCCAGTATAACCCTTTATACTAATTAGTTTTAAAGTAAGCCAATAAATAAAGTTAGTCCAGAGAATTGAGACTCTTTATACTCTTTTAAAAGTGTCCAAGGATTGTATATTAACGCCCGTTTGACATGTGACATATACAAATGCTTCACACCGAGCTACACTTTAAAAATATGACATGAATGAATTTTAAACATTAGCTTTACACTTTAAAACCATCCCGGTAACGACTCAGAATTACTGACTCCGGAGGAGGTATCCACTTGCTTTTCACTATAAAGCAGGTGACCTAAGGAAACACCCTCCCCCCCCCCTTCCCCTTGCCCTGGGTCAAATAGCCCAGAGCGAAGAGGGCAGCAGGACGGAGTCACTGCCGGAACAGAAAGCCTGCATAACTATAGTTGCAACTATTTAGTGGACGACATTCTGAGCAACAGATAACGGACCTAAACAATGCAGGTCTCCAGAAATGGACTCAATATTTCTGAGATAAAAATTCGTGAATGTGGATGGCTGAGACCAATATGCAGCCTTCATTAAATCTGTAATAGCAACACTATTTGCATAAGCCCAAGATGTAGAATGAGCTCTTACTTCATGAGCCGAAATCTTAAGCACAGACTGCTGAGCTGAAGATAGATTATCATAAGCAGTACGGATAGTCAATTGAATCCATCTGGCAATAGAATGGACCGTAATGTCCTTTCTATTAGGCATCAGAGACAGAAAGAAGCGTTTTCGTCCCTTTCTGATAAACTGAAATCTTTGTTTATAAATACGTAAAGCTCCAACCGGACAGAGTAAAGGCCTATGCCCGTCTGAAGACGGTAGGGCCTTAATAACAATAGGTTCCGGATATTTATTAGGAGCCTGATTCTTAGCCAAAAATCCAACATTAGTAGTAAAGGTGTAGAGAATAAAAAAAGGTAGAGAATCGTCCACCGATAGTGCATGAAGCTCACTGACTCTTCTAGAAGTAGAGGTGAGCCGATTATCGGTATCGGTTATCGGATCGGACCGATAAGTGCATTATCGGCCTGATATCAGTATCGGCAAATTTGATCCTTCTGGCCGATATTTGCAACCGATGTTTTTCAAGAGCAACTGAAAAAAGTCATAAGTTTTTTTTACCATTTTAAGTGACCAACTTATAAAAAAAAACGTGCACCTAACGTTTTGTAAAGTTAAAAACCGGTGGAAACAATTTGCTAACAAGTTAAAAAAAAACAAAGGTACTTACTGCTTTGAAGCATCAAACATAAAAACTTGCATGGAATATAACGAAACTGCACCCAATCATGAAATAATAATAACAAAAATCCCTTCATGAACGATCATCGAAGTGTTCGTGGAAGGAACATCCGGGAAACACATTTTTAACCCAGCTTCAGTGTGGTCATTTGACCCAGTTAATGATTATGAAAACAAGTGCTAACACCTAAACGAACTTGGCCCTTAGACCAACTCGACCAAAAGAAAGCCAGCTCGTAACGAAGTCTATCCGGCAAAGAATTATGCCCACACAAGGACGAGGTGGACCTGTTAGAGAACTCTGTCCAAAACGAAATAATTGAAATTCCCTCATGCGTAGGCTGATCCACGAGAAAAGTCTGCTCACAAACACTAAAATATTAACCAATCTTGCCTTATCATCACTGACCGAATGACTGCGTGCATAAATCAAGTTAACAGCTGTGATACAAAACCGGTGCATGTCTTCGGTGTACGGAACACTACTTTATATCTATATCTATATACAGAGACACTCTATTTTTTATAGCTTCGTGTCACCGTAATGTGTGGGAAGAGAGTGAGCCAAAGTCGGTGGCCGCTTGGATGGGGGGGGGGGGGGGGGGGGCAGCCGAGGTGTAGCCCTCTCTCCACCAAAGTAGGTTCGGGGCTATATCGTGCCTGAGTTGATTTAGCCTGTGTTGATTTAGTCTTAGTTTAGGCCGAGTTGACTCAGTCTCATATTGTAAGTTAAATCGACTCACTTGTTGGAAGTATTTAATAGTAAAAAAGCATACTTTTTTATACAAAGAATGAAAACATCCACCAAAATTCACAGAAAACAAAATTGAATACATTCAATTTAGGCCTATAGATAGAATCCCTCTACAATGAAAAATCAGTTTCGATTTTTATACATCCTCTTGTTTCACCCACGTTTGAGAAACTGTATTAAAATCGAAACTTATAGAAACTTCGCAGGCTAGGACTGCTCACACGTGGAAACAAAATGATTAAATGAAAATAAAATTTAAAGAAATGCATGCACATCATAAGACACCGAAAAACAACATCGACTCAGTTAAGCGATGAAATAAACGATTGGCATTTTCCAAAAATTGAAATTCTGTCTGAACAAGTGTGTGGTCTGCGGGTGGGGGTGCGTGAAGACTGACCCTGGTTCTGCCACCTCTTTTCAAGATCGACAAGCTCAGTGGATGCCTCATTCTGCAATCTGCACGCGAGAGTTCAGGGCCAGGAGTCCCGTTCTAAATGCAGGACCTAAGTGGACGGCAATATCCCCCCCCCCCCCTTATTTTTTATTTTTCAATAGCTAAGGAACTTGTCTACAAGTTGCAGTGATTGTCACATGATACACCGTGTAACATGTTAATCCCACAGCAAAGACGTATAAGACCGTGGCAAATACATACATAACCCTGCATTACGTGGCGTTATATATAACACTACGTAACGCACGGTTATGTACGTCTTTGCCAATGATATTATGTACTATGAGGTTTTGTTTTGTTTACCGATGGCGGGAGTATGTACGTTTTGTGAGTTTATTTAAAGTGGAATTTGAGGGGATACCGCTTCTGCATTGTACGATGTCCAGGCGTCAGTGTGAAATTTAAAATTTACTGGGGGGGGGGGGGGGGCTCTATGGATCAGAGGGGCCACCCCTTCCCTCCCTCTCACAGTCTCGCCTTTGCTCAACCAGCTTGCTTTGGCATCCATTCATCACCATCCGGGACCTTGAATCCTAGATCCGCCACTGCCCATTTGAACACCTCCCACACACTTCCAAGAAAGACACTCGGGACGTATTGCACAGCTTCTAGTACTGGTAGTAACCACTAACCAGCAAGTCAACCATATGGTAACTTGTTAGCTAACTAGTTAGTACACGTATTTCTGAGGTGATGTGCCGTATTTCAGGTACCACACGTAGTGACGGATTTATACGAGGGCGCACCTGGCGTGCACCCCCTCTATTTTTTTCCTGAGAGACGTCGTGGCACACTACTGAGTCGAAAACAGAAAAACACTGCACATCATCACACAAGCAGTTTTTTTTACATTTTGAGAAAATAACCTTTACTATATCTTAGTGAAACAATGTAAATACAGATATTATTGGAACCGACTTACTCAGCCGGTTCCAATGATATCTGTATTTGCATAGTTCCACTAAAAAAACAAAACTTTTAAAAAAATATGTCTGTACGTTTATGGCTGATTTCCTGGATTATTAGTCACTTTAACATCCAGTATTTATTTATTTTTTCCCAGGAGAGGCTCCCCTCTCACCTTTTGTGATGGGAGAAATCGGTCTCGGGTATATCACACACCCTGTGGCTTCAAAGCTCAGTTTCAGTCTAAGGAGCGACCCCGCTTTTCAGAAATCGTGCATCTGCCCCTGACACCATAAAATGGACCTTGAATACATAAATGAACTCAATGTATTATCCATGCAAGAACAGATAACACAAAAGACTTTGCTAACTGGACATCCTCAAGTTGGAAGATTCAAAGAATGATTTGCAACAAGGAGAATAGAAGAAAGAAAGGGTTTTGCACACTTTGCGCTCATGGTGGTCTGAGTTGTTTGACCCTGGTGGGGTGGTGACGTTATTACGGATTCTACTACAGAGTGAAGGAAAAGTCTGGTGGCAATGCAGTTTTTGTCTTTCTAGATGGAAACTCTTTGGGGCATCACACTGAATCCTGGGGCGATTCGGACTAATGCTCCCTAGTCATTGTGTGACTATGACCTAGGACCTCACCCCTTCCCATCGGATCCCACGCTGGGAGGGGCGAGGTCCTAGGTAACAGTCATACAATGACTAGATGCTATCAAAAGCACTTACAACTTTCGGTGAACGTCATTGAGGGGGGTTATCCAATATTTGGATTTTGTTATTGATTCTTTGGCGAGGCTCTGCCTCATTAGCGTGAGCTAATGCCTGATTATCCAATATTTGAATTTTGTTGTTGATTCTTTGGCGAGGCTCTACCTCATTAGCGTGAGCTAATGCCTGCCAGAGAATCCTCAACTGCAGCGGTGGAAATATTCAGATCAAGCACTTGAAACGAACTTCCACTTAGATTCAGCGCGACAAATGCGAATCTCCCCACTTCATATCAGCTGACAGAGTTCACAGAAAACACTACCCAAGATTCAATGCATGGCGCCAATTTTAAATGTGTTCTTCCACGACACAAATCAAAAGCATGGCTGGCCAGTGGTCAATCGAGATATTAAATGATTTTATAATTTTTTTTTATTTGTTTCTTTTGTTCTTTCCATCACTTTAAGTTAATAGAGTAATAACCTATTCAATATCTTGTCTTATTTGACATGCTTTCGTAGCGGGAAACACATAGTTTACCGACACGTTTTATAAGTTATATCACACTGGACCGACTCTAGTGTCAGTGATAAGTCGCGACTATTTGCCCCATGCTACAAGATTAGTGTTTTTATTTAACCCGTTATTTACCAAAGTAACCAAACTTTTATAATATTTTTCAATAGAACCAAAGAAGGATATCATTAGCATCGGCTCGGCAAGCCGGTTCTAGTGATATCCGACTTCTATGGTTTTATTATTGAGACAGTGAAAAAATACTTTGCGTTCTTCGAGGCCTAATCTGTGTGATTTTGAGGCCGTTCATGGCCGCTATGTTGGGGAAACGGTTATGCGAGTATGACCTACTGGCGTCTGCTTTTGGCAGATCTGGCAAGCGATGGCTATATCAATCATTAAAAAGTGGATTCAGTGAACAAGCAGGCAAAATTTTATTTTATTCAATGTTCAAATCAGAAATAGTCTAATTCATTCAAAACGGATCAATGGTATCAGAACTCATACCACTTCAAATATTCTTCAAACTAAATTCACTGTCGTTCGGTTAAATTCAGTTTCATAATAGAAAAACTCAATAACTGAATTTGAAAAATGGCAAGTTGCCCCTTATCATTAAAATCATTTCAGCCTTATCAGGACGGAGTTTTGCCCGTCTGTCGTCATACACATGACCAGCTTCACTGAAAAGGTGTTCACTTGGAACGCTTGTACAAGGAGGACCTAAATATTTTCTTGCAAGTTGCACCAAGAAAGGATATCTATGTTTGTTAACATTCCACCATTGCAGTGGATCACCATCGCGTGGCAGGAGGGGCTCATTGAAATACATTTGAATTCAGATGTAATTGTTGGAATATTTCCTGCGCTCGTGCTTAACCCTTTCTGCGAAAGCATTTCTTCATATTCATCGGCAAAAGTGTCTTGCTTTGCTTTTTTAGATGAAGGTTGGGAGTCAGACTCAGTGCATGAGATGGAGAGAGATGACGATGCATTAGATTTATCATTGCTTTTTTCTGAAACAGAAGATTCTTTTTGAAGATACTCTATCGCTTTCTGCTCAGTAGAACTCGACTTAAAAAACACTGCTTTATACCGAGGATCTAGAACTGTAGCGAGCACATAAAGTTTTTTCTCCTCCATGTCTGAGAAGCGACGCCTCAAAGACTCTAAAATTGTAGACGTTAAAGTTTGTATGCCACTGTCATCCACATGTTTGGCCATGGCAAGGTCCAGCATTTGAACAGAGGGTATGACCAAAGACAGAGAATCTGATGAGCTCGATATTTCACGAGTGAGCTTTTCAAAGCGTTCTAATGTTTTTAAGAGAGTTTCAGCCAAGTGCCACTGATTGGCAGTCAATACAGGCAATTCAAAGAGGCTTGCAAATTCGACTATGGCAGGTTTCTGCTCAACCAATCGCTCTGTCATGAAATATGTGGAGTTCCAACGTGTTTTTACATCCTGTAAAATAGAATGTTCTTTCAGCCCATGTTTGATCTGCAGATCCTTAAGTCTACCACAAGCTAGGGGCGAGTGATTAAAATGTCCCGCGATTTTTCGAGCGATAGCCAACATGTCATTTACGGCCCTTTGACTGTCTATTCCATCATTTATGGCCAACTGCAATGTGTGCGCAAAACAGGGGATACTTTCTATTTGAGTGAGGTTTAATCCACAAACAGCATTTGCGGCGTTGTCGCGGAGAATGGTGAGGACTTTACTATTCCGTATGTCCCAAACTTTCATCATCCGTCCCACTTCCTCAGCAATTGCCTCCCCGGTGTGTCGCCCAACGAATGAAGATGCATTCAAAACACAGGACTTTCTTTCAAAGTCAGGTGAAATCCAATGTCCTGTCAATGACATCAAAGAATGTGATCCGTGGCTGGAGGACCATATGTCGGTCGTAAAAGAAATGGTTTCCATTGATTCAAGTTCATTTCTCAATTTTAGCTTGATTTTTTGATATATTTCAGGAATCAAAGAGTCACTTAGGTGGTATCTTGATGGCAGTTTGTATCTAGGCTGGAGGGTTTCACAAAACCTGATGAAGCCGACGTCTTCGACAACAGAGAAGGGCTGAATGTCTAAACATACCATTTCGGCCAAACGCCTATTGGCATTTAACGTGCGTGTGTCATGCGAGGGCCATGGGGTAGATTTTTCTATCATTTGAGATAGCTGTAGTTGGATTCTTTTGGCATTGCTACTTGTCGACACGGACTGAATGCATTTTTTTTCCTGCGATTTTTTTTTCTGTTTGTGTTGCTTGTGCATCTTCAAATTCCCTGTATATCAATTTGTGGTTGTGTTGTAGGTGACTTTTCAAGTTTGTAATAATAAAGTCCTTGGTTGTTTTCCCACCCCTAGATACTGGAGCTTTGCATGTATTGCAGATAGCTTTGCTAGCATCATTTTCGCTAATGAAAAAGTAGTCCCAGATCTTGCTTGTTTTCGGCATTTTGTTTTCAAATATGGATGAAAGCCGTGGAGAACAGTTTTGACTGACGTAAGTTAGCCGTGGCTGTGCTATACGTCATATTGTGATTTATCGTCATTGTTTGTAGTGGTACGAGTGCCTAATTTAGTAATTAGGGTACGAGGTCACACTTCTCTCCACTGTGCTGGATTGCACGTAAGACCTTTCAGTGACTGACTCGCTGACTGACATTGCATTTTCTCTCTAAGCCCTTCGAATGTAACTCCCTTGGGTGCCTGCAGTGGCGCAGCCAGGATTCCTGAGGTAAAGTGAGCCTAAGTAAAAGTTGAGGGGGGGGGGGGGAGGGGGGGGGGGTCATGCCGAAGGTGCGTGCATTTTGAGGGAGGGAGGGGGGGGGGGCTCTCCTGAATTTCTTTTTTTATTTTTGGATGCTCTCCGTTGGTTTCTGTTTTTTGTTTCTGCTGTACATTGGGTATCTACAAATGAAAATAATTTTCAAGGTATTCACATGAACCTTTTTCTCTGAATCGGGTATGGAACAGCTCAGTATGCATCTTTACTCAGTTTGATTACCACATGAAATTATTTTGACCCTGTCATAATGACGGGGTCATAATAATTCCATGTGGTAACCAAACTTCGTAAAGATGCATTCCGACTCAAATAGATGATTCAGGCTTCAGCCCTAGAAATTTGCCGATTGCCATATAATTCAACTTCAAGGGCTGCAATAATGGGTGTCCGTGTCGGCCAGGTTGGGGGGGGGGGGGGAGGGGTGGGGTGGTGGTGTTTTGCTTTTCCAGATTCCACATATATACTACAGCTGCCCTTATCCCCAATGCCCCCCACCCCCACCCCCCCCCCCCCAAAAAAAATAGGCTGACGCTGCAGTACATTGGTATCCGCAAATGAAAATAATTTATTTGCGAGGTGTTCACTTTAAACCATTTTTGAGGAGGGGGGGGGGGGGCATTTACAGATGCTGCATGTACTACAGCTGCCCTTATACCCCGACACAACCACCTCCTCACCCCCAAAACCCTCACGAGCACTGAAAAAAGGCTGATGCTGTAGTCCATTGGGTATCTGCAAATACAATGGAAAGGAAAATAATTTGCGAGGTATTCACACGAAAATTTTCTCTGAACCTGTGTGGGTCAAAATAATTCGATGTGGTCACAGTCATCACACAACTAGTTTCCACAGGTAGGGGTACTGTAATTTTGATAAACATACACGGGTTGTGTGCTTTGCTTTGCTTGCAGGGTGCTGTGGGGGGGGGGGGGGGGGGGGGGGGGGGGGGTTGTAAAGCTTACGTAACTTCACTAAAAAATGATGCATCCCGACTCACGTGTATGAATGTAGGACCGATTTTGTGATAACCGTCAAAGGCGTACGAGCCATTTTGTGTGTGTGTGGCGGGGAGGGGGGGGGGGGGGGGGTGGAAGATCTTGCCAGAAAAATGATTTTGCGGGTGTCATCGAAACGCGTAACGCTAGTTTGAGTGTGGTCAGAGAGAGAGGGGGGGGGGGGGGTGGAGTTAGAAGATCTTGCCCGAAAATGATTTTGCGGGTATCATCGAGACGCGGAACGCTAGTTTGAGTGTGGTCAGATGTGCTGAACCTCTCGTCACCACACACACATACAGGTGTGTACTAGTGGAGTCCAAAGAGCCTCCCCAAGAAAATATAGAAAAACTGAATGGTCTGAGACCTGTTCTACAGCCCCAGCTGCCATTGAGACCTTGTAAATGAGGAGGAAATTGGTCACTTTTGGGGTATACTTGGCTGAATCGGGACGAAAAGTTTCTTGTGGTAAAGGCCTAAAGTTGCAAAGGGCGCAACCCGAATTTGCCGAAAAAAAATTGCTCTAAAAATTATATATTTTTCCCAGACTGGGGGAGAGGGCTTCAGCCCCGGCCCATCAATGCGCCTATACATGACTACCCCCACTCACCCTCCCAAACACTGATAGATATTCAAAAAGAACTCTGATAATGCAGCAGACACTGCAAGTGAGACAAACACTGATGGAAGGGAAGTAACCTCAGTTTTTTCAAAGGGAATTCCCCTTTCGAAACACGTGTGTTGAGTGTATGTGCAATTTTATTATTGCCTGGCTGAAGTAACTATCCGCTAAAAACCTTTAATACATGCAACCATGGAATACTATGTGGGAAATATTACAGAAGTTGTTGAAAACATTAAAATGTAATTGTCATAGTGAAATATAATTAATTATGTGCGGTTTCGAACTTTCTATTGTCCGCCCCATTTAGCACTTCGTCGTCACTTCCAAGTTCCTCATTGCAGGCATGTCTTCGGTCACTGAGGAAAAAATCAACAAATAAACAGCACACATTATGGTATCAAATCTGATTTTTTTATGTTGGGATCAACTTTAATGAACAACTGTAACAAAAATATGAATCTTATTTTTATTTTTTAAAAGAGAAAAACAAAAATAAAAACAAAGCACGTGATAAGTTGATAACTGGATCCCAGGTAAGATGACAACTGTAACATAGAAATTTGAAACAAGCTGTTGAAAAAACGTGAGTTTTGGGACCCAAAAATAAAGTGAATTTTCGCTCCAAAAGGCTCCATTTGATAGCACATTTCAAAATTTTTCTGGGGGGAGAACCCCCGACCCCCAAATTAAGCTTGTGCTTTCGGTTCTGGCATAGATGCCTTCGGTTTTCATTTGGATGTCCCGATGGGGAGGATAAAATAAAAATAACTTTTTGTTTGACACATCAGCAAACCTGAAACAAATATTGATGCTTTGTTTTAATGTTTTTTTACCGAATGGCACACTTGAAACTAAAGATGAGCAAGTTATTGATGAAACATCGGGTGCTTGTGTGGGAAATCTGGAGAATGTTGCGATTCCTGTCAACACGTTTATGATCGCGGATTTATCGGTTATCGGATCGGATCGGCCGATATGAAAAATAAAAATATCGGTTATCGGCTTTTTCCGATAAACCCACGTATCGGCTCACCTCTATCTAGAAGAAGAGAAAGCTAAGAGAAATGCTGTCTTATAAGACAAGAATTTGAAATCAACTGTCTCAAGAGGCTCAAATGGCTTTTCTTTTAGTTTAAGAAGAACCCAAGCTAAATTCCATTTAGGAATTAATCTAAGGGTTCTAGGTCTATTTATCGAGAAGTTTCTAACTAATTTAGATAAAGAGACATTAGAACCAATTTGTAAACTATCATGGTGTGCATAGGTATCAGATAACATAGACCTATAACCTTTAATAGTAACAGGCTGCAGTTTGATCTCGTCAAACAAGTATACTAGAAAGTTTGCAATGTCTGGCATGGAGGGATCAAAAATATCAACAGAATGATCCCTACACCAACGACGAAAGACCTTCCACTTAGCCGCATAGTTTAGCGAAGAGGAGGTCCTCCTACAGTTAGAAATCGCGTCCACTGCTCATCCTGTAAAATGCTTGCCGTGCAAGAAGGACCGCACAATAGAAATACGTGAAGGTTGAGACCTTGCGGGTTGTGATGAAGTTGACGCGATTTCCCCTGCGAAAGAAGATCCTCTCATGGAGGAAGTTTTCGCGGGAAGTCCCACAGCAGACACCTGAGATTTATCCACGGTCTCTGTGGAGACAGAGATGCTACCAACAGAATTTTGCATTGTGATTGTTTTATCTTTAGCAATATTTGCTGAATCAACGGTGCTGGAGGATACGCATATCCTATCATTCCGTCCCATGAGATCGATAGAGCGTCTACTGCATATGCTCGGGGATCCGGACATGGCGGCACATACGTCTGCAACTGACTGTTGAGTTGTGTCGCAATTAAGTCTATCATTGGCTGCTCCCATTGGTAGCAAATCTGATTGAATACCTGTTTGTTGAGAGTCCATTCTGACGGCAACAAGCGACCCTTCCGTGAAAGGGAGTCTGCTAATACATTCAGACGACCCGGAATATGACGGACCGAAAGCAGAACTTGGTGTTCTAGAACAAACAGAAGGATTCTTTCTGTTAAATTGAATAACGGAACAGAATGAGTGCCTCCCTGGTTCCGGATATAGGCTACTACTGTCGTATTGTCGGACAGGATTTGGACATGTGCTTTCTGAATAATGTTCATCCAATGACGTAGTGCAAGCCAAATTGACATCATTTCCTTGATGTTTATGTGCTTGCCTAGAAACTGCGGATCCCAAAGACCCTGGCACTTCGAATCCGTTGGGATCAATGTTGCACCCCAACCTGTTTGACTGGCATCCGTCATAATCGTAAAACTCGGATCCGGCAACTGCAGTGGGACTCCCTGAATCAACCACTAAATGTTTGCCCAAGTCTGAATCTCTTGTTTCACTTGATTTGACAAGAGAACGTCTATATCGAGCGAATGAATCTTTACACTCCAATTCTGAGTCAAGAAAATTTGGATAGGACGAGTGCGTAACCGCCCCATCGGAATGAGATCCACAGCAGCTCCACACAGACCTATCAGTCTCATGAACTCTCTCGCAGTGACTTTGTCTGAGTGAAGACAATAGCGAGCGTAACAACTGATTAATTTCGCTCTGGTTAACGGCAGACGAACGAGATTGTTGTGCGTCTCGAAGCTCATTCCCAGATGAGTGAATGACTTGGATGGCACCAGATCCGACTTCTCCTCATTTATTATAAAACCGAGACGTCGGAGTAATAGAAGCTGATTCTGCACATTGTTTTGAAGCGTTAACTCGTTGCCGTACCTCTGAAGAATGTCGTCCAGGTAGGCCGACGTTACCGCGGACGAATGAGCTCGGAAATGTATCATTACCGAGTTCATTATTCGAGTGAAAGCCCAGGGCGCTAGGTTCAAGCCGAAGCACATCGCTCGGAACTGATATACAACTCCTAGGACTGCGAAGCATACATACTTTCTGAATGTAGGATGTACCATGACGTGAAAGTACGCATCTTTGAGATCTATGCTTGTAGCATAGTTGTTCACTCGAATACTCGCTCCTACTGATCGAATTGTTTCCATATAGAACTTCGGAGGGACGATCAGCTTGTTTATCCAGCTCAGATCTATGACTGGACGGAACGAGCCGTCGGGTTTCGGAACCAGCAACAGTTGGCTGTAGAAACCCGGTGATTCCTGGTCTTCTATGACCTCTACCGCGTTCTTCGTCAGCAGGAGACTGTACTTCTGATAAAGAGCATCTCTTTTCTGCGGATTTGACGGAAGCTGAGTCCATTTTGGACTTCGAGTTAATGGAGGCTTTCGTTTGAAGGATATTCTTAGTCCTTCCGAAATTACCCCTCGAACCCAGGGGTCGTCCGTAATCGACGCCCACTCGTTTATAAAACTCAATAATCTTCCGCCTACTGGAACACGATAGAGGTTCAAATCATCACCTCCTGGACCTGCGAGGCTTGCGGAAGGAGAAACTACGTCCTCCACGACCAGCACCTCGGCCCGTCGACCTAGGGACGTCTGACCGGTTGTCTCGGCCAGAAGAACGTCCCGTACGTGAGTCACTGCCTTGACGGTCTCTAGAATAAGACCTTGAGGACGTATAAGAACCTCTATAGGAACTTCTCTTGGGCGTACTTGTCCCAGAAGTGCCTGTCTTACTCTTTTCTGCTGTATCCGACTTTTTGGAAGCGGATTTGAATAGCAGAGAATCCGAAGCTTTCTTAGTTATCTTATGATAGATTGCTGAAAGCTTGGCGTCGAAGAGAAGCTCTCCAGAGACCGAAGCGACTCTGAGAGAGTTCTTCACCTTACTATCCACGCGCGTGGAGGTAGCTAGGGCTGCATCACGTCTAACCAACTCCAGGCTTGCCACTGAAAGGGCGGAGTTATACGTGGAATAAGCTACTGCCCTTGAAAGAAGTCTTAATGAGGAATGTATATCCTGGAATTCTTTCCCTTGAAGACGTAATGATAACGCCTTAGTAAGGTGGTCTGCATATGATAAAGCGTCTAAGCTAACTCTGTTACACATTATTGTCGTTTCCAACATCGTGGTTGGAATTGACATAGACGACGGTATAGACAATTCCAAGTCTTCAGCCTCGTCATCTAGACGCAGAGGAACTCTCGGTATGCCCTGTCCTGCCGTTTCGAATTTATTCCTTGAATTGATGAAAGGCAGATTTAGAGCATTTGCGGACAACAAACCAGCCTTGCCTGTTTTGGTAGCAAGCTTATAAATAGCGTCGTTCAATAATTCGAATGTTCTTGTGACATTATTGGACTGTGTCGAAAACTCAGGGACGATGTCCCTGAACCGATCAAAAAATTCTGTGTCCAATGACGCTATCAGTCTCTTATCCGGCATCGCAGCACTCTGGTCCGACGGAACAACTTGTGGAAGATAATGCCGGATGAAATCTACGGCAGCTTTATGTTGTTCCGAAAGGGATAGCTCCAAATCCTCTGAATCCCTTTCGCCATCCTGTCGGACCCTATGAAGTTCTCGGTCGTCCGTACCTGATGCTTCAGCGGAGCGTACCGACCCAGCGTCGTCGAATAATTCTTGATCCGACAGAGATTCTGTCGTTTGCTGGGATGCTGCGATAAGTTGTGCTATTTGGGATAGCACGTCCGTCACTGAGGCCTGTGCAGTAGCGGTCTTACGTTGCTTTGCCGCTGGAAGCTCCATGTACGTTGACTCCTGCATACTTCTCTTATGTGAACGTCCGGAGTCTACAGGCCTCGTGTCCCTGGCTACCGGATGGCGTGACCTGGTCGCCCTGGAATCCCTGATTGGCGAAGCTGTCTATATTTCCGTGGTCACGTAGCCAAGGTGCGGTCGTGTGCGCTGCCGTGAGGATGAGGAAGCCTTATCGACAGTCTCTCCGGACTGTCTATATAACGGAGCGTCCCGAGCGGCGGACGTATGCTCCGAATGCGAAACGTTTTGTACCACAACATCTGGTCCCAGATGTTGTTGTACGAGAGAGGGACCTCTCTCGCTCGCAGCCCGGAAGACCTGGACGAGCTAGGAACCGGACTAATAGGCTTCCTCCGTTCTCTCCTCTGATCCGTCGTCACTGGGTGTGCACTTTGTCTATTTATAGTGCTCGCATCACCCAAATCTCCTTCCTGGACCGCGACGGACGAACCCGGCTGCCGAACCATTCGATGAATGGACGCTACACCGGGCGAGCTAGCGGACGTCAATGCCGTCGATCCTACTAGGGACCTCTTAGGCAATTGACGTATTTCCATGAACACTTTTGCCGCTAGATCTTCATTTAACTGTGACGACGGAGACACACTTTTGGAAGACATCACGGAAACATCACCCTGTTCTTGTTCCTCTGAAATAGAGATTGATAAACTAGAGTGACCCTGCGGAGAAAGGACCGGCATGGCCTTTTCCCCGCTAACAACATACCGTGACACACGCTTCCAATGTTTGTCATCCCAATTGACACATACTGAACAGGAGTTAGTGCGAGTACACTGACTACAATTAATACAATGATTATCAAAGTCAGAGGAAGATTTCCTCTTATTACAATCTGAACAATATCCTTTCATTGTGAAAAGAATACAAGAAGTCTTAGTACTCGCACCAACCCCTGAAAGAAAAGATACATAATAACATGATCCATTAACATAGAAAAAATAACTGAAATCAAAAAAAATTTTTGAAATAATATTTTTTCAGAAAAGCCCAAGTTTCTGAAAAGTAACGTTGAGCCCCAATGGATCCCAAGAAGCCTAAGTGTGGACAAAAATTTTAAAAATATTTTAAAAAATTAATGCAACACTTACGTATAATAATAATGTATCTTGTTATGATTAAGCTAATACAAAGACAAGAAATACCCCTCCACAGAGACTGTTTTCAATGTAAACAAGAAGTGTATAAACACCAGAAACATGACTCCAGGCACTGATAACCATGGCCCGAAATCAGTTACCAATAACACACTATCTGATGCAAAAGAGAGACTTCCAGGGAAGAAACTGCAGAACATCAGATGGTAGATGCAGAACACTACGCCTAAACACCCATGAGTGAGGACGTAAGCATAGGGTAAAGAACAGAATTCATTCTGTTACCCAGCTAAAACTCCCAAGAAATTTTAGTAATAATATTACAGAAAATATGCCAAAAGCATGGGAGAATAGCAAGTGGGGACTTAAAGGAAATGGAGAGAGTAAACATTGAACAAGCAGTGTAACTTTATAGCAAGAATGACAACAACACGCCCATGCCTCGAAATTAGGCAACTTATCATAATTTCATAAAAAAATTTTAAGTTACAGCCCTGATTATTTCCTGCCACTCATTTTTCCTCTCCTCCTTCTATTTCCTCTTTAGATCCACCATTTCTCTAATATTTATGTGTCTGGCAGCATTTAAACTGAGATTTACAAGCACAAAGATCAGTCAGATGTGAACTGATGAAGGGCCAAACAAAGAATGATTATTGGCGGCAATTTCGAGACCTCCTTGACACTGCGCATGCGCAGTGGAGGGAAAGTATGGAGGACCATTTAGGACATGATTTCTTTGGTTTTAGATGCAAATTTTGGGGATTGGGGGCAAAATTTGTGTATGGCCCTTGATTTTTAAGAGTTAGCACCAGCTATGTTTGGGTCATTGGTACAGTATAAAAATATTAAATTTTTCAAAATATTTCAACAAAACCATATCATGTGACCCCTAATTGGAACTAGCTCAATGAGCATGTTCCAATGAGAGGGTCACATGATATGGTTTTGTTGAAATTTTTTGAAAAATTTAAAAAAATTATATTTAAAATATGTTTTGATATCGTTTGCATTGGGTAAAGGGTTAAAACCAGACTTAAATGATTCTGGAGAACTTATTTCTTTTAGACAAATTGGAAGAGAACTTCATAGCTTTAACCCAGGCTATCACCAACAGAACATAATTTAGAAGAGGAATCACACTAATTTATTTGATGACAACAGTAAGGCTTCCACGTTTACACGTGTAAACGTGAACGTTTCGTTTATGGGCATTAAACGTTTACAGTTCTGGTAAACGTGTACACGGAATGAAGTTTTAATAGAGTAATTTCAAAATTGCAGATTAATGCAGAAAGTCAAAGAAACAAAAAAAAAATTTCCAACTTTGCAATGCAATATTTTGGTAATGCTTCAGAAAAACTGTGTACTGGTTCTGACTGGCGCCGCCGCCGCCACAGTAACCGAACGAAATCATCTTCAAAACATGTGATATCATATGTGACACAGTCACGTGAGCCGCATGGCACGTGCTTATCTTTGGTGTTTCTTTCGAAGCATGTGTGGGATGTTTTAGTTTATTCGGATTTACATGTATATTCCCAAAGTGATACACAATTGTTCTCGATGATTTCGTTCACCTGACATGGATTATTAATTTATTATTCACACATGGGATGATCTTAGGATCGATTTATGGAGTTTGACAGACAGACTGGCACTTGCGGTGTTTGAAAATTTGGATTCCCCTGTTTGTAGACTTTGTTTATTTTTGCGACATTGCATTCCACTCTCAAGTCCGGTATTGTCACTATTGTGTGCCATGGCAACTCGCTCCAACATTACTGTTTGAAAAAACACAAGGAATTTCACCCCGAACCCACCAGAATGAGCTGAGAGACCCCCATAAATTTCAAAATTTACCGGGAGGAGAATCCCCCAGCCCTCCCCCCCCCCCCCCCCCCCCCCCCATAGACCGAGCGACTTCTTTGCCTTCGACATCTGCATGCTGTGATCATTCATCTACGTCGTTTTTGGACGAACTGTAAATCGGCTGTCTCAATAACATAAATTGTATGCCCTGTACGCAAAGATATGATGAACTTACTGTGTATTATTACACACTTCTATCAAATATTGACTACTTGCATTGTTAGTACGTGTAAACGTTTCCGTTTCGTTTACAGACAGTCGTTTAAACATTTACAATTTTGTCTAAACGTGGAAGCCTTAGACAACAGAGACCTCTTTTGACTCAAATTAGACCAATAGGATGGTGCAGATCCTTTGATGCATTTACAGATTTATTTTTTGGGGTTTAACAACACTTTTCACAGCTAGTGTCACCTTGTGTTGGGACATTTTTACGGGTGGAGGAAGCTGGAGTACCTGGAGAGAACCACTGGGCAATGGCAACCAACTGTCAGACTACCCAACTCCCCACAAACAGGGTAAGCATTCACGAAAGACAAGTGCACCATCAACGTGCCATACGGCTTAGTACACAGTGCCACCCTGCTGCCACATGGGCAATCAGGATGTAGACACTTGCCCAAGGACGCAATGCAGTTACCTCTGACAGGGATCAAACTGTCAGTCCTTCATGTGAGTAAATTTTACGGTGCAAAAAAAATCGCACTCACAAATGAAATGGCGAGTGCAGATCGCACTTGCAAACTTACAGAAATCATCAGCTCGGTTTTGCATGTGTAGGAATACTTTAAACTACATTTTGAATTGTGTGGAAGGATAGTATTGATGAAAATGAGTGTCAAATCGGATTAGCTTTGGCTTGCTTGATTTATCCTGGTGCCCATCAGAGTAAAAATCAGAGGCAGTTGGTGATGGTTAGAGGACTTCACCTGCTTGGGTAATGTCAGCTCAATGTTTTTCAAAAAAGAAAGCGAGTTCATTCACTTCCTGAATGTACATTTACTAAAAAAAAAATCAGTCCCCATGACAAACCCATCTAAATCAGAAAGAGCCCTCCCTCTCAGCCGATTTCGTGTATTATCAGAATGTGCAGCACATATCTTACACCGAAATCAGTTAACCAACATTTTTGCACCTTCGGTGTTTGTTTCAAATCCGATAAGGTCTCGCATTTTAATTTGAAGTAAACTCAGATAAATGTAAGAAAAAAACAAAAATGCTTGGACATATTTCTGACACAGATTTCAGGAGCTATTTTATTAACTTCACACACATGAGAAGGTGGTAAAATTATTTGGTACATTACGATTGATTGGTTGCAGCAGACAATTTCACTATTGATTGGCCAATAAAATCACACCTTACTTACTGTCAGCTTCGTAAAATTTAATGTTTTCACTAATAAAATAGACCCAGCAAAGTACGCAGTCTATTTTAGGAAGACATAGGCCAATTATAAAAGGTTATACAATTTATGATTATATATTAATCTGGCAAGTTCAAAAAATAATTTTACTCAGCCAACAGTGTCTGGTTTCAACATGATGTGTTCAGCTGACAATGTTTTGAAGCTCAGCTTGACTGTTTTTGTTTCGAGTGCGATTTTTAGCGCTCGTCTTTTTGCAATCACAGGCACTTGCAAGTGTAATAGCGCCCGTCTCAAACAAAGGACTGAACCATGGATCTTTCGATTTGAAGTCCAGTGTCATAACCACTGAGGCTACCATGCATTTACATATAAGAAGAAATCTGAATTAGAATTCTAGCTAGACTTTCAGTCAGGAACACAATCCAGTACTGGCAATATGAAAAATCAAGGGGAGCCAAAAATAACCCTCCTGAGATACATCGAGGAAAGCCAAAATCTCTCCTGAGATTAGTATGATTCTTAATCAGTTCTAAACAGTATAAAGACAAGATGTTAACAAATCATTAACTTTTTACCCAACGAATCGCCCGCATCTGCCCACATAATATGCAAATTCAGCGGCTGAAAAAATATTATTTTTAGAAAAATTTCAACAAAACCATATCATGTGACTCCTCTTTGGAACGAGCTTGTCGAGCTCGTTCCAAATAGGAGTCACATAATATGATTTTGTTGAAATTGTTTGAAAATTTTTTTAAAATCACGACATCCAACGCCATAGCTGCGACGAGTGGTGCAATCTCACAAAATTCTAATTCATCAAGGGCCATAACTCCAAGAAAAATATTTGGAACAACACATGCATTGAACAGTGGCTAGACATCAATAAGATACACTTACTTGCCAAATATAAAGTCATTCCATCAAGTATTTCAAAAGTTATTGAGTTTTGAAACTCGTTGGTCACAGACAGACCGACAGACCGACCGACAGACAGACCAACATTGCCACTTATAGAGCTGCTAGTCGCAGCTAAAAATGATATTTAAAATAATAAATTTTGAAATCGTCTGCGTTGGGTAAAGAGTTAACATAATACATTGTGTGGTTCAACCATGCAATGACTGTACATGTATAATGTTATGATTTGTTATTATCTTTGATTATGAGATATTTAACCCTTAGATCAGGCCTGGCATTTTCAGGAGAGCGATTTATTCGCTCGCCTACTGCTCGTCTTAAAAAAATTGAGGAGGGCGAAAAACAGCCCTCCAAGCCTTAGAAAATAATGATTACCACAACAGCCTATTTCTAAAACCCATAGGTTTTCAGATCTCTGCTATGTTAGAGGTCTCTGCAAGATAGCCAGACAGCCCCTCCCACACCTCCGGGCCTTATCAAGGCCCGTCAGTGTGGGAGGGGCAGTGTTGCCATCTCACAGCGACTACCTTGTTAGCAGCACCAAATAAAATATACAAAGCCCACTAGGCAGAATTCATTAATAGTACAAGTTCATTTTGAAACTTTAGCTTATGTAAGCGTGGTGAGAGTTAATCGCTTCCCTAGTCCATGTGAGAAGAGTGATTTTTAGCACCCCCCCCCCCCCCTGCATTTTTAAGAATGACAGGCCTGCTTAAAATCCTTCTTCCGACTTTTACGACTTTAGGTATCCCTAACACGACATGATGTGGAGGACCTGTTGACAATAGACAAATTACCTAGATAGCCCTGTTTAGGCAGCCATGACTTGATAAGAACAGTGATGCATGGGTAAGGTGCGCGGTCGCTCTCATGCACCATCGCTCACGCAAAAATTGTTCAAGGTGAGCGAATAATCGCTCGCCTCTGTTATTGGGTGTTTTTTATCCATCTGAGTTGCGTCAACAGAAACATTCAATTAATTTTTGATGTTGGGAAATTTTTAATCACTCACAATTTGATGCAACTGAAGTACAATTCCAAACAATTTCCTTTTCGTCGTTATGAACATGACGTACAGAAGTTCTCTTATACATCCACACATGACACGCTAACAGTAAGAGGGTTGTACATTGACAACTCGCCCAGAGCTTACTCCCGCCAGAAAATGAACATGCATGTTCAGATATAAAAAAAACGGTGGTCATTCTAAGATCCGAGAAACGTTTTAATACTTCCGTATTTTTTTGTATCAAAGACATGCAGAATGTTGCCCCGTTCCTTAGTTAATTTATACATGTGACACCTGTCGCTCCAATTCACCAGTGACACAAATTAATGTGCCTGATTTGGAATTTACGCATCCATTTTCCACGATTTTAATAATCTGCCATTTAAAATCCAGAACTAATTTTAGTGGGTTACATTATTTTCATCGTCAAAATTTCCATCCGTGTTCAGTTGTATTCATACATTCGTTTCGAAGGACACTTGTCAATGGAAATTGCGAAATAAATTTTTGTACCTGCCATAATATATAGTTCACCTCAGATTATCTAAATCTTACAAGATAAAAGTTCATTTCAGGAATTCTGGTAATACATTTAAAACGCAAACACTAGATTTCAAGCTTGCAATTTTATTCTGAACCACAGGAAAACAATAACATTAACTTAATTTAGAAAAAAATACACTTTGAATGTACAATTCAAAAGTATTAAAAAAATGAAAATAAACTTTGAATCAAAATCACTCTCCTCACATTTTTCAATCTCGCAAACTTTATTTGAGGTGAGCGATTTCCCACTCGCCTCCATTTTGCTCCCATTCGTCACTGTAAGAAACCACTGCTAAGCCACTGTATGTTAGAGCTAGTGGGAATTGAGGACACTTGTCCAGACCCTAAGGGTTAAAGAAATATTAGACAATCATACAAACCCACTTAAGTTCCCAGACTCACCATTTATTCAGAGATGCCACCATTTGAACAAGTTACAAGTTATATTCCATGTCATAAAATCTTCAAGTTTAAGTTTATTCCCCTTCACTTGTTGTTCATCCATGATCTCAAACAAAACAAAAGATAACCGCTACACAAACTAGAAGCACTGTCACAGTGCCGAAGCTGCGACGATTCGTGCAACGCCAATGATGTTTTTAAACTCGTTGGTGACAAAAAACTTGTTGGTGACAAAAAAAACTTGTTGGTGACAAGTCCATAAATGTGACAGAAATTATTCGAATGACATGCACTATTGAGAGGGTGTAGACATCATGAAGTTACACTTACATACCAAGTATGGTATCATTCCATCAAGTATTTTAGGAGATATGGTGTTTTTTAAACTTGTTGGTGACAGACCGATCGACCGACAGGCAGAGAGGCCGACATTGCCACATATAGAGCTGCTCATCGCAGCTAAAAAAAACTTTCCAAGTATAACAGGTGATAGCACTCCTGGAAGCTGTGATTGATGACTGGTAAAAGAAAGCTAAATTTCCTGGAGCAAAGAAAGGTCAATGACATTATTTCTTTTAATATGAATAAAATTAAAATGTCAGCCTTTGATGTATTATTGGGCACCTTCGTATGTTAACTGGGAACAAGACGCACTGTTACAGTGCCGAAGCTGCGATGTTTCGTGCAACGCCAACGATGTTTTAAAACTCGTTGGTGACAAAAAAACTTGTTGGTGACAAGTCCATAAATGTGACAGAAATTATCCGAATGACATGCACTATTGAGAGGGTGTAGACACTTGATACACTTGTATACCAAGTATGGTGTCATTCCATAAAGTATTTTAGGAGTTATGGTGTTTTTTGAACTCATTGGTGACAGACCGACCGACCGAGAGGCCAACATTGCCACATATAGAGCTGCTTGTCGCAGCTAAAAATGGAACTTTATTTTCTTTACATACCGGTATTGGTATTAAATAAACTAAAAGAAAACTCCACCAGTCATGGTTATGAACAGATACTCACAGACAACTTTACTTAACTGGTTGAGAGCTAGATTATTTCTGGTGGTCTGAATTTGTGCATCAAAATTTGTTTTATTATAAATTATTGAAGAGTGCCCACAGGCACTTTCCAATAATATGTAATAAAATAAATTTAGAAAAACAAAATATTATTTGTGTTTGATTGAATATGAAACATGTGGAAGGAAAATGTTGGTTTTTGCTCTGGGTACTCTCATTTTTGAAAGCCCTGATAGTGGCTTCTAGCACTCAACCAGTTAAGTTATTACTTCTATGTTAATGTGCTGGACTGTTATTCCTGATCAACTCATGCATTGATTAGGGGGCACGGTGGCTCAGTAGGTAGAGGTGCAGGCTGCCAGCCGAAAGGTCGTAGGTTCGAATCCCACCTGCAGCAACCGCGTTGTGTTCTTGGGCAAGACACTTCACCCCCATTGCCCATGTGGGGGCACGGTAACGCTGTGCACTAAGGCGTACTGCACGTTGATGGTGCACCTGTCTTCAAGCAATGCTAACCCTGCTTGTGTGGAGTTAGTGTGTTGGGGAGCTGACAGTTGCTCGCCGTTGCTCGGTGGTTCTCTCCGGGTACTCTGGCTTCCTCCCCCCGTAAACTGTCGTGGTCATGATTAGCCATTGTGCAGAAATATGTGACCTTAAACACCAATAAATAAAAAATTCATTGATTATATCCCTCTAGTAGCAATTCACTCTGTACATGTGTGCACATGCACAGTAGTAACTATCTATAAGAAACACTTGGGGTTTTCCAGAACATTCACTGCTGAATGGTTTAGTTTACACAGACAGTGGGAAAACTATTTTATTTCATTCTGAGAAATCTGTCTAAATTTGGGTTAAAGAATGTTGCATAATTTGAGTTACGTTGAACAAAATTAAAATGTTTTCAAATTCTGATGTCACTGATCAGCATTAACTGGTAGAGTGCTGGAAGCCCATATTTGGGCTTTATTCTGAAGTGCTGTTACTGCACCTTAGAGGCTACAAATTCAATGGCTGGGCTTCATATTCTCGTTGAAGTGATCTTATTTAGTCTGCTAAGATTTGCCTTGTTACAATTTATAGGAGAGTGCCCACAGGCACTCTCCTATAAATTGTAACAAGGCAAAGACATGTGAATAAATTTTGGTGGCCAAAAATAATCTAGCATACTACCAGTTAACAATGACCTGCAGTCTCATGAGTCATCTGAAGATCTCTCATTTGGGGAATTGACCTGATTTGCATGAGTATTTTTTCACCCTTTTATGATCACATTTGTGTGGGCAGTAGACAGGTGATGAAATGACCAGCCTCAAAAAGCCAAGCCAGAGAATCTCTGGGATTATGACATAGTTGGCTCAAACTTGACAAGGTTTGGTTACCCAATAGACCATTATTACATACCGCCATCTTACTTCATTTGCCCACACAAACTGGCTTTATTTATCAACACAGCAAACACATGTACTGAACTGCTTCATTTTTTGTCTCGGTTTTATCAATTTAAATTTGCCAATTTACCTTATATGCGTTTGTTCTCATCCCAAAGAGAACAAAGGTTGGGTGTTAGAAATTTGTGTATTTTGCGATATTATATTCCATACTTATCATTTTCATGTTACAATCCTTCAGGAATCATGTTCGTTCTGACGTTCGTCACAACTCTCAACTACAATGTACCTTTGGCTTCTTTAAAGCTAAAATGTTTGGTTCGAAGAACGGCAGGCAGTCAGAGTTGAATTTTGTTTCAAAAGAACGACAGCAATGACAAATGAAAGTGTCAATGACACTGTAGCTTAACTTGTGTGTTGTGTTTGATGAAAAAAGGATAATGTTCAATGTTTATGAAAGGATTATGAAATAAGACAAGACTCGTGATAATTGGGAATATGTTCATTTCTGTTCCCTGTATGCTATGTTTATGATAAAAAATAATATGAGGTGTACACTGTACTAAAGAGCTGAGGGGTGGGTTAATATGACCTCACAGTTAATGTATGTGGCCCTCACAGTTAACGTATATCAACAAAAGTTACCAAGTTACAGTGAAATTATTCCAAAACGAGTCATCCTATCAAGTTACATTAAAATCCCTTCATAAATATGGCCTGTAGACTGTGCTAAAGGTTTTCGGGCTTCGGGCCCCTGTAGCCGTCAGTTTCCCAATTGTGTCCAAAGGGGACGTTCTCATCTAGACATTATATGAAGTCAACCTACCAAGTTACAATGAAATCCCTTAATAAATATGACCTGTAGACTGTGCTAAAGGTTTTTGGGCTTTGGGCTCTGGCAGCCATCATGGTTGAATGATCACAACCAAAAGGGGACATTCTCATCTGGGCATCATCTGGAGTGATCCTACAAAGTTACAATGAAATCCCTTCATAAATATGACCTCTAGACTGTGCTAAAGGTTTTGGGGCTTCGGGCCCCTGTAGCCGTCACAGTTGCCCAATCACTTCCAAAAGGGGACTTTCTCATCTAGACATTGTATGAAGTCAACCCACCAAGTTACAATGAAATTCCTCAATAAATATCATCTGTAGACTGTGCTAAAGGTTTTCGGGTTTTGGGCTCGGGCAGTCGTCACGGTTGGCAGATCATGCCCAAATGGGGAAATTCTCATCTAGACATCATAAGGAGTCATCCTACCAAGTTACAATGAAATCCCCCCACATTAAACATGACCTGCAGACTGTGCTAAATGTTTTTGGGTTTCGGGCTTGGGCAGCCATCACGGTTGATAGATCATGCCCAAAAGGGGATGTTCTCATGTAGGCATTATACAGAGGCATCCTACCAAGTTACAATGAAATCCCTTCATAAATACGACCTGTAGACTGTGCTAATGGTTTTCGGGTTTTGGGCTCGGGCAGCCATACCGGTTGCCCAATCGCGTCCAAAAGGGGACGTTCTCATCTAGACATGACCCCAAACCTGCATATGAAATTTCGTGACGATCAGACAAGAACTGCAGGCTGTAGCCCGTGCTAAAGGAAAATGTGAACAGACGTCACAGACTCACAGACTAACAGACTCACAGACTTCCGCACGCGTGATGGCAATAGCTTATCTTGACTATGTCAAGTTAAGCTAAAAATATTTATAAAGTGGAAACATGTGATATCAATGCAGCGTTCAGTACTGTACAGCAGATGTGGGTGCCATTTTTAGTAACAAGTGCTCAAGGTTTTTGGGCTTCGGGCACCTGAAGCCGTCACAGTTGACCAATCACGACCAAAAGGGGATGTCATCATCTAGGCATTATATGGAGTCAAACTTATGGGTTACAATGAAATCCTTCCATAAATATGACCAATAGACTATGCTAAAGGTTTTGGGGTTTTGGGTTCGGGCAGCCATCAAGGTTGAATGATCACGACCAAAAGGGGACGTTCTCATCTAGACATTATTTAGAGTCATCCTACCAAGGTACAATGAAATCTCTTCATAAATATCACCTGCAGACTGTGCTAAAGATTTTCGGGCTTTGGGCCACTGTAGCCAACACAGTTGCCTAATGGTGTCCAAAAGGGGCTGTTCTCATCTAGACATTACATGAAGTCAACCTACCAAGTTACAATGAAATCCCTTCATAAATATGATCTGAAGACTCTGCTAAAGGTTTTCGGGCTTCAGACTTGGGAAGCCATCATGGTTGAATGATCGCAACCAAAAGGGGACATTCTCATCTGGACATTCTCATCTGGAGTGATCCTATTAAGTTACAATGAAATCCCTTCATAAATATGACCTGTAGACTGTGCTCAAGATTTTCGGGCTTCAGGCACCTGTAGCCATCACAGTTGACCAACCATGATCAAAAGGGGATGTCATCATCTAGGCATTATTTGGAGTCAACCTAATAAGTTACAATGAAATCCTTCCATAAATACGACCTACAGACAAGCTAAAGGTTTTTGGGCTCAGGCAGCCATCAAGGCTGAATGATCGTGACCAAAAGGGGACGTTCTCATCTGGACACTACTTGGAGTCATCCTACCAAGCTACAATGAAATCCTTTCATAATTATGACCTGTAGACTGTTCTAAAAGTTTTCGGACTTTGGGCCCCTGAAGCCGTCACAGTTGCCCAATCGTGTCCAAAAGGGGACGTTCTCATCTAGACATTATATGAAGTCAACCTACCAAGTTACAATGAAATCCCTTCATAAATATGACCTGTAGACTGTGCTAAATGTTTTCGGGCTTTGGGCTCGGGCAGCCATCATGGTTGAATGATCGCAACCAAAGGGGACAATCTCATCTGGGCATCATCTGGAGTGATCCTGCGAAGTTACAATGAAATCCTTTCATAAATATGACCATTTAGACTGTGCTCAAGGTTTTCGGGCTTCGGGTGCCTGTAGCCATCACAGTTGACCAATCACGACCAAAAGGGGATGTCATCATCTAGGCATTATATGGAGTCAACCTAACAGGTTACAATGAAATCCTTCTATAAATATAACCTTTTGCCTATGCTAACGGTTTTTGGGCTCGGGCACCCATCAAGGCTGAATGATCACAACTAAAATGGGACATTCTCATCTAGACATTATTTGGAGTCATCCTACCAAGTTACAATGAAATCCCTTTATAAATATGACCTGTAGACTGTGCTAAAGGTTTTCGGGCTTCAGGCACCTTTAGCCATCAAAGTTGCCCAATCATGTCCAAAAGGGGACGTTCTCATCTATATGAAGTCAACCTACCAAGTTACAATGAAATCCCTTCATAAATATGACCTGTAGACTGTGCTTAAGGTTTTCGGGCTTCGGGCTCGGGCAGCCACCATGGTTGAATGATCGCAACCAAAGGGACAATCTCATCTGGGCATCATCTAGAGTGATCCTACGAAGTTACAATGAAATCCCTTCATAAATATGACCTGTAGACTGTGCTCAAGGTTTTTGGGCTTCGGGCACTTGTAGCCATCACAGCTGACCAATCACGACCAAAAGGGGATGTCATCATCTAGGCATTATATGGTGTCAACCTAATAGGTTACAATGAAATCCTTCCATAAATATGACCTTTTACCTATGCTAAAGGATTTTGGACTCGGGCACCCATCAAGGCTGAATGATGGCGATCAAAATGGAACATTCTCATCTAGACATTATTTGGAGTCATCCTACCAAGTTACAATGAAATCCCCTCATAAATATGACCTGTAGACTGTGCTAAAGGTTTTCGGGCTTCGGGCACCTTTAGTCGTCACAGTTGCCAATCATGTCCAAAAGGGGACGTTCTCATCTAGACATTATATGAAGTTAACCTACCAAGTTACAATGAAATCCCTTCATAAATATGACCTGTAGACTGCGCTAAAGGTTTTCGGGCTTCGGGCTCGGGCAGCCATCATGGTTGAATGATCGCAACCATAGGGGACAATCTCATCTGGGCATCATCTGGAGTGATCCTACGAAGTTACAATGAAATCCCTTCATAAATATGACCTGTAGACTGTGCTCAAGGTTTTTGGGCTTCGGGCACTTGTAGCCATCACAGCTGACCAATCACGACCAAAAGGGGATGTCATCATCTAGGCATTACATGGAGTCAACCTAATAGGTTACAATGAAATCCTTCCATAAATATGACCTTTTGCCTATGCTAAAGGTTTTTGGGCTCGGGCACCCATCAAGGCTGCATGATCGCGATCAAAATGGGACGTTCTCATCTAGACATTATTTGGAGTCATCCTACCAAGTTACAATGAAATCCCTTCATAAATATGACCTCTAGACTGTGCTAAAGGTTTTGGGGCTTCGGGCCCCTGTAGCCGTCACAGTTCCCCAATCACTTCCAAAAGGGGACTTTCTCATCTAGACATTGTATGAAGTCAACCCAACAAGTTACAATGAAATTCCTCAATAAATATGACCTGTAGACTGTGCTAAAGGTTTTCGGGTTTTGGGCTCGGGCAGTCGTCACGGTTGGCAGATCATGCCCAAATGGGGAAATTCTCATCTAGACATCATAAGGAGTCATCCTACCAAGTTACAATGAAATCCCCCCACATTAAACATGACCTGCAGACTGTGCTAAATGTTTTTGGGTTTCGGGCTTGGGCAGCCATCACGGTTGATAGATCATGCCCAAAAGGGGATGTTCTCATGTAGGCATTATACAGAGGCATCCTACCAAGTTACAATGAAATCCCTTCATAAATACGACCTGTAGACTGTGCTAATGGTTTTTGGGTTTTGGGCTCGGGCAGCCATACCGGTTGCCCGATCGCGACCAACAGGGGACGTTCTCATCTAGACATGACCCCAAACCTGCATATGAAATTTCGTGACGATCAGACAAGAACTGCGGGCTGTAGCCCGTGCTAAAGGAAAATGTGAACAGAGGTCACAGACTCACAGACTAACAGACTCACAGACTTCCGCACGCGTGATGGCAATAGCTTATCTTGACTATGTCAAGTTAAGCTAAAAATATTTATAAAGTGGAAACAAGTGATATTAATGCAGCGTTCAGTACTGTACAGCAGATGTGGGTGCCATTTTCAGTAACAAATATGAATGGCTGGTTTTGACGGGCATATCGAGTCCTGGATGTACAATGACACCATGTAAAAATGGTCATATGAAAATGGTAAGTATGGAATATAACATCGCAAAATACACAAATTTCTAAAACCCAACCTTTATTTTCTTTGGTTGATGAGAATGCAGATTAGGTTTGTGGGGCATATGTAGTCCCAGATGTAAGATGCTGCTATGAAAAAATGGTCTATCACACAGAATATGTCTGTACTTCAGATGCATGTGCTTCTGGGGTTTTTGTGCACACAATAGTAGGAACTCCACTCCATGAGTGGTTTGTGATAATAATTCTCGGTACATGGCATATTATGTACCCAAGTTTAAATTGCTGTAACGATCAAATTATGCCCCTTTCAGCAAAGGTTTACTTACTCCTTGATTTCTTCATCAGTCAGAATATTAGATGGTGATACATTTGTACAGAACCAGTCTAGAAAAGAATGTGCATCCCTTTCAAACATCCAGTCAAATGATTGAGGATCTAGTGAATCCACCTTTGGATAATCAAGTTCTCGAAGGGTTTCAACAAACTGTTTTCCACTCATAATTGTGCAATTAGATAAACTAAAGCAGTTTTGAAACTCAGAAGACATTCATTTCTACAACTATTCTTCCTGCAAAAAAAAAACAAAAAAAAACTTCAAAACTGAGTCTTAGGGCTGCACGGTATATCAATAAATCGATAAATACCGGTATTCAAACCAGTATCGGTTTACCATCATTATTTATTTACCCACAATTCAGTTTTCAAGATGTACTGAGTTTTTTAACTGTAGTCCCAAACGAATAATATTATCCATGTACCTAACGAACTGACCGCATCCTCCCGGGTAATACACAAATTGTGCAGTTGAACATATATGACTCTTCAATAAATTTCAACAAAACCATATTATGTGACCCCTCACTGGAACGAGCTCGATGAGCTCGTTCCAATGAGAGGCCACTTGATATGGTTTTGTTGAATTTTGTTGAAAAATTCAATATAATAATATTTAAAAAAATAAATTTTGATATCGTCTGCATTGGGTAAAGGGTTATTCGAACTGTATCGTCAAGGCGTGTTGATTTGTTCCGACTGTGATGGTTCAAGTCCAGATTATGGTACATATCTTCAGATATCTGAACACTCTTTCGATATACCGGTATACCACAGTATTTATTTTAACACCGATACCGGTATTTAGTTTCGAATACCGTGCAGCCATACTGAGTCTGCCAAAATAAAATTATTTTCAAGAAAACATAGTCAACCCCCTGGACATGGCCATCATCCACTAAGTGGCCAAATTTTTATCCACCACCTTCAACAATGATAAAACTGTGGAACCATGATAACCCTTTTTCCAACAAACTGGGTATCAAAATTTATCTATTGACTAAAGTGAATTGTTTGATTTGATTGGTTGATAGATACGTGGTATGAGACCATATTCATTGAAACCCATGATACGTCCGCCCAGCCACTGACAAATTTCCCATACCCAGTGGAAGCCTCGTTCTGAAATCTACAAATTGTCCATAACCCGTAGAAGACGCGTCATTCCAGTTTTACAGTGTACATGTATTATATTTTAATTTGTTATCTCCAAAATATAGCTCATGACCCCTTATTGGAATGAGCTTAACAAGTACCCTCCAATGTGGGGTTCATAAGCTATGTTTTTGAGACAAAAAAGAAAAAAGAAATTCAATAATTTTTTTATACTAGTCATATCGACATATTCACAAAAACTCTTTTGCACAAAAATTCCACAAAAAACCTGTATGGCTCAACAATGGAAGATAAAAGATCTCATGCTGTGTGTGTTCACACATGAAATAGATTGTACTTCTAAAATGGAAAGTCAATAGATAAATTTGTTACCCCGTGTCAGATCACATGGTACGGGTTTTTACCTACCTAATATTATCATTTTAATTATTGTTTTCAAGATTTTAAAAAAAATTTCAACAAAACCATATCATGTGACCCCCTCACTGGAACGGGCCCAAAGAGCTCGTTCTAATCAGTGGTCACATGATATGGTTTTGTTTAAACTTTTTGAAAAATATATTTTTTTCAACTGCAAAATTTGAAAATTATGCAGGCGGATGCAGGCCATTCGTTAGGTAAAGAGTTAATTGAATAGCCACTATATGAACAAAATTATTCAATTAACATTATTCAATTAACAGGGATTTGGTCACTTTCCTGTATTCTTCTAGAGATAAATTGAGGATTTATTCTACAGTACAGCCTGCTTAAATGGATAACTGTTAAGTGAATAACCCTATTAATTTAATATAAATCCCAATCACAAAACTATTTACCATATCTAAATTTGACATGTTAATTTCATAAGGGTTATAGAGCACATGTTAACTCCTGTCAATTGAACAAAAAAGTTTGCAGTACATTGAGAATCATCTTGACAATTCACCAAATTCCCCTTGTTTATAGACCTGTTTGGCATTCTTATTTGGCAGTGTGCCAGGAGCTCTGTCAAACAAGATATAATACAGTAAATGCTCATTTTATCTCTGCAATACAGAAAAGTGACCAAATCCCTGTTAATTAATTACTCTTGTTAGGCCGCTCAAAGTAGATCTTCTATTTCTCGGGCCATTATTTGTTAAATTGCATGTGTGCGAGCGTTTTTTAATTTTATTTTTTATTTCAGTAATTTCTTCTTTGCCATCAAAAGTTCTTGGTTCGGGCTTTAGGCCTCATAATCTACAGAATAGCATGGGTGGTGGTGTATTTCATCCCTTGAGTGCAAGAAGGCTTTAGCATTGCAAAGCCTTCTTGCACTCAAGGGATAAATTCATCAATTTTTTTAACTTGGGTAAAATATCAGACATAAACCATTTAATTTTTTTTTAAGTTTAAATTGGTTATAAAAAGAGAGCATGCGGCAGCCAAAAGGACCATGCGGGAGGGCTTGAGAAACAGATTTTTTTATTTTTTTAGGCCTTAGCTGAATAATTTCCACTGGCAAAGTCACTATTTACAGAATTTCACTGTACTATATCTTGTTTGACAGAGCTCATGGGTAATATAATACTAGAGGTACTGTGAGCAAACTCACAAAGTGATACCCCCCGCGCCTGAAATGTATAAGTTAGATTATCTCCCCTTGGAAATGTCAGAACGGAATTATATTGCTTCATGCACATCTTCATATGGAGTTCTTCCATTGTGTAAAGTTTCATGAAAATTCTTCAAATGGTTTAGGAGGAGTTGCGCTTACGAGGATGGACAGACGGTATAAGTTAGATTATCTCCCCTTGGAAATGTCAGAACGGAATTATATTGCTTCATGCACATCTTCATATGGCGTTCTTCCATTGTGTAAAGTTTCATGGAAATTCTTCAAACGTTTTAGGAGGAGTTGCGCTTACAAGGATGGACAGACGGTATAAGTTAGATTATCTCCCCTTGGAAATGTCAGAACGGAATTATATTGCTTCATGCACATCTTCATATGGAGTTCTTCCATTGTGTAAAGTTTCATGAAAATTGTTCAAACGGTTTAGGAGGAGTTGCGCTTACAAGGATGGTCAGACGGTCAGATTATCTCCCCTTGGAAATGTCAGAATGGAATTATATTGCTTCATGCACATTGCCATATGGAGTTCTTCCATTGTGTGAAGTTTCATGAAAATTCTTCAAACGGTTTAGGAGGAGTTGCGCTTACGATGGATGGACAGACGGATGGACAGGGTGATTCCTATATACCCCCCCCCCCCCAAACTTTGTTTGCAGGGGATATAAGAGTTGTGCTTACAAGGATGGACAGACGGTATAAGTTAGATTATCTCCCCTTGGAAATGTCAGAACGGAATTATATTGCTTCATGAACATCTTCATATGGAGTTCTTCCATTGTGTAAAGTTTCATGGAAATTCTTCAAACGTTTTAGGAGGAGTTGCGCTTACAAGGATGGACAGACGGTATAAGTTAGATTATCTCCCCTTGGAAATGTCAGAACAGAATTATATTGCTTCATGCACATCTTCATATGGAGTTCTTCCATTGTGTAAAGTTTCATGAAAATTGTTCAAACAGTTTAGGAGGAGTTGCGCTTACAAGGATGGTCAGACGGTCAGATTATCTCCCCTTGGAAATGTCAGAATGGAATTATATTGCTTCATGCACATTGCCATATGGAGTTCTTCCATTGTGTGAAGTTTCATGAAAATTCTTCAAACGGTTTAGGAGGAGTTGCGCTTACGATGGATGGACAGACGGACAGATGGACAGACAGGGTGATTCCTATATACCCCCCCCCCCCCAAACTTTATTTGCGGGGGGTATAATAATAGAATAGATGCCTATATTAGATGCAATGAGAAAAAATAGGTCTCTAAACATCAGGTATTTGGTGATTGGCAGGATAATTTCTCGACACATTACAGTATTTATTCTTGAATTAACGGGAGTTTGTACTAGAACCCATTTTCAATTAACATGTTAAATTTATATTGAAAGTATGGTAAATGGTTTGGTGTTTGGAAATTACATTCAATTAACAAGGTTATTCAATTAAGAGATATCCAATTAAGTGGGCTCCACTCTACAGAACGGCTGCCGTGGACGATCACTTTCCACGGGTGGGCAATATTTCCACGGACGCAATAATAACATTAGATTCCAAACACTAATTATAAAAATAATAATAAAAAATTTAATTACCCGGTGCTTCAGTAATTAAAATTTTGCTGATGATGATTTTTATTGCCAAGTAAACGCTGGCGTGGACATCACTGCCCACGTGTGGCTTAAAAAAAAAAGCATAACAGTATACTCGGCAAAGAAGACACATGTAACCAGGTCTGCACATTTCTTGGAGGAAAAGATAGAGGACTATCCAAGACTCTTCTAGAGAATTTTTTAGCACTTCCGAGGACTTTCACCAAACTTTTAATTCAGTCATCACTTATCTTTTGTTTACTAAGCAGTTAACAAGTCTAATATATTACAAACTATTATTTTATCAGGAAAACGAATTTGTTTACCACAATAAGAAAGCACTGATCCACTTTCTTAGGTAGCCAGGGAATTGCAGTGGATAAAAAATGTAATTGACACAATAAATACAGCATAACCCACTTAACTGAATATCTCTTAATTGAATACCCCTGTTAACTGAATATAATTTTCAAACACAAAACCATTTCCTATACTTTCTGTACAAATATGAACTGTTATTTGCATATAGGTTTCAGAGTAAAATCTTGTTAATTGAATAATAAATCTTGTAACATGTCGAGAAATTACTCTGACTCTCCCCAGTTTTCCTTTGGTTATAGACCTATTTGGCCTCAGTACATCCAATATAGGCATTTAATCTATTATTTAATCTATTATATCTTGTTTGACAGAGCTCGAATATGTCAAGAAATTACCCTGATAAGCACACAAGTCCCTATGTTAATAGACTTATTTGGCTTTAGTACAATAGACCGTCTTAAGAGACCGCCCTTTTTGCCAGCACAAATGTGTTTTTCAAAACAGGTGGTCCCTCATGACAGATCCATTACAGCGTAAAACAACCAAATGATACAAGGTCACAGCGGTCTCTCAAGATAGGTGGTCTCTCACGAGTGGTGGTCTCTCAAAAGAGGTTTTACTGTACATCCAATGCAGGCAATTAATCTATTATATCTTGTTTGACAGAGCTCTGTGAGCTCTGTCAAACAAGATGTAATAGACTAAATGTTCAATTTATCTCTAGAATACTGGAAGTGACCACATCCCTGTTAACTGAATACAATACTTCCGATAATTGAATAATTTTTCCTGGCAAAGTGGCTATTAAATTAACAGGGTATGACTGTACCAAAATGCTATAAGTACACAATAGACAGAATTTGTACAGGTCCTTCACGGCATTTACAAGTGCTTGAATTCAGAAAGTGGCATTCCAAGTCTCTTGACAGTGCTGAAAGTTGGTCTTTCCTGGTAAAGTTCAAACAGTCCTTAAAAAATAACTCGGATAATTGCGTGCTCGGGGTGCCTGTCCCTAGGCCATTTTAAAATATTAGTGTTAGGCTTAATAAAATTAAAAACCTGTTTCTCAGGCCCTCCCGCATGGTCCGTTTGGCTGCCGCATGCTCTCTTTTTATGACCAATGCAAACTTGAAAAAATAAAAATTAAATGGTTCATATCTGATATTTTACACAAGTTAATAAAATTGATAAATTTGTCCCTTGAATGCAACAAGGCTTTTCAATGCTTTAGCATTGCAAAGCCTTGCTGCACCCAAGGGACGAAATACACCACCACCCTTGCTATTCTGTTGATTATGAGACCTAAAACATAAAATAAACCAAGAATATGAACTTTTGATGGCAAAGAAATAATTACAAAAATAAAATATAAAATAAAAAACTGCCTGCCCACATGCAATTTTACAAAACTTGGCCTGAGAAACAGAACATCTACTTTGTGTGGCCTTATTCCATGCATTTGCAGAAGACCAGGATTATAAATCTGGTAATTTTCATGGCTTCTTGACATTCTGGAATTTTCAGGCGGGTGATCGCCCCGGGCTGCAGTCGCCCGCCCAAAGTCATAATTCTACAGACGGTAAACATCTGCCTAACCCTAATTTCTGCGGACCATTAGATCAATTTATTTATATTTATTTATTTATTTATTGGTGTTTAGGGTCACATACTTATGCACAATGGCTAATCGTGACTGTGACAGTTTTACGGGTGGAGGAAGCCAGAGTACCCGGAGAGAACCACCGAGCAACGACGAGCAGCTGTCAGCTCTCCAACATCGTAACTCTGAACTCTGCACCGCAGCACAGGCAGGGTTAGATTGGTTGAAGACATGTGCACCATCGACGTGCAGTACGCCTCAGTACACAGCGTCATCGTGCCCCCATGTAGGCAATCAGGGTGAAGTGTCTTGCCCAAGGACATAACGCAGTTGCCGCAGGTGGGATTCGAACCGAGGGCCTCTCGGCTTGCAGCCTGCACCTCTACCAACTGAGCCACCGCGCCACCTATTAGATCAATTAAAGGCAATCTTTGCGGATATATATAGAAGGAGGCAACGAAGTGCAATTCCTGCCACATGCCTTTGTATTATTTATTTATTTAGTGTTATTGTAGGTCACATATTTCTGCACAGTGGCTACTCATGACCACAACAGCTTTATGGGTGGAGGAAGCCGGAGTGCCCGGAGAGAACCACCAAGCAATGGCGAGAAACTGTCAGCTCCTCAACATACTAACTCCACACAAGCAGGGTTAGCATTGGTTGAAGACACAAGTGCACCATCGACGTGCAGTACACCTTAGTGCACAATGCCACCGTACCCTCACGTGGGCAATTGGAGTGAAGTATCTTGCCCAAGGACACAACGTGGTTGCCGCAGGTGTGATTCACATGACTATGTAAACTGTTGACAAATTCGCAATGCAGTTACATGAATATTTATAATTTTTGGCAATTAACAATTGAAAAAACTTTAGGGTACTCACCGAGCTGAAACCACTATCTTTAATAAAGCATTTTCTTGTAAACATGCAGAGTGTTATTTTATTATTTTGATTTAAAATCACAAGATACAATAGACAGCTCATCATCAGGAAAAACTATTACTGTTAAAACTAGAAGTCCTGTCACAAACTGTGTGCTTATCTAGGCTTAATTGCACTCAATTGCCATATCGAATGGCATCCAAAGAACGGGAGTTGTTTCTCCTGGTTACTCACAGCAAACATAGGCAATGTTTCTTCCAATGGACCTCCGGGCCACCCGGAGGTCCATTGGCTGAAACATTGCTTGTGCACAGGCCATATGTACAGAATTTGATAGCCTTACTATGGTCATAGCGCGTAGATTAACATGCAGATCGACCTGCTATTTGTGCGCATTTCATGACAGGACTTCTAGCTTTAAGTGTAACTGCCATGACCTTTTCCTCGGAAAACAATATCCCACAATTTGTCGCTACAGTCTTCAGTTTTACTTGTTTATGAATATTAATTAACACAGCTGCTGTGGGGTGTGGGCACTTCGTACCCTGTGTTTTGCTCTCCACTATTTGGCTCTTGTTTAGCTATTATATTGTTAGTGTTAATAGATATGCCCAGTGGAATGTTTGTATTTGTTATTAATGTTCATGTAAGCAGTCATTATTAATGTATGAATGGATTATTGTTATGCAGGCTTCTCTCTTCTTCTTTCTCTTTCTCCACTGTGAGTACACCCCCCACTACACCTGATGTGATGCATGAATAACACATACTTGTAGGGTTAAGTTAAAATACTATGTTTTTTTTAATTCATTATTAATTTCTGAGATAATGTTTTCAGAAAAAAAATTGACAAAATGAAAAAAAAATCTGTTTTCAATCACTGCTACCAAAAGTGACGGGGATGTATTACCCTCATCTTTGTTACTATTGAACAGCTCACTAATATTCATGACTTCACAGTGACAGTGTTGTTGGAAACGTTGATCACCCTGGCTCTAACTTTTATCTCTTTCTCAGATGGGTAGAATAAATTAAACAAACACTCCCCAAAATGATTTTGTGAGCAATTTTATTTCATACATGTACACACAAATACCTGAGATTATATACACAAGGGTTTTCAACTTTCAAACTGCTTGTATGGGTAAACTTGCGCAACTGAGAATATCACTCTTGTAATTATGTCTCTCCGACAACTTTTGTGTCATGCACGCACATCAGAGAATACAAGAGGCCCCACAGGGCCTGAAGCGCTCATCTTGAATAGAACACAATATAAACAGAGTCCAAGAATGAATCTACATTAAGCAATCCATCTCCATAGGCTACACTGTCAATCCTTGAGTCCCTCAGGAGTGACAAAAATAATCCGGGCATCATGCCTTTTCTTCAGTTGATCATAATGTAAAATGTAGAGCTCCCCTATGAAGCCACTTGATACAATCTATGTGGATTAATCTTAGTTAGACACCTCTAGAGGGTACTGAATACTAAATTTCTAAATCTTCAGCCAAATGGCCAATTCCAGCAACTCATATGGAGCCCAAATATTAACCCAGGCTCTCGATTTGAACACAGTTGAATCTGACCTCCCTAGAGATGTTGTGTACCAAATATGAAAGCATTCTGACTGTTGGATCTGAAGAAGATAAATTTTAAAGAAATTTCTTCATAAAGTTAAAATTTGGGCTACCACAGCGAGCCCAAATATTACCCTATGGATCCGATTTGAACAAATTTGAATCTGACCCCCCTAGAGATGTTGTATACCAAATATGAGAGCATTCTGACTAGTGGATCTGAAGAAGAGGATTTTTGAAGAAATTCCTTCATATTGTACTAAGTTAGATTTCAGGTTCCCATATGGAGCCCAAATATTAACCCAGACTCTTGAATTGAACAAACTGGAATCTGACCCCCTTAGAGATGTTGTATACCAAATATGAAAGCATTCCGACTGGTGGATCTGAAGAAGATTTTTAAAGAAATTCCCTCATATCTCACTAAGTAAAAATTTGTCTACCCTAGCGAGCCCAAATATACATCTGATTTGAACAAACTTGAATCTGAACCCCCTAGAGATATTGCATACCAAATATGAAAGCATTCTGCCTGGTGGATCTAAAGAAGATTTTTAAAAATTATCCCCCATACTGAACAAATTTAAAATTGTGGCTTCCGTAGGATATCAAATATTAACCTAGGGACTTGGTTTGAACAATCTTGAATCTGACCCTCATACCAATGATGTATATCAAACATTAAAAGATTCTGACTGGTGGTTCTGAAGAAGAAGATTTTTAAAGAATATTCCCCATATTACCCTATGTAAAAAATTCGCTCCTATATTGGGCCCAAATATGAACCAATGGGCTTTATTTTAACAAACTTGTATCTGACACCCCTATGAATGCCGTATACCGAATATCAAAAGATTCTGATGATTGGTTCTGGAGAAAAGATTTTTAAAAAATTTTGCAAATATCCTGACTCAACATTTTTTTCAATGCCCATTACAGAACACCTTAACATAACCGATGGCAATTTTTTTTTACTATTCAATTTTACTGATCCTAAGGATACTGCATACCAAATAACAGCTCTCTGTTCCGTGTGGTTTTGGAAATATGGGCGTTTGAAAATATTTTTATTTTTAGCTCCCAGGGTTCCCATGGGGATGTGGGAATTTTTTTTTTTTTTGCATGTGCCAAGTACTTATGATCCAATAATACCACATACCAAATTTGGTTTAAACCGGACCATCAGTTCAGAAAATAGAAATTTTGGGTGGGGCCAAAAATCTTACCCCTCCCATTACAAAGCCAAATATTGCTTCACGAACTTCGTTTGAACACACTTGATTCTACACCTCAAAAGGAAGCTCCATAGCAAATATCAAGTCATTGTACACGCTAGTTCATGAGAAGAAGATTCTTAAAAATATTTTTGGAGCATTTTTCCCCCACTCCCTCCCTATGGTGCTGAGCTGAGTTGAACAAAAATGCAATGCCCCTTCGGGACCATCACTCACACAAACTTTCAATTGAATTGGCCCAGTGGCTTTGGAGGAGAAGACCAAAACATAGTGTTGACGGATGATGGATGGAGAGCGTTGAGATTAGCTCAGCTTGACTTCGTCAAGATGAGCTAAAAATCTTTGGAACTCCCTGCTACAGACCTGCAGTCTTGACAGAGTTGAATTAAAGACATGCACACAGGAATCAGATAAATGTTTTCCAGCATAGAAAGGGTTCATTCAACATGAAATCAGTAGAGAAAGAGTCCATCATGAGAGAAAAAAATATTTGGAAAAAACACACTTAAGCAGGGCTTATATTTCGACGAGAATCCGAGAATCGATTCGCACAAAGATTCGCGCAATAAAACTGACGAGAATCCATGTAGATTCTCGCTGCACCTCTGCTAGAATTCACGTGAAAAGAATTGAGTCAACTTAACCCTTTATCTAACACAACAAATTAATTAATAGAAGGCTAACATGACCTGAAATATCCTGACACTTTGTCAATAAAATTGCACAGATATGGCTGTCATTGGAACCGGCTCATTGAGCCAGTTCCAATGACAGCCATATTTGTAAGATTTTATTGGTAAATATTGTTCATTTAATTATTTTATCATTTATTTATTATTCATTGTTTAAAAATTATTAAATTTAGTTTTAAAAATTAAAAAGGTGTGTTGGGTAAAAGGTTAACATGTGTTATCAGTATACAACAGTGGTTGAACCATGGTGGCGTCCTGGAATCATGGGACACTCATAGTAGATATGGATTCTCGCAACCATTTTCACGAGAATCCAAATGGATTCTCACAAAGTTAGACGAAATATAAGCCCTGCTTAAGTCACAATGGAGCCTTGAGAGGGTTAAATTAAAGACATGCATACAGGTATCAGATGTTTTCCAGCATTGAAATGGTTCATTAAACATAAATAAAAATCTTTCTAAAACAAACAAAAGTCCCACCCACAGAACTGAGAGATTGTAATAACAAGATTAAATGTTCATAACAGAATTTTTGTTTATTTAAGAACACAATTATGTCAAAAATTTGTGAATGAAAACCTCCAGGGATAACTATTACAAAAATGCTGACTCATCATTTTTTCAATACCCTCTATCAGGCACCCTGATTGAACTGGTGGCAATTTTTTTTAACAAATCCCTCCTTCTGGTCCTAAGGATGTTTCATACCTAATACCAGTTCTCTGTTCCTACTGGTTTGGGATATATGAGCTTTTGAATTTTTTTCTCTTTTTAGCCCCTGGGGTTGTCACAGGGCTGTGAAAATTTTTTTTTAGGCATCAATCAGTTACTTAGGACCCACTTAAACTACATGCCAAATTTGGTTGAAGTTGGCCCACTGTTTCTTGAAATAGAAATTTTGGGTGGGGCCAAAAATCTTACCCCTCCCATTACAAAGCCAAATATTCCTTCACGAACTTTGTTTGAACAAACTGATTCTACACCTTAAAAGGCAGCTCCATAGCAAATATCAAGTCATTGTACATACTGGTTCATGAGAAGAAGATTTTAAAAATATTTTAGAGCATTTTCCCCCACTCCCTCCCAATGGGGCTGAGCATGCCGAGTTGAACAAAAATGCAATGCCCCTCCGGGGCCATCATTCACACAAATTTTCACTTGAATTGGCCTAGTGGCTTTGGAGAAGACCAAAACATGGTGTTGACGGACGGCAGACGGAAAGCGATGAGATTAGCTCAGCTTGACTTTGTCAAGATGAGCTAAAAATCTCGAATTTTGAGAATAATCCATTTACTATTATTCTGGATATAATAAAGAGGACAGATTACAGTACAGTTAAAACTAGAAGTCCTGTCACGAACTGTGCGCTTATCTAGGCTAAATTACAAGTAGGAATTGCGCGCAATTGCCATATCGAATGGCATCCAAAGCACAGCAGGTTCTCCTGGTTACTCAAAGCAAACACAGGCAAGGTTTCTGCCAAAGGACCGCCGGGTTACCCGGAGGTCCATTGGCTGAAACACTGTGTGCACAGGCCATATGTACAGAATTTGATAGTCCTTCTGTGGTCATAATGCGTAAATTAACGCGCAGATTGACATGCTATTTGTGTGCATTTCATGACAGGACTTCTAGCTTTAACTGTACAGCCATCGTGGGTAATCCCGGTGCTTCATTGGTGGAAATTTTGCTAGGTGTCATTGTGGATCATCTCTGAATTATATGCATGGAAAAAATGACAACCAATGGATTTTGACCCATCCACGATGGCCCAACTGTATGACAGTTCACAGATTTCAAAAGCATCTATGGCAAGCACAGGGGGCATCAGCTGCCTCAGGGAGTTTGAGCATTGAAGAGGAACATTTTAAAACAGTGCTATCAAATAAGGTGATAAGACACAACTTTTTGACGAACTGTTTGTAGTTCCAGACGAACAACTTTTCAGTTATCTGTTTTTTTATTTAGATAACCACCAGAGGAACGATAAAATCGTTCCTCTCAAATTTTATGGCCTGCACATGCTTTCACCCATCTCGCAGGAGTAAACAAAAAATGGACGCGTCGATAACAGGAAATCGTGTTAAACTTTCAACTTTTGGTCTGTGGAATACAGGAGGTGGGTGATTGGACATGAGACCGTTCATGAGAAAGGCGAAAATTACATTAAACAAAAATGGCCTCCATAAACCAACAAGAGGCCCCAGGGGGTCTGAGGGCGCTCACCTGACATGGTAGCCTAAATATCAACCCAGAGAATTGATTTCCACAAGTTGCATCTGCTCCTCCTAAGAAAAGCTGAAACCAAATCCAGATCCAGTGGATCTAAAAAAAAAGATTTTTAAAGAATATTCCTCATATTGAACTAAGTCATAATTCGGGCTCCCACAGGGAGCCCATATATGAACCCAGGGACTTGGCTTTAACAAACTTGAATCTCACACCCCTAAGATTCTGCACACCAAATATCAAAACATTCTGACTGCTGGAACTGAAGAAGAAGATTTTTAAAGAAAATTCCTCATTTTGAACCAAGTTACAATTCGAGCTCCCACAATCAGCCCAAATATGGACCTAGGGACATGGCTTGAACAAACTTGAATCTTACCCCCCTAAGGATGCTGCATAAAAAATATCAAAAGCATTCATCTGCTGGATCTGAAGATTTTTAAAGAAAATTCCTCATTTTGAACTAAGTTGTCATTCAGGCTCCCATAGTGAGCCCAAATATGAACCAAGGGACTTGGCTTGAACAAACTTGAATCTCAGCCCCCTAAGGTTGCTCCATGCCAAATATCAAAACATTCCAACTGCCGAATCTGAAGAAGAAGATTTTTAAAGAAAAATTCCTCATATTAATTATGTCATAATTTGGGCCCCCACAGGGAAATATGGACCCATGGACTTGGCTTTAACACACTTGAATCCCCCCCCCCCCCCGCCCCCCCCCCCCCCCCCCACAAGGATGCTACTCACCACATATCAAACCATTCCGACTGCTGGATCTGAAGAAGAAGATTTTTTAAGAAAATTCCTCATTTCGAACAAAGTTACAATTCAAGCTCCCACAGTGAGCCCAGATATGGACCTAGGGACATGGCTTGAACAAGCTTGAATCTCACCCCCCTAAGGATGCTGCATACCAAATATCACAAGATTCTGCCTGCTGGATCTTGAGAAGAAGATTTTCAAAGAAATTTGCCTGAAATGCACTAAGTTCAAATTTGGGCTCCTATACTGAGCCCAAATATGAATCCAGGTGGCCGATTTGAACAAACTGGAATCAGATCCACCCCACAATGTTGCATACCAAATATCAAAAGATTCTGCCTGCAGGATCTGGAGAAGAAGATTTTTGAAGAAATTTGCCTGAAATGCACTAAGTTCGAATTCGAGCTTCTATAGTGAGCCCAAATATGAATCTAGGGAGCCGATTTGAACAAAATAGAATCAGATCCACCCCACAATGTTGCATACCAAATATCACAAGATTCTGCCTGCTGGATCTGGAGAAAATTTTTAAAGAAATTTGCCTGAAATGCACTAAGTTCAAATTTGGGCTCCTATACTGAGCCCAAATATAAACCCAGGGAGCCGATTTGAACAAACTTGAATCAGATCTGCAACATTGTGGGGTGGATCTGATTCAAGTTTGTTATTTAGGTTTTATCATAGGGTACAGTTTCGGGACTTTGAAAAAGTGCTGAGTCAGCACTTTTTAACACTGTAGGCAATGGGAAAAACATTAAAAAATCTTCTTCTCCAGATCCAGCAGGCAGAATCTTTTGATATTTGGTATGCAACATTGGAGGGTGGATCTTATTCAAGTTTGTTCATATCGGCTCCCTGGGTTTATATTTGGGCTCAGTATAGGAGCCCACATTTGAACTTAGTGCATTTCAGGCAAATTTCTTTGAAAATCTTCTTCTCAAGATCCAGCAGGCAGAATCTTTTGATATTGGGCTCCTATACTGAGCCCAAATATAAACCCAAGGGGCCGATTTGAACAAACTTGAATCAGATCCACCCCACAATGTTGCATACCAAATATCAAAAGATTCTGCCTGCTGGATCTGGAGAAGAAGATTTTTGATTCCGTATATACGCCACTACTGTCGTATTGTCGGATAGGATTTGGACATGAGCATCGTGAATAATGTCCATCCAGTGACGTAACGCAAGCCAAAATGACATCATTTCCTTGATGTTTATGTGCTTGCACAGGAATTGCGGATCCCAAAGACCCTGGCATCTCGAATCCGTTGGGATTAATGATGCACCCCAACCTGTTTGACTGGCATCCGTCATAACGGTAAAACTCGGATCCGGCAACTGCAGCGGAACTCCTTGAGTTAACCACTGAATGTTTGCCCAAGTCTGAATCTCTTGTTTCACTTGATCTGACAAGAGAACGTCTACATCGAGCGAATGAATTTTCACACTCCAATTCTGAGTCAGGAAAATTTGAAGAGGACGTGTGCGTAGCCGCCCCATCGGAATAAGATCCGCGGCGGCTCCGCACAGACGTATCAGTCTCATAAATTCTCTCGCCGTGACTTTGTCTGTGTGCAGACAATAGCGAGCGTAACAACTGACTAATTTCGCTCTGGTTAACGGCAGACGAACGAGATTGTTGTGCGTCTCGAAGCTCATTCCCAGATGAGTGAATGACTTGGACGGCACCAGATCCGACTTCTCCTCGTTTACTATAAAACCGAGACGTCGGAGCAATAGAAGAAGATTCTGAACATCGTTCTGAAGCGTTAACTCGTTGCCGTACCTCTGAAGAATGTCGTCCAGGTAGGCCAACGTTACCGCAGACGAATGAGCTCGGAAGTAGATCATTACCGAGTTCATTACCCGAGTGAAAGCCCAGGGTGCTAGATTCAATCCGAAGCACATCGCCCGGAATTGATACACCACTCCAAGAACTGCGAAGCGTAGATACTTTCGGAATGTCGGATGTACCATGACGTGAAAGTATGCATCTTTGAGGTCTATGCTCGTTGCATAATCGTTCACCCGAATACTCGCTCTGACCGATCGAATCGTCTCCATATAAAACTTCGGAGCGACGATCAGCTTGTTTATCCAGCTCAAATCTATGACTGGACGGAACGAGCCGTCTGGTTTCGGAACCAGAAACAGATGGCTGTAGAATCCCAGAGATTCCTGGTTTTCTACGACCTCTACCGCGTTCTTCATTAAAAGAGACTGCACCTCTGATAACAGAGCGTCTCTTTTCTGTGGATTTGACGGAAGATGAGTCCACTTTGGACTTCGAGTTAATGGAGGCTTTCGTTTGAAGGATATCTTCAGACCTTCCGAAGTCACTCCTCTCACCCAAGGGTCGTCCGTAATCGACGCCCACTCTTGTGAAAAACTCGACAACCTTCCGCCAACCGGAACGCGATAGAGGTTTAAGCCATCACCTCCTGGACCTGCGAGGCCTGCGGTAGGAGAAACCACATCTTCCACGACCCGCACCTCGCCTCGTCGACCTCGGGGCGTCCGACCGATTGTCCCGGCCTGAAGGACGTCCCGAACGAGAGTCGCTATCCTGACGGTCTCTCGAATAAGACCAAGAGGACGCACCGGAACCTCTATAGGAACCTCTCTTGGGCGCATTAGACCCAGAAGTGCCTGTCTTATTCGTGTCTGCTGTATCCGACTTCTTAGGAGCCGATCTGAACAACAGAGAATCATTAGCTTTCTTTTTAATTTTATCATAAATAGCGGAAAGCTTGCCGTCAAAGAGAAGTTCTCCTGAGACCGAAGCGACTCTAAGAGAGTTCTTCACCTTAGAATCCACTAGTGTGGATGTAGCTAGGGCTGCGTCACGTCTAACCAACTCCAGATTTGCCACTGAAAGGGCGGAGTTACACGTGGAATAAGCTACTGCCCTTGAAAGAAGTCTTAAAGAGGATTGTATATCCTGAAACTCTTCCCCTTGAAGGCGCAGTGATAACGCCTTAGTAAGGTGATCTGCGTAAGATAAGGCATCTAAATTGGCTCTGTTAGACGCAATAGCTGTTTCCAACACCGCGGTTGGAATAGAAGCTGACGACGGTAATGATAGCTCTAAGTCTTCCGCCTCGTCGTCCATACGCAGAGGAACTCTCGGTATACCCTGTCCTGCCGTATCGAATTTATTCCTTGCATTAATGAAAGGCAGGTTGAGAGTATTAGCGGACAAGAAACCTGCTTTCCCCGTCCTGGAAGCAAGTTTAAATATAGCGTCGTTCAATAATTCAAATGTTCTAGCAACATTATTGGACTGCGACGGAAACTCGGGAGCGATGTCCCTGAACCGCTCAAAAAATTCAGAGTCCAATGACGCTATAATTCTCTTGTCCGGAAGCGCAGCAGTCTGGCCCGATGGAACAACTTGAGGGAGAAAGTGCCGGATGAAGTCCACGGCAGCTTTATGTTGTTCCGAAAGGGATAGCTCCAAGTCATCCGTATCCCTTTCACCATCCGGTCGGACCTCATGATGTTCCTGGTCGTCCGCCCCCCGATGCTTCGGCGGAGCGTACCGACCCAGCGCCGTCGGATAATTCTCGATCCGACACCGTTTCTGTCGGCTGCTGGGATGCTGCAATAAGCTGTGCTATCTGCACAAGAATGTCCTGCGGAGGCGCAGTCTTTCGCTGCTTCGCCGAGGGCAGCTCCGCATCAGATGGCTCCCGCATACTTTTCCTATGCGAACGTCCAGAGTCCATCGGTCTCGAATCCCTGGCTGCCGGATGGTGTGACCTGGTCGCCGAAGAATCCTTCATCGGCGAAGCTGGTAATATATCGGCGGTCACGCAGCCAAGGTGCGGTCGTGTGCGCTGACGAGAAGAGGAAGCCTTAACAGTCTCTGCGGACTGCTTATACAACGGAGCGTCCCGAGCGACGGACGTATGCTCCGCTAAAGACACATTTTGTACCACAACATCTGGTCCCAGATGTTGTTGTACGAGAGAGGGACCTCTCTCGCTCGCGGCCCGGCTGGACCTGGACGAGCTAGGAACCGGACTAAAAGGCTTCCTCCGTTCTCGATTACTATCCGCCGTCACTGGGTGTGCATCTATTATGTTTATAGTGCTCGCATGACCCAAAATTTCCTCTTGGACCGCATCGGATGAACCCGGCTGCCGAACCATTCGGTGAATGGACGCTACACCGGGCGAGCTAGCGGACGACATTTGTCTAATCTCCATGAGCACTTTTGCCGCTAGCTCTGAATTCATTTGTGATGACGGACGCACACTTGAAGAAGATAACATGGAATCATCACCCTGTTCTGGTTCCTCTGAAATAGAAACTGAGAGAGTAGAGTGACCTTGCGGAGAAAGAGCCGGCATCGCTCTTTCTCCAGAAACAACATATCGTGACACACGTTTCCAATGTTTCTCATCCCAATGTTCACATATAGGACAGGGATTAATGCGAGAACACTGACTACAAATAATACAATGATCATGAAAGTCAGAGGAAGATTTCTTCCTATTACAATTTGAACAACGTCCCTTCATTGTGAAAGAACAACAATAAGTCCTAGTTACTCGCAAAAACCCCTGACACAAAGATACATAATAACATGATCCATTAATAAATGAAAAAACAATTGCAAAACAAAATAATTTTGAAAAAATATTTTTTCAGCGAAGCCCAAGTTGCTGAAAAGTAACGTTGAGCCCCGATGGATCCGATGGCAAAGTGTGGTCAAAAATTTTAAATTTATATAAAATAATTAATGAGACACTTTCGGATAATATAAATGTATCTTATAATGAGATAAACTACAACAAAGGCAAACAGCCCCCCTCAAAAAAGGCTGTTGCCAATGAAAACAAACAGTGTAAACACACTAGAAAACATGACTCCAGGCACTGAAAAAACTGGCCCGGAATCAGTCATCAATTACACTCTATCTGATGCAAAACAGAGACTCCCATGGGAGAATCTGTAGAACATCAGATGGAAGATGCAGAACACAAACGTTATACACCCATGGGTGAAAACGTAACTATGGGGAAAATAACAGAAAACATTCTGTAACCAAGCAACTCTCCCAGGAAATTTTAGAAATGAAATTTCTCAAAAATATGCCAAAAGCATGGGAGAATTGCAAGGGGGGACTTTAGAAGGCTAGGGGAGAGGAAACACTGAATAAGCAGTGCAACAATTAGCAAGAATGACAACAAGAGGCCCATGCCTGGAAAATAGGCAACTTAACATAATTTCATCAAAAAATTTTAAGTACAGCCCTGATTATTTTTTGCCACTTCTTTTTCCTCTCCTCCTTCTATCCTCCTTAGAATCACATTTTCTCCAAAAATTACGTGTCAGGCATCCTTTAAACTGAGATTTACAAGCACAAAGATCAGTGAGATGTTGACTGATGAAGGGCCAAACAGAGAATGATAATTGGCGCCAATTTCGGGACGACTGCATCACTGCGCATGCGCAGTAGAGGCGTAGTATGGAGGTCCTTTAGGACATGATTTCTTTTTGTTTTGGATGCAAATTTTGGGGATTGGGGGGCAAAATTTGTGTTTGGCCCTGGTTTTGTTAGAGTTAGCACCAGTTAAGTCTGGGTCATTGGTACAGTATAAAAATATAGAAATTTTGGGCGGGGCCAAAAATTTTGCCCCTCCCATAACGATGCCAAGTATAGCCCCACAAACTTCTCTTGAACAAATCTGAGTCTACACCTCAAAAGGAAGCTGCACACCAAATATCAAGTCTCTGCTACTGCTGGTTCATGAGAAGATTTTTTAAGATTTCAGCACACTTTTTGGGTGTGGCCCTAACCACGGGCGAGGCAACTTGATTTGAACAAAATCAAATTGCGATGTCAGAACAAACTATTATCTCAAATATCAATTAAATTGGTTCAGCGGTTTGGGAGGAGAAGACGCAAGCACCATGTTCACGGACGACGACGAACGCCGGACGACGGACGGTGAGTAATCACTACAGCTCTCCTGACTGAAAGTCAGGTGAGCTAAAAATGGCCCTCCTAGGATCATTTGAGGTGAACCAAAAATGGCCCTCCTGGAGTCATTTAAGAGGAAACATAATGGCCCTCCTGGAATTTTGAAAATGACAGCCCTACTCGAATATCATTCAGAATAAATCTCGGCAATCCACCTGGCAAAGTGGTTCACCTATTATTCTTGACATGCACACTTCAACTGTTACTAAAATTAGGGTAATATTTTAATGATATGACATATTTGAGAAGGAAAGCTTTCCTCGCACATAAAATCCAACAACTTGAAATGAATAAATACAAGAAAAAATCAACAACTATTGTGCATCATTTTCAGAGACAAATGGATGAAAGGTGAGTAGGGAACTTGAGTTTCATTGAATTTATTTATTTAATTATTTATTTGTGTTTAAGGTCACATATTTCTGCACAATGGCTAATCATGACAACAGTTTTACGGGGGGAGGAAGCTGGAGTATAAATAGCATCAATCACCCACATAGGATTTAGGAAGCAATGTATGCTATACGATTTATTTTTTTAATTTTTATTTGTTGCAATTTTGCTCTTATTTTTTGACAAGGAGATGAGCAGTTCAGCAGATTGTAATGAATAGGTTACCACTTAAGGGCCTGGACAAATTTACTGAATACCCAATAGACCATCAACTGCGCATTGCCAGCAGCTAAGCAGTGACTTCTAGTCAAGTGTTGGCTGCCCATTTAGGCATCCAAAACTTGGCTAAAAACCACTGCCAAGGTTAGGGCTGTCACGATTAATCGATCGTCGATCGGTCACGCCGAAATCGATTAGTATTTTTCGTTGTCGACGAATCGCTAAATTTTACACCGTTTTAGACGTTTAGTAATTAAAAAAAATTGGATGAAAAAACTATTGTTGCTAATGGTAAAAGGTCAAGAAAGTCGACGTAAAAGCTCAAGAAGCCGTTAGAAGCACTCGTCTTTCAGGTATATCAAAGCTTTGATGTTCTGAACTTTTGAACCGTCAGTGTAATAATCAAGACCGGTCGGCAGTTGCGAACTTGCAAAGTTCGCAATTGACAATCGGTCTCATTTATTACACTGATGGTTCAAAAGTTCAGAAAATCAAAGCTTTGAATGTACCTAAAAGAGGATCGGCTTCGTTGTTTACTTGAGGTTGGTCAGCTAACTTGAACTTCATTTTTAACAACTTCAAAGAGAGGGAGAGGGTCATCTAGGTACGATTAATCAATTATTATTGATTATTTGCGACGATTAATCGATTCCTAAATTAAACAAGAGGGGCCTGAGGGCGCTCACCTGACATGGTAGCCTAAATATCAACCCAGAGAATTGATTTCCACAAGTTGCATCTGCTCCTCCTAAGAAAAGCTGAAACCAAATATCCAAATATTCTGACCAGTGGATCTAAAAAAAGATTTTTAAAGAATATTCCTCATACTGAACTAAGTCATAATTCGGGCTCCCACAGAGAGCCCATATATGAACCCAGGGACTTGGCTTTAACAAACCTGAATCTCACACCCCTAAGGATTCTGCACACCAAATATCAAAACATTCCGACTGCTGGAACTGAAGAAGAAGATTTTTAAAGAAAATTCCTCATTTTGAACCAAGTTACAATTCGAGCTCCCACAATCAGCCCAAATATGGACCTAGGGACATGGCTTGAACAAACTTGAATCTTACCCCCCTAAGGATGCTGCATAAAAAATATCAAAAGCATTCATCTGCTGGATCTGAAGATTTTTAAAGAAAATTCCTCATTTTGAACTAAGTTGTCATTCAGGCTCCCATAGTGAGCCCAAATATGAACCAAGGGACTTGGCTTGAACAAACTTGAATCTCAGCCCCCTAAGGTTGCTCCATGCCAAATATCAAAACATTCCAACTGCTGAATCTGAAGAAGAAGATTTTTAAAGAAAAATTCCTCATATTGACTAAGTTATAATTTGGGCTCCCACAGAGAGCCCAAATATGGACCCATGGACTTGGCTTTAACACACTTGATTCCCTGAAGATTTTTAAAGAAAATTCCTCATTTTGAACTAAGTTGTCATTCAGGCTCCCATAGTGAGCCCAAATATGAACCAAGGGACTTGGCTTGAACAAACTTGAATCTCAGCCCCCTAAGGTTGCTCCATGCCAAATATCAAAACATTCCAACTGCTGAATCTGAAGAAGAAGATTTTTAAAGAAAAATTCCTCATATTGACTAAGTTATAATTTGGGCTCCCACAGAGAGCCCAAATATGGACCCATGGACTTGGCTTTAACACACTTGATTCCCCCCCCCCCCCCCCCCCCCCCCCCCCCCAAGGATGCTACTCACCACATATCAAACCATTCCGACTGCCGGATCTGAAGAAGAAGATTTTTTTAAGAAAATTCCTCATTTCAAACAAAGTTACAATTCAAGCTCCCACAGTGAGCCCAAATATGGACCTAGGGACATGGCTCGAACAAACTTGAATCTCACCCCCCCTAAGGATGCTGCATACCAAATATCACAAGATTCTGCCTGCTGGGTCTTGAGAAGAAGATTTTCAAAGAAATTTGCCTGAAATGCACTAAGTTCGAATTTGGGCTTCTATACTGAGCCCAAATATGAATCCAGGTGGCCGATTTGAACAAACTGGAATCAGATTCACCCCACAATGTTGCATACCAAATATCAAAAGATTCTGCCTGCAGGATCTGGAGAAGAAGATTTTTGAAGAAATTTGCCTGAAATGCACTAAGTTCAAATTCGAGCTTCTATAGTGAGCCCAAATATGAATCTAGGGAGCCGATTTGAACAAAATAGAATCAGATCCACCCCACGATGTTGCATACCAAATATCAAAAGATTCTGCCTGCTGGATCTGGAGAAGAAGATTTTTTAAGAAATTTGCCTGAAAAGCACTAAGTTCAAATTTGGGCTCCAATACTGAGCCCAAATATAAATCCAGGGAGCCGATTTGAACAAACTTCAATCAGATCCACCCCACAATGTTGCATACCCAATATCAAAAGATTCTGCCTGCTGGATCTGGAGAAGAAGATTTTCAAAGAAATTTGCCTGAAATGCAGTAAGTTCAAATTTGGGCTCCTATACTGAGCCCAAATATAAACCCAGGGGGCCGATTTGAACAAACTTGAATCAGATCCACCCCACAATGTTGCATACCAAATATCAAAAGATTCTGCCTGCTGGATATGGAGAAGAAGATTTTTTAAGAAATTTGCCTGAAATGCACTAAGTTCGAAATCGGGCTCCTATACTGAGCCCAAATATGAACCCAGGGAGCCGATATGAACAAACTTGAATAAGATCCACCCTCCAATGTTGCATACCAAATATCAAAAGATTCTGCATGCTGGATCTGGAGAAGAAGATTTTTTAATGTTTTTCCCATTGCCTACAGTGTTAAAAAGTGCTGACTCAGCACTTTTTCAAAGTCCCGAAACTGTACCCTATGATAAAACCGATGGCAATTTTTTTTTACCAATTCTTTCTGTTGGTCCTAAGGAAGCTTCACACCAAATAAAAATTCTCGGTGCCGTGCAGTTTTGGAGATATGGGCGTTTTAATTTTTTTCTATTTTTAGCTCCTGCGGTTCCCATGGGGCTACAGGAAAAAAAAAATCAGCATAAATTAGGTACTTATGACCCAATAAGCCCTCACATAAAATTTGGTTCAAATCAGCCTCTCGGTTTGGAAAGTTAAAAAATTTATAGTAATTTCTATATTTTTTATACTTACCAATGACCCAGACATAGCTGGTGCTAACTCTTAAAATATAGGGCCAAACACAAATTTTGCCCCCCAATCCCCAAAATTTGCATCTAAAACCAAAGAAAACATGTCCTGAAAGGCCCTCCACACTTCGCCTCTACTGCGCATGCGCAGTGTCAAGGACGTTCTGAAATTGGCGCCATTAATCATTCTAAAAACCAGTGCCTGGTAAGCGCTATGTACTCAGCGGGGAGGCAAGAGTTCCCAACTCCTGGGAGGGCCATCCCCGTCTGGGTCATTGGTAAGTATAAAAAATATAGAAATTACTATAAATTTTTTAACATTTTTATACTGTACCAATGACCCAGACATAGCTGAATAGTAAAAAGGCTGGAGGGCCAAGGACATAGAGCAAAATGGAATACGCTCAATAATATAAAATAGAGTCATCCCCTGTAGGGAAAAAGAAGTAATAGGCCTTACATGTATCTTTCTTATTTATGATAAATTAGAAAGATACAACACCTTCCAAAATTGAGCTTCATACATCCATGTACTCTATTAATATCCAATATAATCCTTATACTAATAATTTTTAAAGTAAGCCAATAAATAAAGTAAGTCTAGAGAATAGAGACTCTTATACTCCTAAAAGTGTCTGAGGATTGCATAATCATGTCCGTTGACATATGCAATAATCAAAAGCTATACTTTAAAAACTAAGACTTGAATGAATTTTAAAAACCTAAACTTCTCACTAAACAACCATCCCAATAACAGCTCAGAATGACTAACTCCAGAGGAGGTATCCCCTTGTTTTCATAGTAAAACAGGTGACCCAAGGGAACACCCCCCCCCCCCCCCCTTTTTCTTGCCCTGGGTCAAATAGCCCAGAGCGAAGAGGGCAGCCGAACGGAGACACTGCCGAAACAGACAGCCTACCTAGCTATAGTAGCAACTGTTAAGTGAATGACATTCTGAGCAGTAGATAATAGACCTAACAATAGAGGCCTCCAGAAATGGACTCGATATTTCTGAGATAAAAATTCATGAATGTGGATGGCTGAGCGCAATGAGCGGCCTTCAAAAATCTATAATAGCGACACTATTAATGTAAGCCCAAGATGTAGAAGAACTCTTACTTCATGAGCCGAAATCTTAAGCACAACTGCTAAGTCAATGATATACCATAAGCAGTACCGATAGTTAATAGAATCCATTAACAATAGAATGGAGCGTAACGTCCTTCTACTAGGCATCAAAGACAGAAGAAGCCTACGCCCATAGTAATAAACAGATATCTGTTTATAAATACATAAACTCTACCCGGAAAGAGTAAAGGCCTATGCCCGTACGAAGACGGAAGGACCTTAAAAACAATAGGTTCCGGATATTAGGAGCCTAACTCTTATGCAAAAATCCAACCTAAATAGTAACGGAAGTAGTGATTCCGAAACTATGAAAGTGTAAATCATCCATCGATAGTGCATGAAACTCACTGAGTCTACAGTAAAAGAGAAACCAACAGAATTACTGTCTAAAAGGTCAGAATTTGAAAACTACTGTTTCCAGAGGCTCAAATGATTACTTAGCTAAATAAGAACCGAAGTTAAAATCCATATAGGAATTTAATCTAAAGATTCTAAGTCTATTTATCAAAAAGTTACTAACTGACTTAGATAAAGAGACATAAGACTCAATTGTAAACTATCGTAGAGGAAGGATTAAGGACAGTCTCTCGGACTGTCAATATAACGGAGCGTCCCGACCGACAGACATATGCTCCGAATGTAAAATATCTGAACCACAACATGCGGTCCCCTATGTTGTTGGTCGAGAGAGGGACCTCTCTCGCTCACAGCCCGGATGGACCTGGACAAGCCAGGAACCGGACTAACAGGCTTCCTCCGATCTGTCCTCAATCTGCCGTCAGTGGGTGAGTACTAAAGTAATTAAAGTGCTCGCATCACCCAAATCTCCTTCCTAGACCGCAACGGACGAACCCGGCAGCCGAACCATTCGATGAATGTACGCTACACCGGGTGAGCTAGCGAATGTCACTCCGTAGGCGATAGACATATTCCATGAGCACTTATTGCCGCTAGCTCTTCATTAACTATGACGACAGAGGCACACTTTTGAAAGACATCTTCGTAACTTTGCGAACAAGAAACCAGAAATGCTTCGATATAGCAAGCATAAAATAATAATATATATAGCGTCGTTCAATAATTCGAAAGTTTGTGTGACATTATTGGACTATGTCGGAACTGAGGGACGATGTCCCTGAACCGAACCAAAAATTTCTAAGTCCACCGACGCTATCAGTTTCTTATCCGGCATCGCAGCATTCTGGTCCGACGAAAGAAGCTGTAGAAGACCAAGTCAGATGACATACACAACAGCATATGTTGTTCCGAAAGGGAAAGCTCGAAATCCTCCAAATCCCTTTCGGTATCCCGTCGGACCGGATGAAATTTTCGGACGTCCGTACCCGCTTCCGCGGAGCGTCCCGACCCAGCATCGTCGGATAAAAAATATACGACAGATTCAGTTGATGCTGGGATGCTGCGATAAACTGTGCTATTTAGGAAAGCACGTCCGTTCCCGAGGCCTGTGCAGTAGCGGTCTTACGGTGCATTGCCACCGGAAGCTCCGTGTACGTTGACTCCCGCACACTTCCTATGCAAACGTCCGGAGTCTGCAGGCCTCGTGTCCCTGGCTACCGGATGGTGTGACCTGGTCACCGATAAATCTCTGACTGGCGAAGCTGACTGGATATCCGTGGTCACGTAGCCAAGAGCGGTCGTGTGCGCAACTATGAGAATGAGGAAGCCTTATTGACAGTCTACTCCGGACTGACTATATGTCGGAGCGTCCCGAGCGACGGACGTATGCTCCGAATGCGAAACATATCTGGGGCCAGATGTTGTTGAACGAGAGAGGGGCCTCTCTCGCTTGCCGTCCGGATGGACCGGAACGAGCTATGAACCGGACTAAAAGGCTTCCTCCGTTCTCCCTCCGATCCACCGTCACTGGGTGTGCATTAGGTTCATTTATAGTGCTCGCATCACCCCAAAATTCCTTCTAGACCGCAACGGACGAACCCGGCTGCCGAACCATTCGGTGAATGGACGCTACACCGGGCGAGCTAGCGGACGTCAAAGGCCGTCGAACCTACTAGGGTCCTCTTAGGCAATTGGCGTATTTACATGAGCACTTTTCCGCTAGCCCTTCATTAATTGTGACGACGGAGGCACACTGTTGGAAGACATCACAGATACATCACCCTAATCTTGATCGTCTGAAATAGAAATTGATAAAGTAGAGTGACCCTGCGGGGAAAGGACCTGAGTGTCCAATTCCCCAATAACATACCGTGACATACGCTTCCCATATTGTCATTGAAATCATACGATACAGAACAGGAGTTAATGCGAGTACACTGACCACATATAGAATGATTATAAAGTCAGAGGAAGACTTCCTGTTATTACAATTGACCAATATCCTTTCAATGTGAAAAAGAAAACAAGTCCTGGTACTCGCACTAACCCCTGGTAATCAAAATACATAATAATAATATGATCCATTAATATAGAAAAAATAATTGAAATCAAAATATTTTGAAAAAATATTTTTTCAGAACAGCCCAAGTTTCTGAAAAGTAACGTTGAGCCCCAATGGATCCCAAGCCTAAGTGTGGACAAAAATTTTAAAAATATTTTAAACAATTTATTCAACACTTACGAACAATAATAATGTATCTAGTTATGATTAAAATAACATCAAGATATTATTTTCCAGAAATCCCCCCCTCACACAGAGGGCTGTTGCAAATGTAAACAATAAGTGTAAAAACACTAAAATAAGACTCCAGGCACCCAGGCCCGAAATCAGTTACCAAAAACACACTATCTGATGCAAAACAGAGACTTCCAGGGTAGAAACTGCAGAACATCAGATGGTAGATGCAGAACACAACGCCTAACCACCCGTAGGTGAAGACGTAAACATGGGGAAAAGAACAGAATTCATTCTGTTATTCAGCTAAAACTCCCAAGAAAATTTAGTAATAATAATTACAAAAACTATGCCAAAAGCATGGGAGAATAGCAAGGGGGGACTTAAAGGACAGGGAGAGAGGAAAACACTTAAAAAAACAGTGTAACTAAATAATCAGAATGACAACAAAATGGCTGCTGCCTTGAAAGTAGGTAACTTAACATAATTTCATTAAAAAATTTTAAGTTACAGCCCTGATAATATTCTGTCACACATTTTTTTCCTCTCCTCCTTCTCTATCCTCCTTAGAATCACCATTTCACTAATATTTATGTGTCTGGCATCATTTAAACTGAGATTTACAAGCACAAAGATCAGTCAGATGTTAACTGATGAAGGGCCAAACTTAGAATGATTAATGGCGCCAATTTCGGAACGTCCTTGACACTGCGCATGCGCAGTAGAGGCGAAGTGTGGAGGGCCTTTCAGGACATGTTTTCTTTGGTTTTAGATGCAAATTTTGGGGATTGGGGGGCAAAATTTGTGTTTGGCCCTATATTTTAAGAGTTAGCACCAGCTATGTCTGGGTCATTGGTACAGTATAAAAATATAGAAATTTTGGGCGGGGCCAAAAATTTTGCCCCTCCCATAACGACGCCAAGTATAGCCCCACAAACTTCTCTTGAACAAATCTGAGTCTACACCTCAAAAGGAAGCTGCACACCAAATATCAAGTCTCTGCTACTGCTGGTTCATGAGAAGAAGATTTTTTAAGATTTCAGCACACTTTTTGGGTGTGGCCCTACCCACGGGCGGGGCAACTTGATTTGAACAAAATCAAATTGCGATGTCATAACAAACTATTATCTCAAATATCAATTAAATTGGTTCAGCGGTTTGGGAGGAGAAGACGCAAACACCATGTTCATGGACGACGGACGCCAGACGACGGACGGTGAGTGATCACTATAGCTCTCCTGACTGAAAGTCAGGTGAGCTAAAAATTGTGACAACCCTAGCCAAGGTAATGCCTATTTTCAGCAGAATCTTCTCATGACTTAATGTTTAGGGTAGCTGGTCTGAGGATGTAAGAGTTGGAAATGGGCCTTTAAGAGGGTTAAACAAAAAAGAAAATAGTATATAAATTAGTTTGTAATAGATCAGGTTTTCAACTACTTGACACTTCCTCAAACTACGTCATTTTGCTAGCAAAAAATGTCCTATAAGGGACAATAAAACTTTATATAGCATCGTAACAACTCTTCGCCAAGCTTTCGGTCACTTTAATTCGGCCGGTCATCAAGGCGTGAGTGATCTGGAGGTTGTAGTGTTAGAGTCACTCAATGGAGGGAAACGTGAGCACATCATACAGGAGGACCTTTGGATAAGGAGGTTAGGAACAAGGGGCGGCAAAGGAGTAAACATAAAATTCAACCACACGCCGCCAGGGGTCTGATTTGTATTTTGACGTGGTCACAACTGTGCATAATAAACCTGGCGTGGAATGGCGATGATAACTGATTCATTTGTAATTGTGTTGTTTTGAGACTAAAATGTGATGGTGTACATGTAGCTGCGTTATCTGTAGCATCCTGATGAAGGCCATGTGCCGAAAGCTTGACGAAGAGTTGTTACGATGATACAGCATTTTGGTTTATAGCGAGATGCATATTAATCACCTCCTTGAGAAAACTAATATTCTATGTCACACTAGTCTATAGTATTCTGGAATGCACCATGGAAATATAAGCTCTGCTTTAGTCAAATATACAGTAATAAGCTGACTATCATCTGCAAAATGAGATACCCAGAGGGTGAATTTGGTGATGCTACCCTGCATAGAAGGCAGCATCACTAAATTTACCCTCTGTGAACCTCAATCTGAATCAAGGTCTCAAACCTAAACAGACAGATGCAACCAGAGGATAAACTGGCCCACGGAATGGGGTAGCATCAGCAAATTCACCCTCTGGGGACCTCATTTTGCAAATGACATACTGATAAAATTCAGGCTTAATGGCCGTCGTGGACAGGCTTTTTCCACGGGTGGGCAATATTTCCACAGACGCAATAAAATCATATTCCAAACACTATTTATTGGAATAATCATCAAAAATGGAATTAATGAAGCACTGGGTACAACCCAGTGCTTCATTAATTAAAATTTTGCGGATGGTTTTTATCACCTGGTAAATGCATGCGTGGACATCACTGCCCACACGTGGATTACGACCAGTCGACAGTGACTGTACTGTACAGTTGTAGCATGATGGTATTTATTGTGAAAATTGCACCCTTTAACCCCCTTATCTAACATGAAAAGCAGACAACATTTGTAAACAAAATTCTGGAATAACCAATTTTTTTCATTTTTTGGCTCAAAACCATAGGCTATGACCCCTCATTGGAACGAGTTAAACGAGCTCGTTCCAATGAGGGGTCATAGCCTATGTTTTTGAGACAAAAAATGAAAAAAAGTTAAAAAATTTATAGTAATTTATATATTTTTTATACTTACCAATGACCCAGACTTAGCTGGTGCTAACTCTAACAAAACCAGGGCCAAACACAAATTTTGCCCCCCAATCCCCAAAATTTGCATCCAAAACAAAAAGAAATCATGTCCTAAAGGACCTCCATACTACGCCTCTACTGCGCATGCGCAGTGACGCAGACGTCCCGAAATTGGCGCCAATTATCATTCTTACTGGCAGTGCCTGGTCAGCGCTATGTACTCAGCGGGGAGGCAAGAGTTCTCAACTCCAGGGAGGGCCATCCCCGTCTGGGTCATTGGTAAGTATAAAAAATATATAAATTACTATAAATTTTTTAACATTTTTATACTGTACCAATGACCCAGACTTAGCTGAATAGTAAACAGGCTGGAGGGCCTAGGACATAGAGGAAAATCCAATAAGCTCAACTATATAGTAAAGAGGTAACCCCTTAAGGAGAAAAGGAGTATTAGGCTTTACATGTATCTTTCTTATTTAATATTAAATTAGAAAGATACACTACCCTTAATAATTGAGCACAATAACATTCATGTTCTCTATTAACATCCAGTATAACCCTTATACTAATTATTTTTAAAGCAAGCCAATAAATAAAGTAGTCCAGAGAATTGAGACTCTTTATAGTCATTTAAAAGTGTCCGAGTATTGTATATTAAAGTCTGTTTGACACTTGACATATACAAATGCTTCACACCGAGCTACACTTTAAAAATAAGACATGAATGAATTTTAACATTAACATTACACTTTAAAACCATCCCGGAAGCGACTCAGAAATACTGACTTGGAGGAGGCATTCCCTTGCTTTTCACTATAAAGCAGGTGACCTAAGGGAACACCCGCCCCCCCCCCCCCCCCCCCCCTTGCCCTGGGTCAAATAGCCCAGAGCGAAGAGGGCAGCCGGACGGAGTCACTGCCGGAACAGAAAACCTGCATAACTATAGTTGCAACTGTTTAGTGGACGACATTCTGAGCAACAGATAACGGACCTAAACAATGCAGGTCTCCAGAAATGGACTCAATATTTCTGAGATAAAAATTCGTAAATGTGGATGGCTGAGACCAATAAGCAGCCTTCATTAAATCTGTAATAGCAACACTATTAGCATAAGCCCAGGAAGTAGAAAGAGCTCTTACTTCATGAGCAGAAATCTTAAGCACAGACTGCTGAGAAGAAGATAAATCTTCATAAGCAGTACGGATAGTTAATAGAATCCATCTAGCAATAGAATGGACTGAAATGTCCTTTCTATTAGGCATCAAAGACAGAAAGAAACGTTTCCGTCCCTTTCTGATAAACTGAGATCTCTGTTTATAGATACATAATGCTCTAACAGGACAGAGTAAAGGCCTACGCCCGTCTGAAGACGGAAGAGCCTTAATAACAATAGGTTCCGGATATTTATTAGGAGCCTGATTCTTAGCTAAAAAACCCACATTAGTAGTGAAGGTGATAGTGTTCCCAACACTACGATAATGAGAATCATCCACCGATAGTGCATGAAGCTCACTGACTCTTCTAGCAGAAGGGAAAGCTAAGAGAAAAGCTGTCTTATGAGATAAGAATTTGAAATCTACTGTCCCAAGAGGTTCAAATGGCTTTTCCTTCAATTTAAGAAGAACCCAAGCTAAATTCCACTTAGGAATTAATCTAAGAGTTCTGGGTCTATTTATCGAAAAGTTTCTAACCAACTTAGATAAAGAGACATTAGATCCAATTTGTAAACTATCATGATGTGCATAGGTATCAGATAACATAGATCTATAACCCTTTATAGTAACAGGCTGCAGTTTGATTTCGTCAAACAAGTATACTAGAAAGTTTGCAATGTCTGGTATAGAGGGATCGAATATATCTACAGAATGATCCCTACACCAACGACGAAAAACCTTCCACTTAGCCGCATAGTTTAGCAAAGAGGAGGTCCTCCTACAGTTAGAAATCGCGTCCACTGCTCGTCCTGTAAAGTGCTTGCCATGCAAGAAGGACCGCACAACAGAAAAACGTGAAGGTTGAGACCTTGCGGGTTGTGATGGAGTTGGCGCGATTTCCCCTGCGAAAGAAGATCCTCCCGTGGAGGAAGCTTCCGCGGTAGGTCCCACAACAGACACCTGAGTAGATTTATCCACGGTCTCTGTGGCGACAGAGATGCTACCAACAGAATCTTGCATTGAGATTGTTTTATCTTTAGCAATACTTGTTGAATTAACGGCGCTGGAGGATACGCATATCCTATCATTCCGTCCCAAGGGATCGACAGAGCGTCTACTGCAAATGCTCTTGGATCCGGACACGGAGACACATACGTCTGCAACTGATTGTTGAGATGTGTCGCAAATAAGTCTATCATTGGCCATTCCCATTGGTAGCAAATCTGATTGAATACTTGTTTGTTGAGAGTCCACTCCGACGGCAACAAGCGACCCTTTCGTGAAAGGGAGTCTGCTAGCACATTCAGACGACCCGGTATGTGACGGACCGAAAGAAGAACGTGATGTTCTAGCGCAAACAGAAGGATTCTTTCCGTTAGATTGAACAACGGAACTGAATGAGTGCCTCCCTGATTCCGTATATACGCCACTACTGTCGTATTGTCGGATAGGATTTGGACATGAGCATCGTGAATAATGTCCATCCAGTGACGTAACGCAAGCCAAATTGACATCATTTCCTTGATGTTTATATGCTTGCACAGGAATTGCGGATCCCAAAGACCCTGGCATCTCGAATCCGTTGGGATTAATGATGCACCCCAACCTGTTTGACTGGCATCCGTCATAACGGTAAAACTCGGATCCGGCAACTGCAGCGGAACTCCCTGAGTTAACCACTGAATGTTTGCCCAAGTCTGAATCTCTTGTTTCACTTGATCTGACAAGAGAACGTCTACATCGAGCGAATGAATTTTCACACTCCAATTCTGAGTCAAGAAAATTTGAAGAGGACGTGTGCGTAACCGCCCCATCGGAATGAGAAGCGCGGCGGCTCCGCACAGACCTATCAGTCTCATAAATTCTCTCGCCGTGACTTTGTCTGCGTGCAGACAATAGCGAGCGTAACAACTGACTAATTTCGCTCTGGTTAACGGCAGACAAACGAGATTGTTGTGCGTCTCGAAGCTCATTCCCAGATGAGTGAATGACTTGGACGGCACCAGATCCGACTTCTCCTCGTTTACTATAAAACCGAGACGTCGGAGCAATAGAAGAAGATTCTGAACATCGTTCTGAAGCGTTAACTCGTTGCCGTACCTCTGAAGAATGTCGTCCAGGTAGGCCGACGTTACCGCAGACGAATGAGCTCGGAAGTAGATCATTACCGAGTTCATTACCCGAGTGAAAGCCCAGGGTGCTAGATTCAATCCGAAGCACATCGCCTGGAATTGATACATCACTCCTAGGACTGCGAAGCGTAGATACTTTCGGAATGTCGGATGTACCATGACGTGAAAGTACGCATCTTTGAGATCTATGCTCGTTGCATAATCGTTCACCCGAATACTCGCTCTGACCGATCGAATCGTCTCCATATAAAACTTCGGAGCGACGATCAGCTTGTTTATCCAGCTCAAATCTATGACTGGATGGAACGAGCCATCTGGTTTCGAACCAGAAACAGATGGCTGTAGAATCCCGGAGATTCCTGGTTTTCTACGACCTCTACCGCGTTCTTCATTAAAAGAGACTGCACCTCTGATAACAGAGCGTCTCTTTTCTGCGGATTTGACGGAAGATGAGTCCACTTTGGACTTCGAGTTAATGGAGGCTTTCGTTTGAAGGATATCTTTAGACCTTCCGAAGTCACTCCTCTCACCCAAGGGTCGTCCGTAATCGACGCCCATTCTTGTGAAAAGCTCGACAACCTTCCGCCAACCGGAACGCGATAGAGGTTTAAGCCATCACCTCCTGGACCTGCGAGGCCTGCGGTAGGAGAAACCACGTCTTCCACGGCCCGCACCTCGCCCCGTCGACCTCGGGGCGTCCGACCGATTGTCCCGGCCTGAAGGACGTCCCGAACGAGAGTCGCTATCCTGACGGTCTCTCGAATAAGACCAAGAGGACGCACCGGAACCTCTATAGGAACCTCTCTTGGGCACATTAGACCCAGAAGTGCCTGTCTTATTCGTGTCTGCTGTATCCGACTTCTTAGGAGCAGATTTGAACAACAGAGAATCCTTAGCTTTCTTTGTAATTTTATCATAAATAGCAGAAAGCTTGCCGTCAAAGAGAAGTTGTCCTGAGACCGAAGCGACTCTAAGAGAGTTCTTCACCTTAGAATCCACTAGTGTGGATGTAGCTAGGGCTGCGTCACGTCTAACCAACTCCAGATTTGCCACTGAAAGGGCGGAGTTACACGTGGAATAAGCTACTGCCCTTGAAAGAAGTCTTAAAGAGGATTGTATATCCTGAAACTCTTTCCCCTGAAGGCGCAGTGATAACGCCTTAGTAAGGTGATCTGCGTAAGATAAGGCATCTAAATTGGCTCTGTTAGACGCAATAGCTGTTCCCAACACCGCGGTTGGAATAGAAGCTGACGACGGTAATGATAGCTCTAAGTCTTCCACCTCGTCGTCCATACGCAGAGGAACTCTCGGTATACCCTGTCCTGCCGTATCGAATTTATTCCTTGCATTAATGAAAGGCAGGTTGAGAGTATTAGCGGACAAGAAACCTGCTTTCCCCGTCCTGGAAGCAAGTTTAAATATAGCGTCGTTCAATAATTCAAATGTTCTTGCAACATTATTGGACTGCGACGGAAACTCGGGAGCGATGTCCCTGAACTGCTCAAAAAATTCAGAGTCCAATGACGCTATAATTCTCTTGTCCGGAACCGCAGCAGTCTGGCCCGATGGAACAACTTGAGGGAGAAAGTGCCGAATGAAGTCCACGGCAGCTTTATGTTGTTCCGAAAGGGATTGCTCCAAGTCATCCGTATCCCTTTCACCATCCGGTCGGACCTCATGATGTTCCCAGTCGTCCGCCCCCGATGCTTCGGCGGAGCGTACCGACCCAGTGCCGTCGGATAATTCTCGATCCGACACCGTTTCTGTCGGCTGCTGGGATGCTGCGATAAGCTGTGCTATCTGCACAAGAATGTCCGGAGTCGAGACCTGCGGAGGCGCAGTCTTTCGCTGCTTCGCCGAGGGCAGCTCCGCATCAGATGGCTCCCGCATACTTTTCCTATGCGAACGTCCGGAGTCCATCGGTCTCGAATCCCTGGCTGCCGGATGGTGTGACCTGGTCGCCGAAGAATCCTTCATCGGCGAAGCTGGTAATATATCGGCGGTCACGCAGCCAAGGTGCGGTCGTGTGCGCTGACGAGAAGAGGAAGCCTTAACAGTCTCTGCAGACTGCTTATACAACGGAGCGTCCCGAGCGACGGACGTATGCTCCGCTAAAGACACATTTTGTACCACAACATCTGGTCCCAGATGTTGTTGTACGAGAGAGGGGCCTCTCTCGCTCGCGGCCCGGCTGGACCTGGACGAGCTAGGAACCGGACTCAAAGGCTTCCTCCGTTCTCGCTTACTATCCGCCGTCACTGGGTGTGCATCTATTATGTTTATAGTGCTCGCATCACCCAAAACTTCCTCTTGGACCGCATCGGACGAACCCGGCTGCCGAACCATTCGGTGAATGGACGCTACACCGGGCGAGCTAGCGGACGACATTTGTCTAATCTCCATGAGCACTTTTGCCGCTAGCTCTGAATTCATTTGTGACGACGGACGCACACTTGTAGAAGATAACATGGAAACATCACCCTGTTCTGGTTCCTCTGAAATAGAAACTGAGAGAGTAGAGTGACCTTGCGGAGAAAGAGCCGGCATCGCCCTTTCTCCAGAAACAACATATCGTGACACACGTTTCCAATGTTTCTCATCCCAATATTCACATATAGGACAGGGATTAATGCGAGAACACTGACTACAATTAATACAATGATCATGAAAGTCAGAGGAAGATTTCTTCCTATTACAATTTGAACAACGTCCCTTCATTGTGAAAGAACAACAATAAGTCCTAGTTACTCGCAAAAACCCCTGACACAAAGATACATAATAACATGATCCATTAATAAATGAAAAAACAATTGCAAATCAAAATAATTTTGAAAAAATATTTTTTCAGCGAAGCCCAAGTTGCTGAAAAGTAACGTTGAGCCCCGATGGATCCGATGGCAAAGTGTGGTCAAAAATTTTAAATTTATATTAAATAATTAATGAGACACTTACAGATAATATAAATGTATCTTATAGTGAGATAAACTACAGCAAAGGCAAACAGCCCCCCTCAAAAAAGGCTGTTGCCAATGTAAACAAACAGTGTAAAAACACCAGAAAACATGACTCCAGGCACTGAAAAAACTGGCCCGGAATCAGTCATCAAATTACACTCTATCTGATGCAAAACAGAGACTCCCAGGGGAGAATCTGCAGAACATCAGATGGAAGATGCAGAACACAAACGTTATACACCCATGGGTGAAAACGTAACTATGGGGAAAATAACAGAAAACATTCTGTAACCAAGCAACTCTCCCAGGAAATTTTAGAAATGAAATTTCTCAAAAATATGCCAAAAGCATGGGAGAATTGCCAGGGGGGACTTTAGAAGGCTAGGGGAGAGGAAACACTGAATAAGCAGTGCAACATTTAGCAAGAATGACAACAAGAGGCCCATGCCTCGAAAATAGGCAACTTAACATAATTTCATCAAAAAATTTTAAGTACAGCCCTGATTATTTTTTGTCACTTTTTTTTCCTCTCCTCCTTCTATCCTCCTTAGAATCACATTTTCTCCAAAAATTACGTGTCAGGCATCCTTTAAACTGAGATTTACAAGCACAAAGATCAGTGAGATGTTGACTGATGAAGGGCCAAACAGAGAATGATAAACCATCTGACATCGGCATTCGGTATCGGCCGATTGTTGTCTAAAATAATCGGCATTCGTCTTATGGGGCATTTTACTAATCGGCTCATCTCTAGGCGTAGTATGGAGGTCCTTTAGGACATGATTTCTTTTTGTTTTGGATGCAAATTTTGGGGATTGGGGGGCAAAATTTGTGTTTGGCCCTGGTTTTGTTAGAGTTAGCACCAGCTAAGTCTGGGTCATTGGTACAGTATAAAAATATAATGAAAATTGAATGCTGATTTTGTTAATAGCTCTGGCGGGTTTTGGCAGTTAGGTAGGGTAAAGGGTTAAGAATCTGATCCCTTTCCCAGGTTTGTACACATCTGAGAAATAAGTACCTTTTTCTCTCACGTTTGAATTCTTATACCCCAATTCCTGTGTGTATTCAATGTAACCTGATGTAATAAAGAAATTGAGAATTGTGCTAGGTACACCACAAGTGGAACCTGGCCTATGAGTCAAGTCATGTAAGAATGCATCTGCTTGGTCATCATGTAGAGCTGTAGGTTTTTAAATTTCTTGTTCGGTTTCGGTTTTGGTTTTTCAGGTGGAGTAAAACCTCGGTTCGGTTCGGTTTTCGGTTTGTTCATGAGGCCAACTAAAATTCAATAAAACTCATTCTTATGTCCGGAGTCATAAGTGAATGGTAGTGAAATTGAGTGAAACTCAATGAATGCCCGAAATAAGCTATAATACATGAAGAATCAGGAAGGCCAATATAATAATTACCTAAATATACAGAACTTTTATTGTGCTTGGCCATTTTTCGAGGTCTGACACCTACACACGCAACTTGAGGAAAGCTGCAAACACAACTAAACTGAAATGTCGGAAATGTACAGAATGTAGCCTTCCCAGAGTAGTGAGAGTACCCAGACACTGCCATTGGCAGTGTCTGGGTACTCTCACTTCTCTGGGACGGCTACATTCTGTACATTTCTGCAGCAAGAGAGTATTTAATAAAAAAACGAAAAACCTTAGATTACGTGATGTCGACGGTTTCGGTTTTGGTTTTTTAAAAAAACTAAAAACCTCGGTTCAGTTTCGGTTAACCTACAGCTCTATCATCATGCATCTGAGGGACGTGATGACGTGAATGAAATGCTTTGACACAAAACAGTGTCAAGCAAAAATATAAACAGACTACCGAAGGTGATATTTTTCTTTAAAAATATAGGCTTCATTTACTAAGTTCAAGTTTAGTCATGGTATAAATACAGAGCATAACTCAATATTTCCCTTTGGCATGCCTTACAGAGCACATTTATGATTGGACTGCTTTGAAACTTGGTATGGTTGTTTGGGGTGACCTCTAGATGGGAGCTATCAATTGTCTTCCATTGCCATCAAAAACAGTTACAGTTAAAACTATAAGTCCTGTCATGAAATGCGCACAAATAGCACGTCAATATGCGCGTTAATCTATGCGTTATGACCATAGTAAGGCTATCAAATTCTGTACATATGGCCTGTTCACAAGCAATGTTACCCGGAGGTCCATTGGCAGAAACATTGCCTGTGTTTGCTATGAGTAACCAGGAGAACCTGCCGTGCTTTGGATGCCATTCGATATGGCAATTGCGTGCAATTCCAACACGCAATTAAGCCTAGATAAGCCCACAGTTCGTGACAGGACTTCTAGTTTTAACTGTACTGTTGGCAATAACCTTTGATGAAATTTGTTTAGTTAGGCATCAATATTTTCCTTTGGCACACCCTACAGGGCACATTTATGATCGGATCGCTTTGAAACTTTGTGTGCTTTTTGGGGGGTGAGCTCTAGATAGGAGCTATTGATTTTCTTCCATTTCCGTAAAAAAATATTACCGCTGTCAAGTAGAATACTAGAGGGATGGCGGGGGGACCTGGGGGAGGGGGGACAAGAATCACCGAATATTGATGGAGTTTTACGGTTATTTCATGAGCACCTCTGGTGCTCATGAATACAGGAAAAACTCCAACTTGAGTCACTGATTCCAGTTTCCTATACTCCGCCCTTGTTGAGTTCTGTCATATCATACAGTATAAAATTTAATATTTTTGACATGTTTGTTATTGAAACAAATGGCATAAAATGTCATAGCGGAATGAATTCTCACCTGTATGAGTTACAAGATTAATTCTTTTCTCTAAAACTCTGATCACATGTCACATTTCATTTTTCGTTTCTTTCTTTTTCAGTATGCTGATATGATGCTGTTTTCTTTTTCAAACAAACAGATATCTCTTTTTCATGAACCACATATAAACTTCTAACATTGGTTCCACATCAGTTTTCCACAAGAGTGAATCACAGTATCAGTAAGGTACCATCCACTAAATACTATGCTGAAAAAACATAAAATGAAAAATTCATCAACAACGGCACACTACAAATACGGATTCCAATGACTAGTGGCACAGTTCTGTGATGTCACTCAAAACAGGCTAACTTGAACTTGAAAGTGTCATTAAATCTCAGTGAACAAAGAAATAAATTAGGGCTGTCACGATTTTTTAATTGACGAATTGATTAATCATTACAAATAATCAATAATAATTGATTAATCACACCTAGATGAACCCCCCCCCCCCCCTCCCTCCCTCCCTCTCTTTGAAGTCATTAATAATGAAGTTCAAGTCAGTTGACCTACCTCAAGTAAACAACGAAGACGATCCTCTTTTAGGTACATTCAAAGCTTTGATGTTCTGAACTTTTGAACCGTCAGTGTAATAATCAAGAGCGGTTGTCAGCTGGGAACTTCGCAAGTTCGCAACTGCCGACCGGTCTTGATTATCACACAGATGGTTCAAAAGTGCAGAACATCAAAGCTTTGAATGTACCTAAAAGACAAATGCTTTCGACAGCTCCTTGAGGTTTAATGTCGACGTTCTTGACCTTTCACCTTTAGAAACAATAGTTTTTTCATCAAATTTTTTTTTAATTATTAAACGTCTAAGACGGGGTAAAATTTACCAATTCTTTGACAACGAAAAATACTAATGGATTTCGGCATGACCCATCGACTGATCGATTGATCGTGACAGCCCTAAAATATAGATGTAACTGTGACATTATTAAAAACTGATTTGGGATACCAAAAACATATTTTCTGTGTCACCTGACAACACCACTGGGCGGTTTTGTTTTCTCTTTGCTTATATTCTGGTCAAGGTCCACAGGTACAGGTTCTTAAGGTGCTATTTAAGTAAGAGAAATTTGTTTTACTTTGAAATTCCCACCTCTGATATTCCTTAAATTCAAATTAAATTAAATATACACGAATTAGACCAAAATAAAGGTAATGATGCATAGAACATGAAAAACATATGCAGATAACTCACAGAGTTGACAGCAGGCACCAATTGTTCCTGAAAGTCTGCAACCGCATTCCTACCAGAATTGATAACAAAATAATATTTCAGGAGAAAAACTATTTATTTATTTATTTATTGGAGTTTAACGACACTTTCAACAGCCAGGGTCACCTCGTGTCGTACAGTTTTATGGATGGAGGAAGCTGGAGTACCTGGAGAGAACCACCAAGCAATTGTCAGGACTCCCCATCTCTACACAAGCAGGTTTAGCATTGGTTGAAGACAGATGCACCATTGACGTGCAGTATGCCTTAGTACACAGTGCCACCATGCCCCCACAGGGGCAATTGGGATTAAGTGCCTTGCCCAAGGACACAATGCAGTTACCCATGACGAGGATCGAAACGTGGACCTTTCAGTTTGAAGTTCAATGCCATAATCACTATGCCAACGTGCTCCCAGGAGAACAAACAAGAGGGATGTTACATCCCAATGCTCACCTACATTCGCGCTTGATAATGTTGTTCCAATGTAACATGCCTAATATTTAGTTAATATAAATCATTAACTAGGCATCAAATGATTAATGTGGTTTATGTGATGGCTTTAGAAAGTCTATATTTCTGCATTTATTATATATCAATTCAACATAGAATCATTGGATATAAAAAAAAAAAATCAGTTATATTTCTGCTTACAGTAGGATTAATACCTAAAGTAGTTTTTGAAAAGACAAAAATAAAGAGTAATAAGTGAAGGCACCACAATGTGCACAAAAGATGACTTTAACACAAAATCTTAAACCTAAACACAAATTCTTACAAGTTTTGGCAGAAAATCAGGCTCAAATTACTCAAATATGCATGTAACGAGGGTTAAATATTACTGCAATGGAGTTCAGTAACCCAAGTGTAGAATATCAATCAGCTGGAAAGACACATAGAAACACAAGTCACCTAAACAGAAACTTTAAGAACTTAAAATTGACTAAGTTCGAGAAAAGCATGGAAATTTTTACTGAAAGAAGAAAAAATTGCAGTTAAATTTCTGCATACAGTCAGGTTTATACGTACAGTTGTTATTGAAATATGAAAATCAACAGTAATGAGAAGTTAAAGCAGCACAATCTGCACAAAAGCTGACTTTAACGCAAATTCTTACAACACCTAAACACAAATTCTTACAAAAAGTTTTGGCTGAAAATTGTAGGTGAAATTTGAAAGAAAGTCGTAGTATCAGGGTTAAATACTGTTCTGATAGTCCCCTACAACCTACATATGCAATATCAAAGGCCTAAGCCCACTGACCTTTGAAAAAATAACCTTAACATTAAATCTTACAATATTGGACATACCGGACGCTGACGCCCGAGGTCATCATATAAGCTCACCACTTGTAATAGAAGTAGGTGAGCTAATAAAAATACATCAGATCAAACAAGAGGGATGTTACATCCCAACGCTCACCTTCATTCGCACTTGATAATGTCGTTCCAATGTAACATGCCTAATATTTCGTTAATATAAATCATTAACTAGGCATCAAATGATTAATGTGGTTTATGTGATGGCTTTAGAAAGTCTATATTTCTGCATTTATTATATATCAATTCAACATAGAATCACTGGATATAAAAGCATTTTTATCTTTTAGAAATGTTTATGATTAAGAATATGAATCGAGAGGCCAGATATTAAATCATAAATAAGAATTAGGAAAGGCTTTCATAAATCACTGAAACTGTAATTGAAGTATATTCATTGGTTAAAGAGGAGTTGCGGAAAAACATTCGTTCAAGAAAGTGACTATAAGACCCAACAAAAATACATGACATCAACAACTAAAATAAGCCTTAATGTTACTAGTAACAAGTATGAGAAAGTATTAAATAAAAAAAAAAAGTTAAAAAAAATTTGTTTAAAGAAAGTGAATATAAGTCCCAACAAGAAGGATGTTACATCCCAACGCTCACCTACATTCGCGCTTGATAATGTCGTTCCAATGTAACATGCCTAATATTTAGTTAATATAAATCATTAACTTGGCATCAAATGATTAATGTGGTTTATGTGATGGCTTTGGAAAGTCTATATTTCTGCATTTATTATATATCAATTCAACATAGAATCATTGGATACATCTTTTAGAAATGTTTATGATTAAGAATATGAATCGTGAGGCCAGATATTAAATCATAAATAAGAATTAGGAAAGGCTTTCATAAATCACTGAAATTTTAATTGAAGTACATTCATTGGTTAAAGAGGAGTTGCGGAAAAACATTCGTTCAAGAAAGTGACTATAAGTCCCAACAAAAATACATCACATCAACAACTAAAATAAGCATTAATGTTACTAGTAACAAGTATGAAAAAGTATTAAATAATAAAAAAAAAAAAAGTGAAACAATTTTTTTTTTAAAGAAAGTGAATATAAGTCCCAAAAATCCCCGTCAAATTCCTCAAATATGCATGTAATAAGGGCGCAATGTAGTTCAGTAACCCATGCGTACAATATCAATTGCCTGGAAAGACACATAGAAACAGAACTCACCTTAACACCTCACCTTAACACAAACTTTTAGAACTTAAAATTGAGTAAGTCAGACAAAAACGTGAACATTGTGACTGAAAAAAAGAAAAGAAATCAGTTAAATTTCTGCATACAGTAGGGTTAATACTTACAGTTGTTATTGAAATGAGAAAATAAACAGTAATGAGAGGTGAAGGCACCACAATCTGCACAAAAGCTGACTTTAACGCAAATTCTTACAACACCTAAACGCAAATTCTTACAACTTTTGGCAGAAAATTTTAGCTGAAATTTGAAAAAAGGTCATAGTTCAGGGTTAAATACTGTTCTGATAGTCCCCTACAACCTACATATGCAATATCAAAGGCCTGAGCACACTGATCTTTGAGAACTCACGTTAACACCTCACCTTAATACAAACTTTTAGAACTTAAAATTTACTAAGTCCGAGAAAATTTTGACTGAAAAAAAAGAAAATTTCCTTTAAATTTCTGCATACAGTCGGGTTAATACCTACAGTAAGTACAGTTGTTATTGAAATATGAAAATCAAGAGTAATGAGAAGTTAAAGCACCACAATCTGCACAAAAGCTGACTTTAACACAAATTCTTACAACACCTAAACGCTAATTCTTACAAGTTTTGGCAGAAAATCAGCCTCAAATTCCTCAAATATGCATGTAATGAGGGTTAAATATTACTGCAATGGAGTTCAGTAACCCAAGTGTAGAATATTAATCGCTTGGAAAGACACATAGAAACACAACTTACCTAAACACAAAGTTTACAAAGTTTTACAACTTAAAATTTACTAAGTCCAAGAAAAACATGAAAATTTTGACTGAAAAAAAGAAGAAAATTTTCGTTAAATTTCTGCATACAGTAGGGTTAATACCTACAGTTGTTATTGAAATATGAAAATCAACAGTAATGAGAAGTTAAACCAGCACAATCTGCACAAAAGCTGACTTTAACACAAATTCTTACAACACCCAAACGCAAATTCTTACAACTTTTGGCAGAAAATTTTAGCTGAAATTTGGAAAAAAGTCGTAGTTTCAGGGTTAAATACTGTTCTGATAGTCCCCTACAACCTACATATGCAATATCAAAGGCCTGAGCCCACTGATGCTTGAGAAATTCACCTTAACATTAAATCTTACAATATTGGACACGCCGGACGCCGACGCCGACGCCGAAGCTGACGCCCGAGGTTATCACAATAGCTCACCACATCTTACAGATGGAGGTGAGCTAAAAATCCCCCTCAAATTCCTCAAATATGCATGTAATGAGGGCGCAATGTTACTGCAATGTAGTTCAGTAACCCATGTGTACAATATCAATTGCCTGGAAAAACACATAGAAACAGAACTCACCTTAACACAAACTTTTAAAACTTTAAATTGAGTAAGTCGGAGAAAAACGTGAACATTGGGACTGAAAAAAAGAAAAGAAATCAGTTAAATTTCTCTATACAGTAGGGTTAATACCTAAAGTAGTTATTGAAATGAGAAAATAAACAGTAATGAGAGGTGAAGGCACCACAATCTGCACAAAAGCTGACTTTAACGCAAATTGTTACAACACCTAAATGCTAATTCTTACAAGTTTTGGCAGAAAATCAGCCTCAAATTCCTCAAATATGCATGTAATGAGGGTTAAATATTACTGCAATGGAGTTCAGTAACCCAAGTGTAGAATATTAATCACCTGGAAAGACACATAGAAACACAACTCACCTAAACACAAAGTTTACAAAGTTTTACAACTTAATATTTACTAAGTCCGAGAAAAACATGAAAATTTTGACTGAAAAAAAAGAAAATTTCCGTTAAATTTCTGCAAACAGTAGGGTTAATACCTACAGTCATTATTGAAACATGAAAATCAACAGTAATGAGAAGTTAAAGCAGCACAATCTGCACAAAAGCTGACGTTAACGCAAATTCTTACAACACCTAAATGCAAATTCTTACAAGTTTTGGCAGAAAATTTTAGGTAAAATTTGGAAAAAAAGTCGTAGTATCAGGGTTAAATACTGTTCTGATAGTCCCCTACAACCTACATATGCAATATCAAAGGCCTGAGCCCACTGATCTATGAGAAATTAACCTTAACATTAAATCTTACAATATTGGACATGCCGGACGCCGACGTCATCATATAAGCTCACCACTTCTAATAGAAGTAGGTGAGCTAATAAAAACAATAACCCGGTAATGGGCTGAAATGAATAGACCTTTTCATCGGTGAGGAATCGGAAATTTGATCGCATTTGCGCAGAGGGGGTTGATAACCTCCTCAGTGCATATGCGATCGAGTTTGATAATCTCATCTGCGCGAATGAGATCGAGATTCCAATTTGGCGCCATTACCAGGTTATTGTTTTTACTGTTTTATATTTATACAAAAACATGGACTATTTCAAAATATTTGTTGATTCTTCGTGAGTATTCAAATAACGATAATTAAAGGATAAAACATAGTTTGGATTAATAATCTCTGCCCAAATATAAGGACAAACGTCATGATATGTGTACTATCGATTGCAGCCGATAATAAGGGCGAAAGCTTGATATTTATTTTCCTATTTTCGAGTTTTGAGTTCCCATAAAAACTTGATGGGAACTTTTTCTACAGGATTGAATGGGAAGAATCTGAACATAGAGGGGTAGCCTCTATGTTCAGATTGTTGAACTTCACAGCGAGCACCCCCATAATGGGCAAAGCCCATTCGAAAACAAGCTCTATAGGTTGACACGTGTAATTGAGTCAATTCTTCTGAAACTCCTCCACAGCTTTGATTTCAAAATTTGTGTCTCCGTGCCGGCTGCCATTTTGAAATCAACAGGATGTTTTTTTATTCACTGGAAGGAATGCCCAAGAAGAGACTTTACGAGAACGGCTCTTATTCAAGGAATCTTCCCAAAAACAAAAAGGGACAATATAATTGTTTTCAAAGGAACATTCGGATACCAATTGGGTGAAGTGAGTGTTTGTTTGTTTGTTTGTTGGTGGTTAACGTCACATATTTATGCACAACGGCTAATCGTGACACAACATGGCGATGAAGTCAAGGATAGTCAATCGTTGATCAACATGTTGCCCATTTTAGAGGACTTTCACCCCAAGCATTGGTGACTGGGTCCTATTTTACTAGTAAAGCGAAACTGGTTTACCGCAGTAAACAAGTGCTGCTTACTTCCCGGGGTTCCCACGGGGAAGGGTGAAGTGAGTGAACCATCAGTTGAGGGAAGTAACAGGGGAGGGGGGCATGGGGGGGGGGGAGGGTGCTATTGAGATATTCTCCCATAATACACTGGGAGTCAGACTAATTTACAATTTACTACATTACGTGACGTTCCTAGCAACATGCGATACCCCTAGCAACAGGCGATCTATTGGACCGATTTTGACCAAAATTGATATATGGACCCATAATGCAACAGGGGTCCAAACCAACGAGTCGGTAATGATGTCAGTTTGTTTCCCTAGCAATGAAAGTGCCTCCCTAGCAACAGGTAGCCTCTTGGGCCAATTTTGACCAAATTTGATATATGGATGCACAATGCACTAGAGATTCAAACCAGTGAATCGAAAATGGTGTCAGTTGGTTTCCCTAACAACCAACGTGCATCCCTAGTAACGGGTGACCTACTGGGCCAATTTTGACTAAATTTCACTTGTGGACCCATAATGCATCAGGGATTCAATCCAAGGAGTCGGTAATGATGTCAGTTTGTTTCCCTAGCAACCAACGTGCCTCCCTAGCAACGGACGACCAATTGGGCCAATTGGACCAAATTTGATCTATGAACCCATAATGCACTAGGAATCCAAACCAAGGAGTCCAAAATTATGTCAGTTGGTTTCCCTAGCAACCAACGTGCCTCCCTAGCAACGGGTGGCCTCTTGGGACAATTTCGACCAAATTTGATATATGAATCCACAATGCACTAGGGATCCAAATAAAAGAATCGAAAATGGTGTCAGTTGGTTTCTCTAACAACCAATGTGCCTCCCTAGCAACGGGCGACCTATTGGGCAAGTTTTGACCAAATTTGATATAGGAACCCATAATGCACTAGGAATCCAAACCAAGGATTCGGTAATGATGTCAGTTTGTTTCCCTAGCAACCAACGTGCATCCCTAGCAACGAGCAGCCTCTTGGGCCAATTTTGATCAAATTTGATATATGGGACCACAATGCTCTAGGGATCCAAACCAAAGAATCGAAAATGGTGTCAGTTGGTTTCCCTAACAACCAACGTGCCTACCTAGCAACGGGCGACCTACTAGGCCAATTTTGACTAAATTTGATATGTGGGGCCATAGTGCATCAGGGATTCAAACCAAGGAGTCGGTAATGATGACAGTTTGTTTCCCTAGCAACCAACGTGCCTCCCTAGCAATGGGCGACCTATTGGGTCAATGTTGACCATATTCAATCTATGGACCCACAATGCACTAGGGTTCTAAACCATATTGGTTGACACATAATCAGTGTTGTTGATTTGAGGAGCTTTATCGCACTCGCACTTCTTTGCGCTTCTGAAATGGAAACAAGAAGCTCTCTTTTTCGCGCTTCTCCATCACACCGATTAAAACATGCAAATGAGGTGTAAAGTGTATACCTGCAAGCGGTTGTGTCATTTAATTAACACTGACAGCTGAAGTTCTGCAGAAGTTCCGAACTGTTCGTGCGTTTTCGACATGTTTTGAACTTCTTTTGGGTAAATCTTGCAGTAATTAATTAAGATTGGTTAGAAAACAAAACGTCACATAATAATATTTACATGTACTACTGAATGAAGTTTTACAACTGGCATTACATATTGCACATAATGACCAAACAAATCAAACGATTTGGCCACCTGGTGCATTTAATATTCAATGATGCTATTGTTTATAGTTTGTCTCGCTTTTCATTGGGGGTCGATTAACCCTTTGCCTAATTCTAGTAGTAGACAGCACTTGTAAAAAAACATTCTCGTATAACTAAAACTTTTCATTTTTTGCTTCCAAAACATAGCTTATCACCTCACATTGGAATGTGCGCAATGTACTCGTTCCAATGAGTGGTCATCAGCTATCTTTTGGAAGCAAAAAAAATACAATATAAAAAAATGGTCATTTCCTTAGGTAAAGGGTTACTTTATGCAGGCTTTGGATATGGACAGTCAATCGATTCACGAATTGCATTAACCTCTCCATGTGGGCATTCAGTAACTGTAAAGAAGTGAAAGCAATCATTCAAAAAAGGGAGAAAGGGATTGTCGATGAATTTCTTAAATAGACTAGTTCTACAGTTACTGTAGTACTCGTGTAAGGTAAATTATATTCCTAATCAATAAGATTATGAAAAATATTTTTACTCTTAAAGAAATTGAGAAGAGTGAGTGCAATAACTCTTCTTGCCATTTTTAGAAGTGTTGTTTTCAGCTCTCCTCATTTTTCCAAATCAACAACACTGCATAAGTCTTCAAAGTTTATAAATATTTCTTTCAATGTTTGGTTTGATTTTTAAAAAAGGACCAGCTGTGGAATTGTCAAATGTTAATTTCTGTCTTTTTCTAACCTTTGTGTGTTCTCATTTTCTAACTGTTTGATTACTTTAGGCTTCATTTACTAATAGCTACTGTAACATTACTCATTTGGTATGGTATCACTCTCATCTATAAGGCTAAATTTTACAGCAGGAATTCTGAGAAATACAGTTTTAGCAGTGTATAGTGGCATAACCTTGGATCGGAGGCAATCTCTGCATTCAGGAAACTGCCACCCTGAACCTTGAACTAGCACTCTGTAAACATGACTTGGAAGATTATCCTTTCCATTTGAGGTTAAAATTTTAAAATATAAAAAATATCATCAGGTAGTTACTCCCAGCTCTGAATTTTTTCATTGTCCTTTTTTTTGCATAGCTTTGCTATAATTTCTTTTTTTGTTTTTAATGAAACAATACTTTTGAATCCGACTTGACACGGAAATCACAATCGTGATACAACAACGTTTTGAAGTGTGGGCAAACGAATGCTCATCTTTTGACAGAGTGTCACAGTAGGCGGAGCAAACTAGGCTCCTAGAGCTGTAGGTTTTTAAATTTCTTGTTCGGTTTTGGTTTTGGTTTTTCAGGTGGAATAAAACCTTGGTTCGGTTCGGTTTTCAGTTTGTTCATGAGGCCAAATAAAATTCAATAAAGCTCATTCTTATGTCCGGAGTCATAACTGAATGGCAGTGAAATTGAGTGAAACTCAATGAATGCCCGAAATAAGCTATAATATATGAAGAATCAGGAAGGCCAATACAATAATTACCTAAATATACAGAACTTTTATTGTGCTTGGCCATTTTTCGAGGTCTGACACCTACACGCAACTTGAGGAAAGCTGCAAACACAACTAAACTGAAATGTCGGAAATTCACAGAATGTAGCCTTCCCAGAATAGTGAGAGTACCCATTGGCAGTGTCTGGGTACTTTCACTACTCTGAGATGGCTACATTCTGTGAATTTCTGCAGCAAGAGAGTATTTAATAAAAAACGAAAAACCTTAGATTACGAGATGTCGACGGTTTCGGTTTTGGTTTTTAAAAAAAACTAAAAACCTTGGTTCAGTTTTGGTTGACCTACAGCTCTATAGGCTCCATGGAACAAATAAGTGATTTGCATATTTAACAGCGGGATTGTGGGAGGGACATGGGCATTCTTTGGAATCAATTTTGTCATCTGCATTTGTTGATCAACAGAACAAGACGTGTTTTTCACACAAAATTTTTGAAACTCAATTGACAAATTCTATTCATTGATTCCAAAATACTTTTGTAATGGTGAGTGATTTGGTCGAACAAAAGTAATTTAAATAATTTTTGAAAAAACTATTCCAATTTCATCTTCATTAATTTGATTTTTGAAAGTTTAATCAGAATCATATTCATAATGCCCATCTCACAAATTGACACCCACGGCAGTTGCGGCATCTTGGGTACTGGTAGTGGTATGTGCAACCCCAGCACTGTTGGCAAAAAGCTTTACAGTGAAGTTGCTAACTCCCTGAATGACCATAATTATTCCATTCCTGGGAGTAGAAATTTGTATGGTCAAAACGAAAATGACCATAGCTACTGTTTACCAGGTGCAAAGTCGATTTGGCCTACCCTGAGTACCCAATCTATTGAGAAACAGACAGAACCTAGAATCAGTACAAACCACAACACGTTACACTCTCAGCTACTGCTCCGATCAATAATTCATTCTCAAGACATGAAAATTGAAATTAACAATTTTGTTGACTTGAAGTTGAATGAGACTACTTCCGCTCGCTTTTAGCCTTAGGTAGCACCCACTTCATATTAGAACATTGTTTGGTATGTTATGAAAACAGTTTTCACAGCACTATTATTTAAAATAATAACAGCGCTATTATTTAAAATAATAGCATGCGACCCTGCTATTATTTAAAATAATAGCAGGGTCGCGTGCAAGTGATCTGAAGGATCGCTTGCTTCGCAAGCTATTAGGTAACACGTATGTACCATTTGTATCAACTCAAAGCCAAGCTCATCTCAAAGGCATCAACTTCAAAATTTTTCAACGGAAGTGGTACACAAGGACGATGACATGTTTGCGCATGGCAGAAATTGACATTCGCAATTGAAGAAACTTTTAGGGATTTTTCCAAAACAAACCGGGGACAAATGAGGTTACATTTTTTCAAGGATACTCAGACGCTAGAACAAGTGATGGCTCTCCACAATTGCTTTCACCCTCATTGGGGTCAAGGAACCCTTAATACATTGGGTGAGGGGGGGGGGGGGGATGGGGGCTAATGGGATAATGGGACACTGATTATGTTACGTGACGTCCAAAGCAAGTAAAGCACGCCCCTTGCCACGGACAAACTACTGGGCCAATTTTGATACATGGACCCAACATGCATTGCAAACGAAAACAGACAGGTCAATGGTGTCGTCATGTGACTTCCCTAGCAACCAGAGCGCCCCCTTAGCAACTGGCTAACTACTGGGCCGATTTTGACCAAATTCAGTATACAGACCCAAAATGCATTGCAAATAAAAACAGACAGAACAATGTTGACGTCTCATGACTTCCTTAGCAACCAGAGCATGCCCTTAGCAACGGGCTAACTACTGGGTCGATTTGGACCAAATTTGGTAAACGGACCCAGAATGCATTGCAAATGAAAACAGAGAGATCAATGATGACGTCATGTGATTTCCCTAGCAACCAGAGCACCCCCTTAGCAATGGGCTAACTACTGGACCGATTTTGACCAAATTCGGTATACGGACTCAAAATGCATTGCAAATGAAAACTGACAGATTAATGTTGACAGCACGTGACTTCTCTAGCAAATAGAGTGCCCCCTTAGAAAACGTGCTAACTACTGGGCCAATTTTGATCAAATTCGGTATACGGACCCAAAATTCATTGCAAATGAAAACAGACAGATCAAAGTTTACGTCTCGTGACTTCCCTAGCAACCAGAGCACCTCCTTAGAAACAGGCTAACTACAGAGCCTTTTTTTACCAAATTCGGTATACGGACCCAAAATGCATTGCAAATAAAACAGACAGGTCAATGTTGATGTCACGTGACCTCCCTACCAACCAGAGCTCCCCTTAGCAACGGGCTAATTACTGGGCCGATTTTGACCAAATTCGGTATACGGACCCAAAACGCATTACAAATGAAAACAGACAGGTCAATATTGACGTCACTCACGTGACATCCCTAGCAACCAGAGCGCCTCCTTAGACACAGGCTAACTACAGAGCCTTTTTTGACCAAATTCGGTATACGGACCCAAAATGCATTGCAAATAAAACAGACAGGTCAATGTTGATGTCACATGACTTCCCTAGCAACCAGAGCTCCCCTTAGCAACGGGCTAATTACTGGGCCGATTTTGACCAAATTCGGAATACGGACCCAAAATGCATTACAAATGAAAACAGACAGGTCAATGTTGATGTCACGTGACTTCCCTGGCAACGAGAGCGCCCCTTAGCAATGGGCTAACTACTGGGCCATTTTTGACCAAATTCGGTATACGGACCCAAAATGCATTGCAAATAAAAACAGGCAGGTCAAAGATGATGTCACGTATTTTTTCCTCTTCCCTGACATGACCCAGAAGCACAGGATTAGCTGTTTCATAATTACTTGCAGAATTATCTGCTGTGATAACTACAAACAATACCGGTACGTCGCTATTTTTTCAGTGAAATTAATGAAAATGGCTCACTGAAATTGGCACATAAAGCTCTAGGCCTACTTAATTCAAACAAGTCAGTGCTGTCTTGTGAAGTGTGTATGTCTGTGCTGCCTTGTGTAGTTTGTGTGTCTGTTGGGCAAATCGCCCAGAAACCTGCTCCGAATCGTCCACAAACATGATCCAAATCGTCCAATAATCTGGTCCGAATCGGTCAGAAATATGGTCTGAATCGTCCATAGATCTGGGCCAAAACATCCTTTATAAAAATCTGGTCCGAATCATGAAACTACATTTGTGATACTCAGTCTTATTATTTTAAAAATGGTCTTTTCAGTAAAACTGCATTGGCATATTATCATTGTCCTTTTTTTGGCACAGCACTGTTGTATTTTCTTGTTGTGGCTACTAACAGTTGGTAATAGTAACAATAAATGCTACACGCTATTTGTGAACAATTACAAATGAACGCAACAATAGGGCTGCATGATATTCAAAACAAAATACCGGTAACGGTATTCTAAAAAATACCGTGGTATACCGGTATATCGAAAACTATTCAGATATCTGAACAAAAGTACCACAATCGAGACTTGAGGCATCACAGTCGGAACGAATCAGCATGCCTTGATGATGCGGTCGAAAAACCTTTACACAACGCAGACGATATCAAAATTTATTATTTTAAATATTAGTTTAGCAAAGTTTTCCAAGCATTTCTACAAAACAATATCATGCTAGTTCCAATGAGGGATCACATGATATAGTTTTGATGAAATTTTTTTAAATTATTTTTTCAACTGCTGAATTTGTATATCACATGGGCACATGCGGACAATTCCTTGGGTAAAGCGATAATATTATTCATTCAGAGCTACAGTTAAAAAACTCAAGACATCTTGAAAATTAAATTGTGGGTGAATAAAAAATGACAATAAACCGATATTTTTGTAATTGCACCGGTATTCAGTTGATATTGTTTTGAATACCGGTATATATCAGTTTATCGATATACCGTGCAGGCCTACGCAACAATTTCCGTAACTCCTCGGATTAATTCCGGAAAACTACGACGCCATAAATATATCTTCCAATCACAGCAATGATAAAATTATCTTTCAATCAGAGCACTGGAAAGTTAAAAAATTTATAGTAATTTATATATTTTTTATACTTACCAATGACCCAGACATAGCTGGTGCTAACTCTTAAAATATAGGGCCAAACACAAATTTTGCCCCCCAATCCCCAAAATTTGCATCTAAAACTAAAGAAAACATGTCCAGAGAGGCCCTCCACCCTTCGCCCCCACTGCGCATGCGCAGTGTCAAGGACGTTCCGAAATTGGCGCCATTTATCATTCTAATAACCAGTGCCTGGTAAGCGCTATGTACTCAGCGGGGAGGCAAGAGTTCCCAACTCCTGGGAGGGCCATCCCCGTCTGGGTCATTGGTAAGTATAAAAAATATATAAATTACTATAAATTTTTTAACATTTTTATACTGTACCAATGACCCAGACATAGCTGAATAGTAAAAAGGCTGGAGGGCCAAGGACATAGAGCAAAATGGAATACGCTCAATAAAATAAAATAGAGTCATCCCCTGTAGGGAAAAGAAGTAATAGGCCTTACATGTATCTTTCTTATTTATGATAAATTAGAAAGATACAACACCTTCCAAAAATTGAGCTTCATACATCCATGTACTCTATTAATATCCAATAATCCTTATACTAATAATTTTTAAAGTAAGCCAATAATAAAGTAAGTCTAGAGAATAGAGACTCTTATACTCCTAAAAGTGTGTGAGAATTGCATAATCATGTCCGTTGACATATGCAATATTCAAAAGCTATACTTTAAAAACTAAGACTTGAATGAATTTTATAAACTTAAACTTCTCACTAAACAACCATCCTAAAAACAGCTCAGAATTACTAACTCCGGAGGAGGTATCCCCTTGTTTTCATAGTAAAAACAGGTGACCCAAGGGAACACCCTCCCCCCCCCCCTTTTTCTTGCCCTGGGTCAAATAGCCCAGAGCGAAGAGGGCAGCCGAACGGAGACACTGCCGAAACAGACAGCCTACCTAGCTATAGTAGCAACTGTTAAGTGAATGACATTCTGAGCAGTAGATAATAGACCTAACAATAGAGGCCTCCAGAAATGGACTCGATATTTCTGAGATAAAATTCATGAATGGATGGCTGAGCGCAATGAGCAGCCTTCAAAAATCTATAATAGAACACTATTAATGTAAGCCCAAGAAGTAGAAGAACTCTTACTTCATGAGCCGAAATCTTAAGCACAACTGCTAAGCCAATGATATACCATAAGCAGTACGCTAGTTAATAGAATCCATTAACAATAAAATGGAGCGTAACGTCCTTCTACTAGACATCAAAGACAGAAGAAGCTTACGCCCTTGTAATAAACAGATATCTGTTTATAAATACATAAACTGTACCCGGAAAGAGTAAAGGCCTATGCCCATACGAAGACGGAAGGACCTTAAAATAATAGGTTCCGGATAATAGGAGCCTAACTCTTATGCAACAATCCAACCTAAATAGTAACGGAAGTATTGATTCCGAAACTATGAAAGTGAAAATCATCCATCGATAGTGCATGAAACTCACTGACTCTACAGTAAAAGAGAAACCAACAGAATTACTGTCTAAAAGGTCAGAATTTGAAAACTACTGTTTCCAGAGGCTCAAATGATTACTTAGCTAAATAAGAACCTGAAGTTAAAATCCGTATAGGAATTTAATCTAAAGATTCTAAGTCTATTTATCAAAAAGTTACTAACTGACTTAGATAAAGAGACAAAAGACTCAATTGTAAACTATCGTAGAGTGCATAGGTATGAGGTAACATAAACCTATAACCTAAATAACAACAGGCTGCAGTAGATCTTGTGAAACAAGTATACTAAAAAATAGCAATGAGTAGTATGGAGGGATCAACCATATGAACATAATGATCCCTACACCACGACGGAAGAGCCTCCACTTTAGTCGCATAGAATAGCGAAGAAGAGGATCTCCTATAGTAAGAAATCGCGTCCAAAGCTCGTCCAGTACAGTGCTTACAATGCAATATGGACCACACAACGGAAAACATGAAGGTTGCGACCTTGCTGGTTGTGATAAAAATGACACGATTTACCCAGTGAAAAAAGATCCTCACATAGAGGAAGATTTCACGTTAAGATCCACAGTAGACAAGAGAGTAAATTACTCATGATCTCTGTGAAGATAGAGATGCTATCAACAGAAATATATTGTGGTTGTTTATCTTAGCAATACCTGCTAAAAACAACAGCGCCGGAGGATACGCGTATCCTATCATTCTGTCCTATAGATCAATAGAGCGTTAACAGTATTAGCTCAGAGATCTGGACAAGCCAACACATACGTCTGCAATTGATTAGCCAACTGTGTCATAAATAAAACATCATTGGGCGCTCCCATAGATAGCAAATCTGATTGAATACTTGTTTGTTGAGAGTCCATTCTGACAGCAACAAGCGACCCGTAAGAGAACGGGAGTGCGATAAAACAATCAGACGACCCAGAATATGACGGACCAAAACTGAACTTGGTGTACTATAACCAACAGACGGATTCTTTCCATTAAATTGAATAACGGAAACGAAAGAGTGCCTCCCTGGTTCCGGAGATACGCCACTACTGTCGAATTAAAGGACAGGAATTTGGGCATGCGTTTCTGAATAATGTTCATGCAATGACATAAAGCAAGCCTAAAAAACATTATTCCGCGGAAGTTAACTGATAGCTAAAAGACTGCGGAACCCAAAGACCCTGGCACTTCGAATCCGTAGGGATCAGAATATATCCCAATCTGTTTGACTGGCAACGGTCATAACAGCCACACTCGGGTCCGGCAACTGCGGCGGCACTCTCTGAGTCAACCACCGAATGTTTGCCCCAGTCTGAATCTCTTGTAACACTAGATAGACAAGAGAATGTATAAATCAAGCAATTCATGGATTGCCGGAAAGTTGCCGTCGAAGAGAAGCTCCTCCGAGAACGAAGCGACTCTGAGAGAGTTCTTAACCTACTATCCACGCGTGGATGTAGCTAGGGCTGCGTCACGTCTAACTAACTCCAATCAGCCACTGAAGGGCGGAGTTATACGTGAACAAACTACTGCCCTCAAAAGAAATTACATTGAGAATAATATCCCGTAAATCTTTTCTTGAAGACGTAATGATAACGCCTCAGTAAGGCGGATTACGTAAAATAAAGCGTCTAAGTTAAGTCTAATATACATAATGTCGTTCCCAACATTGAAATTGGAAAAGACATAAACGGTGAAAAAGAATATATGCAGTCTTTAATCACACCGTCTAGACGCATATGAACTCTCGGTATGCCCTGCTCTGCCAAAATAAACTATATGTAAAAAAGATAAAATGGCAGAAATGAGCCACGCGGACAAGAAACTAAACTATCATGCTTAGTAGCCGTCTTGTATATATATAATATATAGCGTCGAAAAATAAAACACATGTTGTAATGACAATATTGGACTGCGTCGGTAAGTCAGGGACAAGTCCCTGTACCGATCGAAAAATCCGAGTCCAATGACGCTATAAGTCTCTTATCCAAGATCGCAGCAATGAAGTCCGAAAAATAATCACTGGAAGAAATGCCAGAAGATATGAAAGGCATCTTCCGATACTACTAAAGGGAAAACTCGAAATCTTTCGAATCCCTTTCGCCATCCTGTCGGACCCTATAAAGCGTTCGGTCGTCCGTAGCTTGATGCAACCGCGGACCGCACCGACCCAGCGCCGTCGGATAATTCCTGATTCGACCGAGAAACCGTCAAATGCTGGGATGCTGCGAAACAACTGTGCTAACTCGGATAGCACGTCCGTCACTGAGGCCTGAGGAGCAGCGGTCTTACGATGCATTGCCGCAGGAAGCTCCGAGATCGTTACCCCCGTGCATACTTCCAATATGCAAGCGAACGGAGTGTATAGGCCTCGTGTCCCTTGGCTACCGGATGGCGCGACCTATTCGCTGTGGAATCACTGAATGCCGAAACTGATCGGATACTCGAGGTCACGTAGCCAATGTGCGGTCGTGTGCCCTGCTGTGAGGATGAGGAAGCATTAAAGACAGTCTCTCGGACTGTCAATATAACGGAGCGTCCCGAGCAACGGACATATGCTCCGAATGTAAAATATCTGAACCACAACATGCGGTCCCCTATGTTGTTGGCTTCCTCCGATCTGTCCTCAATCTGCCGTCACTGGGTGAGTACTAAAGTAATTAAAGTGCTCGCATCACCCAAATCTCCTTCCTAGACCGCAACGGACGAACCCGGCAGCCGAACCATTCGATGAATGTACGCTACACCGGGTGAGCTAGCGAATGTCACTCCGTAAGCGATAGACATATTCCATGAGCACTTATTGCCGCTAACTCTTCATTAACTATGACGACAGAGGCACACTTTTGAAAGACATCTCCATAACTCTTCGAACAAGAAACCAGAAATGCTTGGATAGCAAGCATAAAATAATAATATATATAGCGTCGTTCAATAATTCGAAAGTTTGTGTGACATTATTGGACTATGTCGGAACTGAGGGACGATGTCCCTGAACCGAACCAAAAATTTCTAAGTCCACCGACGCTATCAGTTTCTTATCCGGCATCGCAGCATATGTTGTTCCGAAAGGGAAAGCTTGAAATCCACCGAATCCCTTTCGGTATCCCGTCGGACCGGATGAAACTTTCGGACGTCCGTACCCGCTTCCGCGGAGCGTCCCGACCCAGCATCGTCGGATAAAATATATGCGACAGATTCAGTTGATGCTGGGATGCTGCGATAAACTGTGCTATTAAGGAAAGCACGTTCGTTCCCGAGGCCTGTGCAGTAGCGGACTTACGATGCATTGCCGCTGGAAGCTCCGTGTACGTTGACTCCCGCATACTTCCTATGCGAACGTCCGGAGTCTGCAGACCTCGAGTCCCCGGCTACCGACCCAGCGCTGTCGGATAATTCTCGATCCGACACCGTTTCTGTCGGCTGCTGGGATGCTGCGATAAGCTGTGCTATGTGCACAAGAATGTCCGGCGTCGAGACCTGCGGAGGCGCAGTCTATCGCTGCTTCGCCGAGGGCAGCTCCGCATCAGATGGCTCCCGCATACTTTTCCTATGCGAACGTCCGGAGTCCATCGGTCTCGAATCCCTGGCTGCCGGATGGTGTGACCTGGTCGCCGAAGAATCCTTGATCGGCGAAGCTGGTAATATATCGGCGGTCACGCAGCCAAGGTGCGGTCGTGTGCGCTGACGAGAAGAGGAAGCCTTAGCAGTCTCAGCGGACTGCCTATACAACGGAGCGTCCCGAGCGACGGACGTATGCTCCGCTAACGACACATTTGTACCACAACATCTGGGGCCAGATGTTGTTGAACGAGAGAGGGGCCTCTCTCGCTTGCCGTCCGGATGGACCGGAACGAGCTATGAACCGGACTAAAAGGCTTCCTCCGTTCTCCCTCCGATCCGCCGTCACTGGGTGTGCATTAAGTTAATTTTATAGTGCTCGCATCACCCCAAAATTCCTTCTAGACCGCAACGGACGAACCCGGCTGCCGAACCATTCGGTGAATGGACGCTACACCGGGCGAGCTAGCGGACGTCAAAGGCCGTCGAACCTACTAGGGTCCTCTTAGGCAATTGGCGTATTACATGAGCACTTTTCCGCTAGCCCTTCATTAATTGTGACGACGGAGGCACACTGTTGGAAGACATCACAGATACATCACCCTAATCTTGATCGTCTGAAATAGAAATTGATAAAGTAGAGTGACCCTGCGGGGAAAGGACCGGAGTGTCCAAATCCCCAACAACATACCGTGACATACGCTTCCCATATTGTCATCGAAATCATACGATACAGAACCGGAGTTAATGCGAGTACACTGACCACATATAGAATGATAATAAGGTCAGAGGAAGACTTCCTCTTAAAACAATAGATCAATATCCTTTCAATGTGAAAAGAAAACAAGTCCTGGTACTCGCACTAACCCCTGGCAATCAAAATACATAATAATAATATGATCCATTAATATAGAAAAAATAATTGAAATCAAAATATTTTGAAAAAATATTTTTTCAGAACAGCCCAAGTTTCTGAAAAGTAACGTTGAGCCCCAATGGATCCCAAGCCTAAGTGTGGACAAAAATTTTAAAAATATTTTAAACAATTTATTCAACACTTACGAACAATAATAATGTATCTAGTTATGATTGAAATAACATAAAGATATTATTATTTAGAAATCCCCCCCTCACACAGAGGGCTGTTGTAAATGTAAACAATGAGTGTAAAAACACTAAAATAAGACTCCAGGCACCCAGGCCCGAAATCAGTTACCAAAAATACACCATCTGATGCAAAACAGAGACTTCCAGGGAAGAAACTGCAGAACATCAGATGGTAGATGCAGAACACAACGCCTAACCACCCGTAGGTGAAGACGTAAACATGGGGAAAGAACAGAATTCATTCTGTTATTCAGCTAAACTCCCAAGAAATTTTAGTAATAATAATTACAGAAATTATGCCAAAAGCATGGGAGAATAGCAAGGGGGAACTTAAAGGACAGGGAGAGAGGAAAAACACTTGTAAAAACAGTGTAACTAAATAATCAGAATGACAACAAAATGGCTGCTGCCTTGAAAATAGGTAACTTAACATAATTTCATTAAAAAATTTTAAGTTACAGCCCTGATAATATTCTGTCACACATTCTTTTCCTCTCCTCCTTTTCTATCCTCCTTAGAATCACCATTTCACTAATATTTATTTGTCTGGCATCATTTAAACTGAGATTTAAAAGCACAAAGATCAGTCAGATGTTAACTGATGAAGGGCCAAACTTAGAATGATAAATGGCGCCAATTTCGGAACGTCCTTGACACTGCGCATGCGCAGTGGGGGCGAAGGGTGGAGGGCCTCTCTGGACATGTTTTCTTTAGTTTTAGATGCAAATTTTGGGGATTGGGGGGCAAAATTTGTGTTTGGCCCTATATTTTAAGAGTTAGCACCAGCTATGTCTGGGTCATTGGTACAGTATAAAAATATAATATCTTACAATCAAAACGCAGATAAAAATAGTTATCTCGAAATTTGGTTGTCCCCTATTCTTTACCAGTCAATGTTGGCCTACAGCACTTTGGGCCTAATGCATCACTTTCGCTCGCTTTTAGGTTTGCCTAAATTTCATATTAAGCAAAGAGTGAAAAATGCGATATAAAACAGGTAGTTCCGAGTAATTCTGGGTAAATGTGGGTAATTTCGGTATTTAGGAGGACCGGATTTGGGATCATTTTCAGTTTAGGGTGAATCGTCAAACCTATTTTGAGTTCTTTTTTTAAATATTGTTCAATAAGAAAATGGAAATTTGTACGTGCTGGACAGTTTAAATCTACACAACTGTGTCACACGATGTGGTGAAAATGGCATTGTGTTGGGAGGACACGAGCAACATGGTTTATTTTGTTGGCGGTGCAGTTCAAAATTCCCGTCCGACTTCATATACGAAGGGAGATAACTGCTTTGATTAAACTTGTGTATCACGGACGTGCTAAAATGAGACCATAAATAGAAAAAAGAGACCCGTAGGAAAAGTGTTCGTTCCAGAGATCCCAAATAAACGCGTCCCGGTGGACTAAGGGCGGGTATACCTGACGTACATGCAACGTTTGGTAAAATATTTTGACTTCGATCCATAAAATTCCGCTAGTAATGTATAGCACGACTCCCGAGGAGATAGAGATCGCAGGTAATTTACTGGTCCTACAAACATCTAATAAAGGATCTTAGACAATCATACCCTGGACGATTCGTACCCTGGACAATTCGTACCCTAATATCGGAGTGCAAAGGTACGAACTGTCTCATTAATTATCATAAAAAATTTACTCACGTTTTAGAGAGCGACTTCAGCCTTGAGCCAAATGAGTTCGACAAAACCAGTGACAAAAAGAAACAGGAAAAGGATGACCAATAAAAAAGACATATGTTCCATTGTTTGTTTTATTTTATTGAAAGCTCATTGAAAGCTGTACCCAACAGAAGGAGTGTTTGCACACACTGTCCTGTTATTCACTTGTATTGATTAATTATATTATATGAAATACGTATATACGTATATGTGCTAGCACATTTAGGCCATTCGATCCGAACAGTGGCGTAGGAAGCATTTGAATGTGTGGGGGGGGGGGGGGAGGGGGCACACATTTCTGAATGTGGGGGGGGGGGGCACACATTTCTGATTATTGAATGATATGGCTGAGCAGCAGGGGGGAGTGGCAATTCGAGAAAAAATTAAAACAGAGGTATCAAATTGTGCATTCTGGTGGCTTTTGGGATGAAAATCTTATTGTTTTCTTCAATAGAAAAAGTCGAATCCTTTAGGGTACGAGTTGTCTAGAGTCGAGGTACCAGTTGTCCAGAGTCGGGGTACGAGTTGTCCAGAGTCGGGGTACGAGTTGTCCAAGGAAAGGTACGAATTGTCCAGGGTACGATTCGTCCAGGGTACGAGTTGTCCTGATCCCCTAATAAATACCAAAAGTATACGCCATATCATATATGTTATACCTTAGGGCCACCTCATGGATGCAGGCTTACAGCCTCTATGTTCACATCTACATTATCTTTAGTGGAAGTGTATCTATCTGGTTTGACATATTGTGCCTTAAAGTCGTATTTAATGTCTGTGTCTCACCAGTAAAGTTATCTAATTTAACTTCAAATTCAAAACTGTTTTACTTTCTGTTATAGCTTCTGGGAGGTTATTCCAAATAACTACGGACCACTTCCAGAAAACCTTCTTTTTGATGTCTGTTTCTGTTTGCTCTTTTTTTCTCTTTACTCATGGCCTCTAGTTCTTGTCAATGAGTCTTTCGGTTACTTCTTCGTCATATACTACCTGTCTGATTTTAAAAAGCTCACTCCTATTCCCTCTTAATTTTCTATATTTCAGAGTTGGAATCTTCAGTTTTCTTAGTCTATTTATATTTCTTGTTATTTAGGCTGGGGGGAATTAACTTAGTGGCTCTTCCCTGCAACTTCCCTTTTTCAATATCTGTTGATTTATCTGGATTCCATATGCAAGCAGCATATTTTAGATTTGGTCTCTCCAAGGCTTGGTACAGTGACTTAAAGTTGGTCTCGCCGAGGTGAGTGAATGTTCTTCTCATTATTCCCATCGTTTGATTGGCTTTTCTTGTTTGGGTTTGTATATGCATCTAATAGTACACTCTGGCTTTCTTGTTTGGGTTTGTATATGCATCTAATAGTACACTCTGGCTTTCTTGTTTGGGTTTGTATATGCATCTAATAGTACACTCTGGCTTTCTTGTCTGGGTTTGTATATGCATCTAATAGTACACTCGGTCGTCAATCATTACACTTATGGCCTTTTCTCCCAATTTTACTCTATCTCTGTTGTTGTCGAGCAGATAGTAGTTCGTCTCTTTGTTTCTGTTTTCCTTTCGTTTTGAAACGGTCATGTATTTGCATTTCTGAGGATGAAATTTCAGCAGCCAGGTATCGGATCCACTTCACTCTCATTGCCCACGTGGAGGCACAGATGGTGTTGTGTACTAAAGCGTACTGCTCGTCGATGGTGCACTTGTCTTCAGCCAATGCTAACCCTGCTTGTGTGGAGTTAGTATGCTGGGGAGCCGATAATTGCTCACCGTTGCTCTGTGGTTCTATCCTAGTAGTAGTTGGGGCGCGGTGGCTCAGTTGGTAGAGGTGCAGGCTGCCAGAGAGGTCCTCGGTTCGAATCCCACCTGCGGCAACCGCGTTGTGCCCTTGGGCAAGACACTTCACCCCCATTGCCCACGTAGGGGAAAGGTGGCGTTGTGTACTAAGGCGTACTGCACGTCGATGGTGCACCTGTCTTCAACCAATGCTAACCCTGCTTGTGTGGAGGTAGTATGTTGGGGAGCTGACAGTTGCTCGCCGTTGCTCGGTGGTTCTCTCCTGGTACTCCGGCTTCCTCCACCCGTAAAACTGTCACGGTCATGATTAGCCATTGTGCAGAAATATGTGACCTTAAACACCAATAAATAAATAATAAATGAATAAATATCCTGGTAGTCCGGCCTCCTTCACCTGTAAAACTATCGTGGTCATGGTTAGTCGTTGTGCAGAAATATGTGACCTTAAACACCAATAAATAAATAAATAAATAAATAAATAAATAAATAAATAGGTATCGGATTTGTTTTGAAGTGCCATCAGATCCTTCTGTATTATCTCTTCATCGCTATAGATCAGTTTTTTTTTATTTCTCTATATAATCTTGTATCATCAGCAAATAGATAAACTTGCGAATCTACGGCGTCTGGCATATCATTTATATGGAGTATAAATAGTATTGGTCCAAGCACACTTCCCTGGGGGATGCCACTGGTGACTGCTTCCCGTCGTGAGCTGTCGCTATTTACAATTACTCTTTGTTTCCTGTCGCCCAGGAAGCTTTTTATCCATTTGTGTATGTTCCTGTAATCCCATAGCTTTATAGTTTACCAATTAGTCTTTTATGGGACACTTTATATCGAACGCCTTCATAAAATCCATATATATGACGTCCAATGCTCTTCCATAAACAAGTATTGTTGCCCAATCATTCACCACCTTAATGAGTTGTAGCACAGTAGATCTTCCACTTATAAACTAAATTGTTTCTTGCTAAATAGCTTATTGCTTTTCATTTGTTTTTTATTTTCTTCTCTGATCAGCTTCTCGGGGAGTTTGCAAAATATGCTTGTGAGGCTGACGGGTCTGTAATTTCCTGGGTGGATTTGTCACCCTTCTTAAATAGCGCTGTGATATTAGCAATGTTCCATTGTTCTGGGACCTGAACTGCCTTTAGTGATGCATTAAATATTATTCTTAATGGGTGGCGGCATTCTTTTAAGATTTTGGAATGTACCTCATCAGGACCTTGTGATTACTGTGGGTTTATTGCCTTCAAGATTTTCTTGATTTGTTCTTCAGTGAAGCTTGCATCCTCTAGGTCTTGATCTATTGATACGTTTGGTAATGATGCTATTCCGTTGTCTGTTTCCCTTGTAAAGACGCTGGTGAAAATTCGTTCCATTTGTTTCCCTTCTCCTCGTCTGTCTTATATATCCTAACTTAGCCTTGACTATTGGTTTCTTTCAGGTCTGCAATTCTTGATGTAATTTTTCTTTTGGAGTAAGCATTGCTGCCAAAACTGTTTGGGATTACTCTTGATATTCTGCGCTATTGTCTTTTCTTTGTTAATTTTACATATCTTGACGAGTCCTTTCACTCGTTTTTTTAGTTTAGCGTATTCGTTATACCATCTCGTGTTTCCATATATCTTTTCCAACATCTGTGCTTCTTTTTGATTTTCTGGAGGGTTTGGTCGTCCAGTGATAGAAATTTATGTTTTCTTATGTGCTCGTATTTGAATGTACTGGTTTTCGGTACATTCTTTTTCCAGGACTTCATTGTATTTCTCCATAAACTTCTTCAACATAATGTTTATGTTATCACTTGTCAAAATACTATCCCAATCTAAGCTAAAGGAAAGTTCCGTTTTGCTGTCTTGTTCTCCTCATACTCTGTTGAGCAGTTAAATTTAAAACATAAAGTGCAGTGATTGTTTTTTTCCTAATGGACTCCTATTGGACATTTCTTCGATCATATCGTTCTCATCTGGCAAAACCAAGTCCAGTAGGCTTGGTGTGTTGCTTCCTCTGCATCGAGTAGGCTGGTCCACATGCTGGAACCAAAAAATATCTTTTAAACATTCAAGGAGAGATTCCATTGTGTTATCTTGGCTCATCCAATTTCTCAAGTCAATGTTGGGGATGTTGAAATCTCTCGTAATCAATACGAGTGAACTTTTCTTTCAGCTGTAGATCTCCTATGTTTCTAAGTAATTTTTCCAGCTCTTTCAAAGTTTGCTCATCAGACGTAGGACTCTTGTAAATGCAACTCACTAGCATACTATTCTTATGGGTCAGGTTAATTCTAATCCACACACCCTCTTTAAATTCTCCATGTACTTTATACTCTTCTGTTTGTAGTAAGGTCTTGCAGTATATTCTGATCCCTCTTCTCTTACTCACTTTGTCATCGATATTTGAAAATAAAGTATATCCATCGATCTGTTTTTCTGCTATAGTAGGTATATATCTAGCATTTTTGGCTTCGTCTCTGTCATGGCTATCATGTCGACTCCCTCTCCCATATGTTGTACTTTAATTTTTAACCCTTTACCTAACATGAAAAGCAGACGACACTTGCAAACAAAATTTTTTAATAACTAATTTTTTTCATTTTTGTCTCAAAAACATAGGTTATGACCCCTCATTGACGAGCTCGTTCCAAAGAGGGTCATGACCTATGTTTTTGAAAAAAAGAAGAAAATTAATTGGTGATTTTTGTGAATAGCGCTGGTCGGTCTTGACCGTTACGTTGGGTGAAGGGTTGATTCATCAAGTTTTTTTCATGAGGTTGTCAGCATTCGTGTATAAAGTTGTAACTTAGCTTTGTTTGTGTAGTTTGTTAAAAACCTCTCCCTCAAACGCACATACAATTTTTTTCATTAACTTATTCACAATTTTGTTATTTACACGCATTTTTCTTGGAATCAGCCTTTCTTCACTTTGACGATCTTTCTGTCCCAGGGTGGGCATAACTACGGTTAAAAGGTTGTAACACTATTAAACAAAGTCGAAGGCTCGAGAATCGCCCGTTCAGTTCATCATCCTCAGTTTCAAAGTCATTGTATTAATTTGGATTAACCCCGCACCCCTATTCAACACTAAACATCCCTATTCCCTATTGGTAGCCAAGACATCACTCCAGCTACTGTTATTAACCTGGCTCTGGGCCCATTGTTTCCCTTAAATGTTTATAGAAGAAAAACAAATTACAAGCCTAAGCCTAGTAAAGGGTGTTTTTCGGGCTCATGAGCCCCCCACGCCTTGTATTCGGAATAAACCATAAAGCAGTGCCTTATGCCGATGTTCAAAGCAGCTGGTGGCCTCACTCTTGGCAGCGGAATGACGGAGAGCATCATTGCGAAATGCCGGAAATGTGTTAACGCCATTGTCTGCAGATATTAAATGCAATTGAAAACTCTGTTCGAGTACACACAGGTCGCAATGACCAACACTTGGACCTTCGTGAGAGCGCACAAGGAAATTAGATCTGTGACATAAACAAATTCCTCAACTGGTTAAGCATACATTTTCCATTCCGCAATAGAGACCCAATGCCGTTAATCTCGTTGCCACCTGGCACTGTGACAAACAAATCAATCAATTGTGGCAAGGTGGCTACTGTTGGTAATGGATGTGTATAAAAGGCTGTAGAGAAAGCATTCGGCAACATCAGACTGTGTCTCGCCGACTCTATCAAATCAATCGCAGCAAAGGCCAATTCTATCACAGTACTGAGATGAAGTGGTGGTCGAACCCGTGATACTGTTTCAGCAGCATCACGTGTTTGATTCAACCCCAGTCCGAAATGGAGGGATATCTAAAGTTTGAACTTGCACCAAAACCGCCCGCACTGTTTGATTCTGTTGGAATAAGAACGACATAAAAGAACGTCCTTGGCAAAATACTCAAGTCATGCCACTGAGCGGAAATACCTTGGAGGAAGCCCGGCCTTCGTCATATATCGTGTCTTTCTTTTATGAGCAGTTGTATGGTCCAAACAGCCATCATATGGAGATATCTGCACCACATATTCAAATTATATAAAAAAAAACTTTTTGGACCCAGTGATAGTGCTGTATTTGATGGCTGTGAATGTGACATGACAACAACGGTTTGGATCAAGCGTGCAGGGCTAAGGGTAGATAATCCCTGGATATCAACATCTCGCTTGACCTGCCAGTAGCCACCTCCCAGTCTTTTTTCTCAATCGTAGAAAAAAAATATAACTTTTTTTTTAGAATTTAACGACACATTAACAGCCAGGGTCATATCATGTCGGTGACAGTTTTACGGGTGGAGGAAGCCGGAGTACCCGGAGAGAACCACCGAGCAACGACGAGCAGCTGTCAGCTCTCCAAAAATATAACTATCCGTCTATTAATGCTGGAATTTGTCCAAGTCAGAGTCCATTAGAAGCAAGCAAACGCAGATGCTGACGTTCTGATCGCCGAGACGGCACTGGACTTAGCTCAGAAGGATGAAACCAATTTTGTAGCTGGAACAGACGCCAACATACTTGCTATTCTAGCGTCTCGCTATCATTCGGAATAGAACATATACATGGTGTTCTCTGTCTCACCTAAAGTCCCCTTCTGAAAAGGAAAAGGGAACAAATGCGACCAGGTTTGACGAGTCAAAAGGAAATGTGTTGCAGGCACACGCTATCAGCGATTGTGACACAACTTCGATGCTCATTCGACTAGAGAAAAAGAACGTCCTCAGTTTGATGGTCTCTGAACTTGCTGAAGATTTACAAAAGTACATCGATTTTTTCACGGCACATGATAGCACAACGCAACGGATTGCCTCGCGGGGAGAGCGGATTCTGTTGGTCATATATGAAGAGAGAAGTAAATTTTGCCTTTCGAACATACCAACAGCTTCAGAAATAATTAGAGAATCCTCTGTCTCCAACAAAGCGGGACTGACCGATGAGCAGTGGAATTTGCAGACCATTCACACCTGAAAATCTCTTGAACTTGGTCAGTTGTGAGTGTAAGAACAGGTGTAGTAAGTTATGTGGGTGTAAGAAAGCAGGCTTGATGTGCTCCGGATTGTGCAGGTGTAATTAATTTGGATTCTTGTAGCAAAATAATCACAGACTCGCAGACCCAACCTTGGCTTCTGAAATAGTCGAACTTAACAAATAACCAGAGATTAATTGATCACCCTTGAATATTGGTTTTCAGTGTTTCCACTATTGACTGTTTGCTTCTATGGTTTATGTTTTTCGATCAAGTGAGCTCAGGCCATGCCGTGAAATGAGTCCTACTCAGTCTCTAAATGTTCAAACTGAGTTTGTCATCGTCGTCGTTGTTGTTGTTCTAGGGTTGGAACACCCTTGGTAGATGCACCATAATATGTTATCAGTCCTGCTGTGTTGTTCATATGAGCTTTTCTGGCATGATTACTTGCTTATGTGGTCTTTTTAGCCTTCCAGACATTCAAACCATGGTGTACGCTTTGGTGGAGGGGGGGGGGGGGGGGGGGGGGCTAGGTGTTAGGTTTTCTGTCAAAACATCTCTAGAGTGGTGATGTTTAGATATAATTATTTTAATTAACATTTATTATAGTAGATGGGTTCGTATTTCAACTCATTGTCATCTGAATATTTTTACTCACTCCTTTTATAAGAAACATTCTGAATCATCATGCAATTTCTATGCACTGTATGGTAATAATGTTATCACAATTACGGAATACTGGTAGTGAGCTCTAACAACATTTGCACTTATCCAACGACACCTGCTCCTCGATCGGCGGATATTTGTGAAGTCAGAGTTTCTAAATTACCGTAGTCCATATATTGAAACGTCAAACGATCAATTTAACTTCTTGGGCTCTTTGACACCTCATTTTGACCCATTTCTAATTGTGAGATGATCCTGAAATAAACTTTATTGAAAAGGTTGTTTTCCGGAAATCTGAGGTGTAAAATTAACTCCAATTTGATTTTTAACTTCTAGGTTCCCCTTTCTTAGATCACAGCCGATATGATCTTATGGAATTGCGTCAGAAATTTAGCCATTCCGAAAAATCACGAGCTTTTTCATGTTGTTCATAAACATATTCTTATTCATATCTGAAAAAAAAATCAGCTTTCTCCGATTTTTGGCCCTAGTGAACTCTAATGTGCCTGGGTTCGTCAGATCACCGAAGTTAAGCAACGTTGAGCCCGGTTAGTCCTCGGATGTGTGACCGTCTGAGCGATCAATTCGGACTCACGCGTTGTGTCATTGGGCAAGGCACTTCACCCCGATTGTCCACATGGGGGCACGATGACGCCGTGTACTAAGGCGTACTGCACGTCGATGGGGCGCATATCTTCAACCAATCTAACCCTGCCTGTGCTGCAGTGCGGAGCAATGGCGGATACAGAGGGGGGGGGGGGGGGGCGGTCGCCCCCCCCCCCCCCTTTAGCTCGTGTTTGTCTCGTATGTAGGGCGTAGCCAGGATTTTCATTTGGGGACAATACATGAATTAAAGTAAAAACATACAACGACATTTATTTCCTCCATCACCATTCGCCATGGAAAACAAATATACCGTCGAAATTATGCAAAATATATCTACTGGTCGCCTCCATTTATAGCGTCACCGACACAGCATGATTTTGTGGTTTCACATGCCCCTAGCCTCAGGTACCCCATGGCTATGCCAGTTATGGGTCAGGATCTTAATTGGCATAGTCATGGCGTACCTAAGCCTAGAGGGCTGACTGCTGAAAACTTTCAAACGCTGGCAGATCGCAATGTTCTCCTGAGGTTAAGTCGGTTATGACTGTAAACAGTGTGTCCAAAATACAGTATTATGGTAAACGGATCTGAGGAGCATATTTCAAATTTTCTAATTCTGTCTTGAACGTATGACAGAATTTGAAATTCTGAAACATGCTGTTTAAAAAGTGTTAATTAGCCGTTCAAAAATTCAAGAGGATTTCCACCCCAGAAACCACCAGAATGCCCCATTTGGTCGCTCATTTCCAAAAAATTTCTGGGGGGAGAACCCCCCCCCCCCCCCCCAGACCCCCCTACAAAAAGCTCGTGCCTTCGGCACTTGTGGCAGGTGGCAGATGCCTTCGGCATCTGCACGATCCGCCCCCCCCCCCCCCCCTTTGAGAATGCCTGTATCCGCCACTGGTGCGGAGTTATGATGTTGGGGAGCTGGCAGCTGCTCATCGTTGCTCGGTGGTTCTCTCCGGGTATTCCGGCTTCCTCCACCCGTAAAACTGTCACCGACATGATATGACCCTGGCTGTTAATGCGTCGTTAAATCCTAATAAAAAAATGTGCCTGGAGTATAGGCTACTATTCGCAATGCAAAACTGAACAACTCAAAATCTCTTTCTTTGTAAAAACAGACACAAACTGTTAACAAATTACCAGAAAATATACTCCGCGAAATAACGATTGAGAAATCTGCCCTCAACTCTTACCATCACTAAGCGCTCTCTGCCGTCGTGTTATTCCAGTAGTGGGTTCTAACGGCGTAACCGATACAGATTGCTTCTGTTTACAACATATCGGACTTTGGCGCTCTTCGTCGGACTTCATATTAGTAGGACCGATGTTGTGTTGATAATATTGACCAATCACTTTCCTCCAATTACCTCACACCGTGTTTTCATGAATAATGGCGGAAATTTCAAAGGAGAATTTATTTGAACTCTCTCCATGAAATAGAATTCCCCCCTGTGACTTGTTGAAGGAATCAACAATGGCGGTATCAATTGACAGCATAACATGAACATTTTTAGATGGCGCTCTGAGTTTAAATAAATTGCAATATGAAAACGAGATCATCAAGGGTGAGAGTGAGACATGCAAATTGTCAAATTTGTCAAATCTTTTCACGGTTTCACAACTTTCAGCGCTTTTCTGCTTTCGTCTTTACTTTTTACCTTGACTGTATGACAATGGCAAAATTTGGCAGGTATTACATTTTGACGGGGCTGAGGTTGATAGGCCCCGTGATCAGGTCTGTCATAAGAATAACACGTACTTATAGTTATACTGTTTTCGAGTCGATCCGTTCCCAAGGGCCAAGCCAGGGAGGTTGGGGGAGCGTTCACTCCCGATACTCTCTATTGTTATCGGAACTTATCTGGCCCTCTAGCGGTTGGCGTCAGAATAGCTCCAAAATAACACTGAGGCTAAGGGGAAAATTCGACTTTTTCATAGAAAGCAGACGTTTTTACAAAGACTCCGTACAAAAAATAAAAATCACACCCAGTATGCGATAAATTGCACAGAATGTAAGTACTGGAGTCGAAATTACTTTCTTTAGTTCGTATTTTTAAACTAACAAACATGGATGAAAATGATACATATTCCCTAAATTCGTGTATATTTCTCGTACTTTACCACACTGAGCACGATAGTTTTATTTCGTAAGTTGGTCTTGTTTTTTTTTACCGTCAAACGCATTCAAACATCTAATTAATATACAGCTGCAAGTATGCTGTAGAAAAAAGGATTTCTCTTGCTATATGCTGTTTGGCCGTACGCTATATGGCACATTCGCTCTCTCTCAGACACAAACACATTCGTTAGTACATTACACATCGCATTCAGAATAAACACACGCCGAGCCCGAATAAGCAAGTCTTCCCGTTTTATTGGAAGATACATGTACACCAATAAAATAAAAATGGACAGACCTTAGCAGTAAAACAAATAATGTTATTTGTAAAATATACATTTTCTTGTTAACTTTGAAACAGATAATTCAAAATGGGAAACGGATATTTTTGCCAGCCGAATTGTCCGCTTGCATTTTTACCCAAATCGTTCGCCAGTGTTTGAAATCGCAAAACATGTGATGGAAAATAACTCTAATAATAGTTATGCCATATGAAATACTGGTTAGCATGGCATTTTTTAAATGTCCAACATAGCACATTTTTCAAAACACGTTTCTTGGCATAAATTCTTATGTATTTGCACTAATTTTATACTTTGCCAATTATAAAAATTTCTCTTAATTTTTTTTATAATTTTGCAATTACTTATGGTTAAGCAAGGTTGTGCATTTCAATGAATACTGGCAAAATTATAAGATTTTTATCAAATTTAATTAATATTCTATAATTTTTGGTGCGTTTCTTAATATAATTAATTCTGTAATCTATTTGCTAATAATTATTCATTGTTATGTGCCTGTGGTGCCGTACAATGAATTATTGCAAAATTAAAGGATTTTAGTGGAACATAATATATCACAAGTTTTGATTCGTTTCTTAATACAATTATTTCTTATAAATTTTAATTCTTGTAATATATTTGCTAATATTTTTGCAATTATTCATTGTTAAGTGCCAGTGGCACCTTTCAATGAATAATTGCAAAATTATCAGATTTTTTTTGTTTAAACAATATTTATTGAAAAATTAAAAAATGGCTTATAAATTTTAATTCTTGTAAAATATTTAATAATAATTTTTAGTCGAGTTGTGACGAAGTCAAACTCGACTTATAGTTTGGTGAATGGCGGGCGGGCGGGTGGGTGGGCGGGCGGGCGTAAACAATTGGTTTCCGGATGATAACTTGATAGTGGTTCAACTCACATTCATTAAACTTCATACGTAGGTTGGTCTTGGGGGGAGGAAGAACCCTATTGATTTTGGACATGCTACGTCGAAGGTCAAGGTCACAGTGACCTTGAACATAGTAAATCTTAAACAATTGGTTTCCGGATGATAACTTGATAATGGTTCAACTCACATTCATGAAACTTCATAGGTAGATTGGCCTTGGTGAGGGGAAGAACCCTATTGATTTTGGACTCGCTACGTCAAAGGTCAAGGTCAACATGACCTTGAACATAGTAAATCGCAACAATTCCTTTCCGGATGATAACTTGATAGTAGTTCAACCTACATTCATGAAACTTCATAGGTGGGTTGGCCTTGGTGCGAGGAAGAACTCTATTGATCTTGGACTCACCAGATCAAAGGTCAAGGTCACAGTGACCTTTAACATAGTATATCGCAACAATTGGTTTCCGGATGATAACTTGATAGTGGTTCAACCTAGAGTCATGAAACTTCATAGGTGTGTTGGCCTTGGTGCGAGGAAGAACCCTATTGATCTTGGACTCACCAGGTCAAAGATCAAGGTCACAGTGACCTTGAACATAGTATATCGCAACAATTGGTTTCCGGATGATAACTTGATAGTGGTTCAACCTAGAGTCATGAAACTTTACAGGCGTGTTGGCCTTGGTGCGAGGAAGAACACTATTGATGTTGGACTCACCAGGTCAAAGGTCAAGGTCACAGTGACCTTGAACATAGTATATCGCAACAATTGGTTTCCGGATGAGAACTTGATAGTGGTTCAACCTAGAGTCATGAAACTTCATAGGTGTGTTGGCCTTGGTGCGAGGAACTGTTGTCACAACTCGACATTGGATCGGTGATCCTGAGCGGCATTTTTTTATATATATTGATTTCACAAACTATTAGCTGCTCATCCCATGTTGTTATGCTGGGACAATTTATTGAAAAAAAATCCTCTTTCATCTGAAAAGCTCTGCAGCTGTTTAAGAAAAAGGATATGAATCAAATAGGTTCTACTACTCAGAAATTAGTTTCAATCTCATAGGACAAACCTGATGTAGAGAAATTAAAATATTGATTCCCAAGAGCTGAATACCACCTGTGACTAACTTGAGTTAGTACAATCAAAAGTAATAAAAACTTTGTTTGCATAAACTTTCCTGAGATTATCTCTTTGAGATTTTGCAATATTTTCAGTATCTCGCACTGTAACATGCCATTAACATGGTGGATAAGTCATGTTCATATGAAATGAACTCAAAAGAGCACACACCATCTTCCTCTGCTGTGAATGGCCTATGCTGAAGATTTTGACAGAAAGAAACCTAATACGACACAGATGAATATGTTTTGCCCAGTTGTTGATCCATAATGATTCTCAGATGAGCAGAACCTACAGCACCTGACTCATTCATCCATGATTCTCCCTCATGATCCTCAACAATTCAGACACTAATTTTGTCTAAAATTTTTGCACTTTCCCTCTGAGTCTTCCATTTACAGTAATGACTGTTCATCCCCTCATCCAACTAAGCCTCATGTCTCAAGTCTCCATTTCCTCCCAAGAATTGTATTGTTCATTTTATGGAAAATGAGAGCCCCTTCCAAGAAACTGTTCCAGTGTCTTCATTTGTCCTAAACCACACATTTTTTAACTTCATTCTTTCATCATTTCATATCATATATTGTAGATTTGTGTTCCTAGAATTCCTTTTGCAAGCCTTTATCTCATGAATAAGTCAAATCTTCCTGTGTTATTATATAAAGAAATCTCCATTCAAATTTTATTACTTTTTTTCTCAAAAAACAAAACAAAACAAACCTTATGCCCCCTAAATGGAACAAGCTTTACATGCTTTTTTGCAATGAGAGACGAGAGATAGGTCATAAGCTGTGGTACCCCCCAAAAAGACTTTGAGATTTTTCAGAAAAATAATTATACTGTCATCTTCTGCTCCTGTTTGGTAAAAGGTGAACATGATAAAGTATAGGGGTTTTAACTTTCTCAAACTTCACAGTAGACCACAATTCTGTTATATATCACTCTCCGGTCCTGAAAAATGATTTTGAAGTTCAAACAAAAAATAACCCAGTCAAATTAGATAAGAGTTTCTCAAAAAAAATAGTAATATCTACAAATCACCTAGTCACCCAGGAAATGTACAAACAATGAAACATGAATTCAGTTTAGTAACTGTAACTGTTTCTCCACGAAAACCTTATTGAAACTGTTTCTCCCTATAAGTTTCATTTGGTTAAGGATTCACTTCCCCTTCAGAATGAATTTATTTGTGTGGTTTTGGTAGATGCCTCTTCCTGTGATGTTTATATTTACCCCTAGATACTCATAGTCACATCATGTCTCTCCTACACTAAAACGTTGGCTGCTGCTACATTCCGGAAAACATCCCCGCCCCTCCATACTGAAATTGATACATGAGGATGTCATTCAGCCTTAATTTCAAACCAGTAAAAATTACATGAATTTTAATCAGAAATGTTGAGAGACACTTCTCAGAGCTTTGTGTTCCTACCACTGTTTCATGTGCCGTTACCGGAATGTTTTATTCTTGTAACTTACATGACATTTGATTGGAAAATAATAAATAAATTGTAACACAAATTATTATCCTACTAAATATAAATTGCAAATGCTAAAATAAACATTTTAATCTACTGTTAAAACATTTTTTTTTTAAAGATACATGACTTTGATAATTGTCCTATTGTGTTTAGATTTTTTTTGGACTTGTTTTAGGTTTTTATAGGTCAAAATTTTGGAATTTGACATTTCCATGTATGCAGATAATGACAAAGAGCTGAATGATATATTTGATGACTTGTCTTCCTGTGTATCAACATAATAATATATCTGCAGAGCTATTAATGTTGTCTTCATCTCTCCACCGGTAACCCTTCTTGTGTCGTTTTGACATTTTTACCTGAGAAATGAAGAGTGTTTGCAGATTTCTGGTAGAAACAGAGTCTTGCTTCAAAATTTGATCAATGTTATTTTTTCCAAATTTACCTTTTAAAAGTTTTCAGTCACTTTTTGAACCCTACTGATATTTACTCTTTGATATTGTATAAGACCTCTCATCTGTTTCCTTCTTGGAGTCTATTGTTACCTTCAATACATTGTTTTTTGAGCTGGAGACCTTCCGTCTGTCTCTTTGATAATTTTCTTTTTCAGTCAAGAGTTTAGTAGATGGATTGGGAACATAAAACAGAATTGGGACTGCATTCCCAACCAGTTTTTTTTCCAATCATTAGGATTCATGAACAGAACATTATGTTCTCAAAATGTTCTGAGCAGATTCTGTAATTTTTCAGATGGACTTACAATCAAATTTGTTAATTTACAATTTTGCACCTGTAATATTGGGAAGAGATCACATGCTACTGTATGTAGCACTCTGTATTATTCTATAAATTATGGTTATTGAACTTCACTGATAACTTTATACATTTATTATGGTTGTGAAATAGCCTTACCTACAGAAAATAACAACTGATAAATAACTTATTAGGGCTGAATTGCTGTCATAAGTTTTCAAGAGGGAACCAAATTACAGGGGAAGAAACTGAAAATGCTGTTTTCACAAAGCATCTAGAACTTTGAGTCTGGTAGTTACTCAATGATTTTCCTTGGCTCTCTGCTACTGGTAGTGGTACACCAGTTTCTTCCAGATGTAAAACTGCCCGACACAATATGACTCTGGATGTGGAAAGTGTAATAAAACCCAAATGAATAATTAGATAAATAAATGGGATGATTTGTGATATTTAATTATATACTACATATATTATATGCTGCCTTGGAGTAGGAGTGGGAGCAGACATTTTCACTCCCTCCTTTTTAAATACTAAAAATATACCTCCAATGGGACTGGGAGGCCGAATTGTACACGAAAATTATTGGGCCGAAACGTGCAAGGGAGAAAAACAATGGAGTCTGCAATTCACACATTCATAGTAGACCACAAACAATGCAACAAACATATACGTACATATACTCCACACATGTCGTGTTATTTTCGAGTTGTACTGCAAATAATTTGAACTTGAAGGTCAAACGAACCATTTCATTCAAGATTTTCACTCTTCTCTCCAGCCTGCTCCAGTCGGCATTTTTATGCATAAAACTTGATAGTCTGGCAAACACAGTGCGCTATTGTATTAAATTGGGCCTGTAATTATTCTGTCAACTAACTTATAGTTATCTTTCGGAATGCAATAAAATGACACTCCCACCCACAGTATTTTTTAAGTATTATCGCCGTTGTTAGCAGCGCATTTGCAAGACGACATTTTGCTTCAAACTGACGCCAACCGCCAGGGGGACAGAAACTGGGCTAATATCAGGTTTTGACTCGAGTAGATTCTCCGGTTGATTCTATACTCCGTGGCCAAGCTAAGGGCGGGGTACGGAAAAACATCCCTGGGAAAAAACCTCCTTAGGAAAAAAGGCCCTTGGTAAAAAAACCCTTGGAAGAAACCCCTCGAGAAAAGAAAAACCTTGGAAAAAAACCCCTTCATATTGACAACAGAAAAACGTTTTCTTTAGTGACTTTATTTTAGTATGACAACATGTTCATTAGTGAAAAATACATTAACATAATATTATCTGTATGTTCTATAGTACAAAAATATCTGTATGTTCTATAGTAAAAATTGATGAACTCGAAGCCAAACAGGCAACAACATCTGCATTCCTGGAAAACGTAGGTGAATTGTTCGCTCTACCAACCACCACTGTCCACACATGAAGATAGCGTATTTATTTTATAAAATTCATCTCGGCGCTGTTTGAAAAAAATATCAGTCAATTTCGTAATATAACGACCAAAATTGGAAAGCGCTATTTGAGAAAAGTATCATTCAATTTTCATACTTTCTTCATTTTTGTCTTCAAAAACAAGAAAATACAGCAGTGCTGTGCAAAAAAAGGACGATGATAATATGCCAATGCAGTTATACTGAAAAGACCATCTTTAAAATAATAAGACTTATTATCAAAAATGAAATGTAGTTTCATGTAAAACATTATGTTGAGGAAAAATCTGAGGAATAACTAATTTAAACATGAACGAATCCTAGTCAAAACGTCCCCAAACCAAAACGTCCCCACATGTTTTGGTCAAAACGTCCCCAAATAGTTAGTCAAAACGTCCCCAACAATTAGTCAAAACACCCCCAACAGTTGGTCAAAACGTCCCCAATAGTTGGTCAAAACGTCCCCTTTGTTTTTCTTGACTAAGGCCATTGGAAAAACTTGCGATGTTATTTTAAAACAAATTTATTGTTTTACAAAACATTAATTATAAATATCCCCGCTTCTGTCAGGCCGATGTTTGCCTCCCCTAATTTCGCTCGTGCCTTATGAATAGAAAACTCTTATTAATACCAGTGCCGGGGAAATGGAAATTTGGTCCCCAGGGTTAATTCTGTCACGGATCTCCTTTCAAAAGTGTCGGAATACTGATGCAGATGCCAAAGGCAGACATGAGCGTTGATTGGGTTGGACGCGAGTAACGATCGATGATAGGGGTGGGTGCCCCCCCCCCTAAAAAAAAAATAATAAATAAATAAATAAATCAGTTATAAATAGAGACTTCTGGCGGGTTTTGGTACCCAAAAATCACGTTATTTTTTTTTTGACCGTCGTTTTTAGCAGCATGTTTTGAATTCTCAAGTTCATCAGTGAGTATCTGGTGATCTAGAATTATAGCTTTTAACTGCACAATTCTTGAAGTGATAATTTTATTACGTCAAGTTGATTTAATAAAGTTATTACTTCAATAATCACGCAGTCACAAATTACAACCGTTGGTCAAATGCAGAGCTCCATTCGCGATGCAGCCCCCTTCTTAACCGTTAGCACAGGGGTCAGAAACTTGGGGGGGGGGGGGTGGGGGCTAGTCGAAAATGGCCTGGAAGTCTGTATTTTAATTTTCGTTTGGTACGTCCTTTGAAAGACGTACCAAGCCCAGAAAAATTCAAATACTTTATTTGAGGTTATTTTTGGACTGGAGGGGGGGGGGGGGGGGGGCTGGCCTAAACCATTTGTAACCATTTGATTGTTAAAACAACACGTTTGCCACCACTGCTAACTGATAGACTGATTACACGGAATCATCTAATATCTCGCTAATTCATTATAATTGGCTTATTAATAGATAGGCATCGCTTCGTTTTATATCTGCACATGCTTACATTCATGATTTTATAACGTATCTTTCTTTTCAGCGTGAGTTTATCCTGCCCACTTTGATTTTAGAAAATCAACTTCTCGAGTCTGTTTTCTATGATTACAAATCCTCTGCTTTTAGCACGAGGTTACTTCCACGTATTGCGTGAGACGATTCCTCCCATCCGACTGACTATGAGAAAGGCAACATCTCCATGTTGATTCCAAGTGACTTCTACGGAACCAAATGAATGAGAAAATACAAAATATAGTGGTCGGTTAGCAAAACACAACTGTACATGCACAATCCTATCTTGTTACACATTCTGACAACGATAAAATAATATGAATGATAGACTTCGTACCGGTACCTAGCAAACTCTTCCAAATATGATAGGTGAACTGTTCAAATAATGAATAAGTGAAGCTCTTCTATAAAACCGTCAAACGCTAAGCTTAAGCAATCAAGCTCGCCGACAGAGCAGCCAAGCTCCTCGATAAAGCGACCAATAGTCAAATAAATAACCCTTAAATAAGGGTGCTGACATCTGATACAAACTAATCTGTTCTTAGCGGCAATAAAAGGTTATATAATCCCAATGAGTGAAAATCCACCCACATGATTTTTCAGCACAAATTAAGTGCAAATAAAGGGCACGAGTTGACAAATAATAGCATACACTGCGCTCTTGCTCTCAATCTATCGACAATATCCTTTGAAATGTCGACAATTAATTACTCAGGCAATGTACTCAGCCTAATAATTGGAAAGCATGTTACCTCCAACAATACAGCACACACATGCTAATTAGCCTTTTGGTACGGCCATATTTCATACTGCGCGCTGACACTGATACGGCCTTACACGCTAAAAATAGGGCCAAATCATTTTACTGGAAACACTGACGACCTCGGCGTCGTATCACGGAAAGCACATGCATTCAACAATATAGCATGCAATTATAGATGAGCCTTAGAGCGAGGTCTAGGGGTGAATGGTAGCTAAGCCGTCCACCTTTGGTCCTCCACCAGTGCCATCGACCATCACGCATGCCGAATACTGATACGATCTCACAAATAAAACAGTGTACACGTAGTATATTCGAATTGCACCCAATTAGTGAAACACGTATTCTCACACGCAGCATTTACTCAAAAACCACAAACAACACGCTGTATCGTGGGCTAAATAAGTAACCAGTACCTATGCTCAGCCTACAAAAATGTCGGGATACTGATGCAGATGCCAAAGGCAGGCACGAGCGTTGATTGGGTTGGACGCGAGTAACGATTGATGATAGGGGTGGGGTGGCGAACTGAATTTTGTGGGTGCTTACCCTTTAATAGCGTATGTTTTACTAAGCAACCACTCCATAGTGTAAAGTGTTACATGGTTTACACTGGAGAGAATGATTAATAAACATGCATTAATTTGACCAGTCCAGTTTTTAACACTATTTTTGACATGAACCAATGAAATAATTGTATTGAGTTGAGATAAAAGAAGGCATAGAACAATACACTACTATTATATGGCAGTCACATGGCTCGTGGAATAGCCAATCGGAATCAACACGATGAAGCGTTTAATTAAATTATTGAGAAAAAGTTGTGACAAATAGGTGTAACGATAATTTGTTTGTTTGTTTGTTTGTGGATTTTATGCAGCGTTAACTGATTTTTCCAGCTTGTAGGAATATTTTGTTGAATTTTTCACTGGATGAAATGTATTGCAAAAGGACTAAAACACATCATTGGTTTATGTCACCGATATTGTAAGTGGAGTGCCCTATACTTTATTTATTCTGTCCAAATTTGTCATTTGCTAATTCAGATTAATTGTGGGATAATTCTGGCTTGATGGAAACACATCGTAGTTTGTATGAATATTAGTTACAGTGGAAGTCACCAACGTGTTTAAAGAAACAACGGCTTACGGTAACAAAAACAGTTGATATTTTAAATTATCGCAGTTCTCAGACAACAAATGCATGTGGCCAAATTTTGGGGATATAATAAAAGTCTTTGTCGTTGTGGGGGGGGGGGGGGGGGGGTCGCCTACCATCACCCCGTCATCCCTTCCCCTGAAGGCATACAGATGGCCAAGGCGCAGCGTCCACTCTTCCTAAAAGGCTGATGCGTGACTCCCATCTTTCAATAACACATATTGGTATAATTTTTCCTTTTGTATAACCGGTATGGATAATATGTGCTGGGGCTGCTCCCGAACACCAACTGTTTGGGTTTCTTTTTCTTTTCTTTTTTCTAAACAACCATCAAAGTGCGGTTTCAGTATTACCATCCCTATAAATATGAACCGTGTTTCTAAGTAAAATACAGAGCAGAATCTCGTAGTCATGCACAATTCCAAGTCACCTTCCAGTTCTAGGTTATCGGGAGGGGGGGGGGGGGTCTGACCCCAGTACCTTACTGTCTGTGCGCACACTCAAACCAAAAAGAGTATTGACCCTCGCTTCCGACCCTTGTGGATCCATAAGCAAGTAAAGTTATTCGGATTGAAGGGGATTTCAATCCTACATCATCAAAGTGCGATATTTTTATACTGTACCAATGACCCAGACTTAGCTGGTGCTAATCTCCATAATTCAGGGCCAAACACAAATTTTGCCCCCCCCAATTCCCAAAATTTGCATCAGAAACCGAAAAATACATGTCCTATATGGCCCTCCATACATCGACTCCTCTGCGCATGCGCAGTGTCGAGGAGGTCCCGAAATTGGCGCCAATTATCATTCTTAGTTTGGCCCTCAAAACAGTCACACTTCTCTGTTATTTGTGCTTTCAAATCTCAGTTTTTATGATGCCAGACACATATTCATGAGTGAAATGGTGGAAATAAAGAGGATACATTAGGAGGAGAGGAAAATATTTAGTGCAAGAAAATGTTCAGGGCTGTAACTTAAAATTATTTTATGAAATTATTTCTAGTTGCCTTTTTTCAAGGCATAGCCCTGATGTTGTCATTCTTGCTATGAAGTACCATTGTTTGATCAGTGTTTCCTCTCTACCTTCCTTATTCCCCCCTAGCTATTCTCCCATGTTTTGGCTTAATTTTGTGTAATGTTTATTACTAAAATTTCTTGGGAGTTTTGGCTTCGTAACAGATTTATTTCTGTTTTTTCCCCATGTTTATGTCCTCACCCTAGGGGTGTTTAGGCGTTTTGGTCTGCATCTACCATCTGATGTTCTACAGTTTCTTCTGTGGAAGCCTCTGTTTTGCATCAGATAGTGTTTTAATTGGTGACTGATTTCGGGCCATGTTGTTTCAGTGCCTGCAGTCATGTTTCCGGTTTGTTGACACTTTTGCTTAGGTTGACAACAGTTACTGCTGATAGTGATTTTTTGTCTTCTGCATCTCTTATTCATAGTAAGATACATTATTATTGTCCGTAAGTGTCTCATTAATTTTTTCAAAATGAATTTAAATTTTTGTCCACACTTAGGCTTTTTTGGGATCCATTGGGCTCAGGGTTCCCTTTGGGAACTTGGGCTCTTCTGAAAATTTTTTTTTTTTTTTTTTTAAAAATTTTTTTCTTTTCAAATCATTATTTATTAATGAATATAATGGATTGTTGTATTATGTATCTTTATTTTCAAGGATTAGTGCGAGTACTTTGATTGTTTACATTTCAACTATGAATGATTATTGTTCAAATTGTAATAGGAGGAAGTCTTCCTATGATTCTCATGATCTCTGTATTAATTGTTCTCTCTGTACTCGTACTGATCTTTGTTCTGTGTGTTTCAAATGGGATGAAAAACGTTGGAAACGTGTGTCACGGTATGTTGTTCCTGGAGAAAGATCCATTCCGGTTTTTCTCCTCAGAGTCACTCTAGTGTTTCACTCTCTTTTTCAGAGGCACAAGAACAGGGTGATGTTTCCGTGATGTCGTCCAGAAGTGTGCCTCTGTCGTCACATACAAGTGAAGAGCTAGCGGCAAAAGTGCTCATGGAGATTCGTCAATTCCCTGAAAGGAACCCGAAGGGATTGACGTCTGCTAGCTCGACCGGGGTTGCGTCCATTCACCGAATGGGGCAGCACTCTGGTTCATCCGTTGCGGTCCAGCAGAGAGAGTCGGGTGTTGCGAGCACTATAAAACATCCACGTGCACACCCAGTGACGACGGAAAGGAGGATGGATCGGAGGAAGCCTGACAGTCCGGTGTTTAGCTTGTCTAGTTCGACACGGGCTGCAAGCGAGAGAGGTCCCTCTCTCAGACAACAGCATCTGGGACCAGATGTTGTAGTCCGTAGTGTTACGCAGTCGGAGCATACGTCCGCTGCTCGGGATGCTCCGGTATATAGGCAGTCCGCCGAGGCTACCTATAAGGCTTCCATATCCTCTCAGCAGCACACTCGACCGCACCTTGGCTATGTGACCAGTGAATTACAGTCAGCTTCGCCGACCAGGGATTCCTCGGCGATCAGGTCACGCCATCCGGTAGCCAGGGATTCGAGGCCTTCTTCATCCAGACGTTCGCATAAAAGATGTATGCAGGATGCAACGTCCAGGGAACTTCCGGCGGCTAAATCCAGTAAGACCGCCGCTCCCCAGGCCTCTGTAACGGATGTGCTATCACAGATAGCAAGGTTAATCGCAGCATCCCAGCAACCGTCAGAACCTCTGTCGGAACATGAAATGTCAGAAGATGCTGGGTCGGTAGGTTCCGCCGCTGGATCCGGTGCGGACGACCGAGATTTACATGATTTACATGAGGTCCGGCAGGATGGCGAAAGGGATTCTGATGAATTAGATATTTCCCTTTCGGAACAACATAAAATAGCCGTAGAATTCATCCGGTATTATCTTCCAGAAGTTGTTCCGCCAGACCAAAATGCTGCGCAGCCGGATAGGAGGGTGATAGCGCCACTGGACACCGAGTTTTTTAATCGGTTTAGGGACATTGTCCCGGAATTTCCATCACAATCCAGGAATGTCTCTCGGATTTTTGAGTTATTGAATGACGCTATTGATAAGCTTGCCAACAAGACGGGCAGGTCAGCCTTCCTACCGGCATCTGCTCTACAGCTGCCGTTTATTAATCAAAGGAACAAGTTTGATACGGCAGGTCAGGGCATCCAGAGAGTTCCTCTGCGTTTAGACGACCAGGCTGAAGACCTTGATATATCCATGCCATCGTCTATGTCACTTCCGTCGTCTACGATGGAAACAACGATATCGTCTAACAGAGCTAGTTTAGACGCTCTTTCCTACGCAGATCACCTTACTAGAGCGTTGTCATTACGCTTTGAAGGACCTGAATTTCAAGACGTACAAACGTCTTTAAGAGTTCTGTCCAGGGCCATAGCGTTTTCCACTTATAACTCCTCCCTTTCAGTGGCAAATCTGGAGTTAGCTCGACATGACGCGGCCTTGGCTACTTCCACACGCATGGACAGTAAGGTGAAAAACTCTCTTAGAGTCGCTCCGGTCTCTGGAGAGTTTCTCTTCAGTGGCAAGCTTTCTGATATATATGATAAATTAACAAAGAAAGCTTCGGACTCTCTGTTGTTTAAGTCTGCTTCCAAGAAATCGGAACCAGCAGACAAGAGTAGGCCAGGCACTTCCGGGACGAGCTCGTCCAGGGGAAGTTCCTATAGAGGTTCCTATGCGTCCTCTAGGTCTTACTCTAGAGACCGGCAGAGTAGCGACTCGACTAGGGGCCGTTATGCTGGCCGAAATAACCGGTCAGACGCCCCTAGGCCGACGGGGCGAGGTGCGGGTCACGGAGGACGTGGTTTCTCCTACCGCAAGCCTCGCGGATCCAGGAAGTGATGGTCTAGACCTCTGTCGCGTTCCGGTGGGCGGAAGACTGTCGAGTTTCTCAAGCAATTGGGAATCAATTACGGAGGACCCTTGGGTTCTAGGGGTTATTTCAGAAGGACTAAAACTGTCCTTCAAAGGCAAGCCTCCGTTAACTCGAAGTCCAAGATGGACTCAGCTTCCGTCAAATTGTCAGAAAAGAACGGCACTTCTATCAGAAGTCCAGTCACTTTTAACGAAGAACGCGATAGAGGTCGTAGAAAACCAGGAATCTCCAGGTTTCTACAGCCATCTTTTTCTGGTTCCGAAGCCAGACGGCTCGTTCCGTCCAGTGATCGACTTAAGCTGGATAAACAAGCTGATCGTGGCTCCAAAGTTTTATATGGAGACCATTCGATCGGTCAGAGCAAGCATTCGAGTGAACGACTATGCTGCGAGCATAGACCTCAAGGATGCATACTTTCACGTCATGGTACATCCGGCGTTCAGAAAGTATCTTCGCTTCGCTGTCCTAGGTGTTGTTTATCAGTTCCGAGCGATGTGCTTTGGTCTGAATCTAGCGCCCTGGGCATTCACTCGAGTAATGAACTCGGTAATGACTCATTTCCGAGCTCATTCGTCTGTGGTAACGTCGGCTTACCTGGACGATATTCTTCAGAGATACGGCAATGAGTTAACGCTTCAGAACGACATGCACAATCTGCTTCTATTGCTCCGACGTCTCGGTTTCATAGTAAACGAAGAGAAGTCGGATCTGGTGCCGTCCAAGTCATTTACTCACCTGGGAATGAGCTTCGAGACGCACAACAATCTCGTTCGTCTGCCGTTAACCAGAGCGAAATTAGTCAGTTGTTATGCTCGCTATTGTCTTCACTCAGACAAAGTGTCAGCGAGGGAATTCATGAGACTAATAGGTCTGTGCGGAGCTGCCTCGGATCTCATTCCGATGGGGCGGCTACGCACTCGTCCTCTCCAGGTCTATCTGACTCAGAATTGGAGAGTGAAGATTCATTCGCTCGAAACGGACATACTCTTGTCAAGCCAAGTGAAACAAGAGATTCAGACTTGGGCAGACATACAGTGGTTAACTCAGGGAGTTCCACTGCAGTTGCCAGATCCGAGCTTTACGATTATGACGGATGCCAGTCAAACAGGCTGGGGCGCGACACTGAGCCCATCGGATTTGAAGTGCCAGGGTCTTTGGGATCCGCAGTTTCTGAGCAAGCACATCAACATCAAAGAGATGATGTCAATTTGGCTTGCTCTACGTCATTGGATAGACGTGATTCAGAATGCACATGTGCAAATTATGTCCGACAATACGACAGTAGTTGCGTATATTCAGAACCAAGGCGGCACTCATTCCATTCCGTTGCTCAATCTAACGGAAAGAATTCTTCTGTTTCTACTAGAACATCAGATTCTTCTCTCCGTCCGTCATATTCCGGGTCGTCTGAACGTCTTAGCAGACTCCCTTTCACAGAGGGGTCGCCTGTTGCCATCAGAATGGACTCTCAACAAGCAAGTATTCAATCAGATTTGCTACCAATGGGAACGGCCAATGATAGATTTATTTGCGACACATCTCAACAATCAGTCGCAGACGTATGTGTCATCTTGTCCGGATCCTCGAGCGTTTGCAGTAGACGCTCTCTCGATCTCTTGGGACGGAATGATAGGATATACGTATCCTCCAGTGCCGTTGATTCAGCAGATATTGCTCAAGATAAAACAATCGCAATGCAAGATTCTGTTGGTAGCATCTCTGTCTCCACAGAGACCGTGGATAAATCTACTCAGGTGTCTGTTGTGAGACATGCCGAGGAAGCTTCCTCCACGGGAGGATCTTCTTTCGCAAGGGAAATCGCGCATCCTCCATCACAATCCGCAAGGTCTAAACCTTCACGTATTTCCATTGTGCGGTCCTTCTTGCACAGAAAACATTTTACAGGACGAGCAGTGGACGCGATTTCTAACTGCAGGAGGACCTCCTCTTCGCTAAACTATGCTGCTAAGTGGAGGGTCTTTTGTCAGTGGTGTGAGGATCATTCAGTAGATATTTATGATCCCTCCATTCCAGACATAGCAAACTTTCTAGTATACTTGTTTGATGAGATTAATCTGCAGCCTATCACCATTAAGGGTTATAGGTCTATGCTATCTGATACATATGCACACCATGATAGCTTGAGAATTGGAACTAATGTGTCTTTATCAAAGTTAGTTAGGAATTTTTCGATAAATAGACCTAGAACCCTTAGATTAATTCCGAAGTGGAATTTGGCCTGGGTTCTTCTTAAGCTAAAAGAAGCGCCTTTTGAGCCTCTTGACACAGTTGACTTCAAATTCTTAACATATAAGACAGCTTTTCTCTTAGCTTTCTCTTCTGCTAGAAGAGTTAGTGAGCTTCATGCACTATCTGTGGAGGATTCTCACTACCGTAGTGTCGGTAATACTATTACCTTTACCACTAATGTTGGATTTTTGGCTAAGAATCAGGCTCCTAATAAGTATCCTGAACCTATTATTATTAAGGCCCTTCCATCATCTGATGGGCGTAGGCCTCTACTGTGTCCTGTTAGAGCAATACGTATTTACAGACGTAGGTCTGAGTTTATCAGAAAGGGACGTAAACGTTTCTTTCTGTCTTTGATGCCTAATAGAAAGGATATTATGGTCCATTCTATTGCTAGATGGATTCAATTAACTATTCGAACTGCTTATGAAAAATTATCTTCTTCTCAGCCGTCGGCACTCAAGATCTCAGCCCATGAAGTAAGAGCTCTTTCTACTTCTTGGGCCTATGCTAATTGTATTGCTATTACTGATCTAATGAAGGCTGCATATTGGCCTCAACCTTCCACATTCACTAATTTTTATCTTAGAAATATTGAGTCCATTTCTGGAGACCTCCATTGTTTAGGTCCGTTATCAGTTGCTCAGAATATCGTCCACTAAACAGTTGCAACTATAGTTATGTAGGCTTTCTGTTCCGGCAGTGACTCTGTCCTGCTGCCCTCTTCTCTCTGGGGTATTTGACCCAGGGCAAGGGGAAGGAGGGGGGGGGGGGGGGTGGGTGTTCCCTTAGGTCACCTGCTTTATAGTGAAAAGCAAGGGAATACCTCCCCCAGAGTCAGTAATTCTGAGTCGGTACCGGGATGGTTTTAAAGTGTAAAGATAATGTTTAATCATCCATGTAATATTTTTAAAGTGTAGCTCGGTGTGAAGCATTTGTATATGTCATGTGTCAAACGAGCGTTAATATACAATCCTCGGACACTTTTAATGAATATAAAGAGTCTCATTTCTCTGGACTTCCTTTATTTATTGGCTTACCTTTAAAAATATTAGTATAAAGGGTTATACTGGATGTTAATAGAGATCATTGATTATTATGCTCAATTACTGATCGGTGTTGTGTCTTTCTTCTTTATTATAAATAGGAAAGATACATGTAAAGCCTATCTCTTCTTTTCTCCTGGAGAGGATATTCTATTATACATAATTGAGCTTATTGGATTTTCCTTTATGTCCTAGGCCCTCCAGCCTATTTACTATTCAGCTAAGTCTGGGTCATTGGTACAGTATAAAAATGTTAAAAAATTTATAGTAATTTATATATTTTTATACTGTACCAATGACCCAGATTTAGCTGGTGCTAACTCCAACAAAACCAGGGCCAAACACAAATTTTGCCCCCCAATCCCCAAAATTTGCATCCAAAACACAAAGAAATCATGTCCTAAAGGACCTCCATAGTACGCCTCTACTGCGCATGCGCAGTGACGCAGTCGTCCCGAAATTGGCGCCAATTATCATTCTCTGTTTGGCCCTTCATCAGTCAACATCTCACTGATCTTTGTGCTTGTAAATCTCAGTTTAAAGGATGCCAGACACGTAATTTTTGGAGAAAATGTGATTCTAAGGAGGATAGAAGGAGGAGAGGAAAAAGAAGTGGCAAAAAATAATCAGGGCTGTACTTAAAATTTTTTGATGAAATTATGTTAAGTTGCCTATTTTCGAGGCATGGGCCTCTTGTTGTCATTCTTGCTAATTGTTGCACTGCTTATTCAGTGTTTCCTCTCCCCTAGCCTTCTAAAGTCCCCCCTGGCAATTCTCCCATGCTTTTGGCATATTTTTGAGAAGTTTCATTTCTAAAATTTCCTGGGAGAGTTGCTTGGTTACAGAATGTTTTCTGTTATTTTCCCCATAGTTACGTTTTCACCCATGGGTGTATAACGTTTGTGTTCTGCATCTTCCATCTGATGTTCTACAGATTCTCCCCTGGGAGTCTCTGTTTTGCATCAGATAGAGTGTAATTGATGACTGATTCCGGGCCAGTTTTTTCAGTGCCTGGAGTCATGTTTTCTAGTGTGTTTACACTGTTTGTTTTCATTGGCAACAGCCTTTTTTGAGGGGGGCTGTTTGCCTTTGTAGTAGTTTATCTCATTATAAGATACATTTATATTATCCGAAAGTGTCTCATTAATTATTTTATGTAAATTTAAAATTTTTGACCACACTTTGCCATCGGATCCATCGGGGCTCAACGTCACTTTTCAGCAACTTGGGCTTCTCTGAAAAATTATTTTTTCAAAATTATTTTGATTTGCAATTGTTTTTTCATTTATTAATGGATCATGTTATTATGTATCTTTGTGTCAGGGGTTTTTGCGAGTAACTAGGACTTATTGTTGTTCTTTCACAATGAAGGGACATTGTTCAAATTGTAATAGGAAGAAATCTTCCTCTGACTTTCATGATCATTGTATTAATTGTAGTCAGTGTTCTCGCATTAATCCCTGTCCTATATGTGAACATTGGGATGAGAAACATTGGAAACGTGTGTCACGATATGTTGTTTCTGGAGAAAGAGCGATGCCGGCTCTTTCTCCACAAGGTCACTCTACTCTCTCAGTTTCTATTTCAGAGGAACCTGAACAGGGTGATGTTTCCATGTTATCTTCTTCAAGTGTGCGTCCGTCGTCACAAATGAATTCAGAGCTAGCGGCAAAAGTGCCCATGGAGATTAGACAAACGTCGTCCGCTAGCTCGCCCGGTGTAGCGTCCATTCACCGAATGGTTCGGCAGCCGGGTTCGTCCGATGCGGTCCAAGAGGAAATTTTGGGTGATGCGAGCACTATAAACATAATAGATGCACACCCAGTGACGGCAGATAGTAAGCGAGAACGGAGGAAGCCTTTTAGTCCAGTTCCTAGCTCGTCCAGGTCCAGCCGGGCCGCGAGCGAGAGAGGTCCCTCTCTCGTACAACAACATCTGGGACCAGATGTTGTGGTACAAAATGTGTCTTTAGCGGAGCATACGTCCGTCGCTCGGGACGCTCCGTTGTATAAGCAGTCCGCAGAGACTGTTAAGGCTTCCTCTTCTCGTCAGCGCACACGACCGCACCTTGGCTGCGTGACCGCCGATATTTTACCAGCTTCGCCGATGAAGGATTCTTCGGCGACCAGGTCACACCATCCGGCAGCCAGGGATTCGAGACCGATGGACTCCGGACGTTCGCATAGGAAAAGTATGCGGGAGCCATCTGATGCGGAGCTGCCCTCGGCGAAGCAGCGAAAGACTGCGCCTCCGCAGGTCTCGACGTCGGACATTCTTGTGCAGATAGCACAGCTTATCGCAGCATCCCAGCAGCCGACAGAAACGGTGTCGGATCGAGAATTATCCGACGGCGCTGGGTCGGTACGCTCCGCCGAAGCATCGGGGGGCGGACGACCGGGAACATCGGGAGGTCCGACCGGATGGTGAAAGGGATACGGATGAATTGGAGCTATCCCTTTCGGAACAACATAAAGCTGCCGTGGACTTCATCCGGCACTTTCTCCCTCAAGTTGTTCTGTCGGGCCAGACTGCTGCGCTTCCGGACAAGAGAATTATAGCGTCATTGGACTCTGAATTTTTTGAGCGGTTCAGGGACATCGCTCCCGAGTTTCCGTCGCAGTCCAATAATGTTGCAAGAACATTTGAATTATTGAACGACGCTATATTTAAACTTGCTTCCAGGACGGGGAAAGCAGGTTTCTTGTCCGCTAATACTCTTAACCTGCCTTTCATTAATGCAAGGAATAAATTCGATACGGCAGGACAGGGTATACCGAGAGTTCCTCTGCGTATGGACGACGAGGCGGAAGACTTAGAGCTATCATTACCGTCGTCAGCTTCTATTCCAACCGCGGTGTTGGAAACAGCTATTGCGTCTAACAGAGCCAATTTAGATGCCTTATCTTACGCAGATCACCTTACTAAGGCGTTATCACTGCGCCTTCAAGGGGAAGAGTTTCAGGATATACAATCCTCTTTAAGACTTCTTTCAAGGGCAGTAGCTTATTCCACGTGTAACTCCGCCCTTTCAGTGGCAAATCTGGAGTTGGTTAGACGTGACGCAGCCCTAGCTACATCCACACTAGTGGATTCTAAGGTGAAGAACTCTCTTAGAGTCGCTTCGGTCTCAGGAGAACTTCTCTTTGACAGCAAGCTTTTCGCTATTTATGATAAAATTAAAAAGAAAGCTAATGATTCTCTGTTGTTCAGATCGGCTCCTAAAAAGTCGGATACAGCAGACACGAATAAGACAGGCACTTCTGGGTCTAATGCGCCCAAGAGAGGTTCCTATAGAGGTTCCGGTGCGTCCTCTTGGTCTTATTCGAGAGACCGTCAGGATAGCGACTCTCGTTCGGGACGTCCTTCAGGCCGGGACAATCGGTCGGACGCCCCGAGGTCGACGAGGCGAGGTGCGGGTCGTGGAAGATGTGGTTTCTCCTACCGCAGGCCTCGCAGGTCCAGGAGGTGATGGCTTAAACCTCTATCGCGTTCCGGTTGGCGGAAGGTTGTCGAGTTTTTCACAAGAGTGGGCGTCGATTACGGACGACCCTTGGGTGAGAGGAGTGACTTCGAAAGGTCTAAAGATATCCTTCAAACGAAAGCCTCCATTAACTCGAAGTCCAAAGTGGACTCATCTTCCGTCAAATCCACAGAAAAGAGACGCTCTGTTATCAGAGGTGCAGTCTCTTTTAATGAAGAACGCGGTAGAGGTCGTAGAAAACCAGGAATCTCTGGGATTCTACAGCCATCTGTTTCTGGTTCCGAAACCAGACGGCTCGTTCCGTCCAGTCATAGATTTGAGCTGGATAAACAAGCTGATCGTCGCTCCGAAGTTTTATATGGAGACGATTCGATCGGTCAGAGCGAGTATTCGGGTGAACGATTATGCAACGAGCATAGATCTCAAAGATGCGTACTTTCACGTCATGGTACATCCGACATTCTGAAAGTATCTACGCTTCGCAGTCCTAGGAGTGGTGTATCAATTCCGGGCCATGTGCTTCGGATTGAATCTAGCACCCTGGGCTTTCACTCGGGTAATGAACTCGGTAATGATCTACTTCCGAGCTCATTCGTCTGCGGTAACATCGGCCTACCTGGACGACATTCTTCAGAGGTACGGCAACGAGTTAACGCTTCAGAACGATGTTCAGAATCTTCTTCTATTGCTCCGACGTCTCGGTTTTATAGTAAACGAGGAGAAGTCGGATCTGGTGCCGTCCAAGTCATTCACTCATCTGGGAATGAGCTTCGAGACGCACAACAATCTCGTTCGTCTGCCGTTAACCAGAGCGAAATTAGTCAGTTGTTACGCTCGCTATTGTCTGCACGCAGACAAAGTCACGGCGAGAGAATTTATGAGACTGATAGGTCTGTGCGGAGCCGCCGCGGATCTCATTCCGATGTGGCGGCTACGCACGCGTCCTCTTCAAATTTTCCTGACTCAGAATTGGAGTGTGAAAATTCATTCGCTCGATGTAGACGTTCTCTTGTCAGATCAAGTGAAACAAGAGATTCAGACTTGGGCAAACATTCAGTGGTTAACTCAAGGAGTTCCGCTGCAGTTGCCGGATCCGAGTTTTACCGTTATGACGGATGCCAGTCAAACAGGTTGGGGTGCATCATTAATCCCAACGGATTCGAGATGCCAGGGTCTTTGGGATCCGCAATTCCTGTGCAAGCACATAAACATCAAGGAAATGATGTCAATTTGGCTTGCGTTACGTCACTGGATGGACATTATTCACGATGCTCATGTCCAAATCCTATCCGACAATACGACAGTAGTGGCGTATATACGGAATCAGGGAGGCACTCATTCAGTTCCGTTGTTCAATCTAACGGAAAGAATCCTTCTGTTTGCGTTAGAACATCACGTTCTTCTTTCGGTCCGTCACATACCGGGTCGTCTGAATGTGCTAGCAGACTCCCTTTCACGAAAGGGTCGCTTGTTGCCGTCGGAGTGGACTCTCAACAAACAAGTATTCAATCAGATTTGCTACCAATGGGAACGGCCAATGAGAGAGTTATGTGTTATGTGTATGTGTCTCCGTGTCCGGATCCAAGAGCATTTGCAGTAGACGCTCTGTCGATCCCTTGGGACGGAATGATAGGATATGCGTATCCTCCAGCGCCGTTAATTCAACAAGTATTGCTAAAGATAAAACAATCTCAATGCAAGATTCTGTTGGTAGCATCTCTGTCGCCACAGAGACCGTGGATAAATCTACTCAGGTGTCTGTTGTGGGACCTACCGCGGAAGCTTCCTCCACAAGAGGATCTTCTTTCGCAGGGGAAATCGCGCCAACTCCATCACAACCCGCAAGGTCTCAACCTTCACGTTTTTCCGTTGTGCGGTCCTTCTTGCATGGCAAGCACTTTACAGGACGAGCAGTGGACGCGATTTCTAACTGTAGGAGGACCTCCTCTTCGCTAAACTATGTGGCTAAATGGAAGGTTTTTCGTCGTTGGTGTAGGGATCATTCTGTAGATATATTTGATCCCTCTATACCAGACATTGCAAACTTTCTAGTATACTTGTTTGACGAAATCAAACTGCAGTCTTTTACTATAAAGGGTTATAGATCTATGTTATCTGATACCTATGCACATCATGATAGTTTACAAATTGGATCTAATGTCTCTTTATCGAAGTTGGTTAGAAACTTTTCGATAAATAGACCCAGAACTCTTAGATTAATTCCTAAGTGGAATTTAGCTTGGGTTCTCCTTAAATTGAAGGAAAAGCCATTTGAACCTCTTGGGACAGTAGATTTCAAATTCTTATCTTATAAGACAGCTTTTCTCTTAGCTTTCTCTTCTGCCAGAAGAGTCAGTGAGCTTCATGCACTATCGGTGGATGATTCTCATTATCGTAGTGTTGGGAACACTATCACCTTCACTACTAATGTGGGTTTTTTAGCTAAGAATCAGGCTCCTAATAAATATCCGGAACCTATTGTTATTAAGGCTCTTCCGTCTTCAGATGTGCGTAGGCCTTTACTCTGTCCTGTTAGAGCACTACGTATCTATAAACAGAGATCTCAGTTTATCAGAAAGGGACGAAAACGTTTCATTCTGTCTTTGATGCCTAATAGAAAGGACATTTCAGTCCATTCTATTGCTAGATGGATTCAGTTAACTATCCGTACTGCTTATGAAGATTTATCTTCTTCTCAGCAGTCTGTGCTTAAGATTTCTGCTCATGAAGTAAGAGCTCTTTCTACTTCCTGGGCTTATGCTAATAGTGTTGCTATTACAGATTTAATGAAGGCTGCTTATTGGTCTCAGCCATCCACATTTACGAATTTTTATCTCAGAAATATTGAGTCCATTTCTGGAGACCTGCATTGTTTAGGTCCGTTATCTGTTGCTCAGAATGTCGTCCACTAAACAGTTGCAACTATAGTTATGCAGGCTTTCTGTTCCGGCAGTGACTCCGTCCGGCTGCCCTCTTCGCTCTGGGCTATTTGACCCAGGGCAAGGGGAAGTGGGGGGGGGGCGGGTGTTCCCTTAGGTCACCTGCTTTATAGTGAAAAGCAAGGGAATGCCTCCTCCAAGTCAGTATTTCTGAGTCGCTTCCGGGATGGTTTTAAAGTGTAATATTAATGTTTAAATTCATTCATGTCTTATTTTTAAAGTGTAGCTCGGTGTGAAGCATTTGTATATGTCAAGTGTCAAACGGGCTTTAATATACAATACTCAGACACTTTTAAATGATTATAAAGAGTCTCAATTCTCTGGACTACTTTATTTATTGGCTTGCTTTAAAAATAATTAGTATAAGGGTTATACTGGATGTTAATAGAGAACATGAATGTTATTGTGCTCAATTATTAAGGGTAGTGTATCTTTCTAATTTAATATTAAATAAGAAAGATACATGTAAAGCCTAATACTCCTTTTCTCCTTAAGGGGTTACCTCTTTACTATATAGTTGAGCTTATTGGATTTTCCTCTATGTCCTAGGCCCTCCAGCCTGTTTACTATTCAGCTAAGTCTGGGTCATTGGTACAGTATAAAAATGTTAAAAAATTTATAGTAATTTGTATATTTTTTATACTTACCAATGACCCAGACGGGGATGGCCCTCCCTGGAGTTGGGAACTCTTGCCTCCCTGCTGAGTACATAGCGCTGACTAGGCACTGCCAGTAAGAATGATAATTGGCGCCAATTTCGGGACGACTGCGTCACTGCGCATGCGCAGTAGAGGCGTACTATGGAGGTCCTTTAGGACATGATTTCTTTTTGTTTTGGATGCAAATTTTGGGGATTGGGGGGCAAAATTTGTGTTTGGCCCTGGTTTTGTTGGAGTTAGCACCAGCTAAGTCTGGGTCATTGGTAAGTATAAAAAATATATAAATTACTATAAATTTTTTAACATTTTTTATACTTATCAATGACCCAGACGGGGATGGCCCTCCCAGGAGTTGGGAACTCATACCTCCCCGCGGAGTACATAACGCTTACCAGGCACTGGTTGTAAGAATGATAATTGGCGCCAATTTCGGGACCTCCTCGACACTGCGCATGCGCAGAGGAGTCGATGTATGGAGGGCCATATAGGACATGTATTTTTCGGTTTCTGGGGATTGGGGGGGGCAAAATTTGTGTTTGGCCCTGAATTATGGAGATTAGCACCAGCTAAGTCTGGGTCATTGGTAAGTATAAAAAATATATAAATTACTATAAATTTTTTAACTTCTTCGGCGGCCTGAAACTTTTCATTCATTCAATCGATAATTAATTCCAGTCTGCTGAAGTCCTGTTCATGCACAGCCGAGAGCAGAGTATTGGTACAACTGACTTAGAGTCCTAGATTTCGACTGAAAAATAGTATAAACATTGCTAAATTAAATATGAAACTACGAAAGAAGGAAAAAGGAGTCGGGGACGTTTTGACCAACTCTTGGGGGACGTTTTGACCAATTGATGGGGACGTTTTGACCAACTCTTGGGGACGTTTTAGCCAATTGTTGGGGACGTTTTGACCAACTCTTGGGGACATTTTGACCAAAAAAAATAGGATCCGTTTTGGTTTGGGGACGTTTTGACTAGCACCCACATGAACAGATCAATTTGAAAACAAATCAAAAGATATTTGATTCTCGGTCAGTATATTGTGGAAAACAATGAAGATGGGGAGGGGGGGGGGGGGGGGGGGTTATTTATTTATTTTTTAAAAATGTTTTTAGTATCTTTCTTCAGTAAATATGCGGTTTTCAGAAACTTGTGCATGAGGAACATAGAACATTCTAGTGCTCTGGAAACAAAAGTTTTGCTGACAATTGTTAAGCCAAAAATGAAAGGGAATAAACCTTTTTTTCAAAGAGTGCATCTGAAATTATAGAAAATTAAATAAAAATGGGCAATGAAAGATTATTTCTTTCAATGAGGGGCTTTGGCTGAGAATCAAACAAATAATGCAACAAACTTCCAAAATTGTTTTAAAAAATTCTCTCCTGTTTGATGTCCAAATTTCCCACATGCCAAATGGTAATAATCTCTCCTTATGGAAATCAATTAATATTTTGTGCAACACAGCTAAAGCAAATAGGGACATTACACAAGTGAAGATACATAACACTGACTGGTGGGAAATTTAAACATCTGAATTCTGAGAGTTCATTTATACTGAACAACTATCACTGTAGTTAGCCTGTTGCTAAGGGGCACTCTTGTTGCTAGGGAAGTCATGCGACATCAACATTGACCTATCTGTTTTCATTTGCAATGCATTTTGGCTCCGTATACCGAATATGGTCAAAATCGGTCCAGTAGTTAGCCCGTTGCTAAGGTTGGAGCTCTTGTTGCTAGGGAAGTCACATTACGTCAACAATGACATGTCTGTTTTTATTTGCAATGCATTTTGGGTCCGTATACCGAATTTGGTCAAAATCGGCCTAGTAGTTAGCCCGTTGCTAAGGGGGCACTTTGGTTGCTAAAGAAGTTACGTGATGTCAACATTGATCTGTCTTTTTTCATTTGCAATGCATTTTTGGTCCGTATACCAAAATTGGATCAAAACCCCGGCCCAGTAGTTATCCGTTGCTAAGGGGGCGCTCTGGTTGCTAGGGAAGTCACGTGGCGTCAACATTGATCTGTCTGTTTACATTTGGAATGCATATTGGGTCAGTATACTGAATTTGGTCCAAATCGGCCCAGTAGTTAGCCCGTTGCTAAGGGGGCACTCTGGTTGCTAGAAAAGTCATGTAACGTCAACATTAATCTGTCTGTTTTCATTTGCAATGCATTCGTATACCGAATTTGGTCCAAATCGACCCAGTAGTTAGCCCATTGCTAAGAGGGCACTTTTGGTTGCTAGGGAAGTCACAAGACGTAAACTTTGATCCGTCTGTTTTCATTTGCAATGCATTTTGAGTCAGTATACCGAATTTGGGTCAAAATCGGCCTTGTAGTTGGCCCGTTGCTAAGAGGGCACTCTGGTTGTTAAGGAAGTCACGTGACTTCATCATTGATCTGTCTGTTTTCATTTGCAATGCATTTTGGGTCCATATACCAAATTTGGTCAAAATCGGCCCAGTAGTTAGCCAGTTGCTGAGGGTCACTCTCGTTGCTAGGGAAGTCACGTGACATCAGCATTGACCTGTCTGTTTCGTATACCGAATTTGATCAAAACCGGCCAGTAGCTAGCACGTTACTAAGAGGGCACTTTAAGTTGCTAGGGAAGTCACGAGACGTAAACTTTGATTGTCTGTTTTCATTTGCACTGCATTTTGGGTCCGTATACCAAATTTGGGTCAAAATCGGCCTAGTAGTTAGCCCGTTGCTAAGGGGGGGGGGGGGGGAGTGCTCTGGTTGCTTGGGAAGACGAGATGTCAACATTGATCGGTCTGTTTTTATTTGCAATGCATTTTGGGTCCGTATACCGAATTTGGTCAAAATCGACCCAGTAGTTAGCCTGTTGCTAAGGGTGCACTCTGGTTGCTAGGGAAGTCACGTGACGAGACACCATTGACCTGTCTGTTTTCGTTTGCAATGCATGTTGGATCCTTCTATCATAAATTGGTCAAAATTGGCCCAGTAGTTTGCCCTTTACAAGGGGCGTGCTTTACTTGCTATGGACGTCACGTGACATAAATCAGGGACCCATACCGAATTTGGTCAAAATCGACCCAGTAGTTAGCCTGTTGCTAAGGGTGCACTCTGGTTGCTAGGGAAGTCACGTGACGAAACACCATTGACCTGTCTGTTTTCGTTTGCAATGCATGTTGGATCCTTCTATCATAAATTGGTCAAAATTGGCCCAGTAGTTTGCCCTTTACTAGGGGCGTGCTGTACTTGCTATGGACGTCACGTGACATAAATCACCCCCCCCCCCCCCCCCCCCCCCCCCCCACACACACACACACACCCAATATATCAAGGGTTCCTTGACCCAATGAGGGTGAAAGCAATGGTGGAGAGCCATCACTTGTCCTAGCGTCTGAGTGTCCTTGAAAAAATGTAACCTCATTTGTCCCCGGTTCCTTTGGGAAAAATCCCTAAAAGTTTAATCAGCCAGAGTCATTCTCATTTTTTTTGGAAGTCTGCTACCGTATTCTCACCAGAACTGATAAAACAATAATATTTTCTAAGAACAACTTGCGGTCAAATGTGTTTCACATATCCACAGGGCTCGATTTAACCGGATTCGCATCACACTTTGCAAGCCAATTTCTGAATTTTGCGACTCAATAAATGTCGGTCCAGAGTTATTTGTGAATCAAGTTATTTTCTCAACTTTTGAGAAAAACTTCTCAGTGGTCCACGCAGTATACATCACCCAGTTCCGAGCACATCAAGTCAAATGTCTATGCCAGTTTAAGCAACATAAATCATGGAAATTCTTTTGGCAAAGTGACAATACTGACCCAAATTCCCCAATAACTGGGTCTAAATTTATTTTTAACTTTTAAGCCTTGCGGTTGTCGAAAAATGTAGTCCAATGCTCAGGGCTCGATTTAACTAGATTCACATTGCACTTTGCGAGCCAATTTCCGAATTTTGCGACTCAATAAATGTCAGTCCAGAGTTATTTGCGAATCATGTAATTTTCTCAACTTTTGCAAAAAAACTTCACAGTGGTCCACGCAGTATACATCACTCAGTTCCGAACACATCAAGTCAAACGTCTATGCCAGTTTAAGCAACATAAATCATGGAAATTCTTTTGGCGAAGTGACAATACTGACCCAAATTCCCCAATAACTGGGTCTAAATTTATTTTTAACTTTTAAGCCTTACGGTTGTTGAAAAATGTAGGCCAATGCTGCGTTACTTGAAGCCAAGATTATTGCGGAGCCTATCAGATATTTCTGTTTGAAGGTTTGACTCTGAGAAAGTTGACCAATCAGAATCATCCTCAATGAAAATTTGATATTACGTCACAAAAACCACTGTTTACGCTGTTACGTCTGTGAAGGAGTCCCCCAACACAACTTGTTTTGGGTAAATAGCCAATTTTTAAATCGTCTTTATTCTGTGAACGTAGATACAAATTTTAAAGTTTTTTTTTCAATATCTTTGGGAAAGACCAAGAAGGAGTTGGGAATGAAAAAAATTGAAAATTTGTATTGTTTTATCCATAAATCAGAATGAGAATGTGAAAGTTTATGTTCCGCAACGCAAAATGTTTGTTGGATGACCCTTTAATCTACACAATACAGATTAAAATGTGCCGATGGTGTTTGAATTGTTAAGACAAATCATGGATAATGTTCATTGGAAATGGGAAGGATTAAGAAAAACTGCAATTGTACAAGAATGAGTTTAGTGTTTTATAAAGTTAGTTGCTGAAAGAATTTTACACTGAATCAAAATTATTTTTCAATTTGGAAGTGGGTATTTCCTATAATCGTGTAGTGTTAATTGACGGTTTAAATTGACTTGCAACCAGGTCATCGGGGTCATTGCAACAGTATGCTCATTTAAAGTCCTTGAGAATTGTTGACACTGCCCTTGAAGTTGAAAAGTGCTTAGACAAAAATAGTGTTTTAATTTGATTTTTGAATGTGCAGTCGGAACCTAGTCCAAACTTGAACTCACAGTCCACAATATTATTATTAAACATAATTTTTTGGTTTGGTACGTCCTGTCCTGTGGACGTACCAAAGTTACCAAATCCAAAAATTAAATTACAGACTTTGGGTCCAAATATGTTTGGACTAGTAGTAGGAACCAGGATCCTTGTACTGGCTGAAGGCTGCAGGCCTGTAGCAGGAATAAATAAGTGAACTCGAAGACTGTGAAAGTTTTTTTTATTAATTAAATCTGAAAAATGAACAAAGAAAAACAAATGTAACTGCTGCAGCCCTGTGAGCCCTCAAAAAACATTTCAACATTGGAAACCGAACAATAAATGGATGCCCTTGTTGTCTGTAAAATAGCTAATCAGTTAGAGCTGTAGGTTTTTAAATTTCTTGTTTGGTTTCGGTTTTGGTTTTTCAGGTGGAGCAAAACCTCAGTTTGGTTTTCGGTTTGTTCATGAGGCCAAATAAAATTCAATAAAACTCATTCTTATGTCCGGAGTCATAACTGAATGGCAGTGAAATTGAGAGAAACTCAATGAATGGCCGAAATAAGCTATAATACATGAAGAATCAGGAAGGCCAATATAATAATTACCTAAATATACAGAACTTTTATTGTGCTTGGCCATTTTTTGAGGTCTGACACCTACAACCATCTTGAGGAAAGCTGCAAACACAACTAAACTGAAATGTCGGAAATTCACAGAATGTAGCCTTCCCAGAGTAGTGAGAGTACCCAGACACTGCCATTGGCAGTGTCTGGGTACTCTCACTACTCTGGGATGGCTACATTCTGTGAATTTCTTCAGCAAGAGAGTATTTTAATAAAAAACGAAAAACCTTAGATTACAGGATGTCGACGGTTTTGGTTTCGGTTTTTAAAAAAAACTAAAAACCTTGGTTCGCTTTCAGTTAACCTACAGCTCTATAATCAATTGTTGTCAACAGCTAATCAATTTTCCCAAATGTATAGCAAATCGCTATTCAATATTTTCAGATTAAATCGAGCCCTGCATATCCAAGAACAAAACTAGGGCCTCCTTCAATCCTTCAAACACACAGCGACAGAACTGCATGGGGGTGAAGTCCAAAACTGATGCCTTTGTTTACATTGTACATTACTTTTGTTTTCTGGTCTACGCAATCGGACGGAAAAGGCATTGAAAAACAACGCCGTCTAAAATCAAATAATGAGAAAGATCGCCTTAATACAGTATACTATTTACACTATTAATGCCTTCCGTTGAGGGCACTATGCTCTCATAGTGTTGCTGAGGGATGCAATAGTGCCCGAGCGATAACGAGGGCACTATTTGGTTCCCGAAGCAACACTATGAGAGCATAGTGCCCGAAACGGAAGGCATTAATGGGTTTAGTACATCACACCCAGACCATCTCCACAACATATTAAAGAAGGAATGGAGAGATAACTAACACTTTACTATTCGAAATAAAACAATGAAATTAATAACATGAAAATGTCAGGAAAACATTAAACTATCAACTGGATTCGAACTCAACGGGTAAAGTAGAATAATGTAAATAAACACATGAAACCGATCAACCAATCATGTCGTCATCAATATCGGTATCTAATAATTCGGGTGCTGATACTGTGGAATTTGTTGACTGGAAAGAGAGTTGTGTTGTTGTTTTCTCAACAGCATTCCTCGCTGCAGGCATTTCTGAATGTTCAGCATCTGCATTATCGACCATGGAACTCAAGCTCTCTGACATACCTCGTTTGACATCAGCTCTTGTGTCCGAAACGTAACTTGACAATGATTTTTCATTTCTGTGTCCCGATAAAGAAATAATATCGCGATCTTTGAATCCACAATCATTAAGAATTGTTATGGTCGTAGCACGCACACAGTGGTTGGTATATGTATCAGAAAGACCAACTTGTTTAGACATTTTTACCATGAACTCTCCTATGGAATTTTTTCCCATTGCCCTTCGCTCAAACCAACATTCGTCATTCTCGTGGTATGAATTTTTGGGAATTTGAAAGAACGCATCACACTCATGGTTTCGTTTCATAAGATATCGTTGAAAACTATTAACAGGGCACATTTTTGTGCCAGGTTCATACATTCTAGGTCCATCACCTTCATCCTTATTCGTTACACCTGTGTGATTTTTTGTTCGCTCAGAAATAGTTTTCAGGATGTATTTTCTTCCAGTGTCATCAGTTTTAACTACAAAATCACAAGCTTTAATTTCTCGAATGTTTTCTCTCCCTCTTCGACAAAAGTAAAATAAAAGCTCAAACATTACTTGATTCAAAAGACCTCTTGGAATGTCCGGATTAAACACAATTGGGTGCTGATATAATTTCCTTAGATCGCCTGAAATAGAATGAAACACTAAGCATCAAAGCAGAATAAACGTTTACACGGTAAATCACAATCGTTTGTTGTGATCGAAGATAAATAATATTCAGTGCCCTCTCTAACACTCTTATTCAAAACTATTTAATTGATAGGTCTACAATTTATTTATTTATTCATGTTTATGATAACTTTCAACATACATTGCTCCCCGTAAGGCCATACAAAGTTGATTGTCTGTTTCTCAGGCCATTTTTTCCAAAAAAGCATGCGGGCGGGCGGTTTTTTTTTTCTTTTTATTTTCTCCCCGAGAGGTTGTTTGTGGTAATTTGACCCCCAACCAAACGCCTGGTGGACCATGCAAAATTTCGCAAATATATTGGTTATTCACCACAGGGGTGTTGGCTCGGAAATGAAGTGGGGTTTGAATGTTTGTTTTTTCAGTGAAACATGAAAATTATAACACAGGACGAAAGTCACGAAACGCCTCGTGGGTGAAACGTCTCGGGTTGAAACGTCTCTGGGACAAATCAAATGTCGAAGTGCCAACTTTCAGAGATTTATTTGACCAAAAAAAAAAAAATCACTTCACAACCTGCCTAATAAAATCGTGAATCGCAATTTTTCCCCATTATATTCAAAATTATCACAACCCATTTGAACGGGCAGTTCATCCATAAATCATATTTTTTTGAAATCTGAAAATGAAATACAAAACGAATGTTTGCGTGTTTTTATTAACCAATTCGACCGCACATACCTGCCTATATGCGATTTATTTTCAACTATGACTGTTACTTTTATATCAAGCAACGGTTACTATTAGTTATCCAATTATCCTGCATCTCAAATGCATTTATTTAAATTAACTGGGAAACTCGTAACGGTTTCAAATAACAGTACACAAATTCCCAATGACGGCCATTTACAATACAAACGTTACTAAAAATAAATGCCAGGAGACTGTGTTCCATTCAACATAGCACCTGACTTTGCAGACTTTCTGAGGGTTGGTGCGAATCAAACGTGGTGCGAATCGACCATTCCCCTTTGTGACTGTTTGTTGTCAGACTGAAATACACCTTCCTTCTTGCTGTCATTATGACTTACCTTTTACAGAATAAAACACTTTCTGTCGTGAATATTGCTAGAACCCACCCACTTCATTAAGGTATGATGTAGAAAAAGCTTGAAGTGTGTTAATTTAAAATTTGCGAACGCATCAATATCGATTTACCGAAATGAGCACAATATCTCAAATTTTTTGAAGATTTTTTTTTGTGTCATAAAAAGGTTGCATGTGCACCAAAAATGACCATGCGCGCGGGCCTGAGAAACAGAGGTTCTTTTTTTGATGGCCTAATTTATCTATTTATTTATTCATGTTTATGATAACTTTCAGCAAACATTGCTGCCCGTTATTTATTTACTTTCTCTCACAACTTTTCTTATGTGTCTCTTGTCGATTTGAGTAATAAACAACACTCGTCTATTTCATGTAATTAACAAGACTGTGTATTTATACGAGAACAAATAATTACAACACTGACTTGTTCACTTTCTAGTTTTGTTGTGTTTTATTTTATTATGTATTTTTTATAGTTACCTGGCGGAATGGGTTTTTTGTGTCGGACTGTTCCTTTTCCGTCTTCTCTTGTTTTCTTCAACGTGCTGTCGAATACACGATTAGCATCTTTGAAAGCTGGGTCTGTTATTATATCAAAGTGTCTCTCATGTGGGGGTTCTTGCAAATATCTTCTTATTCCTTGACGAATAAAATCTTACAAATATGGCTGTCGTTGGAACTGGCTCAATGAGCCGGTTCCAATGACAGACATATTTGTAAGATTTTATTGACAAAGTGTCAGGATATTTCAGGTCATGTTAGCCTTCTATTGGTTAAATTTTTTCCGCTGTGTTAGTTAAAGGGTTAAATTGACTTAATTTCTTCACGCGAATCCTAGCAGAGGTGCCGCAAGAATCTACATGGATTCTCGCCGGTTTTATTACGCGAATCTTTGTGCGAATCGATTCTCGGATTCCCGTCGAAATATAAGCCCTGTAAATTTTAACCTTTTGAAACAAATGTGATACTTTTTTGACTTTTATGTGCAGGTTTTGAGGTTTGTCTTTCTTTTCTTCCAAGTGGGTATTTTTCAAGTAGAGTTTCACCTTACTGGCATATTGCCATTGTGGTTACTGTGATAGGGTATTTTTCTCAATTTTAACCCCTTAAAACAAATGTGATATTTTTTTTTACTTTATGTGCAGGTTTTTAGGTTAGTCTTTCTTTTCTTCCAAGTGGCGACTTACCTTGTAGCATATTGCCATGGTTCCTATTTTATGTTAGGATGCTTCTTGGGGCTATTTTTATAGTATTTAACCCTTTAGCTGCTTATTTACTTTAATTTTGGACTTTTGTGTGCAGGTTTTGTACTTTTGTGTGCAGGTTTTGATATTTTTTTTAAGTGGAGTTTTACCTCACTGGCATATTGCCATGGTGGTTATTGTAACATTTTCAGGGTATTTTTCTAGATTTTAACCTTTTGAAACAAATGTAATACTTTTTTGACTTTTACATGTATGTGCAGGTTTTGAGGTTTTTCTTTCTTTTCTTCCAAGTGGATATTTTTCAGGTAGGGTTTCACCTTACTGGCATATTGCCATGGTGGTTACTATGACATTATCAGTATATTTTTCTCAATTTTAACCCATTGAAACAAATGTGATACTTTTTTTTTTACTTTTATGTGCAGGTTTTGAGGTTTGTCTTTCTTTTCTTCAAAGTGGAGACTTACCTTGTAGCATATTACCATGGTTCCTAGTTTATGTTAGCATGTTTCTTAGGGGCTATTATTATATTATTTAACCCTTTTGCTGCTTATTTTTTTAATTTTGGACTTTTGTGTGCAGGTTTTGAACTTCTTTTTTTTTACTCCATCCACCCCTTTACATTGGCCACCTGTTGGTGAGCCATGGGGTACTGATACCCCCTCTAGTTAAATTTTCAAGTAACAAAATCAATTTAATACTGAATTCTAGGATGCCAGTGTTCAAGTTGAAAGAAATACATGTAATAACATCATTTATTTCGAAAGATTGACGTGGCCAACACACAGTGTCTTCTCTGGTCTTTTTGCTATTTTTATTTTCAACTATCCCAGTATTCCATATCGAACGAAAAAATGGTTGCCCCCGTTGGGCAATCCGGAAGACACATTTTTCAGTTTGTTAGATATACTGATTTATTGGAAATTGCGAATTTCTCTACATACACATGTGTGTTACATGTACCTACAGGCTTGGCAATTTCAGGAGAGCGATTTTTTAGCTCTCCTTACTGCCCTCCTGAAAGGATTAAGGAGAGCGAAAAATTGCCCTCCAAAATATTTTGGTCTGGGATGATTGAGATAACATGTATTATGCTCACATTAAATTTTTGTTGTAAAGCAAAAATGTAATTTAACTTCGAAGTCACATAACATCACGTAATTTCATTTTGAAAGTGGTTTAGTGGTAAAAGGTAATGGGTGCAACCATACCCAAACACAGTTGCAATCATTTGAAGCAAAACAGGTCACAGCAATATTTTTTTTTCTGTCAGTTTCAAGTTCAACAACTGACATCACAGTTTGAGGGGTAATTATTCAAGGAATATTGACACTATAATATACTACCATTACTACTATCCTGTCACTTGAAGCACTTGCACCAGGATGTGACTGTAGATTCAAGCAGACCTGTTGTCCAAGAAAGTCATACGCCTACTACTACCACCTTCAACCCCCCTTGGGGGGGTTGAAGGTGGTAGTGGTAGGCGTATGACTTTCTTGGACAACATGTCTGGGTACACACACAGGTCTTGTCAAGTGTGTGTTCGGTTGTTGAGTGAGACATCTAGATGTCTAAGAGATTTCGCTTTACCTTAGTAAAGTTAATAAAATCTCTGATGTAGTCTGTTGGTTTCAGTTTCAATGAGTTCGTTCAACTGGATACTTAAAATGCTGTGTAAAGCTAATTGCTCTCCTAAGCTGATTGAGGAGAGCGATTTTTTGCCTTCCTCCATTTTTCAGAATGCCAGGCCTGTACCTACATGTATAGAGCTCACTTGCATTCTCCGTTACATTTCATTACAAAGAGATGTGAACATTGTTATGGGCTTATAATTAGGGCTGTCGTGACTATCATTTTTTGTAATCGACTAATCGTGACCAGTAATCGACGGTTAGTCGATTAATAGTCGCTTCTCATGCATGATTTTTTAGCAAATCATTCTTCTGTTCGTAAAACTCTGAAAATGACAATGGCACCAGTGTGTTCAGACGAAGTGGGGTTGTGGGAACAACAAATCAGTCCCGACTGAAGCTACATGTAGTCCAATCTTGGACCCACAGTCCGTAATATAATTTTTGGGGTTGGTACGTCCTGTAGGACGTACCAACCCCAAAAATAATATTACTGACTGCGGGTCCAAGTTTGAACTAGATTGAAGCCGATGAATTAAAATGAATTTACCAAAGAACGTTCCTGCATATGTTTCCTTTCTGCAATAAGTTTCTCGAAATTTTGAACATTGAGATCTATGCATTCCCTCGTCAGTTGTTAAAATTGGATCTTAGTCTGAAGTTCCGAACTTTGAGAAGTGATCTGACGTTCTGACTTTCGTCATAATTTTGTCACTTCCGCGCTTTGGGTTTTCCAATGGGTGCATTCGTGTGTACAAGACTGGAGAAATTCAGAAGAATCTATTCTTCTCCAGTAACTGTGAGTGTTCTTTCTTACACAGTCAGTGACAGTCGTACAGTCTTCCGGATATGAATGTTAACTATGGTTAGATATTTAAAGTTGTTCAGCTTCATTGATCATTCACCTCACAAAACAATGCAATTTAGCCCCAAAGTGTAGTAGACGTGTACCACCTTGAAAATGAACGACGATCGACTAAAAATAAAAAAACGTCGACTACTTCAATAGTCGACGGTTAGCCGACTAATCGAATAATCGCGACAGCCCTACTTATAATAATTTGATAGTGTGACAGATTAACTTCCCTGTCCAGATGACGAAGGTGCAATAAATTGTTTTTTGAACAATCTTAAGGATGAATTGCTTTCTAAATAATCCAGAGATCCATTGAATTTCAAATAAGCAGGTGATTGAAATTGCAAAGAATACACACATTGTTTGGAAAACAATTTATCTGGTAGACTGTTCGGAAAAATATTTCTACTATTAAAGCACCACTTTCTGTCAAAAATTGTCGGGCCTCACCCTGATTTGCACTTAACCTGTATTTTATGTTGACAGTAGAGCATGGAGGTTTTTCGGTTCGGTTTCGGTTTTTTCCGCAAACCGAAAAACCGAGCCAACAGGGGCCAAAACAACCGTTCATACGGTTTTTGCATACTTTGATGCTAAACTTCAAAATTTACAACGACCCCCTCGCAATCTCATTTTGAAAATGACAACGGACATCAGCAGAATGGGCAAATCCAAAAGCGATTATTTCCGTATAATTATGTCCATGTTTTAGTCGCTCCCACATATAAATTGCACCCAATATTTTCAGCCAAAATACCTCCCCTGCGACTATTACATGTACCGTTGTATAAGTCGCACCCTGACAGCCATGTCTGGCTAGTGATGTTCACAATGATCACCATCAAATTTGATAATTTTGTCAATTATTCCTCCAAAACATAACTTATTAATTATTCAAAACACTATTTGCCATTGTCAGGCCTGTCATTTTAAGGAGGGCAACTGTGTTTTGCAAGTATTATTTCCTAGATGGGTCGGGTAACAAAGGGGTGATTGAAATGCAGTATATAAGTGATGTTTAGACATAATTTCTACACACATCATGAAGGCGAGTGATTAATTGCTCCCCTAGTGAAAAGGTTAGGAGAGTGATGGCGAGTGAGAGTGAACACTTTCCTTTTCCTTCAATCCCTGCATTTGATACTACAGTTAAAACTAGAAGTCCTGTCACGAACTGTGCGCTTGTCTAGGCATAATTGCACATAGGAATTGCGTGCAATTGCCATATCGAATGGCATCCCTAGCATGGTGGGTTCTCCTGGTTACTCATAGCAAACACATGCAATGTTTCTGCCAATGGACCTCCGGGTTACCCGGAGGTCCATTGGCTGAAACATTGCTTGTGCACAGGCCATATGGACAGAATTTGATAGTCTTACTATGGTCATAATGTGTAGATTAACTCGCAAATCGACGTGCTATTTATGCGCATTTCATGACAGGACTTGTAATTTTAACTGTATATGCACAACCCAAACAATAAAGATGGAGAAATATGGTAAAATTACCAATCTCAAGGACAGACACCAGTGCCCCTCCTGTCAGATCAATGGGGAGGAGTGGGGAAATGGCCCTCCTGAGTTCATTTAAGGCGGGCTACCATTGCTCTCCTCCCATTTTGAAAATGACAGGTCTGCATTATCATTGATTGAACTTTTAGGTAGTAATAATGAACTAAATTGCCATTTTTATACCTTTTCTTCTTTTTCAGATCTCGACTGTTCCTTCAAATCAACGTGTTGTCCATCCCTTTCAAAGAAAAATTGGATGGTAAGGTTATCCGTTTGCTCAATAACCATTATTTTTGCCAAGTTTGTTTGTGTGGGAGGCACACAAAATAATCGATGTTTTGGTTATAAATTTTCAGCATTCATTTGCCATTCATTGCTGATCTGCTATTGCCTTTACTGCAGTTTTGCCAGTGGCTGTTACTTATTTAAATTTGAGGGCTGTGGTTGAGAATTTTCATGGAAAAAATCCGCTGCTTGAAATTTCAGTACAGTTTGGCCATCTTAATAGGATAACTCTGAATTGAATATTCCTGTTCATTGCATGCGATTTCCAAACACCAAACCATTTACCATACCTTCAAGAATGTTCCAGGCGTTTAGATTTCCTCAATTCACACCGTTTACAGGTGTGCCCAAATTAGAGAAGGTGTGAAGACCTCAAGAAAATATATAAATTCTCTGTGCCTCTTCTATATTTGAGAGACCTTCCATCATAATAAGACCATAGAAACACAAACAAATTCATGGTAATAAAACATAACAGGTTATTTCTGGTTTTAATGTGCCCAAATTGCAGGGCTAAAATTTCGACGAGAATCCGAGAATCGATTCGCACAAAGATTCGCGCAATAAAACCGGCGAGAATCCATGTAGATTCTCACTGCACCTCTGCTAGGATTCGCGTGAAAACAATTGAGTCAATTTAACCCTTTAACTAACACAGCGGCAACAAATTAACCAACAGAAGGCTAACATGACCTGAAATATCCTGACACTATGTCAATAAAATCTTACAAATATGGCTGTCATTGGAACCGGCTCAATGAGCCGGTTCCAATGACAGCCATATTTGTAAGATTTTATTGGTAAATATTGTTCATTTAATTATTTTATCATCTATTTATTATTTATTGTTTAAAAATTATCAAATTTAGATTTAAAAATTAAAAAGGTGTGTTGGGTAAAATGTTAACATGTGTTATCAGAATACAACAGTGGTTCAACCATGGTGGTGTCATGGGATCCTGGGACGCTCATAGTAGGTATGGATTCTCGCAACCATTTTCACGAGAATCCAAATGGATTCTCACAAATTTAGACGAAATATAAGCCCTGAAATTGGGCAAAACTGTGTGCCCAAAATAAATGTATTCAAAATCCTGGGAGCACGGTGGCTCAGTGGTTATGGCATTAGACTTCAAACTGAAAGGTCCACAGTTCGATCCCTGCCAGGGGTAACTGCACTGTGTCCTTGGGCAAGGCACTTAATCCAATTGCCCCTGTGAGGGCATGGTGAAGCCATGTATTAAGGCATACTGCACTTTGATAGTGCACTTGTCTTCAAACAGTGTTAACCCTGCTTGTATGTAGTTAGTCTGTTGGGGAGTCTGACAGTTGCTTGCTGGTTCTCTCTGGGTAGTCTGGCTTCCTCCACCCATAAAACTGTTCTCACAAGGTGACCCTGGCTTTTGAAAGTTTGGTTAAACCCCAATAAATAAAATATATCTTCAATACAAATTTTACCTGCTAATTGCATGAAGGTTCTTGAGAAAACTCCTGTTAATTGAATAAAGTAAATAATCTTGTAATATGTCAGGAAATGAACTTGACCATCACCAAAATCCAATAGTTTAAGGACCCATTTAGCGTCAGTACATCCAGTACAGGTGTTTCATGTATTAAATCTTGTTTGTCATAAATGACAAAATCCCTTTTAAATCACTTGCTTGTGGCAAAATGAAAAAATGTATATCTCCACACCTGAAGATGTAGTTTTAAATTACTTTTGATTGCATTATTAGTTCTATCTGTACAATTTGAAACCAAATCAGAAAATTTAGATATTCATATATGCCCAGGGTTCGTACAGGCTCGAAAAGTCCTTGAATTGCCAACCTTGGCCCTAAAAAGGACACAAAATATGTAATCGCCTCAAAAAGCTCTTAAAATTTGCTCAACTGCCTTGAAAGGTCCTTAATTTAAATTATATCTGTAGTGTGAGTTCCTATTGTGTGGGCAATGTGCCTGTTTTATTGACTAATATTAAGCATCAGTTTTATATGGGTTGAGGTGAATTCTACAAGTTAATTTAATTCAGACCAACACAAACATTGCTCGCGTAAAGTCTCTACCACCACAAGTAATCTAATACTGCTAATAGATCTGCCAGTGCACTCAGTTGGAGGTTAACAAAATCCTAAACAACTGAAAATAGCTGTTTTGAGAGTAATAACAAAAAGCTTTCGCATCCATTTAAAAATATTGATTAGTCTACCCTACACATTCACTTAGTAGCCATCCTACTTAATGAATTCATGTTCCTTGGTCGGATAAGTGACCTGTCAGATTCAAAGGGTTAAGGGCATTTTTTTATCCCCTGCCGACAAAGTCAGGAGAGGGATATTCAAATGGTGTTTGTCCGTCTGTTTGTTAGTCCATGTTTACAAGTGGCTAATGTGTAGGGCTGTCACGATTTTTTAATTTAGGAATCGATTAATCGTAGCAAATAATCGATTAATCATACCTAGATGACCCTCCTCCCCCTCTCCCTCTCTTTAAAGTCGTTAATAATGAAGTTCAAGTCAGTTGACAGGGTTCCCGCGGGCCTTGAAAAGCCTGGAATTTCAAAAATGAAATTCAAGGCCTTGAAAAGCCTTGATTTGGCTCCCTGGGCCTGAAGTTCGCAACTGACGACCGGTCTTGATTATTGCACTGATGGTTCAAAAGTTCGGAACATCAAAGCTTTGAATGTATCAAAAAGACAAATGCTTCTAACGGCTTTTTGAGGTTTATCGTCGATGTTCTTGACCTTTTACCCTTAGAAACATCACTTTCATCAAATTTTTTTAATTATTAAATGTCTAAAACGGGGTAAAATTTACCGATTCTTCAACAACAAAAAATACTAATCGATTTCTGCATGACCGATTGACAATCGATTAATCGTGACAGCCCTACTAATGTGGCTAGGATTTGACAAAAATGGATATTTATGTGGCTAATTTCTATTATGAGAGTAGCCACATAACAGCTTTTTTTAGACATCTCTAAAAATCATCTGTATGACTAAATAAGACACATTAACTCTTAGAAGCCGGGAGTCAAGTTTTCTTGCCTGTGATGTAATACGGCAGGTAATCTGGCTGTAACGGTTCGGCTTTCTTTGGGCTGGGGGAGAATTAAATACTGAGCAGGTACTTCTAGTCAAGAGTCGTTGTTATAGCCCCATATTTTCTTGAGATTGATATATATATCTTTAATTGATAATACTATGAGACTGATATTTTTCTGCATATTCTGACTGGTCTGACTCATCTGCACTGAGTGACCTTTGTTTACATCTTTGTTACACTAATCTATTTTTAAAGCATTGTACATATGGCTGTTGATTGTTTAATTGTTTAAGTTAGTAGGTCAAGGACCTTGTTTACTTGAATTATGACAGAATCACCTAGAAACTAATAGAACTTTGTAGAAACTTCCTCCTCTGGGACATTCTATCTGGGTACTGTATAAAGGTTTGTCAACAGAATTCAAAAACTCATTTTTAAAAGCCGTTTCAAAAAGACTCACTTCAGTTGTTTCCATTGGAAATTATTATTGTTCTAGGACAGTGCATTTATTATAGAAGCAGTGCTTCTTTGTGAATTTGGAAGATTGATTCCAAAAGAGAATTTTGAAGAGAATCTATTCGTCTTGGAAAAGAGAATTTATACTTTCTGTGAAACAGAATAATATTATTTTGTGAAAATCCAGGATTCTACTGGATTATTTGGAAATTACCTGTGGCACCGATACTTCTTGGATTTTTACTCCATTTGAATTTTACAGAGCATTTTATTATATTTTATTGGAGGCTGCTGAAATTTCTAAGTGAAAATTTTATTACAAATCTATGGGATACTGTTTCTGAAGACACATTCTTGGATTTAATACAATCAGCTGGAAAATTTCTTCACGACATACATGTACTTCACCATTGGATTACTGGATTCTGTCAAACTGTATTTTGGACTAATTCTATAATTGATAAGTACCACTGTTTTTATTTTCTGTAAACCAATTAGTGTGAAAGATCTTTGCATCATTTTTTTTATATTATTTTTTTTAATTAAATTTCAGAATAGTTAAATTCATAGTTATTGTTGCTAATTCTCAGATTTCTTTCTGTTACCAATATCAATAATATTTCCATACCGTAATAGTCGTCTGCCTGAATAGGCAGATGACACTTGACTAGAAGCACCTGCTTTAGTTTAGTTTTTCGCGGTAGGTCATGTTCAATAAATTCATTCTGATTCCCCGGCTTTAAGAGTTAAAGGTTGGAAAAGCAGTCTCCAAATATTCAGACATCCATCCATTGGCTGCCACATAATTGATGGCCTCATAAAAGTTGAGAAGCCACTTAAAAATATAAGACACATAAAATTATATATGGACAACCCGATAAAAGTTGGGAAGCCACTTAAATATATCTGGACAGCCACATAAAAGTTTGGAAGCCACTTAAAAATATAAGCCACATAAAATATATGTACATTGGACACATAAATAACCATTTGTTAGTAAAAAAGCCACATAATTGGCAGCGACATAATTTATAGCCACATAAAATTTGAGAAGTCACTTAAAAATATAAGCCACATAAAATATGAATGGACTTTGGACACAAAAATAGCCATTTGTTAGAAAAAAGGCCACAATTTTTAGAAGACACTTAAAAATATAAGCCACATAACTGTTGATTGCACAATGGAGCCACATTAATTGAGAAGCCATTTAAAAATATAAGCCACATAACTACTTACAGCCACATAATTGCTAGCCACATATCTACCCATCTGTTAGTACATCTGTCCGTCACAAACTTTGTCCTCTTAACTCTTCCTACAGTTTTCAGTGGATTTTTACAAAACTTGGTCCGAAGTATCAGTATCAATGTGTGGTTAAAGACCTTGGTAATAGCAAAATTTCCATCACAAATGCTTGTCCGCTCAACTCTTGCATTTTTTATTGGATTTTGTGCAACTGGGTGTGCAGTATGAGTATGATGTGTACATGTGCATGGAAAGGAAGTTATGATTAAAATAATTTTTTCCGAGTTATAGTGCTTGTTCCCATCATAACATAAAGTCGGCAGGGATCATATGGATGTCGTAAGACTCTCTTGTCAGAATCTATGAAACTAAGAATCAAATGAAAATTCTGCAAGAATCTGAGTTGATTCTCGGTTTCCCTTAGAATCATTTGTGATCTCTGGTGGTATCTTCCATATCAGTTCAATGGAAGCAATTGGAAGAGTCCATATTTATTATTCAGGGGTGGACCAATTATATTTTCAACCAGCAGCCCTAAGGCTTAGGGCTGCACATTGAGAATATTGATTGGTCTACCCCACACATTCACCTAGCAGCTATCCTACTTAATGAGTATGACAGATCATGTTCCTGAGCTGAAAAAGCAGCCTCTCTTGTTCAGTGGGTTAAGCCCTGCTAAATGTTGTCAAATTTTGTTTCTAGGAGAAGTGGTCTTCCAATTACCGAGGGCAAGAACATAAGAAAACATCCTGATGGCTTTGAAAACTTTGATGATTACTGGTCCGAGTCGGGTATGTACAGTTATCTTCAATAACTTCATGCTCAAGTCTTTTTCGAAAGAATCAGTTTTACAGATGTTTTCAACAGACCCCACAAAATGTGATATCCCTCAAACAAATGGTTATTGTGTTGTTGGATATTTTTTTTACATTACGTTTTCATGAAATATGGATGGATATAATAATGCAGGAATGAAGTGAAGAATCTGAAAACATCTGCACCACAATCAGCTTATCCCTTTACCCAATGCAGACGATATCAAAATATATTATTTTAAATATCATTTTTTTTTGTTTTTCAAACAATTTCCACAAAACCATATCATGTGACCCCCTCACTGGAACGAGCTCACCGAGCTCGCTCCAAAGAGGGGTCACATGATATGGTTTTGTTGAAATTTTTTAAAAAATAGTATTTTTTCAGCTGCTGAATTTGCATATTACGTGGGTGGTTGTGGCTGATTCGTTGGGTAAAGGGTTATAACGTGCATTGTATTTAGTCAAATTATGAACAGTAAACAGAATAAGGCAATTTTATCATCACCTCTCAGCACAACTGCAAACTGCAACCTAGTATCTGGCTCTGTGTCATGTCTGTCCATCCAAAAAATAGTTGCCAATAACTACAAAAAGTGGCCTGTTAGTTTTTAGCCTTTACCAAACAAGATAGTCTGTTGTACTTGCCAACAGTTTTTTTTGAATAACTGAAAACTTTTCATTTTTGCCACAAAGACATAGCTAATGTCCCTCTCATTAAAATGTGATCACATTATCGGGTGCCATTATAGCCAATTGCACAGTTATTTTGATTTGGCACCCAAAATTCTTTGTTGGTTAAAATTTTAGCACCAATATTTCCTTTTACTTGTGAAGGAAAGGCATAGCAACTGTGAAGAACACAAGCGATGACAAAAATTTTTATTACTTCACATACATCGGTGGAATTGATAACAGATTTTCGTGAAACACATTCAAACCCATTGATTTTGCCAATGAGGTGTTAGAAATAGTGTTTGGATAAACTTTCAACCTTAACCCTTTACCCAACGTAACGGCCAAAACCGGCCAGCGCTATTCTAAAAAATCGCCAATTAATTTTCAAAATATTTTCATTTTTTGTCTCAAAAATATAGGTTATGACCCCTCGTTGGAACGAGCTCGTCGAGCTCGTTCCAACGAGGGGTCATAACCTATGTTTTTGAGACAAAAAATGAAAAAAATTAGTTATTCAAGAATTTTTTTTGCAAGTGTCGTCTGCTTTTCATGTTAGGTAAAGGGTTAACCCTTTGAACACCGGTGGTATCTTCCATGCCAGTTAAATGGCAGAAATTGGAAGTGTCCATATCCATTATTTGTTTAGAGCAATAATATTTTCAACGTGCAGCTTTCAGGCTGCATGTTCATACCAGAAAATAAGTGGTCAGACAAGCACAATGTCAGGTACGAAAAGGGTAATGTCAGACTGAGATTTAAAGTCATCAGTCAAAATGTCTGATGCCAAAATTATCAATGAAGTTCAGTGATCAGAACATCATGCATGCTGGAAATCATGTACATAACTAGCAAGCCTAAAATTAATGATTATTGTGATTTCTGGTCCTGGCAAGTTGGGAAGTGTGAAGAAAGTGACTGCACAGCTCATCAGTATTAACAGCATGTGAAGAAATACGATCTGATATAGCCATACATGTATCTAAATTATGTCTGAAGAGTAATTCAGTTCCAATTCAGAATGAAACCAGTCATACCTTGTTTGGCCGGGCTCAATGAGCTCTGCCAAACAAGGTATGGTTGGATGAATCTGAGCAGCTTTAAGATGAAGGTGTACACACAAAACACATTATTTCGATGTCTCAAACTCCATTTTGTAATATGTCAGATATCATTCTTAAATGACAGACATGATTCATTTGCTGTCTGACATTTTGTCTGGAAGCGCAAGGAAAATTATTTTCAGGCTTGTGCACGTTGAAAATATTAATTGTTCTACCACACATGTTCACTTAGTCGCATCCTGCTTAATGAAATTATGATGTATCATGTTGCTGGACCGGAAAAGCGGTCTCTTGTGTTGTCTTTATTAAAACATAGTAGGTTGTCAACTTTACAAAAGGTGGAATTTAATTAGATGAATCCTTCATACTATTGCAAACTTATCTAATTAAATGCTGCCTTTTGTAAAAGCTTATGGACCGCTAAGCCCAGTGGATTAACAATAATCAGTTGATTATCATCTAAATGCAACAGCAGGTGTACGTACCAACAGCATTCACCATGACCATTGATTGAAGCAGAAGCCTAGATATAACTTACAGTACATTTTTATATGCCCGTTTTGAAAAAACGGGTCGTATTATGGTATACCGCTGTCTGTCTGTCCGTCCGGTCATATGTCGTACGATAACTCAAGAACGCTTTGAGAGATTTTCCTGATTTTTGGGTAGGTGGTGTATATCGTTGGAGGGAAGCTCCCACTCGTTTAGTGTCGCCGTTTGATTAGTCATTCTAGAGTTATGGGACTTTATTACTTAGAAAATTGTTGATTTTTTACACGTCGTACGATAACTCAAGAATGCTTTGAGAGATTTTCGTGATTTTTGGGTAGGTGGTGTATATCGATGGAGGGAAGCTCCCTTTCGTTTAGTGTCGCCGTTCGATTAGTCATTCCAGAGTTATGGGACTTTATTGCTTAGAAAATTGTTGATTTTTTACACATCGTACGATAACTCAAGAACGCTTTGAGAGATTTTCGTGATTTTTGGGTAGGTGGTGTATATCGATGAAGGGAAGCTCCCTTTCGTTTAGTGTCGCCATTCGATTAGTCATTCCAGAGTTATGGGACTTTATTACTTAGAAAATTGTCAATATTTTACACCTCATACGATAACTCGAGAACGCTTCAAGAGATTTTCACGATTTTTTGGTAGGTGGTTTATGTTGATGGAAGGAAGCTCCCTTTCAGTTGGTGTCACTGCTCAATTAGTCATTCCAGAGTTATGGATCTTTATTTTTCACATGTCGAACAATAACTTGAAAATGCTTAGAGCAATTTTCATGATTTTTTGGTTGCAAGTATATGTTGATAGAAGGAATCTCCCTTTCGATTTGTGTGGCTGTCCGATTTGTCATTCCAGAGTTATGGGACTTTATTCATCAAAATATAGGCAATTTTCCACATGTTGGACTTTGAGCAATTTTCATGATTTTTTGGTGGCAAGTATATGTAACCTGACAAGTACACATGTATACTCATATTGTGTAGTTCCCTCTTGTAATTAATAACGGGCGTATCATGCGCTCATGGCGCAGCTGTAGATTGTAACAAAAACGCCACCGTGGTGTGTTCTCCACTGCATAGTTCCAGTGGGCTGCAGGGGACGACTGCTTTCAAAACACTGTGACCTACTGTAACCATAAGTGTTCCAGATTAGCTTTATTGCCTTTGCATGTCCGTTTGTCTGCTGCTTAATTAACAGTGGTGTCTTGTCGACTTTTGTACTCCAACAAACAAGACATCTGCATGTGTTGATGTCAGTAGAAAATTGGAGGAGGCAGATGCACACTATTGCTTAGGTTTGAGAATCGAAACAGCGGGCTCGGTTTGGTTATGTACAAAGACCTGACCATTTGCGGCACCAAACTGTTCTGTTTGCGCAAGTTCCCAAGCTCACATTTTCATTTGCAACTGTATTGGTGATGAACGTTTTGTTTGCTGTAAGTGTTACCACAATGCCCCATGAGTCCCGAAAATATCCACAGCACATGTTTTGAGAAGCTTTTTCACCCCCAACCCCCTCCCTCACACACATGCAGTCAATAGCATATCTACAGTCAGTCAATCAATGGGCGACAAAAACAAAAAAGAAGAAAAGATAACTTTTTAGTCGAGTTGTGCGAAGTCAAACTCAACTTATAGTATGATGAATGGCAGGTGGGCGTAAACAATTATGTTTCCGGATGATAACTTGATAATGGTTCGACCCATGTTCGTGAAACTTCATAGGTAGGTTGGCATCAGTGAGAGGAAGAACCCTATTTATTTTGGACTTGCTTGGTCAAAGGTCAAGATCACAGTGACCTTGAACGTAGTAAATTGTAAACAATTGGTTTCAGGATGATAACTTGACTGTGGTTCAATCCACATTCATGAAACTTCATATGTAGGTTGGCCTTCATGAGAGGAAGAACCATATTTATTTTGGACTCACTATGTCAAAGGTCAAGGTCACAGTGACCCTGGACATAGTAAATAAAAACAATTGGTTTCCGGATGATAACTTGATAATGGTTCTACCCATGTTCATAAAACTTCATAGGTAGGTTGGCATCAGTGGGAGGAAGAACTCTATTTATTTTCGACTCGCTAGGTGAAAGGTCAAGGTTACAGTTACCTTCAACATAGTAAATTGTAAACAATTGGTTTCTGGATGATAACTTGATAATGGTTTGACCTTCATTCATGAAACTTCATAGGTAGGTTGGCCTCGGTGAGTGGAAGACCCCTACTTATTTTGGTCTCCCTAGGTCAAAGTTCAATGTCACAGTGACCTTGAACATAATAAATCGTAAACAATTGGTTTCAGATGATAAGCTGATAATGATTAAACCCACTTTTGCGCTATCACAACTTAACATTGGATCCGTAATCCTATCGGCATTTTTTTTTTTTTCATTTTTTAGTAACTGGGGTGGGGAAAGAATCTATTCCATACATTTCTAAAGTCACTTTTATGAAGGGAAAATTCACCTGCGCAACTTTTGGACGCAGTTCAGGTGGGTACATGCGTTAACTTCCTTATCACCAAATCCTAAAGAATCTCTGCAAAAAACACTCAAGGTGTTGGATTTCCACTCATGCAAGTTTGACGAAAATGCACAAATGCATAGCTTATTCAGCAGCTGAACCATTGGGTTTTTGTAAGAAGCAACGTGTGGTTAAAAAGTTCACAGCTGTGCTCGCAATTATTTTCTGCACAGAAACTTCACTCTGTGGGTGTTTTTGTATGAAACCACTCTTCTTGTCTGGAGCTGAAATTTTGTCAGGTTACGGGTTATAGGGTAACCGTGATCATCTTCAGTGCAAGAGAAATATTCATTTTGAACTTGAAGCTATAGGCTGAAATGCAAATGTTACGAAAACCACTTTGGAGATGATTTGTCTTAGGTTTCTCCAGCCACATGTTATTTGATCACTGGAAAAGTTTGAAAAAACTTGCTGCCTTTACGGAAAAAAAAACAATTTTCAATATGTCCTTTCAAACGTTTTGTTGAATATAGATTTGAAACTAGGGCTGGCACGATTATGAAATTTCATGATCAACTTTTGAAGAATAATTGATTAAAGTCGACTTTAATCATATTCTGTGACCATTAGACACAACTATACAGAAAACAATATGTTTGGTCATTAGTTCCTCAGACCGGACACTCTTTATTCATGCAGGCATACTGCTGCTCTCTGAGGAAAATTCAGACACCTGACCATCTAAGGCTGAACCTCAGCCTAGGCTTAGGTTTGGACCTGAGGTGGTCAAGAGTCCAATAATAGCTGCATTGAGATTTAAGAAGGAAATTGCACTCCTTGGTCCTTGGCATACTGAGAAGGGCAATTATTTGTACTCCTATACTACAGTAGAACCTGTTTTGAGAGACCGCCCTTTGGGCCACACAAAAGTGGTCTCTCAAGGCAGGTTGTCTCTCATAACAGGTTTCAGGTTTTCTCAAGTCAGTAAATAACCAACCACAAAATTCAGAAATGGAAAAGAATAGATTTTTGTAATTACTTTGCAGTTGTTCTTTTTTATGAAGTTTTTGTAACAAATTGAAATGGACTGTTATAAAAATAAATTAGTGTTGAAAATCTTCAATGAAGATTTTCAACACTAATTTATTTATATAATTTTTATAACAGTCCATTTCAATTTGTTACAAAAAGATTTTCAACGCATTTATTTTTATACCTATCTGTCACATTTCAGGTATGTATGAAATTGTTTATTCAGCTGTAATCCTCATCTTTTCACAGGGGTCTTATAAAAACATCTCAATCTTTAATGAGTTAGCAAATGACACCCAATTAAGAGCTTTTAATTATGTTAGTATAACCACAATGGATTTTCCAATTCCAGAACAGGTAAAAAGCTTTTGTCATGGTTTCAGTCTTCAAAGGGGCGGTCTCTCAAGAGAGGTCCATTATGGCATAAAAATACAAGTTGGTACCAGGTCACAGTGGTCTCTCAAGACAAGTGGTCTCCCATAGCAGTTCCATTATAGAGTAAAACCAATAGGTGCCTGGCAGATGTGGTCTCTCAAGACAGGTTTTACTGTACCCAGATGCTCAGACCTGGTGTCATGTGTTGTATCTTTATACTTTTTTCCCATATCACTTACAGTTTACCCCAAACAGCCATGTGTTGACTGAACGTTCAGCAGCAAATGAGGTTTCCACCTATTTCTAGCGATACTTGGTACACGATTTTTCTGTTGATCAACAAAATACATTAATGTAGTACCCACGGAAATGAGATCTCACTGCTCCAGTGCCTTTTTTAACACACGGCACCAAACAGTGACGCTGGCCTTGGAAAGGTTTTTTTCGGGGTTGGGGGGTTTATGAAAAAGAAATGCCCCTTCCCTGACTTACCTGTCCCCCATAAAAATGCCATCTTGTACATCTGATGGGTATGGGAAATGTCCTTGAAATGAAAATATGCAGTCGTGGGGAGGTGGGGGTAAATATCCAGGTAGGTGTCCAGGGCAGAAGTCTATATGGATGCATACCTCAGATTCAAAGGTCATACCCAAGCCAGAAAATAAGCAGACTGTCATCTGCAAAATGAGGTCCCCAGAGGGCGAATTTAGTGATGCTACCCTGCACAGCAGGGTAGCATCACTAAATTTACCCTCTGTGAACCTCAATCTGAATCCGGGTCTCAAAACTAAACAGAAAGAAGTACCCAGAGGATAAATTGGCCCACTGTAAGGGATAGAATAAGCACTTAACCCCGCTTGTTCACATGGGGACACGATGACACTGTGTACTAAGGCATACTGCACGTCGATGGTACGCATGTCTTCAACCAATCTAACCCCGCCTGTGCTGCAGTGCAGAGTTACGATGTTGGGGAGCTGGCAGCTGCTCGTCGTTGCTCGGTTGTTATCTCCGGATACTCCGCCTTCCTCCACCCGTAAAACTGTCACGGTCATGATTAGCCATTGTGCATAAGTATATGACCTTAAACACCAATAAATAAATAAATAAATAGTATGGGATAGCATCATCAAATTCACCCTCTGGGAACCTCATTCTGCAGATATCAGCCTGCTTATTTCCAGGCCCTCCCTATAGTTGCCGCCCTGTCTTTCTATCTGTCTGTCCATCCGAAAAACAAATGGTTTCCAAATGATAACTCTAGTTTGCCCTGCTGTATGAGCTTATAACTTTGCGACATTACTACCTACCGTAAGATGCAGGTCAAGTTCAATTTTTACCATTTTGTCATTTACCGTTCCAGAGTTATGCCCTTTGAATTGAAAAGTCCCAAAATGGTAAAAAAATCAATGGTTTCTGGATGATTACACCAGTTTGCTTTGATGTTCAACCTAATAGTTTTACAACATTTCTACCTTCTGAGAAATGCAGGTCAAGTTAGATTTTCTCTGTTATGGCAGTTACCGTTCCAGATTTCTTCCTTGAAAAGTCGCAAAATGGTAAAATCAATTTTCAGATAACTCTAGTTTGCTTTGTTGTGCGACCTCATAATATTTCAACGTTACTATCAACCATGAAATGCAGGTCAAGTTCTATTTTCACCATTATGGCATTTACCGTTCCAGAGTTAGACCCCTTGAAAAGTTGCAAAATGGCAAAATCAATGGTTTCCAGATGATAACTCCAGTTCGCTTTGATGTGTGACCATATCATTTTGCAACCTTACACTGTACCATGAAATGCAGGTCAATTTCGATTATGACACTTACCATTCCAAAGTTATGTTACTTAAAAAGTTGCAAAATAGTAAAATCAATGGTTTCCGAATGATCACTCTGCAGTTAAAACTAAAAGTCCTGTCATGAACTGTGCGCTTATCTAGGCTTAATTGCGCGTATGGATTGCGCGCAATTGTCATATCGAATGGCATCCAAAGCATGGCAGGTTCTCCTGGTTACTCATAGCAAACAGAGGCAATGTTTCTACCAATGGACCTCCGGGTTACCCAGAGGTCCATTGGCTGAAACATTGCTTGTGCACAGGCCATATGTGCAGAATTTGATAGCCTTACTAAGGTCATAACGCATAGATTAATGCGCATATCGACGTGCCATTTGTACGCATTTCATGACAGGACTTCTAGTTTTAACTGTAGTTCACTTTAATATTAAACCATATAATTTTGCAACCTTACTACCTACCATGAAATGTAGGTCAAGTTCGATTTTCACTGTTATGGCATTTACCATTCCAGAGTTATGCCCCTTGAAATGAGGCAATATGGTTAAATGATAAAACATTTCTTAGGGTATCTTATTAAACGCCCAGGGCATGTATAATCAATCCTGTTTATACATTCATCCTAATTAAGCAGTGAACTGTCTTCAAAGGCCAGTTTAATCTTCTTCCCAAGGAGCGTTTAATACAAGTTTACTCATCTTTACTATGTACTGTTACCCTTCTCCTTCCATATGCCCCTTTTCGCCTTAGAATTCCTAAATTTTGTCCGGAGATTTTCTCAGATGTTTATGTGTTGATTCTTTTGAAACTTGGTATGGATGTTCACTACCAAGGGAACCTGTGCACCTGCGATTATAGTTCGATTGGACTTTGTTTGTCAGATTTATGTCCCTTTTGTCTTAGAATAATCATGGCGGCAGAGGTTATGGACAGGCCCATTTGGGACCGTCATGGCGGCAGAGGTTATGGACAGGCCCATTTGGGACCGTCACACCTTTAGTTTTATATTGCTTAAACCATTTCACAGTTCTGCACTTGTAAAAATCAATATGTTGTTTCCGTGAATTTGCATTTTGGGGAGAATCTGTTGGCTGTGTTGACTTTTTACTTGTTTTCGTTCTCCGAGGGCCTGGATACATTCCAACACTTGTTTTTTATTGCTGAGAACATTTTGGAAAAGTGAATTTTCTATTCAGCTGTAAAACATGCATTCTATCAGGATCTCAGCTGACACTGTCTGTCAAATCTTTCACCATTATGCATTTACCATTCCAGAGTTATGCCCCTTGAAAAGTTGCAAAATGGTAAAATCAATGGTTTCTGGATGATAACTTTAGTTCGCATTGATGTACGTCCTTATAATTTTGCAGAATTACTACCTGCTGTGAAATGCAGGTCAAGTTTGATAGTCATTGGTATGACAAACATATTAGCTCTGTCAAACAAGGTATAGTTGGTTAAATATTTGCCCAACAAGTGCAAAATAGAGTCCTAGAAGAGACTTTCAGGTGATGAGGCAGATTTTCTATGACAAGAGAGGTGCTTGAAAAACGAGAATTTATTTTTAACAGCCTGATATATTTTAACATAATAGTTCTCTAAAATTATTGTTAATTTTCAAAAATATAAAACATTTTCCTGGTATACACAAGCTTAACACCACTTGCATTCATTTGTTTTACAGAGGCAGAGAGTACTTTTGAAGTATCTTCATCCCAAGAAAAAAATGAACAGATTCCAGAAACTGTTAACTCCAAAACAGACCTCATACTGCCAACTAATCCAAACTCCAAAGCAGACCTCAAGCGCCCATCTAATCCAGTTCAGAAGAATGGGCGTTTTACAAGATATGTGAGTAGATTTGAGGCATTTGTGGTTTGCAGTGTTCTTTTTAGCTCACTTGACTGGAAGTGCTTCTTGTGTTTTATCTTCAGAAATTGAAAATAATTACTAACTGAAAAATCTTTCCCACCGCGATTAGAGCTGTAGATTAACTGAAACCGAACCAAGGTTTTTAGTTTTTTTAAAAAAAAACTGAAACCGAAACCGTCGACATCCCGTAATCTAAGGTTTTTCGTTTTTTATTAAATACTCTCTTGCTGCAGAAATTCACAAAATGTAGCCATCCTAGACAAGTGAGAGTACCCAGACACTGCCAATGGCAGTGTCTGGGTACTCTCACTACTCTGTGAAGGCTACATTCTGTGAATTTCCGACATTTCAGTTTAGTTGTGTTTTCAGCTTTCCTCATGTTGCGTGTAGGTGTCAGACCCCGAAAAATGGCCAAGCACAATAAAAGGTCTGTATATTTAGGTAATTATTATATTGGCCTTCCTAATATTTCATGTATTATAGCTTATTTCGGGCATTCATTGAGTTTCACTCAATTTCACTGCCATTCAGTTATGACTCCAGACATAAGAATGAGTTTTATTGAATTTTATTTGGCCTCATGAACAAACCGAAAACCGAACCGAACCGAGGTTTTACTCCACCTGAAAAACCAAAACCGAAACCGAACAAGAAATTTAAAAACCTACAGCTCTAACTGCGATTTAGTAGTAATCCGCCCTGTACATACTGTAGTCTCAATATTGTTTTTCTAGTTGATTGGTTCAGTTTGTGATTTCACATCTTATCTTGGTAATAGCGCATTTTATACCATGGTTACCTATTCTACTATATATGAAGAGCCTATGACATAAATTTTAGCTTTATACCCCAACTGTGGTGAACACGCCAGCAGTGGGATTTCAATAGTTAAAATTTACATATACACTGGAACTACATCCTTGACCTTTGGTGACGTCGACATGAATGCGAACCTGTCTAAATTTACCGCATGCTGCCTCTCAAAGAGTGAAATGAAAGTGGCAATTATTTATTATGTTTTTAAATGAGTTTACCTCATAAAACACCAAAAATTAACAAATATGCATTGCCTCATGTTAATAAAGCATCCATAACTCGAAATAGTATGTTATTAACCCTTTACCCAACGTAACGGCCAAAACCGGCCAGCGCTATTCTTAAAAATCGCCAATTAATTTTCATTATTTTTTCATTTTTTGTCTCAAAAACATAGGTTATGACCCCTCATTGGAACGAGCTCGTCGAAAAAAATTAGTTATTCAAGAATTTTTTTTTTTGCAAGTGTCGTCTGCTTTTCATGTTAGGTAAAGGGTTAAAATGAAAAAGGTCCTGTTTCTTTTTCTATTTTGTTTCGGTGATAAAATTGACAGTGGAAGTACTGCCCACCAATGCTCATGTAAACAAAAACAAATTTTATGATGTATGTATGGCTGCTGCTCAGTAAAAACGAGCAAAAATACTAGCGACTCTTAATAATCTGACGATCATGGTATAAATAAAATATACCCAAAGTAGCTTGGTGTACAAATGTTCACCACTCATGGTGAACATTTGGTACACCAAGTTTCCTACTTTCACTTTGGTAGTTTGGCTTCCATATTTCTCGTGGCAGAGAAATTCTGCTTTACTGGAATGCATCTTGTTATGGTTATTGCATGTTTTGACAGGTACCATTTTCGACACAGAGGTAAAGGTGGAAATTAGCTACAATTTGTCCAAACTTTGCAATATTTGCACTTTTGTAGTTGGTTTCTCTGTTGTCTGCATGTCTGAGAATAGTGTCAGTTAGTTATTTTTGTTGTTTTGACATATCTACAATTGCAAGTTCCAAGCAAACATGGATTTATTGTAGATCAGTACATTAGGATTTCAGTCGGTTTCTCTGTTGCTACATGCACTTTCTTAAAATATTATTGAGACTGAGAACCGTGTCACTTGGTTATTTTTGTTGTTGTTTTGACATATTTACAATGGCAAATTAAGTTCCAAACACGCATGCACTTATTCCACATCAGTACATTAGGATTTAATATTCAATTAAATGTTGTAATTCAATTATTGGTTTTGACACAATGTAATGCAGGGACCGATCAGTACTATTTAAAATACGCTCTAGCCTCGGAGACTATTTTTTCAATTCATGCACCAGATTTCAATTTAGGGAGTCACACTGCTGTTTGTAACACACACTGCAAGTATGTAATAGCTCTCATCATTTTCATTTAGTACACTATAGCAAACATTAATCTTCACTGTGGTTTCTGATCAAGTCTTGGCTGCCTATTTAGGCAGCCAAGACTTGATCAGAAACCACAGTGAAGATTAACGCTTGGTAATTAAGACTTGAAGTATTAACTTGAGCACTCTACAACAATGATAAATGATAATCATATATATAATACATGTAAGAGTGTCTCTCTCGATTATCCATCGAAAGAATATCAAAATATGATCTGAGAAGTTACGTGCCAACTGAGAAGCCTATTTCTGAGATTTTAGAGCCAGGTCCTGATGTTTCAGAACCAAATACGCACTGGTGCATGCCCAGGTCGGTCCCTGGTAATGTACTGATTTTGTCCACATTGACACTTTTGTGTGTAGTCCAAACATGGGCTGTAAGGAAGAAATTTATTTTCTTTGTTTGGTACGTCCTACAGGACGAACCAAACAAAAAATAAATGATCGCCTTATAGTCCATGTTTATACCAAAACCTGTCCATTCAGGGCAATGGAAAAAATTTATCATTAAAATATTAGCAACATTGAATTTCGAAGAAATGTTGAGTATTTAACTTGATTTCCCTTTATAGCAACAACAGCCATTGTTTACATTATCCATATGTGGCAGGCACACTCACAAAAATCAGCTCACGTAGCTGAGTAAAATTGGGAATATGTTATAGTCTGTATCAAATAAGCATGCCTTTACTCTGCTGTACAATATTACTCTCTCCGGTCGTGCATTATAACCACGTTTTCTCTCCTCTGAAACCATCGCACAACCTCATTTTGTTGCCCGTGCAATATATGGTGAGGCAGGTGTTTACTGCTCACAGAATTTTCCACTCAGGTGAGCGATAATGGTCGAGGGTGACCCCCCTCAGTCTTGCCTGTCAAGTCTGTTACAACTGGCCTTGTTCAGCAGTCATCAGATCTGATGCTTTCAATATAGCTCAGAGCTTCCCTTCGTATCAAGCAATGTAACAGATAAATAATTTAAAAAAAAAAAACGCAGAGTTCGCCATAGAAAAGCAATCGGCGTATATGACACTGTCAACGCCAATTGCTTTCTTTGGCAAATTCTATATGATCATCTTGAAGCTGGAGATCTATTATATTCATGTTTGTGGCATTTCCTATTAAACGTCATGCATAATTTAATTAAGCCTTCTCGAGTAAACTTACGTCAAGGGGTGGTGGGAACCAGTGATAATGGTAAAGACCTATAACAAGGGGTTGTATACTATCATTTTAAGAGGGGATCCTGAAACCTGAGACAGACGCCAAAAAGAAGAAAAGACTGGCACCTTTTCTCCAACCATGCAGGCCACAATATGGCTTATCCATACTTGCCGTTGTGCCCAAATTATACTGAGTTAAAGGTCTGCATTCGGTCAGTGTTGGATGGGTCTTATAGTTTGCTTTTCCAGTTTGCCACAAAAAATGGAACCAAACCGGCAAACCAAAAAACACCCATCTCTACAAGTATATTAACTCTTGAGTTTTGCGGCGGTGCATCATTTACTCTGCAAAATATTTTTTTAGAGTTTCAAAGGTGTATGCACATGGTGTAGTGGAAGGGCACTATCATAGGTGGTCACCTACTAGAGATGGCCAATAGACCAAAAAACCGAATCAATACCACCGATATCATGGGGATACCAAAGAACTGAACCAATCATTGAATACTGAAATGGTCTGAATTTTCGAATTTGTCTACATTTGCTATTGATTAGGCTTTGTTATACATGATAGCAGTTGAAGGGTTCCTTTTCAGGAAAGAAGGGCCTGGGCAGTTGTTCTGAATTCCCACTAGACTCCAACCTGTACATGTCCAGTTGCTAAGTAGTGATTTCTAGCCAAGTGATGGCTGCCTTAAGCCTTTACCTAACATGAAAAGCAGAAAAACAGTTGCAAAAAAAATTCTTGAATAACTAATTTTTTTCATTTTTTGTCTCAAAAATATTGGTTATGACCCCTCATTGGAACGAGCTCAACGAGCTCGTTCCAATGAGTGGTCATAACCTATGTTTTTGAGACAAAAAATAATGAAAATTAATTGGCGATTTTTGAGAATAGCGCTGGCCGGTTTTGGCTGTTAGGTTGAGTAAAGGGTTAATGGTCAAGCCAAGACTTGATTTGAAATCACTGCCCAGATGATGTCTTTTGTTAGCAGGACCTCCTAAAATGGCATGCTGAGGGCACATGCTCTGAGATCTCTAATTCCAGAAATAGGCCTTTGGGGGTAAGATGTGTTTAGAACAAGTCACAAGATTACTGTTTTGAATTGTGTTGGCAAAAAAATTCCAAATGTTGAACTCATTGGCAGTGGCACTTGTACAGTGCTACATGAAATGTATTACAGTGGTAGAATGATCTAAGAACATCTTGTTCAGAATTTTCTAAATGTGATTTTCCCCTTGATACTCAATTCCGAACCGAAACTGTGGTATAACCCCCCCTCCCCCCCCCCCCCCCCCCAATAAAAGTATTGAAACCGAACTCAAATTCCAATACTGCCCACCTCTATCACCCACACATTATTATATATGAGTGGGCACCCAGTGTGCCTTAACCCTTTACCCAACGAATCGGCCGCATCTGTCCGCGCAATATGCAATTTCAGCAGCTGAAAAATACTGTTTTTAGCTACGACTAGCAGCTCTATAAGTGGCAATGTCGGTCTGTCTGTCTGTCTGTCGGTCGGTCTGTCTGTGACCAACGAGTTTCAAAACTCAATAACTTTTGAAATACTTGATGGAATGACTTTATATTTGGAATGTAAGTGCATCTTATTGATGTCTAGCCACTGTTCAATGCATGTGTTGTTCCAAATATTTTTCTTGGAGTTATGGCCCTTGAATTTTGTGAGATTGCACCACCCGTCGATGTCACAATTTTTTAACAATATTTCAACAAAACTATAGCATGTGACCCATCTTTGGAATGAGCTCGTTCCAGTGAGGGTCACATGATATGGTTTTGTTGAAATCTATTGAAAAATTTAAAAAAATGATATATAAAATAATAAATTCTGATATTGTCTACGTTGGGTAAATTGTTAATGTCATGGTAGGATTACAATACACAAAGTTGTGTTTCGGACAAACACACCTTTACATAGGGCTTATATTTCATCTAAATTTCGGGAGCATCCATTTGGATTCTCGTGAAAATGGTTGTGGGAATCCATACCTGCTATGAGTGTCCCAGGATTCTTCGAGGCATTAGGGTTGAACCCGTGTTGCAGACTGATAACACATGTTAACTCTTTACCAAACACAGCTTTTTACTTTTTTTTAAAATGCTAACTAAATTTTAAAAAAAATAAATGAAATTTACCAATAAAACCTTACAAATATGCATGTCATTGGAACCGGCTTGTATTGGTTAATTTGCTACTACAGTGGAGCCCACTTAATTGGATATCTCTTAATTGTATATCCCAGTTAATTGAATATAATTTTCAAATCCAAACCCATTTACCATACCTTCAGTAAAAATTTGATCTGTTAATTGCATATGGGTTGTAGAGGAAACTCCTATTAATTGTATATAAATTTTTGTAATATGTCGAAAAAATTGCTGTGACACGGACCAAATTCCCCTTATTTATCCACCTTTTTGGCCTCATACATCCAATACAGACATTTATTCTATTATATCTTGTTTGACAGAGCTCTATGAGCTCTGTCAAACAAGATATAATAGAATAAATGCTCAGTTTACCTCCAGAACACAAGAAACTGACCAAATCCTTGTTAATTGTATACTCCTGTTCATTGAATAATTTTCACTGGCAAAATGGACATTCAATTAAGAGGATTCTACTGTACTATGTTAGATAAAGGGTTAACTTGACTCATTTCTTTTCACGCAAGTCCTTGCAGAGGTTTTGTTGTGCGGATCTTTACGTGAATTGATTCTCGTCAAAATATAAGCCCTGCGTTACATTGAGAAAAATGTACACTTGCTGCTGCATATTCAACAAAAATCCTTAAAAAGATGTTTCAGTCCAATTCAGACATTTTTACAGTACGTGGAGAGTGTATTATCACTAAATCACCCACAGAGTGGCGATTCCACCCGAGCAATAATTGCAAATTTGTTGCAAAGCATAACCAGCACCAGCAAAGTTTCAGCCAATGGACCTCTGGGTTAAACCCAGAGGTCCATTGGCTGAAACATTGCTGGTGTTTTTTTGTCGATATCTACAAAATTTGAAAGTTATAGCTTGGGTGATAACTTCACTCCACAAGTGATTTAGTTACAATCCACTCTCCACGTACTGTAGCTCACCTACTTCAATGAAGAGGTGAGATATTATGATGTAAACGTTGGCATGGGCCGGATATGTCCAGTTTTGTAAGAGTTTGTGCTTAGGTCATTTTCTCAAAGTCCTGTGACCCCAGGGCTTTGATATTTCATAAGTGGGTAACAAGGGACCTTCTCAACAGTATTCTACCCCCAAACCAGGATTAAAAAAAAAATTAACAACATTTTGGGGTAAAAGTTGTTTGAAAGTTGTAAAAATTTGTGTTTAGGTAATATTGTTTGCATGTTATGTTGCTTTAACAAACCTCTTTGGTGTTTATTTATCTCATACATCTCTCTTGTTTGAATATGGAACCAAAAATGTATATTTTCTTGACATTAAATGCTGCAAAAGAGACAAATCAACTGAGGGAATCTTCGGCCACATCTTAAGAATAAAGAGGCTGTGCAGCAACAAACACTCCTCCCTTCCCCCCCCCCCCCCCTCCCTCATGCTAGTACCAGTAAGATTGCAATTGCATAGGATGGTAAAGATAATGTTGGCCTAATTTCTCTTTCTCTCTCGCAACTATTCCAGGAAAAAGTTGGTGAGGGCCCACCAGTTGGCCATACTCATTACCTACTTTGAAATTTTGTTCTACTTTGAACCAGTTCACCTGATTATTACCATATTTCTCGTCATTTCATTGTATTTATTCAACTTGTGTTCCAATATATACATAGCACATTGATATTTATTTCAGAAAAACAAAGCACCACCAGTTTTTATGGTTCCTGTTAACCCATTTCAAAAGAAAATTGGGAGGTAGGTTTATGTACAATCGCTTTTGAAGTATTGGATAAACAACTCTTTGTAAATTAAACAGGTTTATCACCAGGGTTTTCTAACTTTTCGACCTGTTAATTAATAAATTTTTATTAAAATTTTCAATTTGCAAATTATGCAGACTGGTGCACCTGCTGCACCTGTCCGCATAATTTGCAAATTGAAAATTTTAATAAAACCATATGTGACCTCTCATTGGAACGAGTTTGTTGAGCTTGTTCCAATGAAGGGTCACATGATATGGTCTTGTGGAAATTTGCATTTTTAATCCACTCAAATAATACCTGCAGACATTTACTGGTTTGTTATGGTATAAAATTGTTAACTGTCGCTTGCATTTTTATCCACACAAATAATACCTGCAGGCATTTACTGGTTTGGAATATGTGTATAAAATTGTTAACTATTGCATAAAGTGCATTTTTAGCCACACAAATAATACCTGCAGGCATTTACTAGTTTGGAATATTGTATAAAATTGATAGCTGTGCATAAAGTGCATTTTTATCCACTCTGTACCTACAGGCATTTAGTAGTTTGAAATATGTGTATGAAATTGTTAATTGTTGCATAAAGTGCAGAAAGCATGTGGAAGCATTACTGTAAGTTCAACTTTTGTGGCTTAAAACCAGTACGGTATCCTACTTTCAGTTTCCGTCTGTACTGCCTATGGCCTTTGGTTATGCCTGTGCATATATGGACAGGTGTCCCCACACTATCCCTGGATATGCCCTGCCTACAGGCATTTACTGGTTTGAAATATGTGTATAAAATTGTTAACTGTTACATAAATTGCATTTTTATCCACACAAATAATACCTGCTGGCATTTACTGGTTTGGAATATGTGTATAAAATTGTTAACTGTCGCTTACATTTTTATCCACACAAATAATACCTGCAGGCATTTACTGGTTTGGAATATGTATATAAAATTGTTAACTATTGCATAAAGTGCATTTTAGCCACACAAATAATACCTGTAGGCATTTGCAGGTGTAGAATATGTGTATAAAGTTGTTAACTGTCACATAAAGTGACTATTATTAGCTCACCAAAGGGAGCTTAACTTATCACTTGCCGTCCGTCGTCGTCCGTCGTGAACTTTACATTATCGACTTCTCCTCACAAACTACTCGACCAAATTGAACCAAATTTTGTGTGCATGTTCCTTATCAAATGTCAATTCAAGTTTATACAAATAAACATGCCACGCAAACAGGGGGCACCAGAAGGGGCATAACTCTGATAGCACCCATAATTTTTTTCAAAAATTCAAAACATCTTCTTCAGATTCACCCGTCAGAATCTTTTCATATTTGTTATACAACATCTCTATGGGGGTCAGATTCAAGTTTGTTCAAATCGAGTCCCTGAGTTAAGATTTGGGCTCTCTATTGGAGCCCAAAGTTTAACTAACTGAAATATGAGGAAATTTCTTTAAAAATCTTCTTCTTCAGATCCACCTGTCAGAATGCTTTCATATTTGGTATACAACATCTCTAGGGGCGTCAGATTCCAGTTTGTTCAAATCGGATCCCTGAGTTAGAATTCAGGCTCTCTATTGGAGCTCAAAGTTTAACTTGGTACAATTTGAGGAAATTTAAAAAAAAAAATTTCTTCTTCAGATCGACCACTCAGAATCCTTTCATGTTTGGTATATAACATCTATAGGGGGTGGGGAGGGGGTCAGATTCAAGTTTGTTCAAATCGAGTCCCTGGGTTAATATCTGAGCTCCCTGTTGAAGCCCAAATTTTAACTTTGTGCAATGCGTGGAATTTTCTTTAAAAATCTTCTTCTTCAGATTCACCAGTCATAATCCTCCCATATTTGGTATATATCATCTCTAGGGGGGGCCAGATTCAAGTTTGTTCAAATCGAGTTTCTCGGTTAATATTTGGGTTCCCTATGGGAGCCTGAATTTTTACTTAAGTGCAATATGAGAAAATTTCTTCAAAAATATTTTTCTTCAGATCCACCAGACAGAATCCTTTAACTGGTAGAGTACTGGAAGCCCATTTTTGGGCTTTATTCTGAAGTGCAGGTACCCCAACTTAAGGGCTTCATATTCTGTGGATGTGCTCAATATTATCTTTGAAGGATAATTATTTAATCCACATGTCTTTGCCTTGTTACAATTTGTGGAAGAGTGCCTATAGGCACTCTCCCATAAATTGTAACAACGCAGACATGTGAACAAATTTTTTTTACCAAAATTTTGAGAAAAAAAATTTGTTTGGGATTTTTTATGTGTTTTGTTCAATTTTGAGATGAAACCCATACCCCCCCCCCCCCCCTCCCCCACCACCCCCCTCCAATTTTTGGCCTGAAAATTTTGGGTCCGGTTCTGACTCCGAAATTTTGGATCAAAATTCTTCAGAATTTTAAAAAAAATTTTTGATGCGTTTTTTGTTCAATTTTGAGACAAAAAACCCCTGAAATTTATAGCCTGAAAATTTGGATCCAGTTCAGACTTGAAATTTGGGACGAAAATTTGGAAAAAAAATCAGTTTTTTTATGTGTTTTGTTCAATTTTGAGATGAAAAAAAAAATTGGTGTCAGTTTTGGACTCCAAAATTTTGAACCAAAATTCGGACATTATGGGGGGATTTTTATGCGTTTTGTTCAATTTTGAGATGGAAAAAAAAAAAAATTTATACCCTGAAAATTTTGGGTCCTGTTCCGACTTGTTTTTAAAATCATCTTCTTCAGACCATGTAGTTAGAATGCTTTCATATGTGGTATACAACATCTCTAGGAGGGTTAGATTCAAGTTTGTTCAATCCTAGTCCATGGGTTGATATTTGGGCTCCCTATGGGAGCCAAAATTTTAACTTAGTTCAGTATAAGAATATTTCTTTAAAAATCTTCTTCAGATCCACCAGTCAGAATCCTTTCATATTTGGTATACAACATCTCTTGGAGGGTAAGACTCAAGTTTGTTCAAACCTGGTCCCGGTGTTATTAATTTGGGATACCTATGGGAGCCTGAATTTTAAGTGCAATATGAGGGAATTTCTTTTAAAATCTTCTTCTTCAGATCCACCAATCAGAATCCTTTCATATTTGGTATACAACATCTCTAGGTGGGTCAGATTCAAGTTTGTTAAAATATTTTGGCTCCCTATTTGAGCCCAAAGTTTAACTTAGTGCAATGTGAGGTGATTTCTTTAAAAACCTTCTTCATATCCACCAGTCAGAATTCTTTCCTACTTATTTTTGACATCTCAAGGGAGATCAGATTCAAGTTTGTTCAATTTGAGTCCTTGGCTTAATATTTAAGCTCTATGGGCAGGGGTGGGGTGGGGAGAAGCGTGTTACGTTCAGGTTTGTTCACATCCATTCCTTAGTGTTTTTCCTTAAAATTTGCCTCTCATGGCTTCATTCCTTCGTAGTGTTCATGAACCATGTCTGACTGAATGTGACCCCAAATACTTCTTAGAACCAGTTTTGCCGGTGAGCGATTAAGGCCCCTTGGGGCCTTTTGTTTTAAAACTTGTATAACATTGTTAACTGCAACATTAAATACATTTTTTATCTACTCAAATAATACCTGCAGACACTTACTGGTGTAGAATATGTGTATAAAATTGTTAACCCTTTACCTAACGCAGACGATATCAAAATTTATTATTTTAAATATCATTTTTTAAAATTTTTCAAACAATTTCAGCAAAACCATATCATGTGACCCGTCGTTGGAACGAGCTCGACAAGCTCATTCCAACGAGGGGTCACATCATATGGTTTTGTTGAAATTTTTTGAAAAATAATATTTTTTCAACTGCTGATTTTGCATATTACGCGGGCGGATGCGGCCGATTCGTTGGGTAAAGGGTTAACTGTTACATTATTCCATTATTATCCAGTCAAATAATACCTACAGGCATTTACTGGTTTGGAATATGTATATAAAATTGTTAACATTTACATTAATTGCATTTTTAACCTCGCAAATGATACTGGCTGGAATTTACTTGTTGGGAATATGTGTATAAAATTAACAGTTACATAAACTGTATTTTATTCACTCAAATAATATTTGTGGGCATTTACTGTTTGGAAAATCTGTATCAAACTGTTAACTGTTACATAATTGCATTTTTAATACACTCACATACCATTGAGAATATGTCTACAAAATTGTCAAACCTTTACCAAACATGATAAATGACAGTTTTTGAATAACCAAAAATTTCCATTTTTGCATCAAAACATAGCTTTTAACCCCCTATAGGAAAGAGCTTGTTCCAATCAGGGGTAAAAAGCTATGTATTTGAGGCAAAAAGTTAAAAAAATATAAAATTTGAATATTGCTTTTTTGTGGACATTTCAAACTGCTTTAGTTTAGTAAAGGATTAACTGGTATGTATACTGACAACAGAAATGATTAAAAAATAATTTGTCTTTTCCTGAAAGGAAAACACCTTTGTTACCTTTGTTTTTCTATGGATTTTTTTTTTCTTTCTTTTTTTCAAACGCTTTTGGGGAGCGGAATACTCTAGAACGCTCTTATAGATTTCATTAAAACTATGCAAGATCATTGACGACTGTAATTTATACATGTAATAAGCTTATCACATTTGGTGTTAACTTTTGTCTGCCAAAAGCCATCCCAAAACTCCAACATTTTCAATTACCAATTTTTCCTTGTCAAAATGTACAAATGACCAGAAATTTTCACAGATTTGTCAACAATACACTTTTCCATAACTAACTGGTAACAAAAGTTTACCAAAAAAATTATTTTTTGTGCTAAAATTTCCCAAACCTTCAAAAATAGGCAATCGGTAATAGATTTTGCTGTATCCCGTAATTACTAATGTCTGTCAAGTCAAAGGCTATTTCATGGTGGATGCAATACAACTAAAGCAGATAAATGGTCCTAGTTGCTAGCCTCTCCCTCCCCGAAAAACCCCCATATGATCCCTTGACCACGGGTTGAAGCAAAGGTTAACTTTTGTGATGTTTTCTGCTTTAAAATGAATTTTGATTTTATAAAAGAAATCTTCATATGACCCCTTGACCCTGGCTAGAATGACAGTCTATTTGAGTTATGTTTTTCTGCTTTAAAAGGAGTTTTGATGGATTTTGAGTGATTTTATGCAAAAAGAGAAGAAAATCACCATATGACCCCTTCACCTTGGATTAGGAGTAAGGTTTATTTGGATGATATTTTTTCTTCTTTTAACCCTTTACCCAATATAACGTCCAAAACTGGCCAAAACCGGCCAGCGCTATTCTAAAAAATCGCCAATTAATTTTAATTTTTTTTGTCTCAAAAACATAGGTTATGACCCCTCGTTGGAACGAGCTCGTTTCAACGAGGGGTCATAACCTATGTTTTTGAGACAAAAAATGAAAAAATTAGTTATTCAAGAATTTTTTTTGCAAGTGTTGTCTGCTTTTCATGTTAAGTAAAGGGTTGAAATGACTATTGAAGGATTTTAAGTGATTTTTTGCAAAAAAAGAAGAAAATCACCTCGTGACTCTTGACCCCAGATTAGTGGTAAGGTCTATTTGGATGATATTTATCTGCTTTAAAGTGACATTTGAAACATTCTGAGTGATTGTTTGCAAAAAAAAAGAAAATCGCTGTATGACCCTTATGACACCTTAACCTCCAGGTTAAGGTGAAGGTCTATTTGAAAGATGTTTTTTCTGCTTTAAAATTATTTTTTGAAGGATTTCAAGTGATTTTATGTGAAAAAAAAGCTTGAGAAGAAATTCACCATATTCATTGTGACCCCTTGACCCCAGTTCGGGCGAGGGGCAATTTGGCTAATTTTTAGCTCAACTTTGGCAGAGCCAAATTTGAGCTTATGCCATGGCCGTCTGTCCATCAACAATTCAATACGGCTCGGTCTAGAGGCCGTATTTATGAACCGATCTTTACGAAACTCCTTGGGTACCTTTGTTATGACTGTGGGACGAGAACAAGTGTTTTTGAGTCCAATCCAAAATTCAAGTTGTCCGCCAGCCGCCATTTTGTACCGATGATGCATAAATTTTTGTACAGAACTTCCATATGAAAGCGCTGATTTGAATAATTTTTTGTATGAATGTTTAGTACCATGGGATACATCACATATAATACGTGTTTTTTTCTCGTACGTAAATTATGTAAATTAGACTAACTTTGATGTATTTAGTGTTACTTTCAGCACTGTTATTGCAAATGCCAATATGGCTCGGGCTAGAGGCCGTATTTATAAACCGATCTTCACGAAACTTCTTGGGTACCTTTGGTATTACCGTGGGATGAGAATGAGTGTTTTTGGGTGCAGTCCGAAATTCAAGATGGCTGATGGCAGCCATTTTGTACAAAATTAGGTGCAGTCAGATTTTTGCACACAACTTCCATATGAAAGTGCTGACTTGAATAATTTTTTGTGTAAATGTTTAGTACCATGGGATACAACACATATAATACAGGTTTTTTTCTCGTGCAGAAATTATGCAAATTAGATGAACTTTGATTTTTTCAGTGCTACTTACACACAGTAAGTGCACATGTCAATACGGCTCGGGCTAGAGGCTGTATTTATCAACCGATCTTCACGAAACTTCTTCGGTACCTCTGTTATCACCTTGGGATGAGAACGAGTGGTTCTGAGTGCGGTCCAAAATTCAAGATGGCTGCCAGTGGCCATTTCGTACCGAAATTAGGTCTAATCAGTTTTTTGTACACAACTTCTATACGGCTCAGGCTAGAGGCCATATTTATGAACCGATCTTTACGAAACTTCTTGGGGACCTTTGTTATCATCGTGGGATGAGAACGAGTGTTTTTGGGTGTGGTCTGAAATTCAAGATAGCCACCAGCAGCCATTTTGTACCAAAATTAGTGCAATCAGTCTTTTGTACAGAACTTCTGTATGAAAGTTCTGATTTGAATAAATTTTTGTAGGAATGTTTAGTAAAATGGAATACATCACATGTAGTACGGGTTTTTTTCTCGTGCAGAAATTATGCAAATTGGATGAACTTTGATTTATTCAGTGCTACTTATACACTGTAAGTGCACATGTCAATACGGCTCGGGCTAGAGGCTGTATTTATGAACCGATCTTCACAAAACTTCTTGTTATCACCTTGGGACGAGAACGAGTGTTTCTGAGTGCGGTCCAAAATTCAAGATGGCTGCCAGTGGCTATTTTGTACCGAAATTAGGTCCAATCAGTTTTTTGTCACAACTTCTATACAGCTCGTATTTGTGAACTGATCTTCACGAAACTTCTTGGGTACCTTTGTTGTCACCTTGGGACAGGAACGAGGGTGTTTTGGGGTGCCTTTGTTATCACTGCTATGAGAACAAATATTTTGGGGTTCAGTCAGACCCACTCTGGGACTCAAAGATTTCTTTTCTAGTTTAGCCTCTGACTGTCGCCCACCTTTACAATACTTTACCTATACATTTGTTACAGGCTACGGTCAGTATTTATGTACAGACCGTTACAATACATTATATGTACCTTTGTTAACAGATCATTACCTAGATGTTTGCCATTGCTGCATCACATACTATACATGTACCCAACCTTTATGACCCCTTAACGCCAGTTGAGTGCGATTGTATAATTGGGTGATGTTTTTTTCTGTTATAAAATGTGTTTCGAAGGATTTCAAGTGATTTTATGAAAAAATGAGAAAATCACATATGACCCTTAAGATCTATTGACCCTGAGTTAGGGAAATTGTCTCTGGGTATTTTTTTTCTACTTTAAAATGAGTTTTGAAGGATTTCAAGTGATTTTATGCAAAAAAGAAGAGAATCACCATATTACCGTTTTGACTTCATACCACAGTTAGGGCAAAGTGCACGTCGATGGGGCACTTGGGAGGTTGGACTGAAATACACTTAAGGTCCCAAAAAGTAGATCTTTTGTTTCTCAGGCCATTATTTGTAAAATTGCATGCGGTTGAGCGTTTTTTTCTTTTATTTTTTTATTTCTGTAATTGGGGGCGTGATGGCTCAGTAGGAGAGGTGCAGGCTGCAAGCCGAGAGGTCCTCGTTTGAATACCAGCTGCGGCAACCATGTTGTGTTCTTGGGCAAGACATTTCACCCCCACTGTCCATGTGGGGACACTGTGACGCTGTGTATTAAAGCGTACTGCACGTCAGTGGTGCACTTGTCTTCAACCAATGCTAACCCTGCTTTTGTGGAGTTAGTATGTTGGGGAGCTGACAGTTGCTTGTCGTTGCTCAGTGGTTCTCTCCGGGTACTCTGGCTTCCTCCACCCGTAAAACTGTTGTGGTCATGACTAGCCGTTGTGCAGAAATATGTGACCTTAAACACCAATAAAAAATAATTAAATATTTCTGTAATTATTTCTTTATCATCAAAAGTTCATGTTCTTGGTTTATGTTTTAGGCCTCAAAATCTAAATCTACAGAATAGCATGGGTGGTGGTGTATTTCGTCCCTTGAGAGCGAGAAGGCTTTGCAATGCTAAAGCATTGCAAAGCCAACTTGCACTCCAGGGACAAATTTATCAATTTTTTTAACTTGGGTAAAATATCAGACATAAACCATTTAATTTTTATTTCTAGCTCAACTTTGGCGAAGCCAAATTTGAGCTTATGCCATGGCCAGTCGTCCGTCTGGCCGTCTGTCTGTCTGTCCGGGCCAACATTGGGGGGTTTAGGGGATATTATTATTAGGGGCTACCTCCAAATTAAGGTAGTGTTAGGGTTAGGAGTGGGGTGGGGTTAGGGGTAGCCCCAGAGTAGGGCTTAAGGTTGGGGAGGGTTAGGTCCCGGGGGGGGGGGGGGGTAGGGTTGGGGTCAGGGGTGAGGTTTTAGTTTTAGTAGCCCCTAAACCGAAAAATAGCTCCTAATCCTATTGGTTTGGCTAGGGTGGGGTTGGGTCAGGGGTGGGGTGGGGTTAGGATTGGGGTAGCCCCAGAGTAGGGCTTAAGGTTGGGGAGGCTTAGGTCCCAGGGTGGGGGTTAGGGTTGGGGTCAGGGGTGGGGTTTTAGTTTTAGTAGCCCCTAAACCGAAAAATATCTCCTAATCCTATTGGTTTGGCTAGGGTGGGGTTGGGTCAGGGGTGGGGTGGGGGTTAGGGGTAGCCCCAGTGTAGGGCTTAAGGTTGGGGGTGTTAGGTCCTGGGGGTGGATGGGGGTTAGGGTCTGGGTTGGGCTTTTAGGGTTTAGGGTCAGCGTGGGGTAGGGTTAGGGTGTGTTTTTTTGGGTGGAGGGGTGGGGTTAGGGTTAAATATAAGTTCTAGGGTGGAGGGGGTGGGGTTCTGGGTAAAATAAGGTTTTGGACATACAAAATATTTTTTTGGTAGCCCATAAACCCGAAATGTTGGAGCGTCCGTCTGTCCGTCAACAATTCAATACGGCTCGGGCTAGAGGCCGTATTTATGAACCGATCTTTACGAAACTTCTTGGGTACCTTTGTTATGACAGTGGGACGAGAACGAGTGTTTTTGGGTCCGATGCGAAATTCAAGTTGGCCACTGGTGGCCATTTTGTACAGACTTAGGTGAAATCAGATTTTTGCGCAGAACTTCCATATGAAAGCGCTGATTTGAATACTTTTTTGTATGAATGTTTAGTACCATACATACATCACATATAATACAGGTTTTTTTCTCGTACGTAAATTATGCAAATTAGACTAACTTTGATGTATTTAGTGTTAATTTCAGCACTGTAAGTGCAAATGCCAATACGGTTCGGGCTGGAGGCCGTATTTATAAACCGATCTTTACGAAACTTCTTGGGTACCTTTGGTATCACCGTGGGACGAGAACGAGTGTTTTGGGGTGCGGTCTGAAATTCAAGATGGCCGATGGCAGCCATTTTGTTCAAAATTAGGTGCAATCAGATTTTTGCACAGAACTTCCATATGAAAGCGCTGATTTGAAATTTTTTTTGTGTGAATGTTTAGTACCATGGGATACATCACATATAATACGGATTTTTTTCTCGTGCAGAAATTATGCAAATTAGATGAAGTTTGATTTATTCAGTGCTACTTATACACTGTAAGTGCACATGTCAATACGGCTCGGGCTGAGGCTGTATTTATGAATCGATCTTCACGAAACTTCTTGGGTACCTTTGTTATCACCTTGGGATGAGAACGGGTGTTTCTGAGTGCGGTCCAAAATTCAAGATGGCTGCCAGTGGCCATTTTGTATCGAAATTAGGTCCAATCAGTTTTTTGTCACAACTTCTATACAGCTCGTATTTATGAACTGATCTTCATGAAACTTCTTGGGTACCTGTGTTTTCAACTTGGGACAGGAATGAGTGTGTTTTGGGGTGCCTTTGTTATCACTGTGCTATGAGAACAAATATTTTGGGGTTCAGTCAGACCCACTCTGGGACTCAAAGATTTCTTTTCTTGTGCAGCATCTGACTGTCACCCACCTTTACAATACTTTACCTATACATTTGTTACAGGCTACGGTCAGTATTTATGTACAGACCGTTACAATACTTTATATGTACCTTTGTTATCAGGTCATTACCTCGATCTTCATCATTGCTGTGTCACATACTATACCTGTACATGTCTTGACAAGTTGAGGTACAGTGTCATTGACACTTTCATTTTTAAGTTTATATTGGTTATACACAGAGAGCATGTGGCATCCAAAAGGACCATGTGGGAAGGCCAGAGAAACAGATTTTTAATTTTTTTAGTCCTAACAGTCACAAACTGTTAGCGAAAGTTTACTAACAAAAATATTTTCTGCTAAAAGGACGTCTCAGAATTGATTATTTTAGACTACAGCCATGTATAGACTGAATATTAGGCCTAAAAAAATAAAAAATCTGTTTCTCAGGCCCTCCCGCATGGTCCTTTTGGCTGCCGCATCCTCTCTTTTTATAACCAATTTAAAATTAAAAAAAAAAAATTAAATGGTTTATGTCTGATATTTTATCCAAGTTAAAAAAATTCATGAATTTGTCACTTGATCATGAGTGCAAGAAGGCTTTGCAATGCTTTAGCATTGCAAAGCCTTCTTGCACTCAAGAGATGAAATACACTACCACACATGCTATTCTGTAGATTATGAGGCCTAAAACTTGAACCAAGAACATGAACCTTTGGTGGCGAAGAAGTAATTATTGAAATAAAAAATAAAATAAAAAAACGCTTGCCAGCATGCAATTTCACAAATAATGGCCTGAGAAACAGAAGACCTACTTTGTGTGGCCTTAAGAAAGCATTGTATCATTACTGTCTACTCTCATATTCTTTGCCAGTAGATCTGTGTGAGGTCTTTTTACTGGGCCCTTGTAAAGTTCATTCATTTACGAGCATTGTGTCTAATTGAATTGCAGGTTCAGTGGTCGGCCAATCAACAAAAAAAAAGATGTAAAAGTTGATGCTTATGGTTTTGAGAACTTATCCGCATACCTTTCTTCTTCAGGTAACATTTTATTCATCTTATATAAACAAATGGGCGTATTACCTATGACCAATGGAAAGTCATTTAACCCCTTACCCAACGAAGACGATATCAAAATCCATTATTTCCTTAGGTAAAGGGTTAATCTTCTACCAGTGCTTTACAGTTTTGATAGATCTATTCATGAAAACATGTCTTTGAGTTGTTTTTTTTCACAAGACCATTGTTGCATACTTGTTCCTCTTACCACACAATTTGGTTGTTTTACTCTGTAATGGTCCTGTCATGAGAGACCACCTGTTTTGAGAGTCCACTTTTGCCGGGCAAAAAGAGTGGTCTGTCGAGACAGGTTCTACTGTACATGATATTTTTAAGACCAGTGTTGAGCGTTGAACCGAAAATTCAGTTTGGTTTTGGTTTTGTTATCAAAACCAAAACCGAAACAATTACAGAAATCCCATCATCGTGGTTTTCAACTTCAATGTTGGAAAAAATCTAATCAGGTTTTCACTTCTCAGAATAAAGAGAGAAACAACCTAAAGTTAACCCTGTTTTCAAACTTCAGAGACTGGTGCAAAATACATCTTACTGTATGCAGATGTAATGTATAGAGGATTTCAAACGAGTGATGTTTGGATAGAAGATTTTTTGAAACAAGTTTGATGAATTTGATTCACAACAAGCCTTTAGGCGAGTTGTAAATCGAATTCATCAAACGAGTTTCAAAAAATCTTATATCCAAACATCACATGTTAAAGATTATGTATATTACATGAATTTTCGAACGTTTTTTATACTTTTTATTTAATTCATTCACTGACAATCAGTTCGTTGGCTCAGACGCTTCACCCCATGACGTCATGAATGCGCTTTACTTGAACCTGTTGTCGTAATTGACGTCATGTGAACATCATGTCAAGAATACAATGCTGCTGCTATGGGACCACGCGCTGATTAGACATTAGTTGATAATCAGGAAATAAGACATGGGTTGTTACGTCGAAATTAACAACGTTTCATGTGATATGTAATGTATTGTTATGTTTGTACAACGAAAACCAAAAACTTTCAGTGAAACTGAACCCAGAACCGACATGAAATTTGAAAACCACCCATCTCTTTTTAAGACAGAAATTAAATTTGGTTGTCCCAGATCTGTTGACAGCAGATTCACTTGCTGCTACTTTGTCACAAAAAAGGAAGCAAGCCAAATCAATTTTGGAAATAGTACAGAATTTAATGCTCAATTAACTGGTTGAGTGCTAGATTATTTTTGAAAGTTGGAATTTGTTCATATAGATTTGCCTTAAGGCACTCTCCAATAATTTTTAATAATGCAAATCTATATGAATACAATTGTATTTTTTTATGACTGAATAGGAAATTTGTGTAAAGAATATGAAGACTTTCGTATGGTACACTCATGTTTCTTGAAAGCCATGATAGTGGTTTCCAGCACTCAACCAGTTAAAATGATACGGTGATTTTTTATGTAACTGAACTTGATACCTTATTTTATGTATAGTGTAGGATAGATTTTTCCATTGCAATAAGTAAAATGAGTGGTCCAAGTCCCACCTTCTATATTGTGGAATGTTATTTTGGGGTGTGATACATCTTTAATTGATGGAGTCGATTTTTTGTAGAGCACTATAAGGCCTAAAAAAAAATTAAAAATCTGTTTCTCAAACTCTCCCGCATGGTCCTTTTGGCTGCTGCATGCTCTCTTTTTATAACCAATGCAAACTTAAAAAAAATTAAAATTAAATGGTTTATGTCAGATATGTTACCCAATTTTAAAAAAATAAATAAATTTGTCCCTTGAGTGCAACAAGGCTCTGCAATGCTTTAGCATTGCAAAGCCTTCTTGCACTCGCACTCAAGGAACGAAATACACCACCACCCAGGCTATTCTTTGTAGATTATGAGGTCTAAAACAAACCAAGAACGTGAACTTTTGATGGCAAAGAAATAATTACAAAAATAAAATATAAAAACGCCCTCCCACTTGCAATGTAAAAAAGATGGCCTGAGAAACAGAAGATCTACTTTGTGGGGCCTTGTAAATGTTTCTGAGATTTGTGTTCAAAAAGAATTTTAATAAATTATCTGATGCTTTATGAAAGTGGGATGAGCATTTGAAGTTATGATGCGTGCAAAGCACTTCATACAAAACTTGACCATTGAGGGCCAGGACAAATGACCTCAATTTCCACTAGACCACAATCTTTACATGTGCAGTGGCTCATTTGTGATTTACAGCCAAGTCTTGGCTGCCTATTAAGACATCCAAGGCTTGACTAGAAACAGCTGCCAAGATAATATTTCTATTTTCAGCAGGACCCCCTTATGATGACATGTTACAGGCCAGGGGTTATTGTGGTTGTCTACAAGAGCCGAATATGGGACCCTTTCCCAATGGCATTTTGGCATGATTTTTCCCAATTCAAACTAAAAATTTCCCAATCTCGATTCTTGTTCAAATAAAAATTTAATTCTTTAATTCTTGAAGGTCTGACATTGACTTTCTCCACTTGTTACTGCACCAAAAATAGATGCCCCAACAGGCAGGTTTTAGATACGTTTGCAGGTTGCATCCAAGGAACCTTGTCAGTTGAACAAATGTACAAATGCAGAACTGCAAAGTCACAGAATGTAGACTATCACATAAATATCTTCACCATTAATAGTATAAGAAAAGTTTATTTGAGATTACGGAGACTGTCATTATTTCATGCGACTGTTTGTTATAAAACGTATTACATGTTCTATACATGTAGTAGCCTCTGTATTAATGTTCTCAGTTCAATATGAAGGTAACATTTCTTATTCTTTGTGTGTTTTTTCTCCCAAATAATAAATCCCAATTGGAGCTTTCACAAAGTGAATTTTTCGAGTTGCATGGGCCCTGCACCCTTTCCCAAAGGGGGCAGAAGAATCCCTGAGGGCACCTGTTCTGCTGATGTACAAGTCAGAAATAGGCCTTTAACCCTTTACCCCCCCCCTCCCCCCCCCCCCCTGTGGGAACCCCGGGAAGTGAAGCAGTGCTTGTTTACTGTGGTAAACAAGCTCTGTTTCACTGGTAAAATAGGACCCAGTCACTAATGCTTGGGGTGCAAGTCCTCTAAAATAGGCAGCATGGGGTATAAATGATTGACTGACCTTGACTTTATCTCCATGTTGTGGTCATGATTAGCCATAGTGCAGAAGTATGTGACCTTAAACAACAATAAATAAATAAATAAATAACCCTTTACCCAACGTGACGGCAAAAACCGGCCAGCGCTATTCTAAAAAATTTCCAATTAATTTTAATTATTTTTAAATTTCTTGGCTCAAGCTCTACTGTATTTTCAAAAAAAAATTCATAAAATCTTGTCATGGCTGCTGTGTTGCAGCCATGACCAGATTTGATAAAAAATTCCTCTAAATTAAACAAGTGAAATCATTGATGAAAAATTCCATTCAGTTGACAGGAATAAAATTTGATTAAATGTGCCAAAATAATACTTATTTCAGTGGCAAGACAAAAAACAAGTCATGAGCAGGAATATCTGCCTACAAGGTGTTCAATGGTTGACATTATTTTCTTACTGAACCTTTTAATGAAATATCAGTTTAGTTCCAGCGTATCTGTTGTTCGGTTTTGCATCACCGTTTGTGAAGCAATTTCTCCTGATTGTGAACCAATAAATGATTTGCACACTGTGGTACAAAGTCTTTCTAAGATTTTTTGCTGGTATGACTGTCAGAAATTCTCTTTAATCACCAAGATTGCTATTATGGAACCACAATGCGGAGGACAACTGATTGGGTATTCCCACTAAGGCACATTGCACTTTCTAGGTCATCATGTCCAATCACTGACTCAATCATTTATTATATCAAAGTCACTGGTTTTTCATACTGTAACCCCTTCAGAAACAATTTACGCCGTACACATAAGCTATTGTATTTATGTTGGATTTTCATGATCAGGAAAATCCAACATAAATATAACAACTGTGCATGTGTACTGTGCAAACTGTGCTCTGAAAAGAAACTTCAGAGTTTCAGTCACAAACAAGTGACAATTGATTTGAGGGAATAGGTGAATCGAGGTAGGCAAACTTACTCTCTCATTAGTGTGTCAATGATAAGAACCCATAAAAAAGAATTGCATGTTTAACTGCATTATAATGCCGTAGTCAATGTTAAGCCCATGAAATTTGCTACAGCAAACTGTTACGGAAGGGGAAATTGAATTTAGGCATCTGTGATGAAGAAATGTGCACAGCATGGTATTTTGGACAAAAATAAAACAAAATGGGTTGGATAACGATAAACTGAAAATTAACTAACCTTGGGTCTAAAACTAGAATCAATTTATACCAGTTGCTAATCAGTGTTCCTGGAGGGGGAGAAAACGGCGAATCAAAATTTTGAAAACAAAAGATACTCTGAATCCATATTTATGGTAAAACATTTTTCTGGAGTTATTTTAACCTTTTCATGAACAAAAAATGATCATAAATTTTTTGTCTCCCTAACATACAGTTAAAACTAGAAGTCCTTCACGAATAGTGCGCTTATCTAGGCTTAATTGCGCATTGGAATTGCGCGCAATTGCCATATCGAATGGCATCCAAAGCACGGCAGGCTCTCTTGGTTACTCATAGCAAACACATGCAATGTTTCTGCCAATGGACCTCCGGGTTACCTGGAGGTCCATTGGCTGAAACATTGCTTGCTCACAGACCATATGTACAAAATTTGATAGCTTTACTTGGGCCATATCGCGTACATTAACGCGCATATCAACGTGCTATTTATGCGCATTTAATGACAGGACTTCTAGTTTTAACTGTAGCTTAAGACCCTCTCATTGGAACAAGCTAAGTTTTGGAAATAAAAAATGGAAATATTTAGTTATTCGAGAAATTCCTTTGTCGATTGTTGTCTTAGTCATGTATGCAGTTATTGTTCATAATCCTATATTATTTTTATTTGTCTTGAAGAGTGCAGTCAAGTAGAATTTGGTGTTCAAATTTACTTTCAGAATCCGAGAGTTCCTTCAATATCACTGTCAACAACAAATCAACGAATGTTTCTTTGCCGTTATCTCAAGTATCTGAAGAGCAGAATCAGACGATTGGTCAGAACACACAGTCAGCGGAGGTAGATGTGGGTGCCTTTTTTTTAAATTAATTTATCCAAGCCTTACAAGCTGTCCCAATTGGCGAGGATTGGTTCAGATTCTCGCAAACTCCTGCTGCAAGAATCAATTTTCTGTTCTTAACCCTTTACCCAACACAGTATTTCTTTAAAAATAAATGAAATCTAACATTTTTCGAAATCAATTTTCACAATATTTCGATAAAACCATACAAATATGGATATCATTAGAATCAGTTTGACGAGCTGGTTCTAATGATATCCATATTTGTATGGTTTTATTAAGAAACTTCCGAGATATTTATACCCCCACAAAATGAAGTTTAAGGGGGGTATATAGGTGTCAACTTGTCCATCGGTTGGTCAGTCGGTCTGTCGTCGTCATCGGTCTGTTGCACATGTAAACTTGTGGAGCAAACTACTTCCACAGTTTTAGTTGCATTTTCATGAAACTTCACCAAAATGATCAACATGATGAGGAGCAGTTCGTAACATAATCTTTTTCCCTTTCGGATTAAAATGGCCGACTGGCGGCCATATTGGATTTTGCAAAATACTTGTGGAGAGAACTACTTCTACAGTTTTTGCTGCATTTTAATGAAATTCAATATTAATTGATCGACATGATGAGGAGCCGTGCGTGACATAATTTTTTTCCTGATCCGATTCAAGATGGCCGATTGGAGGCCATATTGGATTTTGCAAAATACTTGTGGAGCAAACTAATTCCATAGTTTTAGTTGCATTTTCATGAAACTTCACAAAAATGATCAACATGATGAGGAGCAGTGCACGACATAAGTCTTCCCATTGGTGGCCATATTGGATTTTTTTTTTACTTAGAAAAATTGAATCCCCTTTTCAGTCACCCACACTAGGTGGTATGCCACGGTGGGAGTATACCAGGCGACAGACCATCTCTACTTTTGGTTGTGGTAGGCTTGTTCTGTTTAACTTTTTGGCCATTTTTGACTGCCATGTTAGGTAAAGGGTTAAATAATTTAGAATTTGAGAATACTATTATACCCTAACAAGTGAGTGCATATTCTATAGTAAAAAACAAAACTCATATTCATACATTTACTTGAGTTCAACTTTTAAGAGCCTAGTTCTTATTTTGGTAAGTTTCTTGTCTTTCGTATACATGTAGAAAACATGTTCCAACATTCAGTTTTTGTGGTCTTGCTGATGGAAGTTACAGTACCTTGGCGGGAAGATCCTGCTGAAGTCTTCGCTTCCTGTATAGGCAGCCAAGACTTCACTAGACTCCACTGCTTAGTTGAATTGTTACCTTATTATGAGGTCGCAAACTATAAGAATTCTCAAGGCCTTGAACTGGTAGAGTGCTGAATTATTTTTGGTTATGAAAATTTGTTCAAATATCTTTGCCTTGTTATGTTAGAATTTATGAGAGAGTGCCAATAGAGGCCAATAAATTCTAACTAGGCAAATCCTAACAGACTAAATAGTTTCACTTCAAAGGGGATATTTTGAACAGTCACTGAATATGAAGCCTTTAAGTTGTGGTACCAACACTTCAGAATAAAGCCCAAATATGGGCTTCAAGCACTCTACCAGTTAGGCCTAAAAAAATAAAAAATCTGTTTCTCAGGCCCTCCCGCATGGTCCTTTTGGCTGCCGCATGCTCTCTTTTTATAACCAATTTAAACTTAAAAAAAAATAAAAATTAAATGGTTTATGTCTGATATTTTACCCAAGTTAAAAAAAATTGATGAATTTGTCCCTTGAGTGCAAGAAGGCTTTGCAATGCTTTAGCATTGCAAAGTCTTCTTGCACTCAAGGGATGAAATGCACCACCACCCATGCTATTCTGTAGATTATGAGGCCTAAAACTTGAACCAAGAACGTGAACTTTTGATGGCAAAAAAGTAATTACTGAAATGAAAAATAAAATAAAAATCCACTCTCCCGCATGCAATTTCACAAATAATGGCCTGAGAAACAGAAGATCTACTTTGTGTGGCCTTAAGGACCCTTTTAGAATCTATGATAAGAATCAAATAAACATTTTGCGAGAATCAAAGATGATTCTCATTGTTTTCCTTATGAGAATCATTGGTGAGAATCGATTCTGATTCTCGCATGAATTTTAAGCCTGGATGTCTAGAATGTTTTGTGTCAAATGTTGAGTACAGTCATTACAAAAACAGAACATTTTAACCAGGCCTTGACTGGGTCATAATCTGGTCAGAAATCTCTGTTCTATCCCACAACACTGTAAAATCTAAACTGTTTAACAGGAATTGCAAAATACAGTAGAATCCTCTTAATTGAATATCCATTTTACCAGTGAAAATTATTCTATTAACAGGAGTATACAATTAACAGGGATTTGGTCAGTTTCCTATGTTCTGGAGGTAAACTGAGCATTTATTCTATTATATCCTGTTTGACAGAGCTCTATGAGCTCTGTCAAACAAGATATAATAGAATAAATGCCTATATTGGATGTAGAGAGGCCAAAAACAGAGTTCATACAGCTCTTGAAAAACCCTTGAAAATGAGTTTTTTCTTGAAAAACCCTGGAATTTGAAATTAGCCCTTGAGAAACCCTTGAACTTTCAGAAATCTCTTGAAAAACCCTTGAATACCCAGCTATTTCCTGGGCATCGTAAATATATGTGTACTTGCCTTTTACTTGTTTGTTGCGCTCGTGTCGCTCAGTTGAAAAAAAACATAAAAAAGTATGGAACGTTTTACCAAGATTACTGTAACACAGATCACACTTTGGGTACCAGTACTTCCAAAGTCAGATCCGTGTCACATGAATCTTAGATTTTTAGAGCTCATACAACAAGCTGAATAGTATATGTAGCCCTTGAAAAAAAAGAAAAGAAGTCCTTGAAAAACCCTTGAAAACCCCTTGAACTTTGTGAGCAAATTTTTGCATGAACCCTGAAAAAGGTTGATAAATAAAGGGAATTTGGTGCGTGTCTAGTAATTTTTTAGACATATTATAAAAATTTATATACAATTAACAGGAGTTTACTCTACAACCCATATGCAATTAACAGATCAAATTTGTACTGAAGGTATGGTAAATGGTTTTGTGTTTGAAAATTATATTCAATTAACAGGGAAAAACAATTAAGAGATATCCAATTAAGGGGGCTCCACTGTATAAGTTATTGTGATGAATTGACGTTAACATGCTCTAACATAAGCCCCAGGCCACAAACCTCAGACCATGTTACCATCAATTCTTCACAATAACATATATGTTCCAGCAAGACCCTACCCAAAACCACAGCGTGAAATGAACTAGATAACTTTTAACGATAACAGGTTTAGTAAATAATCCTCTTGTGTACCCCACGACGTCACAAGACAAACAATCAATAAATCAGATAAAGGTTGAGGTCACTCTATCTTAGTTCTAATTGTGAAGTGCACGTGTGAAAACTGTAGAAAAGTGAAGTGGTTTTCAAGTCACTCCGTTGATGGAATAATTGCGAAATGGAAAGTCTCAAATCGCAGATTTTAGGCTTATTGGAACTTTGCATCTTGAGTGCTGTTTGTGTTGATTTTTCACTTTGTTGTTCATCTATTTATTCGACTTAATTTTTAACTCACCTGAGCGAAGCTCAAGAGGCGGGGTGGGGGGAGGAGGGCTTTACTAATCACTTTCCGGCCGTTGTCCGTCCAGCGTAAACTTTACATTATTGACTTCTCATAAACTTCTGGACCAAATTGAACCAAATCTGGTGTGCATCTTCCTTATCATAGGTCAATTCAAGTTTGTTCAAATAAAGTTGCCATGCACACAGGGGGCACCACAAGGAGTTTAACTCTGATAGCACCCATAAAGTACCAAAAAAATCTTCTTCAGATCCTGTGGTCAGAATCTTTTCATATTTGGTTTTCCAACATCTCTGAGGGGAGGGGGGGGGGGGGGGTCAGATTCAAATTTGTTTAAATCGAGACCCTGGGTTAATATTTGGGCTCCCTATTGGAGCCTGAATTTTAACTTAGAGCAATACATGGAATATTCTTCAAAACTCTTCTTCTTCAGATCCACCAGTCAGCATCTTTTCATTTATGGCACCAAACATCTCAGGGTGGGGGTAGGGGGTGTTCTGATTCAAGTTTGTTCAAATCTAGTCGCTGGGTTAATATTTTGGCTCCCTATGGGAGCTCGAATTATAACTTAGTGCGATATGAGGAAATTTCTATAAAAATCTTCTTCTTCAGATCCGCCAGTCAGAATCCTCTCATATTTGGTATACATCATCTCTAGGGGGGCCAGATTCAAGTTTGTTCAAATCAGGTTTCTCGGTTAATATTTGGGCTGAATTTTAACTTAGTGCAATATGAGAAAATTTCTTTAAAAATCTTCTTCTTCAGATCCAGTGGTCAGAATCTTTTCACATTTGGTATACATCATCTTTAGGCTGGCCAGATTCAAGTTTGTTCAAATCGAGTCCCTGGGTTAATATTTGAGCTCCCTGTTGGAGCCCACATTTTAACTTTGTGCAATACGTGGAATATTTTTTAAAAATCTTCTTCTTTAGATTTACCAGTCAGAATCCTCTCATATTTGGTATATAACATCTCTTGGGGGGGGGGGGGGGGGGGGGCAGATTCAAGTTTATTCAAATCAAATTCCTCAGTTAATTTTTGGGCTCCCTATGGGAGCCTGAATTTTAACTTAGTGCAATATGATGAAATTTCATTGAAAATCTTCAGATCCACCATCTGAATGCTTTTGTGTTTGGTATACAGCAGCTGGGGGGGGGGGGTAAGATTTAAGTTTGTTCAAATTGGGTCCCTGGGTGAATATTCATGCTCTATTTGATCGGAGGGCAATGACATAACAACCCTTGGAAATTTGGCAGTGCTAGTCTACAGCTTATAGAATTGGAAGCAGTCAGGAAGACCCAGGATAATAATTTTCTGACATGGGCTCTAGAGTTATGAATAATTTCATGACTTCATACCTCTGCAGTGTTGATGAACCATGAATAACTGAATATGATCCAAAATAGTTCTTTGAACCATTTTGTCAGGTGAGCGATTAAGGCCCCTTTGAGTAAAGGTTTGTTTCCAGTTGATTTTTGTGTCGCCGCCCCACGAAGTGGGGAGCGACATATAGGGATTACTTTTGCCGTCTTGCGTTGTCTGCGTCACACTTTCTCTTATCCGCCACTCCTCTTTAACCTATGAATGAATTTTGATGAAACTTTCAGTGATTCTTTATCACTTAATGGCATTGTGCACCTCCTATTTTATTTTTTGATCCGCTGTATTTTTTCCAGAGTTATGCCCCGTCGTCTTGCATCGTCCGCGTCTTCCGCGTCACACTTTCTCTTATCCGCCACTCCTCTTTAACCTATGAATGGATTTTGATGAAACTTTCAGTGATTCTTTATCACATAATGGCATTGTGCACCTCCTATTTTATTTTTTGATCCGCTGTATTTTTTCCAGAGTTAGGCCCCTTTTCCACTTAGAATTCTGTCTGAAACGCCAGGCGACACACGTCTTCCATGGAAGACTCACATCTAAGTTTAGCTCACATGACTAAACGTCAGGAATGAGTTCAAGTGATCACTCATTGTCTGCTGTCATAAAGGTGGAGTGTGAGTCTTTTCCCATAGCTCTGATCCAACTCCAGTTGTCCCATGTCTTGTGATATATGTAACATCATTGTAAGTAGGATTTACAGGTTGTTGGGATTAAACCCTTGGGTCATTGTGCTATTGGGCTTTGAGATTTTAACACTATGGATTATGGGAAAAACACTTTAAAATTCTGCTTCTCTCAAAACACTTGTCCAGTTAATTTCATGTTTGATATATAATGTCTTTGTAAATGCACATGTTTGTTTAAATCAAGCCCCAGGCATCAAACTTAGGCATGTGGCCACAAGTTTGTAAACCATAAGTGATGAAGAAAACTTGGGATTACATCTGTTTAACCCTTTACACAACGTAACGGCCAAAACCGGCCAGCGCTATTCTCAAAAATCGCCAATTAATTTTCATGATTTTTTCATTTTTTGTTTCCAAAACATAGGTTATGTATGACCCCTCATTGGAACGAGCTCATCGAGCTCGTTCCAATGAGGGGTCATAACCTATGTTTTGGAGACAAAAAATAAAAAAAAATAGTTATTCAAGAATTTGTTTTGCAAGTGTCCCCTGCTTTTCATGTCAGGTAAAGGGTTAACCACCAGTCTATCCATGAGTTCACCCATTAGTCATTAGTCCATCCATCCCTTGGTCCATGTAACCTTATATGGAGCAACAGATAAGAAACAATGGTGCAGAACAGGATATTGCATTTGGAGTTTTGACAGCCATAAAAAGTGCCACCATCATCCATTTTGTTCTAAAAATAGCAGTTCTACTTTCATGCAACAACTTCCAAACAGTGAATCGGATTTTGATTACTTTTTATATGGAAAACAACTAGCACATTTACATAACACAGTATCCAGGTTTTTCTCTTGTGAATAAATTATGCAAATTAGCCAGGTATCTTAATTTTTAAAAGTGTCCTGTATGTAGACCAAAAACATAAATCAACCCAAATCAACAAGAATCAGTTACTTTCATCAACATGATATCAATAAAAAATACAACCTTTCATTGACACAAAAACATCTGAGCAGCTTGTTCACACCTTCTTTGTAACTATCTTTTGATAGGTTTTAAAAACTCCACTCTTGAAAAGCTGCAGCACATTCAAAATTGCGTGGCATTTTGTCATTGCCTGGCCTGGAAAGTACTGCCACATTACACCTGTCCTTTTTTTTTTTTTTATCTCCACTGCCTTCTGATTCAGCTGAGAATTCAAATGATTTTTTTTTCATCTTATCTTTGAATGCATCAGAGTATAACTGTACCCTCTACTTGTCTAATTTGCTGATCAGTTTCTTGCCACAGAGGTCTCTTCATAATCATATAGAGAGTAATCGCTTGACTGGACTGGTTACGTGAAATAATTCATGAGAGGTGAGGGACGTTGTACAAAGTACAAACCCGAGTGCGTGAATACGCACGAGTGTTTTACAATATAGTCCCTCACCTCGAATGAATTATTTCACGTAACCAGTCCAGTCAGGCGATTACTCTGTTTATTACTTTTCATTATTAACGATAATTATATTATTTAAACCTTTATCTAATGTAACGGCCAAAACCGGCCAACGCTATTCTAAAAAATCGCCATTTAATATTTTTATACTGTACCAATGACCCAGACTTAGCTGGTGCTAACTCCACAAAAACCAGGGCCAAACACAAATTTTGCCCCCCAATCCCCAAAATTTGCATCCAAAACAAAAAGAAATCATGTCCTAAAGGACCTCCATAGTACGACTCTACTGCGCATGCGCAGTGACGCAGTCGTCCCGAAATTGGCGCCAAATATCATTCTCTGTTTGGCCCTTCATCAGTCAACATCTCACTGATCTTTGTGCTTGTAAATCTCAGTTTAAAGGATGCCAGACACGTAATTCTTGGAGAAAATGTGATTCTAAGGAGGATAGAAGGAGGAGAGGAAAAAAGAAGTGGCAAAAAATAATCAGGGCTGTACTTAAAATTTTTTGTTAAAATTATGTTAAGTTGCCTATTTTCGAGGCAAACGCCTCTTGTTGTCATTCTTGCTAATTGTTGCACTGCTTATTCAGTGTTTCCTCTCCCCTAACCTTCTAAAGTCCCCCCTTGCAATTCTCCCATGCTTTTGGCATATTTTTGAGAAGTTTCATTTCTAAAAATTCCCTGGGAGAGTTGCTTGGTTACAGAATGTTTTCTGTTATTTTCCCCATAGTTACGTTTTCACCCATGGGTGTATAACGTTTGTGTTCTGCATCTTCCATCTGATGTTCTGCAGATTCTTCCCTGGGAGTCTCTGTTTTGCATCAGATAGAGTGTAATTGAGGACTGATTCCGGGCCAGTTTTTTCAGTGCCTGGAGTCATGTTTTCTTCTGTGTTTACACTGTTTGTTTTCATTGGCAACAGCCTTTTTTGAGGGGGGCTGTTTGCCTTTGAGGTAGTTTATCTCATTATAAGATACATTTATATTATCCGAAAGTGTCTCATTAATTATTTTATATAATTTTAAAATTTTTGACCACACTTTGCCATCGGATCCATCGGGGCTCAACGTTACTTTTCAGCAACTTGGGCTTCTCTGAAAAAATATTTTTTCAAAATTATTTTGTTTTGCAATTGTTTTTTCATTTATTAATGGATCATGTTATTATGTATCTTTGTGTCAGGGGTTTTTGCGAGTAACTAGGACTTATTGTTGTTCTTTCACAATGAAGGGAACTTGTTCAAATTGTAATAGGAAGAAATCTTCCTCTGACTTTCATGATTATTGCATAAATTGTAGTCAGTGTTCTCGCATTAATCCCTGTCCTGTATGTGAACATTGGGATGAGAAACATTGGAAACGTGTGTCACGATATGTTGTTTCTGGAGAAAGAGCGATGCCGGCTCTTTCTCCACAAGGTCACTCTACTCTCTCAGTTTCTATTTCAGAGGAACCAGAACAGGGTGATGTTTCCATGTTATCTTCTTCAAGTGTGCATCCGTCGTCACAATTAAATACAGAGCTAGCGGCAAAAGTGCTCATGGAGATTAGACAAATGTCGTCCGCTAGCTCGCCCGGTGTAGCGTCCATTCACCGAATGGTTCGGCAGCCGGGTTCGTCCGATGCGGTCCAAGAGGAAATTTTGGGTGATGCGAGCACTATAAAAATAATAGATGCACACCCAGTGACGGCGGATAGTGAACGAGAACGGAGGAAGCCTTTTAGTCCGGTTCCTAGCTCGTCCAGGTCCAGCCGGGCCGCGAGCGAGAGAGGCCCCTCTCTCGTACAACAACATCTGGGACCAGATGTTGTGGTACAAAATGTGTCTTTAGCGGAGCATACGTCCGTCGCTCGGGACGCTCCGTTGTATAAGCAGTCCGCAGAGACTGTTAAGGCTTCCTCTTCTCGCCGGCGCACACGACCGCACCTTGGCTGCGTGACCTCCGATATCTTGCCAGCTTCGCCGATGAAGGATTATTCGGCGACCAGGTCACACCATCCGGCAGCCAGGGATTCGAGACCGATGGACTCCGGACGTTCGCATAGGAAAAGTATGCGGGAGCCATCTGATGCGGAGCTGCCCTCGGCAAAGCAGCGAAAGACCGCTCCTCCGCAGGTCTCGACGTCGGACATTCTAGTGCAGATAGCACAGCTTATCGCAGCATCCCAGCAGCCGACAGAGACGGTGTCGGATCGAGAATTATCCGACGGCGCTGGGTCGGTACGCTCCGCCGAAGCATCGGGGGCGGACGACCGGGAACATCGGGAGGTCCGACCGGATGGTGAAAGGGATACGGATGAATTGGAGCTATCCCTTTCGGAACAACACAAAGCTGCCGTAGACTTCATCCGGCACTTTCTTCCTCAAGTTGTTCCGTCGGGCCAGACTGCTGCGCTTCCGGACAGGAGAATTATAGCGTCATTGGACTCTGATTTTTTCGAGCGGTTCAGGGACATCGCTCCCGAGTTTCCGTCGCAGTCCAATAATGTTGCAAGAACATTTGAATTATTGAACGACGCTATTTTTAAACTTGCTTCCAGGACAGGGAAAGCAGGCTTCTTGTCCGCAAATACTCTCAACCTGCCTTTCATTAATGCAAGGAATAAATTCGACACGGCAGGTCAGGGTATACCGAGAGTTCCTCTGCGTATGGACGACGAGGCGGAAGACTTAGAGCTATCATTACCGTCGTCAGCTTCTATTCCAACCGCAGTGTTGGAAACAGCTATTGCGTCTAACAGAGCCAATTTAGATGCCTTATCTTACGCAGATCACCTTACGAAGGCGTTATCACTGCGTCTTCAAGGGGAAGAGTTTCAGGATATACAATCCTCCTTAAGACTTCTTTCAAGGGCAGTAGCTTATTCCACGTGTAACTCCGCCCTTTCAGTGGCAAATCTGGAGTTGGTTAGACGTGACGCAGCCCTGTCTACATCCACACTAGTGGATTCTAAGGTGAAGAACTCTCTTAGAGTCGCTTCGGTCTCAGGAGATCTTCTCTTTGACGGCAAGCTTTCCGCTATTTATGATAATATTAAAAAGAAAGCTAGTGATTCTCTGTTGTTTAGATCCGCTCCTAAAAGGTCGGATTCAGCAGACACGAATAAGGCGGGCACTTCTGGGTCTTATCCGCCCAAGAGAGGTTCCTATAGAGGTTCCGGTGCGTCCTCTAGCTCTTATTCGAGAGACCGTCAGGATAGCGACTCTCGTTCGGGACGTCCTTCAGGCCGGGACAATCGGTCGGACGCCCCGAGGTCGACGAGGCGAGGTGCGGGTCGTGGAAGACGTGGTTTCTCCTACCGCAGGCCTCGCAGATCCAGGAGGTGATGGCTCAAACCTCTATCGCGTTCCGGTTGGCAGAAGGTTGTCGAGTTTTTCTCAAGAGTGGGCGTCGATTACGGACGACCCGTGGGTGAGAGGAGTGACTTCGGAAGGTCTAAAGATATCCTTCAAACGAAAGCCTCCATTAACTCGAAGTCCAAAGTGGACTCATCTTCCGTCAAACCCTCAGAAAAGAGACGCTCTGCTATCAGAGGTGCAGTCTCTTTTAATGAAGAACGCGGTAGAGGTCGTAGAAAACCAGGAATCGCTGGGATTCTACAGCCATCTGTTTCTGGTTCCGAAACCAGACGGCTCGTTCCGTCCAGTCATAGATTTGAGCTGGATAAACAAGCTGATCATCGCTCCGAAGTTTTATATGGAGACGATTCGATCGGTCAGAGCGAGTATTCGGGTGAACGATTATGCAACGAGCATAGATCTCAAAGATGCGTACTTTCACGTCATGGTACATCCGACATTCCGAAAGTATCTACGCTTCGCAGTCCTAGGAGTGGTGTATCAGTTCCGGGCCATGTGCTTCGGATTGAATCTAGCACCCTGGGCTTTCACTCGGGTAATGAACTCGGTAATGATCTACTTCCGAGCTCATTCGTCTGCGGTAACGTCGGCCTGCCTGGACGACATTCTTCAGAGGTACGGCAACGAGTTAACGCTTCAGAACGATGTTCAGAATCTTCTTCTATTGCTCCGACGTCTCGGTTTCATAGTAAACGAGGAGAAGTCGGATCTGGTGCCGTCCAAGTCATTCACTCATCTGGGAATGAGCTTCGAGACGCACAACAATCTCGTTCGTCTGCCGTTAACCAGAGCGAAATTAGTCAGTTGTTACGCTCGCTATTGTCTAAATACAGACAAAGTCACAGCGAGAGAATTTATGAGACTGATAGGTCTGTGCGGAGCCGCTGCGGATCTCATTCCGATGGGACGGCTACGCACACGGCCTCTTCAAATTTTCTTGACTCAGAATTGGAGTGTGAAAATTCATTCGCTCGATGTAGACGTTCTCTTGTCAGATCAAGTGAAACAAGAGATTCAGACTTGGGCAAACATTCAGTGGTTAACTCAAGGAGTTCCGCTGCAGTTGCCGGATCCGAGTTTTACCATTATGACGGATGCCAGTCAAACAGGTTGGGGTGCATCATTAATCCCAACGGATTCGAGATGCCAGGGTCTTTGGGATCCGCAATTCCTGTGCAAGCACATAAACATCAAGGAAATGATGTCAATTTGGCTTGCGTTACGTCACTGGATGGACATTATTCACGATGCTCATGTCCAAATCCTATCCGACAATACGACAGTAGTGGCGTATATACGGAATCAGGGAGGCACTCATTCAGTTCCGTTGTTCAATCTAACGGAAAGAATCCTTCTGTTTGCGTTGGAACATCACGTTCTTCTTTCGGTCCGTCACATACCGGGTCGTCTGAATGTGCTAGCAGACTCCCTTTCTCGAAAGGGTCGCTTGTTGCCGTCGGAGTGGACTCTCAACAAACAAGTATTCAATCAGATTTGCTACCAATGGGAACGGCCAATGATAGACTTATTTGCGACACATCTCAACAATCAGTTGCAGACGTATGTGTCCCCGTGTCCGGATCCAAGAGCATTTGCTGTAGACGCTCTATCGATCCCTTGGGACGGAATGATAGGATATGCGTATCCTCCAGCGCCGTTAATTCAACAAGTATTGCTAAAGATAAAACAATCTCAATGCAAGATTCTGTTGGTAGCATCTCTGTCGCCACAGAGACCGTGGATAAATCTACTCAGGTGTCTGTTGTGGGACCTACCGCGGAAGCTCCCTCCACGAGAGGATCTTCTTTGGCAGGGGAAATCGCGCCAACTGCATCACAACCCGCAAGGTCTCAACCTTCACGTTTTTCCGTTGTGCGGTCCTTCTTGCATGGCAAGCACTTTACAGGACGAGCAGTGGACGTGATTTCTAACTGTAGGAGGACCTCCTCTTCGCTAAACTATGCGGCTAAGTGGAAGGTTTTCCGTCGTTGGTGTAGGGATCATTCTGTTGATATATTTGATCCCTCTATACCAGACATTGCTAACTTTCTAGTATACTTGTTTGACGAAATCAAACTGCAACCGGTTACTATAAAGGGTTATAGATCTATGTTATCTGATACCTATGCACATCATGATAGTTTACAAATTGGATCTAATGTCTCTTTATCGAAATTGGTTAGAAACTTTTCGATAAATAGACCCAGAACTCTTAGATTAATTCCTAAGTGGAATTTAGCTTGGGTTCTCCTTAAATTGAAGGAAAAGCCATTTGAACCTCTTGGGACAGTAGATTTCAAATTCTTATCTTATAAGACAGCTTTTCTCTTAGCTTTCTCTTCTGCCAGAAGAGTCAGTGAGCTTCATGCACTATCGGTGGATGATTCTCATTATCGTAGTGTTGGGAACACTATCACCTTCACTACTAACGTCGGTTTTTTAGCTAAGAATCAGGCTCCTAATAAATATCCGGAACCTATTGTTATTAAGGCTCTTCCGTCTTCAGACGGGCGTAGGCCTTTACTCTGTCCTGTTAGAGCACTACGTATCTATAAACAGAGATCTCAGTTCATCAGAAAGGGACGGAAACGTTTCTTTCTGTCTTTGATGCCTAATAGAAAGGACATTTCAGTCCATTCTATTGCTAGATGGATTCAGTTAACTATCCGTACTGCGTATGAAGATTTATCTTCTTCTCAGCAGTCTGTGCTTAAGATTTCTGCTCATGAAGTAAGAGCTCTTTCTACTTCCTGGGCTTATGCTAATAGTGTTGCTATTACAGATTTAATGAAGGCTGCTTATTGGTCTCAGCCATCCACATTTACTAATTTTTATCTCAGAAATATTGAGTCCATTTCTGGAGACCTGCATTGTTTAGGTCCGTTATCTGTTGCTCAGAATGTCGTCCACTAAACAGTTGCAACTATAGTTATGCAGGCTTTCTGTTCCGGCAGTGACTCCGTCCGGCTGCCCTCTTCGCTCTGGGCTATTTGACCCAGGGCAAGGGGAAGGGGGGGGGGCGGGTGTTCCCTTAGGTCACCTGCTTTATAGTGAAAAGCAAGGGAATGCCTCCTCCAAGACAGTATTTCTGAGTCGCTTCCGGGATGGTTTTAAAGTGTAATATTAATGTTTAATTTCATTCATGTCTTATTTTTAAAGTGTAGCTCGGTGTGAAGCATTTGTATATGTCAAGTGTCAAACGGGCTTTAATATACAATACTCGGACACTTTTAAATGATTATAAAGAGTCTCAATTCTCTGGACTACTTTATTTATTGGCTTGTTTTAAAAATAATTAGTATAAAGGTTATACTGGATGTTAATAGAGAACATGAATGTTATTGTGCTCAATTATTAAGGGTAGTGTATCTTTCTAATTTAAATATTAAATAAGAAAGATACATGTAAAGCCTAATACTCCTTTTCTCCTTAAGGGGTTACCTCTTTATTTTATAATTGAGCTTATTGGATTTTCCTCTATGTCCTAGGCCCTCCAGCCTGTTTACTATTCAGCTAAGTCTGGGTCATTGGTACAGTATAAAAATGTTAAAAAATTTATAGTAATTTATATATTTTTTATACTTACCAATGACCCAGACGGGGATGGCCCTCCCTGAGTTGGGAACTCTTGCCTCCCCGCTGAGTACATAGCGCTGACCAGGCACTGCCAGTAAGAATGATATTTGGCGCCAATTTCGGGACGACTGCGTCACTGCGCATGCGCAGTAGAGTCGTACTATGGAGGTCCTTTAGGACATGATTTCTTTTTGTTTTGGATGCAAATTTTGGGGATTGGGGGGCAAAATTTGTGTTTGGCCCTGGTTTTTGTGGAGTTAGCACCAGCTAAGTCTGGGTCATTGGTAAGTATAAAAAATATATAAATTACTATAAATTTTTTAACTTTCATTATTTTTTGTCTCTAAAACATAGGTTATGGCCCCTCAATGGAACAAGACAAAAAATTGAAAGTAATAGTTATTCAAGAATGTTTTTCCAAGTGTCGTCTCTTTTTCATGTCATGTTCAAGTCCCCATTACACCCACGGCAAAGCATCTTCGTTTGCGCGCACGGATACATGACCCAATTGTTGATTGCATAATTCACTTGTTAAGTTATCGTTTTTAATCAAACTGGGAAATCCCAGTAAATCACACTTTGGAAAGTAATAAATAAATTTAATCTAGTTCATTTTTGTTTGGGTTTGAATAATTTTGAAGGATTTCAAGTGAGTTTTATTAAAAAAATGCACCCAATTGAGCCTGGGTTGAATTTTTATGAATTTGTCCATTGGGTGAATTTTTTTAACTTTCTCACGACATATTTGGGCTCTTGCTAATAGGGGTAATATTTTGGGGTTCACTCAAAATTTCTTTTGTCCATAACTGATGGCCAAATTCAGACCAAATTTGCTATGCAGTAGTGTTAGGAGATATATACTGGATTTTCCCCAAACAAAATTTTCAGTAGCTAAAAATAGAAAAAAATGCCAATACCCATATTTCCCCAACTGCATGGAACAGAGAATAATTATATGGTCTACAACATCCTTAGGTCCAGTAGAATCAACTGGACCCCTAAAATCTCTGTCAGTTGTGTCATGGTGTGCCATATGGAGGAAGAGGGGAATGGGAAAAATGCTGAGTCGGCACTTTTAAAAATTTAAAAAGAAAATTCTTCATCCAGAACTACCAATCAGAATCATTCCATATTTGGTGTACAACATCCTTGAAGGAATCTGATTCAAGTTAATGCAAATCAAGGCCTTGAGTTCTTATTTGAGCCCAAATTTTAACTTAGTGCAATATGAGGAAAATTCTTTAAACTCTTTTAACACGAGAGGCCACTTTTCCGGTCCAGGAACACAATACGTCATAATTTCATTAAGCAGGATGGCTACTAAGTGAACGTGTGTTGTAGAACAATTAATATTTTCAACATGTAGCCAGAAGGCTGCATGTTGAAAATATTAATTGCTCTAGCCCCAAATAATGGATATGGACTCTTCCAATTTCTGCCATTTAACTGGCATGGAAGATACCAACAGTGTTCAAAGGGTTAAACATCTTCTTCAGATCTACCAGTCACAATCATTTGATATTTCATAAACATCATCCTGATGAAGGTCAAATTCAAGTTTATTCAAATTAAGACCCTGGTTTAATATTTGGGCTGCTAATGGAAACCTGAATTTGAACTTAGTGCTATATGAGGAAATTCTTTGAAAGTCGTCTTCAGATCCACCAGTCAGAGTTTTTGCATAATTACTATACAGAATCCTTAGAAGGGTCAAAGTCAAGTTTGTTCAAATAAAGTCTGGATGTGAACCCAGTAACCAAGAGCAATATAAGAAATATTTTTAAAAATCTTCTTTCGATCCCCCAGTTAGAATCTTCTTATAGTTGGTGTACAGCTTTCTCAAAGGGAGCCAGATCCAAGTCCATGAGTTCATTTTGGGATCCTTATGGGAGAAATTTCAAGTATGTTCAAATCAAGTCCATGGATACATGTTATGGCTCCCTGTGGAGCCCAAATTTTAACTCACTGAAATATGAGAATATTCCTCAAAGATCTTCCGATCTACCAGACAGAATCTTTTGATATTTGGTAAGAAAACAATTGAATGTTCTGTTTTCATTAATGTTTACATCTGTTTGTGAGTGTGCAAGGACACACAACCAGAAAACCCTCATTTGTCACAAAAGTATTGTTATTAGTCATCGACGGAAACTAAAGGGGACGGGCATTGTTATTAAGGAAGACCTAACCAAAGAGAATCAATCCTTGTTAAAATCATGCAAATGTTCATGACTCATGGTCGAGTGATGGGAAAATCTTTGTTAAGCTGAAAAAAAATGGTAGAGTGAAGCAAGTGTTCTGTATGAAAGACATATAATATTTGAATCTGTGATTCCCATACATGCACTTTCAGAAATTCAAGACACAGCCTCCCCACCCCCCCCCCCCCCCCCCCCCCCCCGACCGTTCCCCATCCCCAAAATAGATGATAGAATTCTCCACCCTGGAAGCCTTACAATATCGGAATACGCGACTTCTATACTCCTACTTACGCCTACCCACTTATTTATAGATATAGATATCTCTAGATATACACCCCCCACCATACACCACCACTAATCACCGACCGTCATTAAAAATACATTTGTGGCTGCTCCTCTAAGCTATCTCAGATGGAAACTAATCCAATTAAATTTGATAAACACTGCCAACGTAATAATATTGATGATATAAAGGACCAACAAAATTACGTTTTTTCTGTTTGGTGCCCTTGAAAGCCTTACTCCATGTTTTGTGTCTGTCAAGCGCAAAATGCGCCATAGTCTCCAGTTAGTAACAATTGTGTGCTCTGTCACTGTCGGCGCCTGACGTGTTTTAACTTGTTTATTTATTTATTTATTTTTTTTTTTTATTTCGGTGCCAACCTGACTAAAAAATCCCCCCAAAAAAATCCATTGTGCTAAACAGCCGACGGCCACGGGTACAAAGCCCGTAGGCCATGAATCTGCAACAGTGGATACTCGTTAGATCCAATGTCAAACATCTCCACGAAAGTAGTCAAACAACTAAGTAAGAGTCTGAATATAACTCATTTTGTCTCCTTCTTCATGTCCCCTGAGCTCATCTCATACCGAAAAATCTGTTCCTGTTATGGCCGATAAACCCTTTTGTACATTATGTATCAGTAAACAAACCGCTGCTCAATTGGCAAATTCCTCGTCCAGGTACTAGCCCTGACGTGGTTCTTGGTTTGTCAAATCGAGGGTTGTATTATTGCTAACGCCAGACAATTCCTCCCCTGAGTTTCATTCTGCGCTGTGTGCCTACTGGCGCAAGGGGCAGAGTGGAACTCTGGGACTACTTGCCCACGGAGTGTGACAAGGGCCGAGAAAGTGCGTAAGTGAGCCTATGATTCAACAACATTGAGGCCTCGAAATGCCTGCCAATAATCAATGAAATTTGTCTTTCACCCGTTGTTAGAAATTAATCATACCAAACCAAATAAGGGTAAGGGTGTTGGTCTCGAAATTACAGACACGATTCCAAGACTACCACGTAAGTCTTGCAATCGGGGGCCGGGTACACGTTACGTTTTTTCATATTTTTTTCCATTGCCAGATATTGTGTGTACATGTAACGTTTTTTTCATATTTTTTTCCATTGCCAGATATTGTGTGTATATGAAACGTTTTTTCATATTTTTTTTTCCATTGCTAGATATTGTGTGTGCCTATTCGTTGAGTCTTACAGAAAGTTCTCAATCGGTTTGTTACCCCACTCAAAAAAACACAAACATACAGAAAACAAAATCTACACGGGAACCCCTCCATCTAGGAGATGGACTGCCCGTCTCGATCTTTCTTCCAAGTTAAAGAAGGACCGAGAAAATGTCAAGTATATTCACTATATTGCCTACCATGGTGCATTGAGTACTATGATGGGATAAATGCTGCAGATTTAGGACATTATAAATAGTTCTGAAACGTTACCATGGTTATTATATTCTTGTCCTAAATTTTGTTCCTGAACTAGGGGAGATCTCGAAATTGGGAGTACATTTATGACAAACTATAACTTTTGAGGTTGTGCCTCCCCCCCCCCCCCCAACCCTTGCCCTTTGTGTTTATGTAGTCCGATACAGGCTATGGTCTCTAAATTGGGGGTATATTTCGTTTTATGATTGATTATGGGGGTGGCAGGCAAGGATTGTACGGGCCTACCCCCCCCCCCCCCCCCCCCATTCCCCGCCCTTTGTATACAGGCTATGGACTCTAAATTGGGAGTATATTTCGTTTTATGATTGATTATGGGGGTGGCAGGCAAGGATTGTACGGGCCTACCCCCCCCCCCCCCCCTTCCCCGCCCTTTGTATCTGTATAATCCGATACAAGCTACGAAATGAAAGATCTCAACAGTGGGCACCCACTGGAAGCAAAATCCAATATTTACACCAGAGTACCCTCTTAACAGAGAAGCAGACCTCAAATTACTACCTCTAAATCAGGGAACATTTTTGTCCCCTTTATGAGTGCGGGAGTGTCCAACGTAACGGCAAAAACCGACAAGCGTAATATACTAAATGACCTTGCAATTGACCCTCAGAACTCTTTTTTTTTCTTACAGGGCGTGGATTGTGGCCCTTCGTTGGAACCCGTTCAGTCAGCCAGTTCCAATGGGAGGCGCACGCCGCGGTTTGGAGGGAAGAAATTAGATGAAAAAGTTCCCAGTAAAAATTAAAAGGGAAAAAAGAAAAAATTTAAAAAAAAATGTATTGTGTTGAGTCAAGCGCCAACATCGCCGAAGCCCTTAGTTAGTAACAACTGTGTGCTCTGTCACGGTCGGCGACTGACGTGTTATAATTTGTTTACCCTTTTTATCCGGGTGTTTTATCGTTTCCTTCCGGTGCCGACCTGACTAAATAAAGTAAATAAAAATAAATAAATAATTGTGTTAAACAACCGACGGCCACGGGTACAAAGCCCAGTAGGCTGTGAATCCGCAACAGTGGATACTCGTTAGGTCCAATGTCAAACATCTCTGTATAATAGTCTGAATATAACTCATCTTGTTTCCTTCTTCATGTCCTCTGGGCTCATCTGAAGCCAAAATATCTGTTCCCGTTAAATCCTTTTTGTATATTATGTATTTGTTAACAAATCGCTTGCTGCCCAAATGGCAAATTTCTCATCCAGGTACTTGCCCTGAGGTGGTTCTTGGTTTGTCAAATAGAGGGTTGTATTACTGCTAACGCCAGACAAGACGTCGCCTGAGTTCCATTCTGCGCTGTGTGCCTATTGGCGCAAGGGGTAGAGTGGAACTCTGGGACGACTTGTCCGCGGAATGTGAAAAGGGCCAAGAAAGTGCGTAGGTGAGCTTATGATTCAGTAACATTGAGGCCTCGAAATGCCTGTCTACAAACAATGAAATTTACATGGCCCCCCCCCCCCCTCCCCAACCCCCCCCCCCCCCCCCCCCCGCCCCATCTCCACTTCTAAGATGCTTACCTCCCTCCCTCTGAGTGTATCGATTTACGCCTACAATAGCTATCTTCCCAGTCCAGCTGCATTTTTCAAGAAACTGATCCCATTTTTACTTCGAGTAGGCTGAAAACGCCTTCGATAACTTTTGTGTTGCCTCATTACCACAAAGTCCTGGTTTTGTGATCCATTTCTAACCACCTATTCATTGCCTGCCTGGAAATTACAAATTCCCGGAATATACTTTGTCCGAACAGGAAATGTATAATCCTCTGAACTTGGATGAATTGCATCATGAATTGTGTAACTGAATTATGATCATTAATTCAAAAGGTGGAAGCATCCAAATCGGGATTCTCCAGTGTTTTATATCTTGTTCTTAAGGGCCTATATAGTAATGAAATTTTGTTTGTTTTGAAAGTTCTCGCCTCCGGTGTTCCTTCGGTTCAGATTAGATGTGCGCGGGATGTACATCAGGGTGAGGGTTGGGATGTGTGGGGCGTGGGGCGCATGCGTGGTCGGCTCGTGGAGTCGACTGTGGGCGCCGCTGGTTCCTGGGGGTCTGCTGCCGTGTTCGCGTCAGAGCTGGTAATTTAATGGTGTTTCACGGAAACAACTTGTGGCCGGGTGTGCTTTACGTGTCCGGGAACAGGGCTAGGGGATGGAAATTCTTCAGAACGCGGCGACGGAGCTGCACTGGGGAAAATTTCAACGCCTTTGCTTTTGTTTACGTATGGGTATACTTTCGATTTCCGGTCGACGTCATCGGACAGAAAAAAGCATGTAAAAACAACGCCGTTTAAAATCAAATAATGAAAGAGATCGCCTTCATACAGTATACTGTTATTAGATAGAGATTGCACAGTTGCCATATTCAATGCAAGATATCATGATACCTGTTGAAATTTCTTAGAATTACGATTTTGTTTTTTGATGGAAATTCGTGGTAACGAGTGATTTGCGCATGTCTGTCGAGCATGGAAAACATCTTCAATAAAAAATGCAGACAGTGTTGTCCTTTTCCAAAATGCAGACCTGTCGCTGTGTTCGGGAGTGTTTTGGATGCCTGGCTTTGTTCTTGGATGTGTGAAGCACGTTTGGCCGCGGGTTGTTCTGGTGAGGTATTATTTTATTGTCAGTTCTGGTGCGAGTGCTGTAGCGGACTTCCGGGGGCCAGTGGTGCCTGCGGTCGGCTCTATGAGTTGGTTGCATATGTGTTTCGTGTTCTGTGCATCCCGGCCTTCATTTTGATGTGTAATTTGTGTGTGTTTGGTCTGAGTTGAGGGAATGTGGGGGGTGAGAATTTCAAAATGGGCAGGGTTCCATTACTTATATGGGCCCTTAATTGTTCTGCACTAACTCATCTTTACGCGTCACTTGCATCATAAAAAATATTTCCCAAATTGGATGGGAGAGCACGGACAACGGCTTTTAGATGATGTTGATTTCCCCAATGCCTCCACTACCAAGTAATTGTTTCAGCCAGTGAAGCTTGAGGTGATAGATTGTCTCCCTAATTTGTAAACACCGGTCAACTGACTAGTGACCTCGTGAATCAACCTGTCTGGGTCATCCTCGCGTTCTCAGGACACAATAACTTAATTACCCAGCGGAGCTTGACAACACTCAATTCGCTTGGTCTCGAAATTGATCCATCATCCACGATTTGTTTCTTCAGAAACTCATTTCGACCTGATTGTTCCCTGAATGTGTTGATAGCGTTCAGAAAAGAACATTTGATGTGCACACAAACCTCATCTCGCCTGGAATAACTAGGTTTGTTTATCAACAAAAATAAATTCATCATCCAATATTTGTTTCTTCAGAAACTCATTTCGACCTGATTGTTCCTTGAATGTGTTGATAGCGTTCAGAAAAAGAACGCTATCAACACATTCAAGGAACAATCAGGTCGATGTGCACACAAACCTCATCTCGCCTCGAATAACTATGAACGTTTATCAACAAAAATTAATTCATCATCCAGTATTTGTTGCTTCAGAAACTCATTTCGACCTGACTGTTCCCTGAATGAGTTGATAGCGTTCAGAAAAGAACATTTGATGTCTACACAAACCATATCTCGCCTTGAATAACTGTGTATGCTTATCAACACTGGTCATGTGTTATCCCCTTGCAAAAGGTCAAGCCGACAAGCCCATACACCCCGTTATTAACCCCGTGGACTCTATGTATATATGAGACACCTTTGTAATACAGTTCTCCACCACGACGCACGTGTAAATATTTATAATTTATAAATAACCTATGCTCAGCTGTCACAAGCTGAATATGTTTACACCAAATATGCTTTATTCAAATTTTAACTACACAACTTTTACAGCTGTTATCATACCACTGCTTATGGTCCACATCTTTATAGTTTACTTGAAGCGCACCCATGGCGAATGATAAGATATCGTTGGATGAGATACAGAGTGACGACCGATACAATCTTGCATCTAAGTATAATCACTCGATGAGTCTTTTGCAGGACGATCATTCAGAGTCCCCTTTCACCATCCATGGTCATTCATGCAATTATTTTTCCCCTTCCAACTTCCGACAAAATTTCCACAGACAGGATAAAAATGTAACCCTTCTTAGTCTAAACTGTAGAAGCCTTAGTGCTAACTGGGACTCTTTCACCAACTTCCTCTGTGATATCCAGCAGGGGGAGAATATGTTCAACGTAAATGGTCTAACAGAAATCTTCAAACTCCACGAGCATCTCAATTACAAAATTGATGGCTACCACCCAATTGTTTACAAGACCCGCCCTAGTCCAAACGACAGCAGAGGAGGCGTGGGTCTTTTTATTTCTGAGAATGTTTCGTTCAGACTGAGACCCGATCTGGCGATCTTCATTCCGAATGTCATTGAAACTATTTTCGTAGAAATCAATCCAGGGGGCAAAAACTCGTACATTGTTGGATGCATATACAGGCCAAACACTGCACCTCTAGCTGATATTGATGTGTTTGCCTCTTCCATAAGCGACATTCTCACCAAGATCAACTCCGAGCACAGCAGGACTTTCTTACTAGGCGATTTTAACATAGATTTGCTGAATTTTGATAATCACGGCAAAACTAACGCATTCATAGATAGTATGTTTAGTGACGGATTCATGCCAGTAATAACAAAACCAACCAGAATAACTGAGCATTCAGCGACCTTAATTGACCATATTTATTCCAATAATGTACCAGCTAGCTACAGTGCGGGAATATTAATCACTGATATTTCAGATCACTTCGCCACATTTTATATACAGGAAGGTGATAACGAGCCCGACAAGCCAATACCCCAACTAAGAAGATCATTTAAGAGAGGAAATATTGAATTATTCAAAAATTTGCTTCAAAACACTAGCTTTGACTCAGTGTATAACTGTACGTGTGCTAATGCAGCATATGAAACATTTTTGGATATCTACCTTGACATATTCGAATCGGCATTTCCCCTGAGAAGCTTGAATTTACCCAAAAAGCTCATAAAACGTAAGCCCTGGATGACATCGGGTCTGTTACAGTCTTCTCTAACTAAAAATAAACTCTACCTAGTCAAACTGAGAAAACCCACGGAAACTAACATCAACAAATATAAAACGTACTCCTCGATTTTTAATCAGTTGAAGAGACGAAGTAAGGCTACATACTACAATGACGTTATAGAAACAAATAGACACGATTCTAAAAAAACATGGCAAATACTTCGTACCTTAATCAACAAATCAAAATCAACGGCGACACTCCCACCTAGCATATCTCATAATAATGTTGAAATATCTGACCCCGATAAAATCGCGTCCAGTTTTAATGATTACTTCTCAGAAATTGGTCTGCTCATTAACGATAACGTCTCCACCTCCGATAACAACTTCGGTGACTTCATGAATGGAAATTACCCGGATTCCTTTTTTATTACTCCAACAAACGAGCAAGAAATCATACTGACAGCCGGACAACTGAAAGGGAAAGCGAGTACCGATGCTTTCAATCTATCTACAAAAATAATGAAAGAGGCAATTTGTGAGATCGCGAAACCCCTGGTCTATATATTCAATCAGTCATTTATACAAGGTAAAGTCCCCGATAAAATGAAAATAGCAAAGGTGATACCAATTTTCAAAGGGGGTAATTCCAGGGAGCTTGGTAACTACAGACCAGTTAGTTTGTTACCGGCTTTTTCGAAACTTCTGGAGAAAATAATGAACCGGAGACTCTCTAATTTTCTCAGTGATTTTCATATACTGTACAAACATCAGTACGGTTTTCGCAAAAACCATTCCACTCTTCATCCCATCATGCACCTTTTGCAATATGTCGCTGAATGCAACGACAAGCCTACAAAAGACTCTACTCTAGCCGTCTTCCTTGATTTGTCTAAGGCATTTGACTCCATTAGTCATGAAATTTTACTTAGCAAAATGGAATTCTATGGAATAAGAGGGATTAGTAAGCTTTGGTTCAAAAGTTACTTAACAGGCAGAGAACAGTATGTTGAGTATAACTCGAATCGATCCCCAAACCGATATGTTACTTGCGGGGTTCCCCAGGGGTCTGTGTTGGGGCCCATCCTCTTCTTAATTTACGTGAATGATATGAGATACTCCACTGTCCTTAACCTGTTATCATTTGCCGACGACACAACCCCATTTACAGCTGGACACGACCTGAATACCCTGGAGACTTCAGTTAATACAGAGCTGAAAAAATATTCGACTGGTGCTGTTGCAACAAACTTCAAGTGAATGCCAGTAAATGTAAATATATTATGCTACACCCACCGAACAGTCCGAACAAATCCGACCTACTAAATATTTTTCTTAACAATACCAAGCTTTCACCCATAGGTAACTCCCAACAAGAAAAAGTCGCTAAGTTCTTAGGCGTGTTCCTTGACGAAAACCTCAATTTTAAGCACCACATATCCACAGTATGTTCCAAGATGTCAAGTGCAATCTACTGTCTGAATAAAGTAAAAAATGTTCTCCCCAAGAAGTCATTGAAATTATTGTATTATACATTAGTTCATAGTCACTTACTGTATGCAATCCAAATTTGGGGGCATGGTCCATCCTGCAGTAAAATATACTCTCTACAGAAACGTGCCATGCGAATAATTAGCTGTAAAAAGTTTAATAGTCATACTGATCCCCTATTCAAGAATAATAATATTCTAAAATTTAACGATCTGTACAAAGTGAATGTCTCTCTATTCATGCACGACTGGAAAAACGATAGGTTGCCCGACTCATTTGAAACATTTTTTAGTGTACACACTTTATCTGGACTCCAAACAAGACAAGTTGGCATGATACAGTCCCTGAGAGCTAGAACCCAATTCTCTGCTAAACTGCCAAAACATAGCTTCCCAAAGATTTGGAATGGAATTGACGCCAACCTACGGGCCCTACCCTCCAGACATGTTTTCAAGAAACAACTTACTAACGAATGCTTAGCAAGCTACTCCTCACATGTTAACTGTTCGTTTCATATGTGCCCAGACTGTAGGCATAATCCTCATTGATACACGTACGTCGCCACAGTTTATTGTGGGACCCTTCATTCATATGAATATGAATATGAGAGAGAGAGAGAGAGAAACAGCGAGAGTAATATTCCCACCTCCTACTTAAAAACGAGCCATATTGTAAACACTCCTACTTAAGGCGCTGACTGTTCGAGGCTTCTCTGTCAAGACGAAAACATCCACATTCTTATGACGCAATTGTCAGCCCATGCCGATGACTTCTCCAGTTATCTCATCCAACCAGACCTCAAACTAATCCCCAATCATGTCTTGACCCATTATCTTACGCTTAATCTTATTGATTCAAATTTGTAGTCTACCGTCAAATTGCACTTGCGCATTTTCGAGGTCTTCCTTACTCTCCCCATTCATTCATTAGTTGGACCATAGGCAGTGGTACCTATGAACAATAATATCCAGTCTACTCCATTTCTGTGTAGTGATTTCTGTGTAGTCTTTTTCACTTCCTGGGGGCAACAGGAAGACAGCCAATGTGGCTATGTTGTCTCCCACAATTTACCATTGTATTCTATTTATGCAAAACCCTTTGTACAAAACTAACTTGTAAATTTGGTATTTTGTTGAATAAACTTCATTTCATTTCATTTCATTTCTCAATTAAGTCCTATTTGATTGCCATTTCACTCCATTTCTTCATAACTTATGGCTACCAGGAATATTTCACATCATTTCAACCTAGGTATTTAAACCAAAAGCTTTAACCAATCAATGTGGTCTTTTCAGAAGGAAGCCCTTTTGCCATTTTTCTGCATAGTCTCTAGCCTAATGTAGGGAGTGTGCTGGGAGTGTGGGGGGTGGGGGGGGGGGGGGGTGAAAAACAGACATAATTTTGTAGAGCCTTTTTTGTGACAGTCATTACAGTATGTACAAGGTGACACTTCCTTTTGCCTACATCTTTCTCATCCCTCAACACTAATACCCTTATTTCTAGTAGACTAGTTGAACCAGATGAGCATTTTTTGCTCACTTGAGCCTCTTTTTCATAGCTCACCTTTGTAAAGATTTATTTTAAATGGTTGGCTATTCTACTGGTGTTGGGTGAATTGGAGGATGTTCATCTATGCGAAGGGGCACAGGGGAATGGCCATCCATAACATTCTTGCTATTTATTATGGCGAAAAGATGTAAACAGCATGCCAGTATCAGGCCTGGCATTCTTAAAAATGCACGAGGGCTAAAGATTGCTCCCCTCGCATGGTCTATGCTAGCGATTAGCTCTCCTCAAGCTTACAATTTAAGCTGAACATGGCAAAATGAAGTTTTACTATTTATGAATTCTGCCTTGCGGGCTTTGTACATTTTATTTGGTGCTGCTAACAAGGTATTCTCTGTGAGATGGCTGCACTGCCCTTCCCACACCTCCGGGCCTCAGCAAGGCCCGGAGGTGTTGGAGGGGTAGTGTGGTCGTTTTACTGAGATCATTAACATAGCAGAGATCTGAAAAGATGTGGGTTTTTGGAATAGGCGGTTATGGTAATTATTCTTTTCTAAAGTCAGGAGGGCTAGTTTTCGCCCTCCTCAATTTTTTTAAGGCGAGCAAATAAATCGCTCTCCTGAAAATGCCAGGCCTGCACTATATTCACATGTGGACAGTTTCTAACATATGAGTTAACGAAGTCTGTTAGATTGTGAAGCCATACTGGCAAATATGTGGGATTAGGAACTTAATGTATGTTGTATTATTTTGTTGTAAGGCCCCACAAAGTACATCTTTTTCTCAGGCCATATTTTGTATAATTGCATGTGGGCGGGCATTTTTTAGCTCACCGAAGGGAACTTATCACTTGTCGCCCGCCATTGTCCGCCGTGAACTTTACATTATTGACTACTCCTCACAAACTGCTGGATCAAATTGAACCAAATTTGGTGTGCATGTTCCCTATCATATGTCAATTTAAACTTGCACAAATAAACTTGCCGCACCCACAGGGGGCACCACAAGGGGCATAAATCTGATAGCACCCATGAATTTCTTTCCAAAAATTCAAAAAAATCTTCTTCAGATCCATCAGGCAGAATTCTTTCCTATTTGGTATTCATCATCTCTAGGGGAGTCAGATTCAAGTTTGTTCAAATCGGCCCCCTGGATTCATATTTGGGCTCACTATAGAAGCCCTAATTTGAACTTAGTGCATTTCAGGCAAATTTCTTAAAAAATCTTCTTCTCCAGATCCAGCAGGCAGAATCTTTTGATATTTGGTATGCAACATTGTGGAGTGGATCTGATTCAAGTTTGTAGAAATCGGCCCCCTGGATTCATATTTGGCCTCACTATAGAAGCCCTAATTTGAACTTAGTGCATTTCAGGCAAATTTCTTTAAAAATCTTCTTATCAAGATCCAGCAGGCTGAATCTTTTGATATTGGGTATGCAGCATGCTTAGGGGGGTGAGATTCAAGTTTGTTCAAGCCAAGTCCCTGGGTTCATATTTGGGCTCACTGTGGGAGCCCAAATTATAACTTGGTTCAAACTGAGGAATTTTCTTTAAAAATCTTCTTCTTCAGATCCAGCAATCGGAATGTTTTGATATTTGGTATGCAGCTTCCTTAGGGGTGTGAGATTCAAAGTTTGTTTAAGCCATATCCCTAGGTCCATATTTGGGCTCACTGTGGGAGCTCAAATTGTAACTTAGTTCAAAATGAGGAATTTTCTTAAAAATTCTTCTTCAGATCCAGCAGTCGGAATGTTTTGATAGTTGGTGTGCAGCATCCTTAGGGGGGTGGGGGTAGGGGGAGGAGGGTGAGATTCAAGTTTGTTAAAGCCAAGTCCCTGGGTTCATATTTGGGCTCCCTGTGGAAGCCTGAATTATAACTTGGGTCAATATGAGGAATTTTTCTTTAAAAATCTTCTTCTGATTCAGTTGTTGGAATGTTTTGATATTTGGCATGCAATATCCTTAGGGGGTAAGATTCAAGTTTGTTCAAGCCAAGTCCCTGGGTTCATATTTGGGCTGACTGTGGGAGCCCAAATTATAACTTAGTTCAAAATGAGGAATTTCCTTTAAAAATCATCTTCTTCAGATCCAACAGTCAGAATGCTTTTGATATTTGGTATGCAGCATCGTTAGGGAAGTAAGATTCAAGTTTGTTCAAGCCATTTCCCTAGGTCAATAGTTGGGCTCACTGTGGAAGCTTGAATTGTAACTCCGTTCAAAATGAGGAATTTTCTTAAAAAATCTTCTTCAAATCCAGCAGTCCGAATGTTTTGATATTTGGTGTGCAGCATCCTTGGGGGTGGGGGGGGGGGGGGGATTCAAGTTGTTAAAGCCAAGTCCCTGGGTTTATATTTGGGCTTCCTATGGGAGCCCGAATTATAACTTAGTTCAATATGAGGATTATTCTTTAAAAATCTTCTTTTTTTTTTTAGATCCACCAGTCAGAATCTTTGGATATTTGGTGTAAGCTTTTCTTAGGAGGGGCAGATGCAACTTGTTGAAATCAATTCCCTGGGTTGATATTTAGTCTACCTTGTCAGGTGAGCACCCTCAGGCCCCCTGGGGCCTCTTGTTTATTTTAATTTTATTTTTGTAATTATTTCTTTGCCATCAAAAGTTCATGTTCTTGGTTTGTTGTATTTTTTAGGCATCATAATCTACAGAATAAAGAATTGCAAAGCCTTCTTGCACTGAGAGACAAATTTATCAATTTTATTAACTGGAGTAAAATATCAGATAAAAAGCAATTAATTTTAATTTTTTTAAAATTTTCATTGGTTATAAAAAGAAAGCATGCAGCAGCCAAAAGGACCATGCGGGAGGGCCTGAGAAACAGATTTTAAAACTTTTTTTAGGCCTAACCTGTAGTTCGTTCACGTATTCTTCAATTGATGTACCCCCCCCCACACCCGCCCCCCCCCCCCTCCCCACACCCCCCACAGTACCTAAATGATCATTCACAAGTTATTTCCTGGTCTGTCATGGTTGCTTAACGCTATATATTTTGTTTATTTTGCCCCCAACCTCCGAAAGGAGGATTTGGGGTTATCTAGTGAAGCTCTCTGTTCACCCATATGTCTGCCTGTCCATACAAACGTTTTTGCATTATAATTTCAAAGACATCGGTCAGATTTGGATCTCCTTTTGTATGCTGATAGACCTTTGGGAATTGATATGCACACGGAACGGGTTCCGTCCAATAAGTTTTCCCAGAGTCAAGGCCCATTTTCACTCTTTCGACTTAGAAATATTTTTTTTATGTCCCACAATATCTTTAAGGCTACTTTGAACATGCCTGCAGGTCGGGGGCAGTGACCCACATTTTGTGTTGCCCTTTTTTCTATAATCATTACTGTCTGTGATCTGACAATATGTATTGCAAAGCTGCTAGTAAAGGAGTTAACCATTTTTATTATATGCTAGCTTGTGAATTATCGCAAATTATCTAAAAGATATTTCTCGATATCTATCGGCTCGATAAATATTGAGAAATATTTCTCAATAGCTTCCTAAATGACGTCACGCTATGCTGCATCACGTCGCCTTGAAGGAACGATCAGGTGATCTTTGTTATTGTTTTGAAAGGTACGCATTTGGGATCGAATTGGGCTGAATAGTGTGCAATAAAATGTCTCATAGCATATAATAAAAAGAAAATCTACTCTATTTTAGTCAGTATCTGCAATTATCTCATGAGTGTGGACCTGAAAGTTTTATTTTTCATGCGCTCTTGCGCGAGTGAAAAATAATACTTTTAGGTCCACACTGTGAATTTTTTTCAGTACCTTCCTAAATGACGTTACGCTTCAGCGCATGACGTCGCCCTGAATGAATGATCAGCTGATCTTTATTTTTTTCAAACATAAGTGTTTGCAGTGAAATTGGACTGAATATTGCACAGTAAAATGTCAAGTAGCATATAATAAAAAGAAAATCTACACTATTTTAGTGAATATCGGGAATTATCTCATTCGTGTGGACCTGAAAGTATTATTTTTCACTCGTGCAAGCGTTCGTGAAAAATAAAACTTTCCGTCCACGCTCATGAGATAATTCCCGATATTCACTTAAATAGTGTAGATATCCTCTATATATTACAAATCTGCGGTATCTGAAAGCATAATTTCCAAATTGAGCAGTTGAAAACATAGCGGTTTTCAAAATATTTCAACCAAACCATATCTTGTGACCCCAATTGGAACAAGCTCTTAGAGCTCATTCCAATGAGGGGGTTTTTAAATTTGGAAAAATAATATTTACAATAATTTATTTATTGGTGTTCAAATTCACATATTTCTGCACATTGGCTGATCAGGACTGCAATATGGAGATAAAGTAAAGGTTAGTCAATCTATTTTTGCCCATTTTAGAGGACTTCATCTACAGAATGAGGTCCCTAGAGGGTTAATTTGGTGATGCTACCAAGCACAACAGGGTAGTATCACAAAATTTTCCCTCTATGAACCTCAAACAACTTTCTCAGGCCTAAAGAGAAAGAGGTACCCAGAGGATAAATTAACCCACTGTATGGGATAGCATCAGCACATTCACCTTCTAGGGACCTCATTCTGCAAATGGCAGATTGCTTATTTCCGGGCTTGCTTCAACCCCAAGCATTGGTGACTGGGTTCTATTTTACCAGTAAAACAGAGTTTGTTCACCAAAGTAAACAAGCACTGCTTCACTTTCCCTGGTTACTAAAGGAGATTTAAAACAGTTAATGTTGATATCATGTGTGTTGGCTAGCATGTTAAACTCTTACTGTCAGCATCTTCTACATAGAGTTTAGGATAACACTTTTATTATACCCTGCAGGGGCAGGGGTATATAGGATTCCTTTTGTGCATCCATCCATCTGAATGTCAGTCCATCCGTTCATCCCAAAATTCAATCATGAATAACCAGTAAAGTACTTGGTTGAGTGACTTGATATTTGGTATGCGAGTGTATCCTATTGCTGTATACCCATAGTGAAATGCAGGTGGTGTGCGAGATTTTATTGCCAAAGTCACTGCCCTTCATAGACCTAGAATTTGTCCTCCTTGAAATTATTTCATGAATAACTTGTAGAGTACTCAATGGAATGACTTCATATTTGGTTAGCAAGTCTATCCTATTAATGTCTACCCACAGTACAAGGCAGATGTTATGCAGAGTATTATTGTAGGAGTTGTTACATTTTATGGACTTTGTCCGTCCCAAAATTCAGTCATGAAAAACTTGTTTAATTAAGAGCACCTTCATGGTGTAATCAACTCCTCCCACAATTTTTAAAGTAGATAGTTGAAACTTTAAGATATGGTTACACGTGTCTTGCAGATGCACAATATATATATAAAGTTTGCAGAAAAATATTTTTTTCACAGAATTATCAAAATCAAGTCACTGTCACATTTGGTAAAGAGGCAGCCTCAGGCAGGGGTATATTTTTGTCTCACCTTATGGTGATACAGTGGAGCCCACTTAATTGGATATCTCTTAATTGTATATCCCTCTTAATTGAATATAATTTTCAAACAAAACCTTTTACCATATCTTCAGTACAAATTTGATCTATTAATTGCATATGGGTTGTAGAGTAAACTCCTGTTAATTGTATATAAATTTTTGTAATATGTCGAAAAAATTACTGTGACATGTACTAAATTCCTCTTATCAACCTTTTTAGCCTCACTACATCCAATACAGGCATTTATTCTATTATATCTTGTTTGACAGAGCTCTATGAGCTCTGTCAAACAAGATATAATAGAATAAATACTCAGTTTACCTCCAGAACACAGGAAACTGACCAAATCCCTGTTAATTGTATACTCCTGTTAATTGAATAATTTTCACTGGCAAAATGGATATTCAATTAAGAGGATTCTACTGTACTTAATAGTTTTTATGATAATGCCCCAGTGGTCTGTAATCTGTCACAGGTCTGTCATCTGGCATCCTTCAGCATCACCAAGTAATAAATGTTTCATTTCTGTAATGCTATCCATAGTACTGCAGGTGGGTGTACATGCCTCCCTCAACTTTGCTCTAGTTTAGTTTGCCAACTTTTGTTTTTTCAGGAGTCTCAGTATTCGAGTTCACAAGCTTCTGAATACTCTACTGAAGATACTGATGACAAAGAAAATGTTGGCGGTAAGTTGGTACTTTGTTTCATCAAGTTTTTTATTTAAAAGTATAAATCTCACTTAATTACATAGTTGTTAATAGAGTAACACTTTTAACCCCAATTTAATGGCCATATCAGCACAGTACTATTCACAAAAATGAAAATCCAAATTTTAAATAATTACCTCAGAACATAGTTTATAAGTTATAACACCTCTTTGGAATGACCTCGTTCTTAGGAACTCTCATAAGCTATATTTTTTTAAACAAAATATGAAACGTTTTAGTTATTCTATAAAACAATCTGGACCAGTTCTATAAAACTTTTATAATTCATTAATTGTATTATCTAGCATTTGTTTTTTCTTGTTATAACTTTAAATGGGTTGAAAGAAACCCTTAGAACTTTCTAAGCTGTCGCAATTTGCCAGCTGGCAAACTGCCAGATCTTTGAAAGTGCTAATGATTCATTTTAACCCTTTACCCAACGCAGACGATACCAAAATTTATTATTTTAAATATCATTTTTTTTTAAATTTTGCAAAAAATTTCAACAAAACCATATCATGTGGACCCTCGTTGGAACGAGCTCGTTCGAACGAGGGGTCACATGATATGGTTTTGTTGAAATTTTTTGAAAAATAATATTTTTTCAACTGCTGAATTTGGATATTACGTGGCCGGATGCGGGCGATTCGTTGAGTAAAGGGTTAATCAGTTATACAGTTGAACCCACTTAATTGGATATCTCTTTACTGAATAACCCTGTTAAATGAATATAATTTCCTAACACAAAACCTTTTACCATACCTCCAGTACAAATTTGACCTGTTAATTGAATATAGGTGATAGAGTAAACTCCTGTTATTTGAATAAAAAATCGTGCAACTTGTCAAGAAATTACCCTGACTCTCCCCAGTTTTGCTTTGTTTGTAGACCTATTTAGCCTCAGTACATTCAATACAGCATTTAATCTATTATATCTTGTTTGACAGAGCTCATGGAGCTCTGTCAAACAAGATATAATAGAGTAAATGCTAAATTTATCTCTAGAATACAGGAGTAGAACTGCATCCCTGTTAATTGAATACTCCTGTTAATTGAATAATTTTCTTTGGCAAAGTGGCTATTCAATTAACAGGGTTCCACTGTATGAATAGATAGGAAATACAATTCTATAAAGTATAATTGTAAATGTTTTATAGTACAGTAGAATCCTCTTAAATGAATATCTATTTTGCCAGCGAAAATTATTCAATTAACAGGAGTATACAATTAACAGGGCTTTGGTCAGTTTCCTGTGTTCTGGAGGTAAACTGAGCATTTATTCTATTATATCTTGTTTTAGAGCTCTGTCAAACCCGATATAATAGAATAAATGCCTGTATTGGATGTAGTGAGGCCAAAAAGGTTGATAAATAAGGGGAATTTGGTGTGTGTCACTGAAATTTTTTCGACATATTACAAAAATTTATATACAATTAACAGGAGTTTACTCTACAACCCATATGCAATTAACAGATCGAATTTGTACTGAAGGTATGGTAAATGGTTTTGTGTTTGAAAATTATATTCAATTAACAGGGATATACAATTAAGAGATATCCAATTAAGTGGGCTCTTGCCTCTTGAAGTGTTTTCTACTACTCATGTTGGGTAATGAGCTAAATCAGAAAGTTTGTCAAGGGTTGGACATTTTTTTGACGTATTATGTCAAATTGGGAATAAGTATTTATGACCAGACTAATCTTTTTTTTAGACAAAGACCCCCACCTGAAGCCTACCTGGGCTTTCATGTAGGCCTGAGTCATGGGCAAAGTCGCTACAATCAGTCCTGAATTTCTCAATTTTATGATCTCGCCAAGTTATCAGAGCCAGAGGACTTATTGTTTGCCTTGCTGAGTTTACTGGTATTTGGAAAACTGGACCACTGTATAGGATTAGGAATTTGGATGCTAAACTGACCCTGCAGACTGTTAGAAATGTCCTTGAAATTGCACCAATATTTACCATATCTTTAGCACAAATATGACTCAGTAATTGCATCTTGTGTAAAGAATAAATCTCGGTTAACTGAATTGAGAAAGTTGTAGACCCCTGGATATATTTATAGAGATGTCCATGAAATTTTCCTGCACTTCTTACGCACATGTCAGTAGCATGTATTGTTATATGCTATTGTTTGCCAATTATGGTCCCTTGTAATGCTGTCTTTTTTATTTACAGCTAGGATCACATATGATGTTACTCTGATACTTTGCATATAACAGACAACACTTGCAACCAAAATTCTTGAATAACTAATATATTTGCTTCAAAAACATTGCTTATGCCCCTTCACTGGAATGAGCTCCACAAGTTTGTTACAATGAGGTGTTACAAGCTGTTTTTGAGACAAAAATTGAATGGTGATTTTTATGACGAGTGCTGGTCTGTTTTGGCTGTTATGTTGGGTAAAGGGTTAAAAAGCGATGGTTGAGAAACTTGCACTGTTTTTTGCGAAGTGGCCAAATACAGTTAAACTAAGTGGCCAACACAAAAATACTCAAAAATTGGTATTGGTGTATCATACAGTTAAAACTAGAAGTCCTGTCACGAAATGCACACAAATAGCACGTTGATATGCGCGTTAATGTACGCGTTATGACCCAAGTAAAGCTATCAAATTCTGTACATATGGCCTATGTACAAGCAATGTTTCAGCCAATGGACCTCTGGGTAACCCGGAGGTCCATTGGCAGAAACATTGCATGTGTTTGCTATGAGTAACCAGGAGAACCTGCCGTGCTGTGGATGCCATTCGATATGGCAATTGCGCGCAATTCTAACGCGCAATTAAGCCTAGAAAAGCGCACTATTCGTGACAGGACTTCTAGTTTTAACTGTAAGTTCCAATTGGGCAGGTTATACCACATCCAAAGATTTCACTAGAAGCAGAAACATCAGTAATCTGATTCCAGGCTTTTCTTATTGTTTTGCAAATTAACAAGTCGCTAATACAACAAAGGAAACTAGAACCGATCATAAAATGATCACCCTGTCAGGAACTAAATTTCTCACCATTATCAACTTCTAGTTATCCCTGGACCCAATTTAATTTCTACAGATTTTCTTCATTAGGGCCAGGTAATCACTTAGAGTTATCCCAGTTGTTCAAGATATCTATGTTCAAATTACTGAGTTTTTTATGCCCCCCGACTTAGGTCGGGTGGCATATAGTGATTGAAGTGTGCGTGTGTCCATCCATCTGTCCGTGTGTGTCTCAGCCAATAACTCGAAAACGGTTAGGGCCACAGTCATCAAACTTCACGCAATTATAAAGGACCATGGGAGGATGTGTCACACACCATAGCTGGGTTCGTACCTTCAAGGTCAAGGTCACATTTCAAGGTCACACTAAAAATTGGTCAATATTCGTGCCTCAGCCATAACTCAGAAACAAATCATAGTACAATTGTTAAACTTTTTACAAATGTTAAGGACAGTCAGAAGGTGTGTCGCACATAATAGTTTCCGCTGCATCTGCAAGGTGGAGGTCACAATTGACCTTCATATGTTCAGGGTCACAAATCGTGTCTCAAGCATAACTCCAAAACTATTAGGGCTACAATCATCTAACATCACTCAATTATAAAGAACAACAGGTGGATGTGTCATGCACCACAGCCAGGTCCGTAAGGTCAAGGTCAAGGTAACATTTCAAGGTCACACTGAACACGGTTAGGGCCACAGTCATCAAACTTCACACAATTATAAAGGACCATGGGAGGATGTGTCACACACCATAGCCAGGTTCGTACCTTCAAGGTCAAGGTCACATTTCAAGGTCACACTAAAAATCAGTCAATATTCGTGTCTCCGCCATAACTCAGAAACGAATTATAGTACAATTGTTAAACTTGTTACAAATGTTAAGGATAGTCAGAAGGTGTGTCGCGTATAATAGTTTCCACTGCATCTGCAAGGTGAAGGTCACAAAGGTGGGGGGGGGGGGGGGGGCATGTATTACCTTAGTAACATTCTTCTTGTTTTTACACAAATAATGCCTAAAAAAATAAAAAATCTGTTTCTCAGGTCCTTTTGGCTGCCGCATGCTCTCTTTTTGTAACAAATGTAAACTTAAAAAAATAAAAATTAAATGGTTTATGTCTGACATTTTAGCCAAGTTAAAAATTGATAAATTTGTCCCTTGAGTGCAAAGCCTTCTTGAACTCAAGGGACAAAATACATCACCACCCATGCTACTCTGTAGATTTTGAGGTCTAAAACTTGAACCAAGAACATGAACTTATGGTGGCAAAGAAATAATTGCAGAAATAAAAAGTAAAATTAAAAAAATGCTCGCCCTCATACAATTTTACAAATAACGGCCTGAGAAACAAGATCTACTTTGTGTGGCCTTATACAGGCATGTTTTTTTAGTTGTCTGGGTTATTCAAGATATTCAACATTGAGTTAATGAGTTTCAACTGAATATATTTTGCCTTCTCTTGAACACAAACTCATACAGGCACTTGTGATGAATAAAATAATGACAACCTATTGTAGCTTAATTGTTAATAATTTTAACTGTGTTTTACACTCATTGATCGAAGAGAGCACTGGTCACCCACAAAACTAAGAACAATATTTTTTTTTATCTTTTGCTCCAAAAACAAAGCTAGTGGTGGGGAGGAGGGGGTTGTGGATACCCATGCAAACCTCCTTGTAGGGATACAGATGCAGTGCAATGAGGACTTCAGTGTTGTGCTGTGGGATGGGAGTGGTGGGGGGTGGCTTCTTGTTGACCCGAGTTTCAAAATTCCCGGTGAGCAATTTAATTTTCTCTTGCTAAATTATCTGAGAATTTTAAAATAATTAATTGCTTGTTCAGGTTTCACACATATGCATATGTTTTTAGCTGCAACAAGCAGCTCTATAAGTGGCAATGTCAGTCTGTCGGTCTGTCGGTCGGTCGGTCTGTGACCAACGAGTTTCAAAACTCAATAACTTTTGAAATACTTGATGGAATGACTTTATATTTGACATGTAAGGGTATCTTATTGATGTCTAGCCACTGTTCAATGCATGTGTTTTTCCAAATATTTTTCTTGGAGTTATGGCCCTTGATGAACTTAGAATTTTGTGAGATTGCACTACCTGTCGCAGCTACGGCGTCGATGTCGCTATTTTTTTTTTTTTACATAACACCAACTGTCTCTTTAAATTGAAGCTTTCATTATAAATAGCTGAGGTTTCCGAATTTGTGATTGTTTGCAAAATTTTCGATACACTGTCAGTTCGGTATTCTGTGGAGAGTGTTCTTTCTTTCTGACCATGCCTGCCTCTCCCATAGTTGCTGCATTAGAATGGCTGCTATTAGCAGTATGCTAAAATTTCTTAAAATGAAAACCTGGTTACTTCTCCCTTCTTGATGTTAAGCCATCTTGAATCGACTTGCATGATCTTCTCATCAATCTTCGAAAACAAAAATCATGCCGTCTGCTTATATAAATACTTCTTGTATTGTTGCGAAATAAATTAACAATTGGGAAAAAAAAACCCCAAATGAACACCATCCCATCCTCTGTGTATCTGAATTTTAATATTTAAGTGCCACTTTATTTCAGTAGAAGATGCGACTTTATTACTGATGTTTGCTAATTACAAGTACTGAATATCAATTAGCCATTGCACATTACAATTCTGCACAATGTGATTTACTGCGCTAACCTAATGTGCTATTATTTCAAAATAGTGCAGAATACGTGACAGGACTTCTAGTTTTAACTGTATGTTTGGTAATGAACTAACCCAATCACAGATGATATCAAAATTTATTATTTTAAATATCATTTTTTGGGGGGCACGGTGGCTCAGTAGGTAGAGGTGCAAGCAGAGAGGTCCTCCATTCGAATCCCACCTGTGGCAACCACATTGTGTCCTTGGGCAAGACTCTTCACACCCATTGCCCACATGGGGGCACAGTGGCATAGTGTACTAAGCCATACTGTATGTCGATGGTGCACTTGTCTTCAACCAATGCTAATCCTTCTTGTGTGGAGTTAGTATGTTGGGGAGTCTGGCAATTGCTCACTGTTGCTCAGTGGTTCTCTCCGGGTGCTCCAGCTTCATCCATGTGTAAAACTGTCTGACACAAGGTGACCCTGGCTGTCAAAAGTGTCGTTAAATAAAACATTTTTTCAAATTTTTGAAAAACTTTCAACAAACCATATGTGATCCCTATTGGAACAATCTTGTTCCAATGAGGAGAGTCACATGATATCGTTTTGTTGAATTTTTTTGAAAAATAATAATAGTTTTTCAACTGCTGAATAGGCTGATGCGATCAATTCATATGGTAAAGGGTTATCAGGGGTCACTATAACGGAAATATCTTGCCACTTCTTGGGTATGTATGCTAATAAAACTGACAAGGTGCTGATGGCAGATAAATACAGATTATCATGATTATTTGCACGTCATGTGGTGTGTATCGGATTGAATGGGATTCAACGAGATGGCTTTGCCGGCGAGTTGTGATCCCATTTTTGGACACCACCGAGAATCTGATGCAAATCACAGGACATGCACATTATCATGATAATTCATTTATCTACAATTCTGTCTCATAAATAGATTAAATCTTAAATTATTAATACCGTTTTGGGACATAATGTTAAAAAAACATATTTTATGGAACTATATTGTCATTCACTCTGACAAAAAATGAATGAGTAATGCGGTCACCGCAATTTTCAAAGTTGTGTTGTCAAATTATTCCATCTCAGTGTCACTTCCTATGATGATCCACTTGAATTTATGAGTTTGCGACGTGGGCACATCCTCAGGAACAGTGTAGGTGTAATATTGAATTGCGCAGTTTCTATTTATTGTAAAAAAATTTTGCCATTCGCCCGTAACTGTCGCTGTCGCATTACCAGAAACGAATCATCTATATGATACGGAATCAGAATGAGTCGCCTATATGATACGGAATCGGAACACATTATGTGATATGTACTGTTTCTCGTGGTTTCCAGACAAAAATCTGTTTGATTGTTAGATAACGGGATTTTATTAACTGGTAGAATGCTTAGTTATTTTTGGTTATCAAAATTTGCTGGCATGTCTTTGCCTTGTTACAATTTATTAGAGAGTGACTATAGGCATCCACCCCCCCCCCCCCCCCCCCCATCTCCTTCTCCACCTATAGGCACTCTCCCAAAAATTGTAAAAATGTAAATCCATATAGACAGAATAACGTCACTTATGAGATAATATGAAGCATATCTACAGAATGGGAAGTCTTTAACCCTTTACCCAACACTGACGATTTCAAAATTTATTATTTTAAATGTCAATTTTTAAATTTTTTCAAAAAATTTCAACAAAACCATATCATGTGACCCCTCTTTGAAACGAGCTCAACGAGCTCGTTCCAAAGAGGTGGTCACATGATATGGTTTTGGTTAAACATTTTCGAAAAATAATATTTTTTCAGCTGCTGAATTTGCATATTACGCGTGCGGATGCGGGCGATTTGTTGGGTAAAGGGTTAAGTTGTGTCACCTACACTTCAGAATAAAGCGCAATTATGGGTTTCCAGAACTCTACCATTTAAGAGGTAATTTTTATTTTTATTTCAGAGCTGCTGTCAGGCAATGAGACCTTACATTCTTCAGGACATAGAAGTTTACTGGATCACAGCAAAGCAAATAATGATGAGGATAAGCAGATAATAACCACCGGAAGATCGCTTTTGAAGTCCAGAAGAAATGCTCGAAGGAAGACAATCACTTCTGAAATACAAACTGATAGTACTTTAGAAAATGAATCTGGGAATGAGAATTCATCCCATTCAATAGAGACAAGTGTCTCATTTGATGAGAATAAAAAGCATTCCCCAGAAAGGGACTTGAAAACTGTTGGAACATCAATGTCCAAAGAGAGGAAAAAGAGAAATCCGCGAAGACAAACTACAACAATAGAAATTCAAACCGATAGTTTATCTGAAATGATATCTGGAGATGAGTCTCTGAACAAATCTAATGAAATAAAAATGGACTGTACCCAATCAAATGAAGTTGAAAGGTTAAAAGATAAATCTGTTGGGTTAACAAGGTTACAGGAAAGAAAGAACAAACTTCAAAATCAGGATTCCTCAGAAATAGAATCTGATAGTTTATCAGAATATCATGATGATGAATCAAATAAAACGGAGATGGCTTCAGTTCACACTCAAACTCTAAATGCTTCTGCTAATCGTAAATCTTCATCCAGGGAAAGAAAAGTCAAGAAGACTCGTTCATCACTTGTACAAAATGAGCAGAAATCTGATTGGGTAACGGAAGAAGATCATGATTCGATCGTAAATGAACCAATGAATGTAACCACAGATATACAAACAAATAATCTGACTTTAGTAGAAAGTGAATTGGAAAAAAGTAAGTCCATTGATGATGGTAAAACTGATAAAAGAGAAAAGGTGATGAGAACTGTAGGTACTGTGATGTCTAAGGAAAGGAAAGTTAAGAAGAATAGAAGGAAAACTGTCACAGTTGAAATCCAAACTGATAGTTTACTGGAGGAAAGCCAGACTGATCAAGATACAGATACTACAACATTTCCTACAATGTCTGTTCATTGTCAGACAACCAGTCAGTCCCTGGCTCAGTCACGTAGAAAAATACAGTTGGAAGAACTTTCAGTTCAGACCCAGGAAGAAAGTAGTTCAAAATGTGAATCAATATTTGAATTTGGAAAGCAGGCAGAGCAAAGCACTGATGCATGTTCTGTGATTTCAAAGTTCAGTGAAGCTGATGAAGCAAGTATAAATAGTTCTTCCGAGTATACATGTGATGGAGATAAAATTGAGCAAGTTGTTACTCAAAACTCTCAAATGATTAGCACCAGTATATCTACAAATGTAAAAAATGGATCGGATAGTCTTGTAGCAAATAGTGAACCAATTTCACAGGATGTCTCTTTAGAAGTTGAAGATAGAGCATCCCAACCATGTTCAAACACAAAAACTTTTAAACAACAACAGCCTTCTCTATCTAAACTGTCTGTGAACTCATGCAGTACAAGAAACTCTACTAGGAGGAAACAAAATTCTACCTTAGCACATATGTTTAAGCCGTCGGGTGATGATACGAACCCAGCAGATTCCTCTTCTGGATTATCCATTGTTATAAAAGATGGAGATAATGGCAGGAAATCCTACGGCCGATTGAGTATGAAACCTTCCACACAAACTGAAGAAAACAACAATAACCTACTTATATCTTATGATATAAATAAGATCTCATCATTGAATGTTGCTGGTGATCCTGAGGGCTCCATTACAAATATTGAAAATCTATCATTGTCTTTGAATGCTCCTCCTAAAAAGATATTCAATACAAGAAAAAGGTATGCTTCATAAATCCTATAGGTTGAATCAGATTAGAGATGGGCAATACAGAGGAACCCTGTTAATTGAATAGCCACTTTGCCAATGGAAATTATTCAATTGACAGGAGTATTCAATTAACAGGGATAGCATCACTTTCCTGTATTCTAAAGATAAACTTAGCATTTAATCTATTATACCTTGTTTGACAGAGCTCCATGAGCTCTGTCAAACAAGATATAATAGATTAAATGCCCATATTGGATGTATTGAGGTCAAATAGGTCTATAAACAAAGGAAAACTGGGGAGAGTCAGGGTAATTTCTCGACACGTCACAAGATTTTTCATTCAATTAACAGGAGTTTACTCTATAACCTATATTTAATAAACAGGTCAAAATTGTACTGGAAGTATGGTAAATGATTTTGTTTTGGGAAATTATATTCAATTAACAGGGATATACAATAATTTAGTGATATCCAATTAAGTGGGCTCCACTGTATAACAAAAAAACTGGACTGATATCATGTGAATACCGAAAAAACAAACCGTAAGGCCTAAAAAAGTTAAAAATCTGTTTCTCAGGCCCTACTGCATGGTCCTTTTGGCCACCGCATGCTCGCTTTTTATAACCAATACAACTTAAAAACTTAAATAAAATAAGAATTAAATGGTTTATGTCTGATATTTTACCCACATTAATAAAATTGATGAATTTGTTACTTGAGTACAAGAAAGTTTTGCAATGCTTTAAGCATTGCAAAAGCCTTCTTGCACTCAAGGGATGAAATACACCATCCCCCATGCTATTTTGTAGCTTATGAGTCCTCAAACAAACTAAGAACATGAATTTTTGATGGCAAAGAAATAATTACAAAAATAAAATATGAAATAAAAAAACGCCCGCCCGCATGCAATTTTACAAAAAATTGCCCGAGAAACAGAAAATCTACCTTGTGGGGCCTTACAATCATTGAATTCCAAAGTCATCTCTATTTTCAAATTTTCCTACATTCGCGATTTATAAGACCTTGTTGAGGTAGTTGAAGTGTTCAATTTGATGAAGGAAGTGATGGATTTCAGTTTTGTGAGCCCTTATGGGCTTGGGCAGTTGTCCTGAATTCCCACCAGACTCCAACCTGTACATGTACAGTTGCTTAGTAGTGATTTCTAGTCAAGTCTTAACTGCCTATTAAGGAAGCCAAGACTTGACTAGAAATCACTGCCCAGGTGATTTTGTCTATTTTGAGCAGGACCTCCTAATGATGGCATGTTAATGGCACATGCTCTGAGGTTGCAAACTTTATTGAAGTAATTGAGAGATTGGATTTTCCTTTAAGTCCTAGGCCCTCCAGCCTTTTTACGATTCAGCTAGTCTGGGCCATTGGTTGTGGTATAAAAATATAAATTTTAAGTAATTTGTATATTTTTTATATTTACCAATGGCCCAGATGGGGATGGCCCTTCTGTGAGTGGGCACTCATACCTCCCCGCTGATTATAACATTTAGTAGGCACTGTAGAAAGAATTGTGGTTAGCGCCAATTTCGGTACCTTCCTGGATACTGCACATGCGCAGATAACAAAAGTATGGAGGACCAGATAGGACTTATTTTTTTCGGTTTTGTATGCAAATTTGGGGGGATTGGGGGGCAAAATTTGTGTTTGGCCCTGAAGTAAATTGAGTTAGCACCAGCAAGCAGCTAGTCTGGGCCATTGGTAAGTATAAAAAATATACAAATTACTTAAAATTCATCATTTTCCTTCATTCGCTTCTTATAAGTCCTTTTTGAGGGTTGATAGCAATTGAAGAGTTCATTTTCATGAAAGAGGTGACCAATTTTTTTCAGTTTTGTTAACCATTAAGGGCCTTGGAAATTGTCTTGAATTCCTTTTAGACTATAACCTGTACATATTCAGTTGCTTAGCAATGATTTGTCATCAAGTCTTGAAGGCAGCCAAGACTTGACTATAAATCACTGCTTCGGTGATTTATCTGTTGTCAGACACACCTCCTAATGATGGCATGTTGAGGGCACATGCTCTGATATCACAAAAGCCTGAAATTGTCCTTTAAAGGTTAAGGTGTGTTTGGAACAAGTCAGAAAACCACCTTAGATATGATTTGTATTGGCAGTGGCATTTGTGGCACTGGGGTAAAATGGTACAAGAACAACTTATTCTGCATTTTCCTGGTGTTAATTCCCCTGGATATCAGCAAATCTCCATCATGTCAGATACCGAATGCCAAACCGATACCTCAGTATACCCCTTAAAAATACCGAAACTAACACTGAACTCAAAATTCCAATATTGCCCGTCTCTAATAAAAATGCATTAAAAGTTAACTCTTTACGCGATGCAGTTCATTATCCTGTCACGTACCCAAAAATCTACTGCCTGATTGTGGTATTATCCAGGTTCTTGTCAAGATCTCTTCCTTTTAACAACTGCCTTAACCCATACGGGCCTAATTCTGACTTCAAATTTGTTGCAACAAAACAGGTTCCCCTTGGGGGTTAACTCACAAGTTACGGTCCAAGCACCTTGGTACAGTTAAAACTAGAAGTCCTGTCATAAAATGCGCACAAATAGCATGTTAATATGCGCGCTAATGTACGCGTTATGGCCCAAGTAAAGCTATCAAATTCTGTACATATGGCCTGTGCACAAGCAATGTTTCAGCCAATGGACCTCCGGGTAACCCGGAGGTCCATTGGCAGAAACATTGCATGTGTTTGCTATGAGTAACCAGGAGAACCTGACGTGCGTCGGATGCCATTCGATATGGCAATTGTGCACAATTCCAATGAGCAATTAAGCCTAGATAAGCGCACTATTGGTGACAGGACTTCTAGTTTTAACTGTAGTTGCTTTTAGGCAAGTCTATATAGGCAGCCAAGACTTGACAAAAAACAGCAGCAAAGTCACAAAAAATCTCTAGGTCTTTAAGGGTTAAAATTTACTCCAAATTGAAAGACCCGATTTTGATGAATATTCTAACCCAGGTCTTTAAATTTGTCTCGATTTGCAAGAATTGTTTTTTTTTTCTCATAAATTCTTGCTGCGAGAATCAATTTTCATTCTTCAATAATTTTGAATTTGAGAATACAGTTAAACCTGTGGGACTGCAAACAGTACCTGTTCCATAGTGAAAAACAAACTTCTTATTTATATACTTGTTGGCTGACCTGTCCCAGGATGGGCAGCCCCACTCATATGAAAGGAAATTTCTAGTTGCATTGGATATCAGTTTTTAGCTGGACATGGATGGACTGAATCACTGAGTCATGGAATCACAAACTCACCATTTATTATTATACCCACAATTTGAAAAGTCGAAGGGGTTTCTAGTGGAGACCATCCGTCCTTCCTTTCATCCATCCGTCCATCCTCCGTACCAACATTTTCCCATGTATCTCAGCCACTGCTACTCCGATTTGAATGATGTTTGGTGTTGTGATAGAGCATCATGGGGAAAGTTACCTGTGTGGCATGTGTTTCTTCCACACTTTTTTTTCCAGAGTTATGTCCCTTTTTCACTCTTTCGACTTAGTCAATTTTTAGTGGGTCAAGGGCATTGGCCCATGCTTTGCCGCTCTTGTATAATATATTTACTAGAATATACTAGAGTTTAAATGGAATCACACTCACCATTTATATAATAAATTTACTAGAGTGTCTTAGAGTTCAAATGGAATCACACATTCACAATTTATATAATAATAGATTTACTAAAGTTTAAATGCCTACTTCCAGTTTGTCGTGAGCTTCTTGTCTTATGTATATGTTCATATAGAACACATTCCAAAAATATAGGCTTTTGTTGGTCTTGCTGCTGGAACTTACAGTAATTTAGCAGTGGTTTCTAGTGAAGTCTTGGCTGCTGGTATAGGTAGTCAAGACTACACCAGACACCATTGCGAAGTCACTTTTCACCTATTGTAAGGAAGCGAAAGTAAGTGAAGTTCTCAAGGCCTAAGGACACTTTCAAAATCTATGACAAGAATGAAATGGAACATTTCGTGAGAGAATGAATGTGGATTCTCATTTTTTTCCTTCTGAGAATCATTTAAGACAGCAGTCCTTGAAAAAAGAACTATTTCACCACATCAGTCGTCAAAATTAGCCACAGCAATCAGCAGTGCCATGGTAAATGCTGCAGTAGATTCATTTGGCTACAGCAATCCAGTGCCGTGGCCAGAAAATTGAGATTCAAATTCTAGTAAACCTTTTGACTTGTTCTACACAATACCAAGCCTGTTACAGTTTAAACTAGAAGTCCTGTCATGACATGCGCACAAATAGTACGTCAATCTGCGTGTTTATGCGTTATGACCATAGTAAGGTTATCAAATTCTGTACATATGGCCTGTTCATAAGCAATGTTTCAGCCAATGGACCTCCGGGCAGAAACATTGCCCGTGTTTGCAGTGAGTAACCAGGAGGACCTGCCGTGCTTTGGATGCCATTCGATTTGGCAATTGCACGCAATTCCTACGCGCAATTAAGCCTAGATAAGCGCACAGTTCGTGACAGGACTTCTAGTTTTAACTGTAATAGTTTTGTCCATGAGTTAAAGTCAATTAAAATACACCCAGTAAACAACACATGAATGCAGTTGTAACGTGTACAACATAATTGGTACTGACAGGTACATGTGCCAGAGAATTATACAAAATATAAAATGTGTGGGCAATCAAAATTAATTTGTGACTTGGACAACTTGTCACAAGTTTGTATCAATTTCACGGTTTAACAGTACTGTGCTGCAAGTTTAACCTATTCACTCGCTTACTACTACAATGTCAGGAATGACTCACAGAATTGAAAGCACACATACCAGTACTTGTGGTTGGTAACTGTGTGTTAAATGCTCAGTCACAGTTTTTGTTTCATAAGAATATCATTAGATATCGATAGTAGAAAATCAAGAGTAAGAATGATGTGTTCGGAGTTAAAAATTGTCATTCAAATGTTCACAAATATTCCAAATTTGGATTACAGTTAAAACTAGAAGTCCTGTCATGAAATGCGCACAAATAGCACGTCGGTCTGCACGTTAATGTACGCGTTAATCCCATAGTAAAGTTTTCAAATTATGTACATATGGCATGTGCACAAGCAGTGTTTCAGCCAATGGACCTCCGGGTAACCCGTAGGTCCATTGGAAGAAACATTGCATGTGTTTGCTATGAGTAACCAGAAGAACCTGCCGTGCTGTGGATGCCATTCGATATGGCAATTGCGCGCAATTCCAACGCGCAATTTAGCCTAGACAAGCGCACTATTCGTGACAGGACTTCTAGTTTTAACTGTATTCCCTGTAGCTAAATATAGCTAACGGAATGGCATTATCACGACCAATCATTATGCACAGCTGAACTGAGTTTAAAATAGCATTGTCAGATCATGAGATGTCATCGTAGCGTGACCATGTTGACAACACAGTTGAGATCGATCGGAGTAATCTTTTCAATTTGAATGCTGGTGAGTTGCATTTATTCAAGCCAGTTATTGATTAAATTCAGCGGATTTTGTGAATATAATCGCCTAAAAGCATGATGGTATACAACAATCCAAGTAACCCAATTGTTGTAAACGTTCATTCTTTTTGACAACAATATCAACAGAAACTCTTGTAAAAATAAAGTGGTCAACAATTTTGTCATACATGTCACTCATGGGCTCACCAGTGAGCCTCTGATACCAAACCACTTACAAGCAGAATAAATGCTGTTGCAGTGCCGTGGCAAACTGGTTTTGCCATGACAGTGTAGTGCCATGGCCAAAAATGCTTATTTCGAGGGCTGCCACAGCACTTATTTGCTGTGGCAAACTCCATTTACCATGGCACTACCACGACATTTTCAAACATGTATGATCAACTACAACTTGTTAAGCACATCACCAATCAAGTGCCAGGGGTGCTCTCTTATATACCTCAAGCATTGGATATCAGGATTAGCATGTAACTGCTAGTCCTGATATTTAACACTTGAATTATAAAATAGTGTATCACAGGAATATCATGGGTTAAGATTGGATCATCATTATTGAAATATATTACAGAAATATTAAGTACCAGGTCTCAGAATAATAAATTGAGGGTTCGGGGGAAAATGTCACCACAATATTTATGTGCTGTGGTAAAACCATTTTACCACAGCATTTACTATTATTGCAGTGCTGATTGCTGCAGCTAATTTCAAGGGCTGTTTAAGAGAATTGATTCTGATGCTTGCATGAATTTTAAGTCCTGTTAACTTTGTATTCTGAATATGAGGCTGTATTTACAGCAGCCATAGATTGATTTCCTGAAAAAATAAAAAAATATGCAGATTAAGATTTAATTGCTTTAAATGTGAGGCCAATAGACAAAACTTGATGACATGGAAGAGATTCCTGAGAGACACAGTTTTGTTGTTTCAGTAGCCACAAAAAACAATGTTAGTTAACCCTTTACCTGATGTAATGTTCAAAACCAACCAGCTTTATTCACAAAAATCGCCATTCCAATTTCTTTTCTATCAGTAGGGTAGGGGGCGCTGTGGCGGCGTGATAACCGGTTCTCGACAGATCACTGAAGTTAAGCAACGTCGAATGCGGTTAGTAGTTGGATGGGTGACCATTTCAGCGACTGATTTGTGCTCCCGCGTTGTGTCCATGGGCAAGGCACTTAACCCTGATTGCCTACATGGGGGCACGATGACGCTGTGTACTAAGGCGTACTGCACCTCGATGGTGTGCATGTCTTCAACCAATCTAACCCTGCCTGTGCTGCGGTGCAGAGTTCAGTTACGATGTTGGAGAGCTGACAGTTGCTCGTCGTTGCTCGGTGGTTCTCTCCAGGTACTCCGGCTTCCTCCACCCGTAAAACTGTCACCGACATGATATGACCCTGGCTGTTAATGTGTTGTTAAACCCTAATAAATAAATAAATAAATACTATCAGTAGGGTTCCCACGGAGCCTTGAAGGAGGAATGGCCTTGAATTTAACTAAGGTTCATCCAAGGCCATGAAATCCTGGAAAATGTGTCGGGAGACCTTGAAAATCCTTGAATATTCGTGAAATAAAAATGCTGATGAAACCAAGCCAGAAAATAAGCAGACTGTCATCTGCAAAATGAGGTCTTCAGAGGGTGAATTTAGTGAAGCTACCCTACACAGCAGGGTAGCATCACTAAATTTACCCTTTGTGAACCTCAATTTGAATCAGGGTCTCAAAACTAAACAGAAAGAGGTACCCACAGGATAAATTGGCACACTGTATGGGATAGCTTCATCAAATTCACCCTACGGTGACCTCATTCTGCAAATGTGAGACTGCTTATTTTCAGGCTTGGATGAAAAACATTATCATAACTATATCGTTTTATATGGTAGAGTTAATGAAGGCATCGTCGTAATAAAGATCCTCTGGCTATTACCCCTCCTCGACCCGAGGTCCTAGTTAGTACCAGTGAAGGCTGGGCCTTGAAAATCAATTTGATTACTGTAGGGCCTAGTACTGAAATGGTTAACCGGATAATCGGTTTGAAACCAGTTAGCTACCTAATCGATTTGGAAAAACCATCAACTGATTATCCGAAATATCGATAGTGATCATCATTCCACGTTTAAAATGTAGTAATTCTGCCGCTTCTCCTTTGTTATAGATTACACCTCGAAGGCATGTTGTATATATTGAGAAATAATCGACTTTGGCGTTCAAGACTTCGTTAATGATCGGCAGTTTCCATGAGTAATGAGTAATCGCAGAAACTATTCCGTAGTGTCGAAACAAACAAACGTCGAGTACTCGACAACATTCGTTTGTATACACACTACGGAATAGTTTGAGAATACTGCTTTCCATTTCCTATAGTTTTGATCCCAAATACAGTGAAATAATAGCCACGGATAACCGGATATTATCCGGTTATAGCTCTCGGTTAGTCGGTTACGAAAATAAGCCAACCGTTTCAGCCCCAGTATGGCCTTAAAAAAAATATATCAAGAAATAGCCTTAAATTTTATCAGTCCGTGCCTGCAGGAACCCTGATCAATTGTTACCTAAAACATTGAGCCCTGAGTTATATTTTTGAGGGAGAAAATTAAAAATATTACTTACTGAAGAATTATGTTATGTCTGGAAGTGTCGTCTTCCATTTCTGTTGGTTAACCCTTTGTCCAATGAACACAATATCAAAATTTGTTATATTTCTTTCAAAAAACAACAAAACCATGTCATGTGATCCCCTCATTGGAAGTAGCTCAACAAGCTTGTTCCATTGAGGTGTCACACACATGATATGGTTTTGTTGAAAGTTTTTGAAACATTTTTTTTTTTCAATTGCTGAATTTGTTATTTACATGGATGGATGTCGATGATCCATTAGGTAAAGGGTTAAAAGAGTTGGCAATTTCTTACAGAAAGCACCAACAGCACTAGCATGTCTTATGGATCACTGGGGTAACCTAATGGTTTGTAAACTGAAATATTTCTTGTGCTTGTTGAGCCTTTTTTCAGAAATTGTAAATATATGCTGGATGTAAAATCCATCCCACAAAGATTTTGTTGTAATCCACTCTCCCCATAATGTTTATTTTTCGGGTGGTGAGTGGAAGGGGGGGGGGGGGGGGAATTTATGCAAAATCAACATTCATTGATACCTGTCTCTCTTTGCATATATGTGTCCCTAACGCACACTCCACACAATAACTTTGTTTCCTTTGGCAGAATGTTTTCAGATTTTGCAACAACACTTTGGACCATAGTTGAAAGGTCAAGTTGATTTTCTGAATTTTTGTGGTAGTCAGAACTTTCAGAGTTATATCTCTTGCTTATACAGTAGAATCCTCTTAATTGAATATCCATTTTGCCAGTGAAAATTATTCAATTAACAGGATTATACAATTAACAGGGATCTGGTCAGTTTCCTGTGTTCTGGAGGTAAACTGAGCATTTATTCTATTATATCTTGTTTGACAGAGCTCATAGAGCTCTGTCAAACAAGATATAATAGAGTAAATGCCTGTATTGGATGAAGTGTCATGGTAATTTTTTTGACATGTTATAAAAATTTATATACAATTAACAGGAGTTTACTCTACAACCCATATGCAATTAACAGATCAAATTTGTACTGAAGGTATGGTAAATGGTTTTGTGTTTGAAAATTATATTCAATTAACAGGGATATACAATTAAGAGATAACCAATTAAGTGGGCTCCACTGTACCAAACTTTGCAACTTTTTGGTTTCCACACGTTATCTACAGTTACAATTAGAAGTCCTGTCCACAATATGTGCACCTACACAGACATAAAAGTGCACTCAGATGATGTGCTGTTTTAATCCTGCGATTGATTTAAACGGATTGAGTTTTCGCATTTATGCACAGTTGGTGTGGCAACCTCCACTCAGACAGTTGAATAGAAAAGCAGGGAAACATCATTTTACCATTACCAGTTGCTGAGCAGTTATTAATTTTGCTCTCTTTTATCTCTTGATCACCCGCAATCGCTCTTTAGCGCGAGCAAGAGTTTATTTTGGTAGTAATTTCAAAGGTTATTTTCAATACAAAATAATTTGACTTCAAACGTAATATGAAGCACATGCACAGAATATGTTTTTATGTTGCAGCATCTGCACTTCAAAATAATTTAGAAAGTTCAAACAAGGGCTTCCACCACCCTACCAGTCTTAAAACAAATATGAAAGTATTGCATCTCGGATGTTTATTTTATTTTCATTGAGCAATATTTCTTTTATATCTTCACCTAGTGGAGTAAATATGTTGAGAACATTTTTAAGTCCTTCTGTGATCTGCTCCAGAAATAGATAACTTTTGTTTTTGCAGTTCTGTGTTGAATTTATGAAAAATTGTGGATTCGTCTCAGCACAGCCGCCAGTCCTTGAAAGTCCTTGAATTTCAAAACTGTTTACCAAGGCCTTGAAAAATGCCCATAAACCCGTCAGGTCCTTGAAAGTGCTTGAATTCAAAAGCCGGTCTTTAATAGCTAACTGTGTGGTTCAAATAAGAGCACCGTTTTTTTGGCACCGGTTTTCTAACATGAGTTAGATGACCCCCTCTCCCTCTCTCTGAAGTCGATAAAAAATGAAGTTAAAGTCAGATGATCTACCTCTGGTAAACAACGAAGACAATCCTCTTTTAGGTACATTCAAAGCTTTGATGTTCTGAACTTTTGAAGCGTCAGTGTAATAATCAAGACCGGTCGGCAGTTGCGAACTTCGCAACTGCCGACCGGTCTTGATTATTACACTGACGGTTCAAAATTTCAGAACATCAAAGCTTTGATGAATGTTCCTGAAAGACAAATGCTTCCAATGGCTTCTTGGGGTTTAACATCGATGTTCTTAACTTTTTATCTTTAGAAACAATAGTTTTTTCATCAAATTTTCTTTTAATTTTTAAACGTCTAAAGCAGGATACAATTCACCGATTATTCGACAACGAAAAATACTAATCGATTTCGCCGTGACTGATCAACAATCGATTAATCGTGACATTCCTAGTTTGCAAATTTACACGCAGCTTAACATTATATGACTGTAAGTAGTAGGTATACATGTACTCATGAATCCCAGTTTGTTCTTATTGTATTTGTATTTTCGAGTGTGTTTTTTGAGATGGGCTTGTTCTTGAAAGTCCTTGAATTTAATTTGAAAGGTACTTGAAAGCTCTTGATTTTTTTCCTTGAAAAGTAGGGGGAACCATGGGTCTACACCTACAGAGAAAAGGGATTTAAAAAAAATTTTTAATTGTTTTACTTTACGAAATTCCACAATACATGCATGCTCTATCTAAATATTGTAATTTATCAGAGTACAGAACTTCTAATTACGTATACAATGGATCCCACTTAATTGGATATCTCTTAACTGAATAACCTTGTTAATTGAATATAATTTCCCAACACAAAACAATTTACCATACTTGGAGTAAAATTTGACCTGTTAATTGAATATAGGTTATAGAGTAAACTGTTAATTGAATAAAAAATCTTGTAACCTGTCGAGAAATTATCCTGACTCTCCCCAGTTTTTCTTTGTTTACAGATCTATTTGGCCTCAGTACATCCAATACTGGCATTTAATCTATTATATCTTTTTGACAGAGCTCATGGAACTCTGTCAAACAAGATATAATAGAATAAATGCTCAGTTTATCTCTAGAATTCAGGAAAGTGACACCGACCATTACTGTTAATTGAATTCTCCTGTTAATTGAATAATTTTCATGGACAAAGAGACTATTCAATTAACATGGTCCAACTGTATTATGCTAAATTGTAAGGCATACAAAGTCTTCTACAGAACATTTTCAAAGATTATTTGGAAGAAACAAAATTAAAGATTTTTGTTAGCAATGTATAATCTTGCTGAATTTTCTCAAGCAAGCATACCATAAATATTCAAGTTTATTTTTGCTCACTGACAGATGGAATACCACCAACATAGTTATCAGATAGGAGATTGAAAATGAAAGGGCCAAAACTAATCAGGGACAAGCAAACTTAAACTCGACGACTACTGGGTTATATTCAGCAGTCTTAGAGCTGAAAATCTGCTGGTTCTTCTTGTACTATTTGGGGAAATTGGAACTAATTGTCAGGTGGAAAATCTACTTCACTGTGATTTAGTAGTAATCCACCCTCCACATACTTATCATATTTAGGCCCCACAAAGTAGATCTTCTGTTTCTCGAACCATTTTTTTCGTGGGACTATTAAAATAGCCATTGTCCATGCGTCCATCTGCTCCACTTTGGTTTCCCATTGATAACTTTAAATGGATGCGTAAATTCCAAATCGGGCACAGTAATTCGTGTCACTGGTGAATTCGAGCGACAGGTGTCATGGGTATGAATGAAAATAAGGAACGAGGCAACATTCCGCATGTGTTTGATTAAAAAAAACGGAAGTATTAAAACATTTCTCAGACCTCAGAATGACCACCGCTTTTTTTTAATTTGAACATAAGTGTTCGCTTTGTGGTGGGAGTAAGCTCTGGGCGAGTTGTCAATGTACAACCCTCTTACTGTTAGCGTGTCGTGCGTGTGTCATGTTAGCAACGACAGAAAGGAAATTGTTTGGAATTGTACTTTTAATGCTTCAAATTATGAGTGATTCTTAAAAATTTCCAACATCAAAACTTAATTGAATGTTTCTGTTGACGCAACTCAAAAGGATGAAAATATAACCAAGAATAGAGGCGAGCGATTATTCATGCACCTTGGACAATTTTTGCGTGAGCGATGGTGTCTGAGAGCGATCACACACCTTTCCCATGCGTCACTGCCAAAAATTATCTAGCCCTGAACCAGCTCTGTCTTGAAATGAGAAAACTGAATATTTTATTTCATGATTTCAGTGAAACTTTTTCTGCTTTTCTTTTAGGTTAACTTACACACATGAACAGTCGTTAGATGCAATTCCAAAGGACATTGTTGAAATTGTAGCAATGGATAAAGTTGATTCATTGGAAAATTCTGGGTAAATACAACAATTTATATTTTCTTATTCATTCATGAGGAACCTTGGATTCAAGGAACCGTCTTGAATTTAACTATGTGTCATTCAAGGCCTTGAAAACCTGGAAAATAAGGTATTCCTGGGTTCACGGTTCTGAAAGCCAGTCACGATACACAGGAAATTCATAGCATGGAACCGGAAATCATGCATGGCACTGCTTGTGTTGAACTGAAGTTTTCAAAATTGAAAAACTGTCCAATGTAACTTTGTAAGATTTCGTCAGCCCTTCCACGCATGAATTTTTTACAATCCTGCTTCCAGAAGAACCTTTTTCACCAAATCACTGTAGCTCTCAATCTGTTCCAGAGGACTCCTCTCTTCAGCAGCAAAATCTTCACTCACTTCAAAGTTTAAATTTGTCTTTATTTTCAGAATCACTAGGTGTCACTCACTATTCACTACCTCATTCAACATCAACTCCTTCTTCACTGCTGTCACCAGTCTCCTCTGCTTCAAGCAGTGAGGAGGAAGTTGAAGCCTGGAGGTAGTGGTGATAAAACTAGCGATTTTGAAAATGAAGAATATTTCGAAGCGGATTTGGGTTTTCACACTTCTCTTTGGAAAAGAACCTTTCCATATGGAGATGGCAGATTGCCAATAAAATAATGTTCATTTTCACAAAAAATAAATGTGTCTTGTTACTCTCGTAAATTTACTTGATATTATCTGGGACATTTCCCGGTTCCTGATTCTGAGTGTAATTTCATTCCCATTCCTGTTACTATAGAAAACTGGGAATATATTAAACCCTAGGCAGGGGCTTTGAAAATTCTTGAATTTGACAATTGTGTGGCCTTAAAATGCTGCAAAATGACGAGAAATAGCCTTGAATAACCTTTAATTTTATCAGCCCTTGCCTGCATGAACCTTTCGTTTAATTCTTTGAGGCCAAATTATGTGAAAATAATTTAAAATTTTGTTCCTTATGACTTACCTCAGTATGAAGATTGTTTGATATCACCTGACACAAAGTTAGGGTATACTACACTGATTACTCTTGTCTGTCGTAAAGGTGATGTTTCAGTCTTCTCCCAAACTGCTGGACTGATTCCAATAAAATTTCATGTGAATGATGACTGGAGAGGGTCAATTCAGTTTGTTAAAATTGATATGCTACTCCTCATGGGGTGGGATGGAGGAAAATTGGCTCAAGCTTTAAATAAATCTCATGATCCGATGGATGGAATAACTTGATTTATCATATGACTCGTCCGTTTTGTTCACTTTAAAACATTTGATATTTTGATTTCATATTAATCTGATAAATAAAGTCTTACGTCGATTTCATTGGTCAATTTCAAAACTAGACGATTTGATTGGCTGAACAAAATACAACTGGGCCATATTTTCATAATTTGCATAATTGGGGTTGAAAAATTTCATTGGTCAATTTCAAATATGGACAGTTTGATTGGCTGAACAAAATAGACTTGGTCACATTTGCATAATTCGATTAGGGAAAATTTACATTATCGGTCCTATTTAGGTTGGGTTATATTGCATTAACCCTTTACCTAATATAACGACCAAAACCGGCCAGTGCTATATACGAAAAATGTTCATCTTTTGCTTTCAAAACATAGGTTTTGGAAGCAAAAAATGAAAAATTTTAGTTATATGATGTTTTTTTCCAAGTGTCGTCTGCAACACACGAAATAGGTGTTTTTCTCATATAATATTTTTGAAACTCGTCCGAATTGTCCATTTGGGCTCGCCAGAGGCCTGCCCAAATGGAAAATTCTTAGACTTGTTTCATAAATATTATATGAGAAATACACTCATTCCATATCCTCTATACATGGTATTCAGCTTCCTTTTGAGGTGTACACTGAAGTTTATTTGGCAGCCATCTTTGATTTTTGTTGTTGTTTTTGCTTGTCCACACAATAACTTGAAAATGAAATGCACCATGGATCCTAATTTTTTTTTCTGATGGATTAGTGGTGACTAGAGGACCGTTCCTTTTCGATAATCAGTTTTCTGCCATATCCAGTATGGCCACCATGGCAAACATCTTGGATTTTTTGTCATTTTTTGATTGTCCGTGCAATAACTTGAAAATGAAATGCAACATGGATCTTATATTTTTTGTAGTAGATTAGTGGTGACCATAGGAAGGTTCCTTTTCGATAATCAGTTTTCTGCCTTATCCAGTATGGGCTCCATGGTAGCCATCTTGGATTTTTGTCATTTTTGCTTGTCTGCACAATAACTTGCAAATGAAATGCACCATGGATCCTATTTTTTGTAGTGGATTAATGGTGATCAGAGGAAGGTGACTTTTGAGAATAAGTTTTCTGACATATCCAATATGGCAGCCATCTTGGGGGTTTTTTTTGTCATTTTTGCTTGTTGGTCTACAGTACTGTTCCTTTCGATATTCAGTTTTCAGCCATATCCAATATGGCTGCAGTGGCAGCTATCTTGGATTTTTTTTATCATTTTTGCTTGACCAAACAATAACTTGAAAATGAAATGCACCGTGGATCCTATTTTTTGTGGTGGATTAGTGATGATCCGATGAGGAAGGTTACTTTCGATATTAAGTTTTCTGACATCCAATATGGCAGCCATCTTGGATTTTTTGTCATTTTTGCTTGTTGGTCCGTGTGAATAACTTTCATTAATTGCAAAATGTAACTCAACTTTGTATGAGGAATTATCTTAACAATATTGAGATCAGGTTTGAATTTCAAGTTGATCGCACCAAATTTTTATTGAGTTATGCCTCTTTTTCAACTTAGAAAATTATATTGTTGCCTCATCTGCACTATAACTTTACTAATTTTGAACAAATTGTAGCTAAATTTGGTATGAGCAATTATCTGAACAACATTGAGGTCAGGTTTCAATTTTTGTCCCATCTGAGCAGACCATATCATTTTATGGGAATGTCCATCCATCTGTCCATTTGTTCATGCATTAACCCTTTACCCAATGAATCGCCCCCATCCGCCTGCGTAATATGTAAATTCAGCATTTGAAAAAATATTATTTTTCAAAAATTTCAACAAAACCATATCATTTGACCCCTCATTGGAACGAGCTCGTTCCAATGAGGGGTCACATGATATGGTTTTGTTGAAATTTTTTGATACATTTGAAAAAATTTTATTTAAAATAATAAATTTTTATATCGTCTGTGTTGGGTAAAGGGTTAATGTTTTGTTGATCCACCTTATAACTGAAGTTGTTATTAGTGGCTGTATGATGAATACACTGTCTGGCAGTGCACTTGTTATTGAAAGCAAAGCTAAACTTGCCTATCCAAGGCAACATTTTCATCCCAGTCGCCTGCTTGGCTGGTCTCTGGGCTCCTTTGCAGTGAACATTATTCTTATTTAAGTTGTGTAATTGCCAAGTGATATATTTTTATACTGTACCAATGACCCAGACATAGCTGGTGCTAACTCTTAAAATATAGGGCCAAACACAAATTTTGCCCCCCAATCCCCAAAATTTGCATCTAAAACTAAAGAAAACATGTCCTGAAAGGCCCTCCACACTTCGCCCCTACTGCGCATGCGCAGTGTCAAGGACGTTCCGAAATTGGCGCCATTTATCATTCTAAGTTTGGCCCTTCATCAGTTAACATCTGACTGATCTTTGTGCTTTTAAATCTCAGTTTAAATGATGCCAGACACATAAATATTAGTGAAATGGTGATTCTAAGGAGGATAGAGAAGGATGAGAGGAAAAGAATGTGTGACAGAATATTATCAGGGCTGTAACTTAAAATTTTTTAATGAAATTATGTTAAGTTACCTATTTTCAAGGCAGCAGCCATTTTGTTGTCATTCTGATTATTAGTTACACTGTTTTTACAAGTGTTTTCCTCTCTCCCTGTCCTTTAAGTTCCCCCTTGCTATTCTCCCATGCTTTTGGCATAGTTTCTGTAATTATTATTACTAAAATTTCTTGGGAGTTTTAGCTGAATAACAGAATGAATTCTGTTCTTTCCCCATGTTTACGTCTTCACCTACGGGTGGTTAGGCGTTGTGTTCTGCATCTACCATCTGATGTTCTGCAGTTTCTTCCCTGGAAGTCTCTGTTTTGCATCAGATAGTGTATTTTTGGTAACTGATTTCGGGCCTGGGTGCCTGGAGTCTTATTTTAGTGTTTTTACACTCATTGTTTACATTTACAACAGCCCTCTGTGTGAGGGGGGGATTTCTAATAAATAATATCTTTATGTTATTTTAATCATAACTAGATACATTATTATTGTTCGTAAGTGTTGAATAAATTGTTTAAAATATTTTTAAAATTTTTGTCCACACTTAGGCTTGGGATCCATTGGGGCTCAACGTTACTTTTCAGAAACTTGGGCTGTTCTGAAAAAATATTTTTTCAAAATATTTTGATTTCAATTATTTTTTCTATATTAATGGATCATATTATTATTATGTATTTTGATTGCCAGGGGTTAGTGCGAGTACCAGGACTTGTTTTCTTTTCACATTGAAAGGATATTGATCAATTGTTTTAAGAGGAAGTCTTCCTCTGACTTTATTATCATTCTATATGTAGTCAGTGTACTCGCATTAACTCCTGTTCTGTATCGTATGATTTCGATGACAATATGGGAAGCGTATGTCACGGTATGTTGTTGGGGATTTGGACACTCCGGTCCTTTCCCCGCAGGGTCACTCTACTTTATCAATTTCTATTTCAGACGATCAAGATTAGGGTGATGTATCTGTGATGTCTTCCAACAGTGTGCCTCCGTCGTCACTATTAATGAAGGGCTAGCGGAAAAGTGCTCATGTTATACGCCAATTGCCTAAGAGGACCCTAGTAGGTTCGACGGCCTTTGACGTCCGCTAGCTCGCCCGGTGTAGCGTCCATTCACCGAATGGTTCGGCAGCCGGGTTCGTCCGTTGCGGTCTAGAAGGAATTTTGGGGTGATGCGAGCACTATAAAATTAACTTAATGCACACCCAGTGACGGCGGATCGGAGGGAGAACGGAGGAAGCCTTTTAGTCCGGTTCATAGCTCGTTCCGGTCCATCCGGATGGCAAGCGAGAGAGGCCCCTCTCTCGTTCAACAACATCTGGCCCCAGATGTTGTGGTACAAAATGTGTCGCTAGCGGAGCATACGTCCGTCGCTCGGGACGCTCCGTTGTATAGGCAGTCCGCTGAGACTGCTAAGGCTTCCTCTTCTCGTCAGCGCACACGACCGCACCTTGGCTGCGTGACCGCCGATATATTACCAGCTTCGCCGATCAAGGATTCTTCGGCGACCAGGTCACACCATCCGGCAGCCAGGGATTCGAGACCGATGGACTCCGGACGTTCGCATAGGAAAGTATGCGGGAGCCATCTGATGCGGAGCTGCCCTCGGCGAAGCAGCGATAGACTGCGCCTCCGCAGGTCTCGACGCCGGACATTCTTGTGCACATAGCACAGCTTATCGCAGCATCCCAGCAGCCGACAGAAACGGTGTCGGATCGAGAATTATCCGACAGCGCTGGGTCGGTAGCCGGGGACTCGAGGCCTGCAGACTCCGGACGTTCGCATAGGAAGTGTGCGGGAGTCAACGTACACGGAGCTTCCGGCGGCAATGCATCGTAAGTCCGCTACTGCACAGGCCTCGGGAACGGACGTGCTTTCCTTAATAGCACAGTTTATCGCAGCATCCCAGCATCAACTGAATCTGTCGCATATATTTTATCCGACGATGCTGGGTCGGGACGCTCCGCGGAAGCGGGTACGGACGTCCGAAAGTTTCATCCGGTCCGACGGGATACCGAAAGGGATTCGGAGGATTTCAAGCTTTCCCTTTCGGAACAACATATGCTGCGATGACGGATAAGAAACTGATAGCGTCGGTGGACTTAGAAATTTTTGGTTCGGTTCAGGGACATCGTCCCTCAGTTCCGACATAGTCCAATAATGTCACACAAACTTTCGAATTATTGAACGACGCTATATATATTATTATTTTATGCTTGCTATCCAAGCATTTCTGGTTTCTTGTTCGAAGAGTTATGGAGATGTCTTTCAAAAGTGTGCCTCTGTCGTCATAGTTAATGAAGAGTTAGCGGCAATAAGTGCTCATGGAATATGTCTATCGCTTACGGAGTGACATTCGCTAGCTCACCCGGTATAGCGTACATTCATCGAATGGTTCGGCTGCCGGGTTCGTCCGTTGCGGTCTAGGAAGGAGATTTGGGTGATGCGAGCACTTTAATTACTTTAGTACTCACCCAGTGACGGCAGATTGAGGACAGATCGGAGGAAGCCAACAACATAGGGGACCGCATGTTGTGGTTCAGATATTTTACATTCGGAGCATATGTCCGTTGCTCGGGACGCTCCGTTATATTGACAGTCCGAGAGACTGTCTTTAATGCTTCCTCATCCTCACAGCAGGGCACACGACCGCACATTGGCTACGTGACCTCGAGTATCCGATCAGTTTCGGCATTCAGTGATTCCACGGCGAATAGGTCGCGCCATCCGGTAGCCAAGGGACACGAGGCCTATACACTCCGTTCGCTCGCATATTGGAAGTATGCACGGGGTAACGATCACGGAGCTTCCAGCGGCAATGCATTGTAAGACCGCTTCTCCTCAAGCCTCAGTGACGGACGTGCTATCCGAGTTAGCACAGTTGTTTCGCAGCATCCCAGCAATTGACAGTTTCTCGGTCGAATCAGGAATTATCCGACGGCGCTGGGTCGGTGCGGTCCGCGGTTGCATCAGCTACGGACGACCGAACGCTTTATAGGGTCCGACAGGATGGCGAAAGGGATTCGAAAGATTTCGAGTTTTCCCTTTAGTAGTATCGGAAGATGCCTTTCATATCTTCTGGCATTTCTTCCAGTGATTATTTTTCGGACTTCATTGCTGCGATCTTGGATAAGAGACTTATAGCGTCATTGGACTCGGATTTTTCGATCGGTACAGGGACATTGTCCCTGACTTACCGACGCAGTCCAATATTGTCATTACAACATGTGTTTTATTTTTCGACGCTATATATTTATATATATATACAAGCCTGCTACTAAGCATGATAGTTTAGTTTCCTGTCCTCGTGGCTCATTTCTGCCATTTTATCATTTTTACAAATAGTTTATTTTGGCAGAGCAGGGCATACCGAGAGTTCATATGCGTCTAGACGGTGTGATTAAAGACTGCATATATTCTTTTTCGCCGTTTATGTCTTTTCCAATTTCAATGTTGGGAACGACATTATGTATAGTAGACTTAACTTAGACGCTTTATTATACGTAATCCGCTTTACTGAGGCGTTATCATTACGTCTTCAAGAAAAGATTTACGGGATATTATTCTCAATGTAATTTCTTTTGAGGGCAGTAGTTTGTTCACGTATAACTCCGCCCTTCAGTGGCTGATTGGAGTTGGTTAGACGTGACGCAGCCCTAGCTACATCCACACGCGTGGATAGTAAGGTTAAGAACTCTCTCAGAGTCGCTTCGTTCTCGGAGGAGCTTCTCTTCGACGGCAACTTTCCGGCAATCCATGAATTGCTCGATTTATACATTCTCTTGTCTATCTAGTGTTACAAGAGATTCAGACTGGGGCAAACATTCGGTGGTTGACTCAGAGAGTGCCGCCGCAGTTGCCGGACCCGAGTGTGGCTGTTATGACGGTTGCCAGTCAAACAGATTGGGATATATACTGATCCCTACGGATTCGAAGTGCCAGGGTCTTTGGGTCGCAGTCTTTTAGCTATCAGTTTAACTTCCGCGGAAAAATGTTTTTTAGGCTTGCTTTATGTCATTGCATGAACATTATTCAGAAACGCATGCCCAAATTCCTGTCCTTTAATTCGACAGTAGTGGCGTATCTCCGGAACCAGGGAGGCACTCTTTCATTTCCGTTATTCAATTTAATGGAAAGAATCCGTCTGTTGGTTATAGTACACCAAGTTCAGTTTTGGTCCGTCATATTCTGGGTCGTCTGATTGTTTTATCGGACTCCCGTTCTCTTACGGGTCGCTTGTTGCTGTCAGAATGGACTCACAACAAACAAGTATTCTATCAGATTTGCTATCTATGGGAGCGCCCAATGATGTTTTATTTATGACACAGCTTGCTAATCAATTGCAGACGTATGTGTTGGCTTGTCCAGATCTCTGAGCTAATAGTGTTAACGCTCTATTGATCTATAGGACGGAATGATAGGATACGCGTATCCTCCGGCGCTGTTGTTTTAGCAGGTATTGCTAAGATAAACAACCACAATACATTTCTGTTGATAGCATCTCTATCTTCACAGAGATCATGAGTAATTTACTCTCTTGTCTACTGTGGATCTTAACGTGAAATCTTCCTCTATGTGAGGATCTTTTTTCACTGGGTAAATCGTGTCATCTTTATCACAACCAGCAAGGTCGCAACCTTCATGTATTCCGTTGTGTGGTCCGTATTGCATTGTAAGCACTGTACTGGACGAGCTTTGGACGCGATTTCTTACTATAGGAGATCCTCTTCTTCGCTATTCTATGCGACTAAAGTGGAGGCTCTTCCGTCGTGGTGTAGGGATCATTATGTTCATATTGTTGATCCCTCCATACTACTCATTGCTATTTTTTAGTATACTTGTTTCACAAGATCTACTGCAGCCTGTTATTATTTAGGTTATAGGTTTATGTTACCTCATACCTATGCACTCTACGATAGTTTACAATTGAGTCTTTTGTCTCTTTATCTAAGTCAGTTAGTAACTTTTTGATAAATAGACTTAGAATCTTAGATTAAATTCCTATACGGATTTTAACTTCGGTTCTTATTTAGCTAAGTAATCATTTGAGCCTCTGGAAACAGTAGTTTTCAAATTCTGACCTTTTAGACAGTAATTCTGTTGGTTTCTCTTTTACTGTAGAGTCAGTGAATTTCATGCACTATCGATGGATGATTTTCACTTTCATAGTTTCGGAATCAATACTTCCGTTACTATTTAGGTTGGATTGTTGCATAAGAGTTAGGCTCCTATTATCCGGAACCTATTATTTTAAGGTCCTTCCGTCTTCGTATGGGCATAGGCCTTTACTCTTTCCGGGTACAGTTTATGTATTTATAAACAGATATCTGTTTATTACAAGGGCGTAAGCTTCTTCTGTCTTTGATGTCTAGTAGAAGGACGTTACGCTCCATTTTATTGTTAATGGATTCTATTAACTAGCGTACTGCTTATGGTATATCATTGACTTAGCAGTTGTGCTTAAGATTTCGACTCATGAAGTAAGAGTTCTTCTACTTCTTGGGCTTACTTTAATAGTGTCGCTATTATAGATTTTTGAAGGCCGCTCTTTGCGCTCAGCCATCCACATTCATGAATTTTATCTTAGAAATATCGAGTCAATTTCTTGAGGCCTCTTTTGTTAGGTCTATTATCTACTGCTCAGAATGTCATTCTCTTAACAGTTGCTACTATAGCTAGGTAGGCTGTCTGTTGCGGCAGTGTCTCCGTTCGGCTGCCCTCTTCGCTCTGGGCTATTTGACCCAGGGCAAGAAAAAGGGGGGGGGGGGGGGGAGGGTGTTCCCTTGGGTCACCTGTTTTACTATGAAAACAAGGGGATACCTCCTCCGGAGTTAGTAATTCTGAGCTGTTATTGGGATGGTTGTTTAGTGAGAAGTTTAAGTTTATAAAATTCATTCAAGTCTTAGTTTTTAAAGTATAGCTTTTGAATATTGCATATGTCAACGTACATGATTATGCAATTCTCAGACACTTTTAGGAGTATAAGAGTCTCTATTCTCTAGACTTACTTTATTATTGGCTTACTTTAAAAATTATTAGTATAAGGATTATATTGGATATTAATAGAGTACATGGATGTATGAAGCTCAATTTTGGAAGGTGTTGTATCTTTCTAATTTATCATAAATAAGAAAGATACATGTAAGGCCTATTACTTCTTTTCCCTACAGGGGATGACTCTATTTTATTTTATTGAGCGTATTCCATTTTGCTCTATGTCCTTGGCCCTCCAGCCTTTTTACTATTCAGCTATGTCTGGGTCATTGGTACAGTATAAAAATGTTAAAAAATTTATAGTAATTTATATATTTTTTATACTTACCAATGACCCAGACGGGGATGGCCCTCCCAGGAGTTGGGAACTCTTGCCTCCCCGCTGAGTACATAGCGCTTACCAGGCACTGGTTATTAGAATGATAAATGGCGCCAATTTCGGAACGTCCTTGACACTGCACATGCGCAGTAGGGGCGAAGTGTGGAGGGCCTTTCAGGACATGTTTTCTTTAGTTTTAGATGCAAATTTTGGGGATTGGGGGGCAAAATTTGTGTTTGGCCCTATATTTTAAGAGTTAGCACCAGCTATGTCTGGGTCATTGGTAAGTATAAAAAATATATAAATTACTATAAATTTTTTAACTTTTTAAAATTTTATACATGCATTTTGCAGTTGTCAAGAAAAGTGTCCTGATAAAACTTACAAAGATGAACAAATCAGCAGTTGTCCTGAGAAACTTCAAACTGAGACTGTTATGCTGGAAGAAAGTGTGAAGCAAATGGAAAAAAAGAATGAAAGCAAAAACTCTGCTACCTCAGATAACAATATCAAAGACACTAAGAAGGGAAGAAAAGTCTCCAAGAATCCAAAGAAAACTAAAGATACACTCGATTCACTGAAGCAAAAAGTTATTCCAGAAGGAAATGAGTCCTCAGATGAAAGTGAAAATGAACAGAGCGAGTTTCTCTCACTCCATTGTAAAGGTATTGAGAAAAAGACTTTGGATCAATTTGACAAAGCTCAGGTGGAAAAGAAATCAGTATCCGATTTTGAAAGGACAACACAAAGCAAAAAAGGACGGAAAATATCGAAGAATGCTAAACAGGCTGACAAAACTAAGAAACCTGTGGATTGCAAGGAGATATTTCCAAGTACTGAGAAAAATAGGGAAAACGAATTTGAATCTTCCATGCAGGAAGTGGACAGTAGTCCTAGAAATGTGTCTGTTGCTAGAAACGAAACTGAACAAAATCTATCTCTTCCAGTGTCAACTGAAGTTGTTAATAAGGATAGTGAGGATCAAATTGATGCAGCATCTAATAAAAAGCAGCCAATTTCTGACAGTACAAATGTTATCAGAAAAAACAAGAAGAGGGGAAGGAAATCAAAGAAAGATAAAAAATCTAACAATTGTTCTTCCATCATTCAAGAAGAATTTATTTCTAAAGAAAGTATTGTTGCTGTTAATGAAGTTGAGCGAGCTGAATTCCTTGCACAGCCCAATATAGAAAGTGACATGGATGTTATCCAAGTAGAGGAAAATGTTGCTGCTAATGACAGTAATAATGGTAAAAAATCAGGAAGAAAAAGAAAGAAAGTTTCGCAAAAGACAAATAAGTTATGTAGCTCAACACACCATGAAGAAACTGTTTCAAAGGAAAATCAAAATTCTGTTAATGAAAGTGGGTTTCTCACACTTTCAAATAAAAATCAAACTCTAAAAGATGCAGATATCGATAATACAAGTAATTCACATAATGTTACAGTTACAAATTCTGGTAAAGTGACCCCTGAAACAGTGAAATCATCTGCCAAAACTAATTCTTCAAAGACACAAAGCACTCGCACAAAACGAAAAACCCGGCAAACTAGACAGAGTAAAGCAAGTACTATAAAAAAGCTGAAAAAGAGTGACAGTTCCATTACAGACACTACTAAAGAAAACACTTTTTTGGATTCTATTGGGGCAGATGAAGATTCTTTACTGACACAAAATTCTAGTTGTGGTAATCAAGAGGAAATTCTACAGTCAGAATCCAGTCAGAATGGTTCATTGGCTATCGGTGAGAATGATAGTAGCATTGCAAGAAAGAGAACATCTCCAGTACAGACCGAGACTGAGAGAAAAAAAATGAGACACAGTGGTAAATATTGCTTATCCTGAGTTTAAACTTAACTTTTACAGGTCTGATTTCAACTTAAACCCATTACCCAATGAATCGGCCACGTAATATGCAAATTTAGCAGCTGAAAAAATATTATTTTTCAAAAGATTTCAACAAAACTATATCATGGGACCCCTCTTTGGAACGAGCTCATTGTGATCGTTCCAATGAGGGGTCACAAGATATGGTTTTGTTGAAATATTTTGAAATTTTTTTAAAAGTGATATTATAATAATAAAATTTGATATCGTCTGTGTTGGCTAAAGGGTTAAACTCCTTTTTCAGCATGGAATAGGTGCATTGGATTTCTGTCTTTAAGCTGAGACTCAAAGCGTCTTGACGGTGGGTTTCTCGTCCTATTTGGCTACCTGTCTAGACAGTCAACACTTGTCACTGGGATACAAGTATTGGTCTTTTGGCATATTTCAGGCATTCTAGTTTGTTTTTCGGTACCATATTTTATTTTGTTTCTTCATGAATGTCGTTTGCTGGCAATTGATTTTGTTTCATTTTCTGAGCATCATGGACATTCTCTATTCTGAGCATACAACAATTTCATGATACCAGTTAGGGCTGTCACGATTAATTGATTAATCGATTATTAGTATTTTTCGTTGTCCAAGAATCCGTAAATTTTACCTTGTTTTAGATGTTTAATAATTAAAAAAAAAATTGATGAAAAAACTATTGTTCTAAAGGTAAAAGGTCAAGATTGTCGACGTTAAACCTCAAGAAGCCATTAGAAGCATTTGTCCTTTAGGTACATTCAAAGCTTTGATGATCTGAACTTTTGAACCGTCAGTGTAATGATCAAGACCGGTCAACGGTCAACAGTTGCGAACTTGCAAAGATCACAACTGATGACCGGTCTTGATTATTAAACTGACGGTTCAAAAGTTCAGAACATCAAAGCTTTGAATGCACCTAAAAGAGGATCGTCTTTGTTGTTTACTTGAGTTATGTCAACTGACTTGAACTTCATTTTTAACGACTTCCAAGCGAGGAAGAGGGGGTCATCTAAGTCTGATTAATTGATTATTATCGATGATTCACGAGGATTAATCAATTCCTAAATTAAAAAATTGTCACAGCCCTAATACCAGTACTTAAAACAAGCTTTGCTGTATCAGAAAATGTGTGTGAAAATACTTTTATTTTCTGTATTACAGGTCTATAATTCTCTTGTGTATTGTAAATCATAATTTGTGAAGTTCTAATATACATCTTGGGTTAAAAAATAAGTTTAAATAGTCTTGACTGAAGAGGAAAGATGTCTATTATAAGTTATCTCCACCAACATGTATGGTATATGGAGATTTAATACCTGGATGTCGGTTTTTAAACACCGAGCCACAAATCTCCATACATGTTGGTGGGGATAACGTTTTTGTCCCATTTGAAACACAATACAACTTAATGGAAATAAATTTGTAGATGCACTTCTCAGCTCCACAATAATTTGGACCTAATTTGTGATAATAATTTTGTTTTAAAATCGCAGAAGACAACAGATAGACTAAAATCCCTTGGGTCGTTAAGGAAACAAGTAAACAGTATTTTGTTGACATATCGTCTCCTGAGTTCCAATGTGTTCTATGTGCCTACTGGCACATAGAACACATTGGTACTCAGGGGACAAATTATTTGTTCTTATTTTATTTTTATGATTGTATTATCGGAGATCTGAAGATATTTGTGACTATTTTCTGGTTTTTTGGTTCGAGTTTTATAATGAGGCGAGCAGAAGCAAAAAGCTTTCATTGAAACCATATACCTCCGATGTTTCGTGTGCACATATACCATGGATGTTGTACGCTCTCATATACCTTGGATGTTGGGCACACCCTTTGCCATGTCTATTTGTCCAAGGCATTCTGACCAGTCAAAAGACAGATTTATACGGCCAAAATGATTTTCATTTTGAGTATGCAGAACATTATGGCCACTGTGGACTGGTCCATTTTCAGTTCATAAATAATTTTAAATTTGAGAGTATCATTATATTCAAGTGAGTGCAAGCAGTGCATATTGCATTGTGAAAAACAAAGCTCATATTTATATATTTACTAGAGTTTAATCCTAGGGGCCTAGTTCCCTTTTTGGTTGGTTTCTCATCTTACCTGTACATGTAGAAGGGAGTGCCATGGCTCAGTGCTTAGGGATATTCAACTTCAAATGAAAAGGTTCATTGTTCGATCCCCGCCAGAGGTAAATGTGTTGTGTCCTTGGACAAGACACTTAATCCTGATTGCCTACATGGGGGAGCACAGTGACACTGTGTACTAAGGCATATAGCATGTCAATGGTGCACTTGTCTTCAACCAATGCTTAACCTGCTTGTTATCCCCGCCAAAATGAAGTTTGCAGGGGATATAGAAATGGGGTTTGTCTGTCTGTTTGTTCGTCCATCTGTCGGTCCATCTGTAACAACTTTGTACCTTCACATCTCAGTCAGTGGATGTTGGATGTAAATGATTTTTGGTATGCATATAAACCACCATAGGGAAAGGATATTCAGAAGTAACAGGTTTTGTCCATTTTTGTTTCTAGAGTTATGGGCCTTTTTCCACTTTTTTTCAACTTAGAAACCCTTGGCAGGGGATACCGAAGGCATTGCACCTTGTTTGGAGTTAGTACGTTGGAGTTTCTGGCAGTTGCTCGCTACTGCTCAGTGGTTCTTTCCAGGCACTCCGTCTTCCTCCACCTGTAAAACTGTTCGATTTGAGGTGACCATGGCTGTCAAAAGTGCCATTAAACCCCAGTAAATAAATTGTACATGTAGAATAGTTTTAGCTTTTAACATACAGACTTTCGGTGGTCTTGCCGCTGGAAATGACACTACCATTACAGTGGTTTCCAGTAAAGTCTTGCCTGCCTGTATAGACAACCAAGACTTCACTAGACATCACTGCTAAGGAAGGCAGAGTGTTACTTTACTATGAGGGAGCAAAAGATAAGAGAATTATCTATATCTTTGATGGCAATTTCAGAATCAATGATGAAAATCAAATTAACATTTTGCAAGAATCAAAGTTGATGTACAGGTAAGATTCTCCATGCGAGAATCGATTCTGATTTGCATATAAATTTTAAGCTCTAGTAGGAGCTGTGACCATTTGTGTTGAAATGTTCGCGTTTGTCTGATAACTTTCTAAACATGATCACCAGAACAAATGTTATCAGTATTCACTCAGTTTCATCCAAGTTGTTTTTCATAAACATTTCAATCCACTTCTCTTTTTGTGGGGGAGAGGATTTGCCATCTTTTGGAATATCCCTTTAAAAATTTTAAAAGCCTGTTCTGTATTGATATCAGTGAAACATTATTTTAATATTTTACCTGGGAACCCCTGGAAGTGAAGCAATGCTTGTTTACTGTGGTAAACAAGCTTTTGCTGTCTGGTAAAATATGATCCAGTTACCAATGCTTGGGGTGGAAGTCCTCTAAAATGGGCAACATGGGTGTAAACGATTGGCTAAACTTGGCTTTATCTCCATGTTGTGGTCATGATTAGCCATTGTGCAGAAATATGTGACCTTAAGGCCTAAAAAATTTAAAAATCATTCTCAGGCCCTCCAGCATCATCCTTTTGGCTACCGCATGCTCTCTTTTTATAATCAGTTTAAACTTAAAAAAAAATAAAAATTAAATGGTTTATATCTGATATTTTACCCAAGTTAAAAAATTGATAAATTTGTCCCTTAAGTGCAAGAAGGCAAGCATTGCAAAGCCTTCTTGCTCTCGGGATGAAATACATCACCACGCATGCCATTTTGTCAATTATGAGGCCTAAAACATAAACCAAGAAAATGAACTTTTAATGGCAAAGAAATAATTACAGAAATAAAATATAAAACTGCTCGCCTGCATGAAATTTTACAAATAATGGCCTGAGAAACAGAAGATCTACTTTGTGTGGCCTAAACATCAATAAATAAACAAATAAATATTTTACTTATATCTGGAATATACAGTAGAACCCTGTTAATTGAATAGCCACTTTGCCAATGAAAATTATTCAATTAACAGGAGTATTCAATTTACAGAGATTGTCTCACTTTCCTGTATTCTATAAGTAAACTGAGCATTTATTCTATTATATCTTGTTTGACAGAGCTCCATGAGCTCTGTCAAACAAGTTATAATAGATTAAATGCCTGTATTGGATGTACAGAGGCCAAATAGGTCTACAAACAAAAGAAAATTGGGGAGAGTCACAGTAATTTCTCGACAGGTTACAATATTTTTTATTCAATTAACAGGAGTTTACTCTATAGCCTATATTCAATTATCAGGCCAAATTTATACTGGAGGAATGGTAAATGATTTTGTGTTGGGAAATTATATTCAATTAACAGAGTTATTCAGTTAAGAGATATCCAATTAAGTGGGCTCCACTGTATTACGGATTTGTCATAAAGTGATGGAAATTTATTTCGTAGATAGTAGTGATGATGGAATTACTGGGCTGGAGGAAACAAGTAGTGCATTAACATCTGCTGAGACAGATGGATCACAGAATGCTAGCAAAAATTATGATGAGAATTCAGAAGTTTTTAGTGGTGCTGATGATGACTGCACAAGTATATACCCTGACAGTTTGATTGATAGTGACACTACTCGAAATACAGCAACTAATGCTTCACAGATTTCAAGTGATGTTTCTTCCAGTTATGTTACAGACATTTCAGTTTCCAAAAATGTGACCACTGAGCTTGAAGGTACCATTTCGACAAATGCACATCATCACCAACGGAACTTTTCTCAGCACTTTTAATATATGGCATTATTATTTTGCAGTTAAAATTTTCATCATATCATCACCAACAAAACTTATCTCAGCACTCTAAACTAAAACATTATTATTTTTAGCTACAGTATTGTGATCACAGAAGCAAACAGAGAATTTTGACTGGTTTACGATCTGATCAAAGGTCTTTGTTAACTTTTCTCCCCACACCACCATAGAATATCACCTGTCAAAAAAAGAAATATGAAAACACTGAATCAGAGAACCCAGGGAAGTGAGACAGTGCTTGTTTACTAGTACTCAAACGATTAGTCGACTAGTCGATGTCGACTCTGGGCAAACCAGTAGTCGACTCTCAATTGTGCAGTCGACCAGTCGGAGGAGTTCAAGCTTTTCTGTGCCACTGTCAGACAGCTTCAACAGCAAGATTGGGCAATCAATGTATACATCTATTGCCATCTAATAGTAGTGACAGTAGTTTGTTTTAATTGGTACGAGTAGAGTGCTGAATTATTTTGGGCTATCAGGATATGTTATTAATTTGCCTTGTTGCAATTTATGGGAGAGTGCCTATAGGCACTCTCCCATAAATCGCAACAAGGCAAATTAAATAAGACTATATAATTACACTCTTAGCATAATTAGAAGCACATTAACAGAATAATGTTCCAGTAAGTTGCTGTATATGAATGCCCAAGTGAAGCCAAATTTGGACTTTCAGCACTCTACCAGAACACCAACACTGTTATAAGGAGACAAGTTATCACCAATGACTAGTCAAAGTCGACTTGACTTTTGGGTATTGACTAGTCGACTTTGGAATTCACTAGTCGTTTGAGCACTATTGTTTACTGTGGGAAACAAGCTCTGTTTTACTGGTAAAATATGGTACAGACCGTACAGTCGTCATTGACTGGTCATAATCCACGCATGCTCAGTGATGTCCACGCATGCGTTGACCAGGTAATAAAAATCATCAGCTGTGAAGGCGACTAGGGCAATTATGTCGCCCTTCTAAGCCCAAAGTCGCCTAGAAAAATAGTCGTGGCGATTACAAGTCACCCTCTAAAAATTGGCCAAAATGAGGAAAGGCTGAACTGAGTGATGCGAGGTTTACATGAAAACAATTATTTTCAAAAATCAAATGTGCTCGAGTGTGATAAATGGGCATTTTAATTCGTCAAATAAACGTCCATTTATTTGAAATCACATGACAATCAATTGTCCATTGTCAATTTTGGCGGATTGTTTTATTTCTATGTTGTTGCATTTCAGTCGGAGCTTCAAGTGTCAAAATGAAAATAGGTGACTTACGCGACCAACAAAATAACCCAGTTTGAAAGTAGGTTACGTCGCTTAGGATGCCGAAAATGTATACACAACGGGCGTTTTTTATAACACAGTATTTTCATTTCGTTTTGCCGACGACTGTTAACTGTTGGGCTGTCTATTCCCAGAAAAACACGAATGGAATTGAAACACATGAAAAAAGCTTTAGTGATGACAAGAAAAGCTTTGTACAGGACACAAGTGTGCATGTGGGCGGTCTTGAAAAAGGGTCCTCCCAAACACCAGAATGACACGAAATGACGCGGAATGACACCGGAATTCCATAAAAATGATGCGGAATAACATTTCTTTTACAAAATACTCGACCCCAGAATGTATTTCGTTTATTAACTAACAAAGTACCTCCCAAGCAACCTTCTTACATCTGGTCCTGTTCACACTTTCAGACTTAGGAAATTATTAGCTTAGTCGACTTTGGTGAAAGTCAACCACAGGAGGGTGCTGGGGGATGGCCACGAAGAAGAGGGGAGGGGTCATGAAGGAGAGGGTAGCAGTGGGGGATTTTCAGTCAATAATTACTTTGTGATTTTTTAACCTGGCATGGATGCATCATAGACATCTGGACCTGGATTATTTGGACGTTAATGGAGGGCCACAAATTTAAAGTATGAAGGGGCGGCGGGGGTGGTACATGAATATTCTTAATTTTCCCCACTTGCCTATGAAGTCTCCCTACATGACTCTGCAGTCTCCCTATTTTTTCTGGAGGGAGACTTGAAGTCTCCCTAAAATTCCCCCCTAGGCTGGTCCCTGATCATCAGCAGCAAAATTTTAATAAATGAAGCACCGGGTTGTACCTGGGTTGTACCCAGTGCTTCATTAATTAAAATTTTTATACTGTACCAATGACCCAGACTTAGACTTAGCTGGTGCTAACTCTAACAAAACCAGGGCCAAACACAAATTTTGCCCCCCAATCCCCAAAATTTGCATCCAAAACAAAAAGAAATCATGTCCTAAAGGACCTCCATACTACGCCCCCACTGCGCATGCGCAGTGTCACGGACGTCCCGAAATTGGCGCCAATTATCATTCTCTGTTTGGCCCTTCATCAGTCAGCATCTCACTGATCTTTGTGCTTGTAAATCTCAGTTTAAAGGATGCCAGACATGTAATTTTTGGAGAAATGGTGATTCTAAAGAGGATATAGAAGGAGGAGAGGAAAAAGAAGTGACAAAAAATAATCAGGGCTGTACTTAAAATTTTTTGATGAAATTATGTTAAGTTGCCTATTTTCGAGGCATGGGCCTCTTGTTGTCATTCTTGCTAAATGTTGCACTGCTTATTCAGTGTTTCCTCTCCCCTAGCCTTCTAAAGTCCCCCCTTGCAATTCTCCCATGCTTTTGGCATATTTTTGAGAAAGTTCATTTCTAAAATTTTCCTGGGAGAGTTGCTTGGATACAGAATGTTTTCTGTTATTTTCCCCATCGTTACGTTTTCACCCATGGGTGTATAAACGTTGTGTTCTGCATCTTCCATCTGATGTTCTGCAGATTCTCCCCTGGGAGTCTCTGTCTTGCATCAGATAGAGTGTAATTTTGATGACTGATTTCGGGCCAGTTTTTTCAGTGCCTGGAGTCATGTTTTCTGGTGTTTTACACTGTTTGTTTACATTGGCAACAGCCTTTTTTGAGGGGGGCTGTTTGCCTTTGGTGTAGTTTATCTCACTATAAGATACATTTATATTATCCGTAAGTGTCTCATTAATTATTTAATATAAATTTAAAATTTTTGACCACACTTTGCCATCGGATCCATCGGGGCTCAACGTTACTTTTCAGCAACTTGGGCTTCGCTGAAAAAATATTTTTTCAAAATTATTTTGATTTGCAATTGTTTTTTCATTTATTAATGGATCATGTTATTATGTATCTTTGTGTCAGGGGTTTGTGCGAGTAACTAGGACTTGTTGTTGACTTTTCACAATGAAAGGATATTGTTCAAATTGTAATGGGAAGAAATCTTCCTCTGACTTTCATGATCATTGTATTAACTGTAGTCAGTGTTCTCGCACTAATCCCTGTCCTATATGTCAATATTGGGATGACAAACATTGGAAGCGTGTGTCACGATATGTTGTTTCTGGAGAAAGGGCTATGCCGGCTCTTTCTCCGCAAGGTCACTCTACTCTCTCAGTTTCTATTTCAGAGGAACAAGAACAGGGTGATGTTTCCATGTTATCTTCTACAAGTGTGCGTCCGTCGTCACAAATGAATTCAGAGCTAGCGGCAAAAGTGCTCATGGAGATTAGACAAATGTCGTCCGCTAGCTCGCCCGGTGTAGCGTCCATTCACCAAATGGTTCGGCAGCCGGGTTCGTCCGATGCGGTCCAGGAGGAAATTTTGGGTGATGCGAGCACTATAAACATACAAGGTGCACACCCAGTGACGGTGGATAGTAAGCGAGAACGGAGGAAGCCTTTGAGTCCGGTTCCTAGCTCGTCCAGGTCCAGCCGGGCCGCGAGCAAGAGAGGCCCCTCTCTCGTACAACAACATCTGGGACCAGATGTTGTGGTACAAAATGTGTCGCAAGCGGAGCATACGTCCGTCGCTCGGGACGCTCCGTTGTATAGGCAGTCCGCGGAGACTGCTAAGGCTTCTTCTCGTCAGCGCACACGACCGCACCTTGGCTGCGTGACCGCCGATATCTTACCAGCTTCGCCGATCAAGGATTCTTCGGCGACCAGGTCACACCATCCGGCAGCCAGGGATTCGAGACCAATGGACTCCGGACGTTCGCATAGAAAAAGTATGCGGGAGCCATCTGATGCGGAGCTGCCCTCGGCGAAGCAGCGAAAGACTGCGCCTCCGCAGGTCTCAACGCCGGACATTCTTGTGCAGATAGCACAGCTTATCCCAGCAGCCGACAGAAACGGTGTCGGATCGAGAATTATCCGGCGGCGCTAGGTCGGTACGCTCCGCCGAAGCATCGGGGGCGGACGACCGGGAGCATCATGAGGTCCGACTGGATGGTGAAAGGGATACGGATGATTTGGAGCTATCCCTTTTGGAACAAGATAAAGCTGCCGTGGACTTCATCCGGCACTTTCTCCCTCAAGTTGTTCCGTCGGGCCAGACTGCTGCGGTTCCGGACAAGAGGATTATAGCGTCATTGGACTCTGAATTTTTTGAGCGGTTCAGGGACATCGCTCCCGAGTTTCCGTCGCAGTCCAATAATGTTGCAAGAACATTTGAATTATTGAACGACGCTATATTTAAACTTGCTTCCAAGACGGGGAAAGCAGGTTTCTTGTCCGCTAATACTCTCAACCTGCCTTTCATTAATGCAAGGAATAAATTCGACACGGCAGGACAGGGTATCCCGAGAGTTCCTCTGCGTATGGACGACGAGGCGGAAGACTTAGAGCTATCATTACCGTCGTCGGCTTCTATTCCAACCGCGGTGTTGGAAACAGCTATTGCGTCTAACAGAGCCAATTTAGATGCCTTATCTTACGCAGATCACCTTACTAAGGCGTTATCACTGCGCCTTCAAGGGAAAGAGTTTCAGGATATTCAATCCTCTTTAAGACTTCTTTCAAGGGCAGTAGCTTATTCCACGTGTAACTCCGCCCTTTCAGTGGCAAATCTGGAGTTGGTTAGACGTGACGCAGCCCTAGCTACATCCACACTCGTGGATACTAAGGTGAAGAACTCTCTTAGAGTCGCTTCGGTCTCCGGAGATCTTCTCTTTGACGGCAAGCTTTCTGCTATTTATGATAAAATTACAAAGAAAGCTTCGGATTCTCTGTTGTTCAAATCTGCTTCTAAGAAGTCGGATACAGCAGACAAGAATAAGACAGGCACTTCTGGGTCTAATGCGCCCAAGAGAGGTTCCTATAGAGGTTCCGGTGCGTCCTCTTGGTCTTATTCGAGAGACCGTCAGGGTAGCGACTCTCGTTCGGGACGTCCTTCGGGCCGGGACAACCGGTCGGACGGGGCGAGGTGCGGGTCGTGGAGGACGTGGTTTCTCCTACCGCAGGCCTCGCAGGTCCAGGAGGTGATGGCTTAAGGTTGTCGAGCTTTTCACAAGAATGGGCGTCGATTACGGACGACCCTTGGGTGAGAGGAGTGACTTCGGAAGGTCTAAAGATATCCTTCAAACGAAAGCCTCCAATAACTCGATGTCCAAAGTGGACTCAACTTCCGTCAAATCCGCAGAAAAGAGACGCTCTGTTATCAGAGGTGCAGTCTCTTTTAATGAAGAACGCGGTAGAGGTTGTAGAAAACCAGGAGACTCCGGGATTCTACAGCCATCTGTTTCTGGTTCCGAAACCAGACGGCTCGTTCCGTCCAGTCATAGATTTGAGCTGGATAAACAAGCTGATCGTCGCTCCGAAATTTTATATGGAGACGATTCGATCGGTCAGAGCGAGTATTCGGGTGAACGATTATGCAACAAGCATAGATCTCAAAGATGCGTACTTTCACGTCATGGTACATCCGACATTCCGAAAGTATCTACGCTTCGCAGTCCTAGGAGTGGTGTATCAATTCCGGGCGATGTGCTTCGGATTGAATCTAGCACCCTGGGCTTTCACTCGGGTAATGAACTCGGTAATGATCTATTTCCGAGCTCATTCGTCTGCGGTAACGTCGGCTTACCTGGACGACATTCTTCAGAGGTACGGCAACGAGTTAACGCTTCAGAACGATGTTCAGAATTTACTTCTATTGCTCCGACGTCTCGGTTTTATAGTAAACGAGGAGAAGTCGGATCTGGTGCCATCCAAGTCATTCACTCATCTGGGAATGAGCTTCGAGACGCACAACAATCTCGTTCGTCTGCCGTTAACCAGAGCGAAATTAGTCAGTTGTTACGCTCGCTATTGTCTGCACGCAGACAAAGTCACAGCGAGAGAATTTATGAGACTGATAGGTCTGTGCGGAGCCGCTGCAGATCTCATTCCGATGGGGCGGTTACGCACACGTCCTCTCCAAATTTTCTTGACTCAGAATTGGAGTGTGAAAATTCATTCGCTCGACGTAGACGTTCTCTTGTCAGATCAAGTGAAACAAGAGATTCAGACTTGGGCAAACATTCAGTGGTTAACTCAGGGAGTTCCACTGCAGTTGCCGGATCCGAGTTTTACCATTATGACGGATGCCAGTCAAACAGGTTGGGGTGCATCATTAATCCCAACGGATTCGAGATGCCAGGGTCTTTGGGATCCGCAATTCCTGTGCAAGCACATAAACATCAAGGAAATGATGTCAATTTGGCTTGCGTTACGACATTGGATGGACATTATTCACAATGCTCATGTCCAAATCCTATCTGACAATACGACAGTAGTGGCGTATATACGGAATCAGGGAGGCACTCATTCAGTTCCGTTGTTCAATCTAACGGAAAGAATCCTCCTGTTTGCGCTAGAACATCACGTTCTTCTTTCGGTCCGTCACATACCAGGTCGTCTGAATGTGCTAGCAGACTCCCTTTCACGAAAGGGTCGCTTGTTGCCGTCGGAGTGGACTCTCAACAAACAAGTATTCAATCAGATTTGCTACCAATGGGAACGGCCAATGACAGACTTATTTGCGACACATCTCAACAATCAGTTGCAGACGTATGTGTCTCCGTGTCCGGATCCAAGAGCATTTGCAGTAGACGCTCTGTCGATCCCTTGGGACGGAATGATAGGATATGCGTATCCTCCATTGCCGTTAATTCAACAAGTATTGCTAAAGATAAAACAATCTCAATGCAAGATTCTGTTGGTAGCATCTCTGTCGCCACAGAGACCATGGATAAATCTACTCAGGTGTCTGTTGTGGGACCTACCGCGAAAGCTTCCTCCACGGGAGGATCTTCTTTCGCAAGGGAAATCGCGCCAACTCCATCACAACCCGCAAGGTCTCAACCTTCACGTTTTTCCGTTGTGCGGTCCTTCTTGCATGGCAAGCACTTTACAGGACGAGCAGTGGACCCGATTTCTAACTGTAGGAGGACCTCCTCTTCGCTAAACTATGCGGCTAAGTGGAAGGTTTTTCGTCATTGGTGTAGGGATCATTCTGTAGATATATTCGATCCCTCTATACCAGACATTGCAAACTTTCTAGTATACTTGTTTGACGAAATCAAACTGCAGCCTGTTACTATTAAGGGTTATAGGTCTATGTTATCTGATACCTATGCACATCATGATAGTTTACAAATTGGATCTAATGTCTCTTTATCTAAGTTGGTTAGAAACTTCTCGATAAATAAACCCAGAACTCTTAGATTAATTCCTAAATGGAATTTAGCTTGGATTCTTCTTAAATTGAAGGAAAAGCCATTTGAACCTCTTGGGACAGTAGATTTCAAATTCTTATCTTATAAGACAGCTTTTCTCTTAGCTTTCTCTTCTGCTAGAAGAGTCAGTGAGCTTCATGCACTGTCGGTGGATGATTCTCACTATCGTAGTGTCGGGAACACTATCACCTTCACTACTAATGTGGGTTTTTTAGCTAAGAATCAGGCTCCTAATAAATATCCGGAACCTATTGTTATTAAGGCTCTTCCGTCTTCAGACGGGCGTAGGCCTTTACTCTGTCCTGTTAGAGCGTTACGTATCTATAAAAAGAGATCTCAGTTTATCAGAAAGGGACGGAAACGTTTCTTTCGGTCTTTGATGCCTAATAGAAAGGACATTTCGGTCCATTCTATTGCTAGATGGATTCAATTAACTATCCGTACTGCTTATGAGAGTTTATCTTCTTCTCAGCAGTCTGTGCTTAAGATTTCCGCTCATGAAGTAAGAGCTCTTGCTACTTCTTGGGCTTATGCTAATAGTGTTGCTATTACAGATTTAATGAAGGCTGCTTATTGGTCTCAGCCATCCACATTCACGAATTTTTATCTCAGAAATATTGAGTCCATTTCTGGAGACCTGCATTGTTTAGGTCCGTTATCTGTTGCTCAGAATGTCGTCCACTAAACAGTTGCAACTATAGTTATGCAGGCTTTCTGTTCCGGCAGTGACTCCGTCCGGCTGCCCTCTTCGCTCTGGGCTATTTGACCCAGGGCAAGGGGAAGGGGGGGGGGGGGCGGGTGTTCCCTTAGGTCACCTGCTTTATAGTGAAAAGCAAGGGAATGCCTCCTCCAAGTCAGTATTTCTGAGTCGCTTCCGGGATGGTTTTAAAGTGTAATATTAATGTTAAAATTCATTCATGTCTTATTTTTAAAGTGTAGCTCGGTGTGAAGCATTTGTATATGTCAAGTGTCAAACGGGCTTTAATATACAATACTCGGACACTTTTAAATGACTATAAAGAGTCTCAATTCTCTGGACTACTTTATTTATTGGCTTACTTTAAAAATAATTAGTATAAGGGTTATACTGGATGTTAATAGAGAACATGAATATTATTGTGCTCAATTATTAAGGATATTGTATCTTTCTAATTTAATATTAAATAAGAAAGATACATGTAAAGCCTAATACTCCTTTTCTCCTTAAGGGGTTACCTCTTTATTATATAGTTGAGCTTATTGGATTTTCCTCTATGTCCTAGGCCCTCCAGCCTGTTTACTATTCAGCTAAGTCTGGGTCATTGGTACAGTATAAAAATGTTAAAAAATTTATAGTAATTTATATATTTTTTATACTTACCAATGACCCAGACGGGGATGGCCCTCCCAGGAGTTGGGAACTCTTGCCTCCCCGCTGAGTACATAGCGCTGACCAGGCACTGCCAGTAAGAATGATAATTGGCGCCAATTTCGGGATGTTCGTGACACTGCGCATGCGCAGTGGGGGCGTAGTATGGAGGTCCTTTAGGACATGATTTCTTTTTGTTTTGGATGCAAATTTTGGGGATTGGGGGGCAAAATTTGTGTTTGGCCCTGGTTTTGTTAGAGTTAGCACCAGCTAAGTCTAAGTCTGGGTCATTGGTAAGTATAAAAAATATATAAATTACTATAAAGTTTTTAACTTTTTGTTGATTATTCCTATAATTTGTGTTTTCGAAGTAATATTATTGCGTCTGTGGAAATATTGCTTACCCAGTGGAAAGTGGCCCGTCCACAGCAGCCGTACTGTAGGACCTGTTAACCAGTGCCTGGGGTGGACGTCCTCTAAACTGAGCAGCATGGGTATAAACTATTGGCTTGTCTTGATTTTATATCCATGTCACGGTCACGATTAGCCTTTTTTGCAGAAATATGTGACCTTAAACACTAATAAATAAATAGAATCAGAGATGCTATTCTTGTTGTGATTATTTTTGTGTATTGCTGTCTTGATTTCACAGTATTTTATTTATGAAATATTGATCTACTAGCGTATGTGTGTCACGATCAGATTGGGAAAAAGACTGCTTTTCATTGTACACTGACCTGCATGTCTAAAGACGTCCTATTCCACACTCTCCCCCCCCCCCCCCCCAAAAAAAAAGAATTACAAACAAAAACCATATAATCCATGTAAGCTGATTATCTTGAACACTTTGATTATCATTGAGAATCATAGGCAATAAACTATAAATAAGGTTTCGGGCTGCGGTGGCTCAGCAGGTAGAGGTGCAGGCTGGAAGCCGAGAGGTCCTTGGTTCGAATCCCACCTGTGGCACCCACTTTGGGCAAGACACTTCTCCTCCATGGCCTGCATTTTGTACTAAGGCGCACTGCATGTCAATGGAGCACTTGTCTTTAGCATGGCAGTTGCTTGCCATTGCTTGGTGGTTCTCTCTAGGTACTCGAGCCTCCTCCACCCATAAAACTGTCTGACACTAGGTGGCCCTGGCTGTTGAAAGTGTCATTAAACCCCAATAAATAAATATATAAATAAATTAATAAGGTTTCCCAGTTAGAACCCTGGGAAGTGAAGCAGTGCTTGTTTACTGTGGTAAACGAGCTCTATTTTACTGGTAAAATAGTCCCGGCAGCCAATGCCTGGGATGAAAGTCCTCAATAATTGGCAGCATGGGTATAAACGATTGGCTGGACGTAACTTTTTTCCATCTTGTGGTCACAATCAGCCATTGTGCAGAAATATGTGAACTTAAACACCAATAAACATAAAATAAATATTCGACCGGCCTGTCGTGACCCAGTATATTTGTTGGTGATTTTTAGTAACGTCTTGTCTGCCTTCATAGGCCTGGACTAGAACTAAGACTAGAAATCAGTGTCAGGGTGGTAGTACAGAAATGGTTAACCGGATAATCGGTTTGAAACCAGTTAGCTGCCTAACCGATTAGAAAAACCGTCAATCAGTTATCCAAAATATCGATAGTGATCGTCATTCCATGTTTAAAACATAGTAAATCTGCCGCTTCTCCTTTGTGAAATATTACACATCGAAGCCGCGTTGTGTATATTGAGAAATAATCGACTTTGGCATTCAAGACTTTGTTAATGATCAGCAGTTTCCGTGAGTAATGAGTAATCGCAGAAACTATTCCATGGTGTGTATACAAACGAACGTTGTCGAGTACTCGACAGCGTTCATTTGTATACACACCACGGAATAGTTTGATAATACTGCTTTCCAATTTCTATAGTTTTGATCCAATATTCGATGAAATAATGGCCATGGATAACCGGATATTATCCGGCTATAGCTCTTGGTTAGTTAGTTAGTTATGAAAATGAGCCAACCGTTTCAGGGTGGTTTGATTAGTGTCCAAAAGACTTCTTTCTGGCTGCATATTAGGCTACCTATTGTGAGGCCAAAACAATTTTTAATTTGGAATTTTGTTTATGGGTAAAATAATACCGGGAGTTGGGTTAGATGTGAGGAAAGATAGAATTTTCTTAGAATGAGCAGAGCTTGCATTTTGACCAGGCTGATAGGCCCAGGCCTGGTAATCGGCTGCAAAACTCTTGAATATGTGCCAAGACACAAAACACAGATCAGCATGGTATTGCTTGGTTAATAGCCCATAGCAAATTAATAAAAGACAATTAGGTTGGAATTATTAATATTTATTCATAACAAATCATCAAAGAACACAATGTGCATGAAATATCAATATCATATGCCCTTGCAAGTATAAAAAAATAAATCAGCCCCAGTGAAGAAAAATCAGCCTGGTCGACCACTTCACCAGGCCTATTGATCAGCCTGGACACAATTCTAAAGTGCATGAATGTACCAAAAAAATTCATTTCAGTTGGCACTGCACTTTTAACTTAATTTGCATTTGTTCTGATGTAATTTCTGTAATATTTTTTAGCACAAATCATATGATAAAGTAATATGTAGCTGAAACAAAATTTCTCATACTACCGGGTATAAATATAATGTTAGGTATTCTTTTGGGTGTCTGTAGGGGCTGCATGGCATTTGAGCATGATGTTTCTCAATTCCCATCCCCAAATTTCCCAATCTGTCCTCACACCAACAAAAATGTAATTTACAATTGGTTTCCTGAACCATTAATTGCATAGGAAGGGTATGTTAAAACCCTTTACCTTATGAATCAGACGCATCTACCCGCATATTATTTCATTTTAAATTTAGCAGTTGAAAAAAAAAAAAAATTTCAATGAAGCCATATCATGGAGTTCATTCCAATGAGTGGTCGGTCACATAATGTGGTTTCATTGGAATTATTTTGAAAGTTTTAAAAAGCAATAATTAAACAAAGAAATTTTGATATCCTGTGCATTGGATAAAGGTTTAATAGTATTAGAATGCCATTGGGAACCCTGGGAAGTAAAGCAGTGCATGATTACTGTGGTAAACAGGCTCTTTTGTACTTGTAAAATAGGACCCAATCACAAATGCTTGGGGTGGACATCCTCTAAAATGGACAACATGGGTGTATAAACAATTGGCTGTACTTGACTTTATATCCTTGTTGCGGTCATGTTCAGCCATTGTGTAGAAATATATGACCTTAAACACCAATAAATATAAATATATAAATAGTATTAGAATGTTAAGTAGTGACTGGAAAGGCGATATTGAACATTATTTCATCCCTTGAGTGGAACAAAGTGCTATCTGCAATGCTAAAGCATTGCAGATGATACCTTGATCTGCTCAAGGGATGATTTCATGTTATTGTGTGTTATTAAACTCACTACATGTTGTCCCCTTGTTAACTCTGAGAAGTGAAAAATTGAATAGTAGTGAATGGTAGCATCACCAAATTCACCCTCTGAGGACGTCATTTTGTAGATGACGGTCTGCTTATTTTCTGGCTTGCTGCAAATCAAAAAATTGCTTTTGCTCTCCTTCACTTACTGATACACTCATCTCTTTTGACAACTTGAGCCAGGTGAGCATTTTAGGCTCACTTGAGTCTCTAGTTATCAGGTGACAGTTAAAAAGTTCCTTGAAGTAGTCATTATTAGGAAGGATACTTGAAAGGGAGGAAAGATGTAATGATATGTTTTTGTTAGATGACTTATAACATTGTGAGTGCCATATGATAGATGGACATTACAGTTAGTCCTTGGATGGGTGACCATCTAAGTGATTGATTCAGACTTCTGCGTTGTGTCTTTGGGCAAGGCACTTCACCCCGATTGTCCATATGGGGGCACGATGACGCCATGTACTAAGGCATACTGCACGTTGATGGTGTGCATGTCCTCAACTAATCTAACCCTGCCTGTGCTGCAGCACACATTTATGATATTGGGGAGCTGGCATCTGCTCGTCGTTGCTTGGTTGTTCTCTCCAGGTACTCCGGCTTCCTCCACCCGTAAAACTGTCACAGTCATGATTAGCCATTGTGCAGAACTATGTGACCTTAAACACCAATAAATAAATAAATAAATAAATATATAACAGATAAACATCATGCATCAAAATATGCCTTTGTACAATTCTGCATTGTCATGGAATATGGTCCATGATAATCTCTGATTGCTCTCTGTTCACTTATGTATTACATACACATGCACCTGCTGACTGCATGTACATTTAATATGAGGGTATGATCTGTGGATAAGTTCCTCACCTCTTCACACACTCTCACACATGCACACACACATCTTGGTTCGTTTTCTATTTTAGGACTCATAATATACAGAATAGCTTGAGTGGTGGTGCATATCGTCCCTTGAGTGCAAGAAAAGAAGGCTTTGAACTGCTAAAGCATTGAAAAGCCTGTTGCATTCAAGGGACAAATTTATCAATTTTATTAACTTGGGTAAAATAGTACACATAAACCATTTAATTTTTATTTTTGAAGTTTGCATTGGTTATAAAATGAAAGCATGTGGCAGTCAAGAGGGCCTGAGAAACAGATTTTTAACTTTTTTAGGCCTAAATCTATTTTTTTTTTTTTGAAGTGAGCAAGCCTGGAAATAATTTTAAATTGAGTGTCTGTCAAAATGACAGGCTGTCTCACCTCTCTGTCTGTCATTTTGTAACACTGTCTGTCAAATGATTTAAAAGGTCAACGGATACCAATTAATTGAAAGCCAATGTAAAATGTGATGTATCTTATTCTGCAAAGCATAATTGGCAATTATACCTTACTGAATGGGATACATAATATTTTAGATCGGTTTTGCAAATTATATACCGACACAGTATTGTCTACTCACTACTCAGGCTACTCTACTAAACTGTGGTTCAACTTTGACCATGTACATAAGTGACATAACATGAGATCACAAGGAAATAATGTAATCTCATGTAAGATCACACAATACTGTCGGTTTTGGCAATTTGGACCTGCCGACCCGATTGTTGGGAAATAGAGATCATCAAGTTTAATGAGTGTATCAGTACAGTACACTGTACATCATTATTTTGTATTTACTTGGAAATTTTTCGACCCCTCGACCCACGCTGGTGAAAAGAAACGATGAAGCCGGAGTTCTTTGACCTGGCTCTTGCAGTAAGCACATGTTAATAGAGTGACATTCCCATTCACATCAGTTTGAAATTTCAACCAGGTTTGTGCATTATATTGGGCAAGTTTATGTGTGATCCAACCTTTGACAGTGTTTGCTTTGATAGTTCGTGCTTTTGCAGCCGACATTTTTATTTACACAAAAGGTCCGACAGACGGCAGTACCTGAGCACGCGCTTGCTACGCAACTGAGAGGCCACAGGAAAACACCCACAGTCGACTCGTACATGAAAGTTGAGACATGCAACCCTGGCAATTCGCATCTGTGTTTAATTGCTTTCTAGACTATTAAAGCAAACCCTGTCATAACCCCCCCCCTCCCCCAGCCCCTATCATATAATTTGGGTGGGGTGGGGGGGGTGGGGGCTATGAATTAAACGGTATCTGGACGTTTCGTACTCAGGTCGTTTCGTACCAGTTCGTTTTGTATCCATGGTGGACGTTTCGTGTCCCAAACTCTGTTTGTTTCAGAAGTTTGGGTACTGAACGCCCTGGGTACAAAACATCCGGATACCCCCCCCCCCCCCCCCACCCCCCCCCCCCCCCCCCAGCCCAAATTATATGATTGGGATCTAATTTTGAAATAGGCCCATATCTAAACCGCAAAACCTTTTACAGTACGTAACAGCGAATCGAAATGAATGTTTTAGGCTCGTGTCTGAAAAGAGGGGGCTGTTTTCCATTCATCAGCACCCAAAAGTTATAGGCCTAGCAGTGCCTATTTCTGTTAGGAGCCCACAATGTTGTGCGTGACACTTTTCAGAGTATTTGAATGTGCCACAAATGAATCTTTCAGGTCCCTGATAGGACCCTTGTGGGAAGGGGGCATCAGTGCACCCCCCCCCCCCCCCCTACCAGCAAGACGTTTCTCACCCACAATGAGAATTTTGTCCTCGCTGTGGACGTTTCATACAGAACTCTTTAGACCTTTCGTACCAGAAAAAATATGGTTTATTTGAAAGACGTTAAAACGTCCAGTGATGTGGATGCGAAACGTCCAAAAAAGCGCGAAGGGATTTTTTATGAGCTGATCAGCTGAGCTCTTGTGTAATTGGTGACAAACTAAATTCATCCTTTAATGAGGGGGTGGGGGTGGGGGTGAACAAGCCCTGCTTTGCTGGTTGAATAGGACCTGGACCCAGTAATGAATGCTTGGGATAAAAGCCCTCTGAAAGGGGCAACATGGTTATAAATGATTGGCTCCACTTGAGTTAATATCTGTGTTGTGGTCTTGCTTAGCCGTTGTTTTGCAAAAAATATATAACCTTAAACACCAATAAATAAATGAATGAGGGGGGGGGGGGGTTTCAAATAATTGGCGTAAAAACGGACTGTAACTTTCTATGAAGAGCTTCCCCATGGGCATACCAGGATGAAAGCAGTACTTGTTCACTCTGGTGGACAAGCCCTGTTTTGCTGGCTGAATATAGGACCCAGTATCCAATGCTTGGGGTGGAAGACTCCCGAAAGGGACAACATCGGTGTAAATGGTTCGCTAAACTTGAGTTTATATTTGTGTTGCGGACTTGGTTAGCTATTGCTGTGTGGAAATATACGTATTTTTTTGTCGGCCCCATAAATTATAAAGCGAGACTTGCAATTGGGGGGGGGGGGGGGGGGGGGCATGCGTATGATTTGTCGACCCCATAGATTATAAAACGCGACTTGCAATTCTAATATAAGCTGTTATTTTAGCTATAATATTTATTACATGTAAAAAAGTTGTGCTTGGGCGGTTTGTTATTCATGCGACTGACAGCGACTCCGCAGCGAGGGCCGGACGTTCGCTCAGATTTTTAGAAACTAAATTTCTTAATTTAAAATGATAATATGGGGCCGCTCTTTTTGTATAAAAGCTATTATCTCATTGATGATAATCATTCATTTATAAAAGCTTGCTCTTTGTCATTCGCACATCGGTTTAGGTGTGTGTGTGGGGGGGGTGGGGGGGGGGTCCACCCATTGCTTATTGAAGTTTTGAAACAGGTCTCTCAATTTGTTGCAAACCACTGTTGGGAGAAGTGTTTTGGGAGAAGTGTTTTTGTTATGCGTTTTCCCGTGCAATTGAAAAAAAAAACGAGGGCTGGGCTAAATTTCATGAGACGGAAGGGCACCTGAGATTTTATTCCCAGCTTTTCATACGTGTCACTGTGAATTGATGTGAAAATTACTTTGAACGCGGAACAACTTTTTATCAAAGACTCACGCCGCACAAGTCAGACCTGGTTGTAATTTGGATTTTGGAACAGAATTTTTTTTAAATTTCAGAACTGTCGTTTAGAATTATGGGACTGGGGTAATTAAGGGATTAAAGGATTAGGCCGGTGATTCACAAGTAACATTATCTATATAATTATTCATGTAATTGACAAAATCTCAGAAAAGGGACGACCCGCCCCCAAAACAGCCATTGGGGCGGGTTGTCTCGGGGGCGAGTTAGCCCGTTCCCCTCACCCTCTGTGGTAGCGATATGTCACGTGGGGAATCCACAGTGTGGACACAGAATAAAGATATATATCATCTGTGGTGTGGATTTGTGGTTTTGATTTTGAAAGAACAACACGACCACATGGACTTTACATTTTTATTTATTAAAGTATAATTCAACCATACGTACGTATTCTTTTCATGGTTTCTTCATTCTGGACCTGATGACGTTTCAGCAATGAAAGTGTTACCTACCTGTCTTTGTGTCGGCTATAATGTGAACCGTTGTCATGCTGGGCAGTGACAACGCAAAAAATCCAGTGTCCTAACTTCGTTGCAACTCGGCTAAAATTCTGTACAATTCCCCCTTTTTAAAATATACTGTGTATTCCGAATAAACTGTTTAACACGATCAAGTGTACTCAACTTAAAACTGAAGATTTTGACAAATTCTGGGCCGAATTTTTCTGTCGGACAAAATATCCGACCGAGACTGTTTGTCGGCGGTCATAGGCATATTTTCGTCGGACAAATGACCGTGTCCGGACGCTTATTTCCAGGCCTGGAAGTGAGTGGGGGAGCGGTTAGGTTATTAGCTCCCATTTTACCCATTGCCATGATTGCCATATGTGTATTATTTATTGCTTTCAGCCGTGTGCACACCACCATCATCATCAGTTTTATACTGTAAGCAAAGGGTCAAATTTGTGATTGTTTCCTCTGTACTTGTTGAGATCTAGAGAATGCATGTTAATTCATTACTACAATTTCACATTTCCATTTCTTGATATAATCCATCTACCAAGACCTAAATTCACCCAAAATATTTTGTTGGTATCCTTGTATCTTTATCCTTGAAACTTAACCCACTGGGAGCATGACTGTTGGACTTCTATGCTAGAGGTCCCGAATTTGATCCCTGTCCTGGATGACCCACCATGTGTCCTTGGGCAAGGCACGATTGCCTACATGGGGGCACAATGATGCTCTGTGCTAAGGTGTACTGCACGTCGATGGTGCACATGTCTTCAACCGTGCTTGAGCAGAGCTTGGAACAGAATTAGAAAGTTGAGGAGCTGGCAGTTGCTTGTCAATGCTCAGTGGTTCTTTCCGGGTACTCTGGCTTCCTCCACCTGTAAAACTGTCATGGTCATGATTAGCCATTGTGCATAAGTAAATGACCTTAAACACCAATAAATAGATAACTTAAGGCCACACAAAGTAGATCTTCTGTTTCTCAGGCCATTATTTGTAAAATTGCATGCGGGCGAGCGTTTTTTTATTTTATTTTTTATTTCTGTAATTATTTCTTTGCCATCAAAAGTTCATGTTCTTGGTTTATGTTTTTGGCCTCATAATCTTTGGAATAGCATGGGCGGTGGTGTACTTCATCCCTTGATAGCAAGAAGGCTTTGCAATGCTAAGGCATTGCAAAGCCTTCTTGCACTCGAGGGACAAATTTATCAATTTTTTTAACTTGGGTAAAATATCAGACATAAAATTTTTTTTTTTTTTTCTAAAGATTACGTTGGTTATAAAAAGAGAGCATGCGGCAGCCAAAATGACCATGCGGAAGGGCCTGAGAAACAGATTTTTAATTTTTTTAGGCCTAATCCACTGAGTATTTTCCAGATGACTGGATTTGATGAAAAATTCATCTAAATTTAACTGAAGACATCATTGGTGAAAAATTTAATTCGGTTTACAGGAGTAATATTTGATTAAATGTGCCAAAATTATACTTACTTATTTCAGTGGAAAGATAAATTCTGTCTTGGGCAGGAATATCTGCCACTAGCATGCAAGGAGTTGAGAAGTGTTTTATGTGTGTAATTTAAACTTTTTGATAGAGCTGTAGGTTAACCGAAACCGAACCGAGGTTTTTAGTTTTTTTTAAAAACCGAAACCGTCGGCAACTCATAATCTAAGGTTTTTCATTTTTTATTAAATACTCTCTTGGCAGAAATTCACAGAATGTAGCTATCCTAGAGTAGTGAGAGTACCCAGACACTGCCAATGGCAGTGTCTGGGTACTCTCACTATTCTGGGAAGGCTACATTCTGTGAATTTCAGACATTTCAGTTTAGTGGTGTTTGCAGCTTTCCTCAAGTTGCTTGTAGGTGTCAGACCTCGAAAAATGGCCAAGCACAATAAAAGTTCTGTATATTTAGGTAATTATTATATTGGCCTTCCTGATTCTTCATGTATTATAGCTTATTTCGGGTATTCATTGAGTTTCACTCAATTTCACTGCCACTAAGTTATTACTCCGGACATAAGAATGAGTTTTATTAAATTTTATTTGGCCTCATGAACAAACCGAAAACCGAACCGAACCGAACCGAGGTTTTACTCCACCTGAAAACCCCAAACCGAAACCAAACAAGAAATTTAAAAACCTACAGCTCTACTTTTAGAAATGTTTACCGAGTAAATGAAAACTTGCTCTTGTTGATCAGTTAACAGGAGTATTCAGTTAACAGGAATAGTGTCACTTTCCTGTATTCTAGGTAAGGCCACACAAAGTAGAGCTTCTGTTTCTCAGACAAGTTCATAGAGCTTTGTCAAACAAAAGTCAAACAAAATATAATAGAATAAATGCCTTCATCGAATCAGAGACTAGCCTATAGGGTAAATTGAGGAAGAAGTCATCTGAAAACAAGGAGAAGTGGGCTGGAAGGAGAAGTATGAAAATATACAGAATGACATGTGCATGTGAATGGGTTAATCGATATGGCACGAGTGGCAGCACGAAAGGGTGGAACAAGAAGTCACAGGCCTCGAGTTTTATCCTTCCGCGATGGCACAAGTGCCATATCAATTAAGGCATTCACATATGTTGTTCTGTGTTTATTACACACCTTCACATCTGTAAAAATATTAGAAGGACACTCGGCAATTCATTTGACAACTATCAATAAAAAGAACACATTTTATCGCCACCCAAGGGGAACCAGTGTTACTATTTATTTCGTCCCCTGAGTTCCAGTGTAACACATCAGAATTCAGGGGACGATTTTTAGCTATCGTCAGTGATTCAGATTGTAATTACATTGTACGATTTGTAAAAAATTCGAGTGAAATTTCGCTTCTCTTTCAAAATAGTCCTTCAATGATTTTTGTTCCGCACATATGTTTGGATTGGATTTTCATTTTCTGCATGGTTTAGTGTTGATGTAGATGGGGTTTCAAAGAACAGACGTAATAAAATGAGTTTCTGCATGTTTGCTCCATTATATAGATTTCCAACATGTAAATTACTTACAAAAGCTGTGAGAAATAAAGAAAGAAAAAAAACATATGTAATTTACGTAAAAAAAAAACAATCCAAAAAATTAATGTTTAGATGCTCAATTCCACAGACTTCATAACAGTCTCACATGCCAGTCTCGCCGTGTTTTTTGAACTCCTAACCTGTGATTTTGAGTGATTGTGCTTGATTTCATGCGATTTTGGGTGATTATGTAGTATTTCATGTGATTGCAGTATTTAGGCATACCCATCAAACAGTAACATCATTACCTGCATTATTTTTTGGAGCATTTTCTCTGAAAACATTAAAACAGAAAATCAGCTGACAAATCTGAATAATAAAATACAGACTGCTGATAAGTTTTCAACTTCTAATCGTTATTTAACTTTTACGTTTATAAGCCGTATGATTGCATTTTGTTTGTGAGGAATGATGGATGAATTGAATGGTTGAAATGAATACTTTTAGGATTCCTCTTTTCATTTCTACTCTGGGACAAATTGACCTGAGTTATAATGTGACTGACTGGTAACCATTCAAAGGCAGCAAACATCCGTCAAAGTGAGCAAATTTTTTGCCTAGCCTTTCTACCCAACGAATCGGCCGCATCCGCCCGCGTAATATGCAAATTCAGCAGCAGAAAAGATATTATTTTTCAAAAAATTTCAACAAAACCATATCATGTGACCCCTCTTTGGAACGAGCTCGTTGAGTTTGTTCCAATGAGGGGTCACATGGTATGGTTTTGTTGACATTTTATGAAAATTTTTAAAAAATGATATTTAAAATAATAAATGTTGATATCGTCTGCGTTGGGTAAAGGGTTAACAAGCATGTGATTTCACTGTCATGCTGAATGATTGAGCTATTTTTAATACCGGGATTTCCGTTTGTTTGGTTAGAATAAATTGTGTTTCTCAGTGGAGGTTAACCCAAATATTCCCACTTTTGTGTCACAAATACACAGCATGACTACTCCAATTACAGAATTGGCGGCTTATCACATGTAAAAATTGGGGCGCGGTGGCTCAGCAGGTAGAGGTGCAGGCTGCAAGCCGAGAGGTACTCGGTTCGAATCCCATCTGCGGCAACCGCCTTGTATCCATGGGCAAGACACTTCACCTCCATTGCCCACATGGAGGCACGGTGACGTGTACTAAGGCGTACTGCACGTCGCTGGTGCACCTGTCTTCAACCAATGCTAATCCTGATTGTTTGGAGTTAGTATGTTAGGGAGCTGACAGTTGCTCGCCATTGCTCAGTGGTTCTCTCCAGGTACTCCGGCTTCCTCCACCCGTAAAACTGTTGAGGTCAAGATTAGCCATTGTGCAGAAATATGTGACCTTAAACACCAATAAATAAATAAATAATAACATGTAAAAATTGTTACTTCAATCTGAAAGTCTGGGTGTTCTTTGCATTTGACAGGTGGAAGCATCTCAAACCAGTCAATAAATTTCCCAATGCATGAGGTTTTCCCAACGCACTTGGTCTGTGTACAAGAACCCCCTTTTTTTGCCTTATCTGTTGATTTTATTTTTAATTACTTTGAATATTATATAAATTAGATCAAACCTCATTTAATACCTCAGATAAAATGCATTTTAAATGTTTTTTTTTAAAATAGTGTGCGAAATTTACCTAATTTCAAGGTAGACTGAATTTTCTCAAGGCAATTTCACAGAATCGCTTTTTATTGAACACAGAACAAAGTTTTCTGATCCGAGGCAACTTCTTCGTTCAAGTCACCCTGTTGGCCGGTCTCTATTGAATGGTTGGAGGCAAAATAGGTCAATGAGCTATTGTGAATTCATTTGCTGTCAGTGTAATTCTTTTGATATAAAATTCTTTATTTAATTAACATTACTTTACTCTTATCACATATGCATTATGTTTTCTCTGTGCACAAGAATGACCCATTGGAATAAACCAAACCATAAAAGTGTCAAAGTTGTCATAAATTTTAAGACATGGTCAGTTGTAAGTGGTAACCTGTACAGGAATGGAAGAAGGCTTATGTTCAAAATTTCTGTTATTAAAATTGGAGACTATGTTTTAGGATTTACTTGAATTAACTGAAGTTTCGATGTTGCTTACACTGCAAACAATAGACATGTTTCAATATTTTGTTTTTGTTTTTTTCAGATCAGTCTTTCTTGAATAAGTCAGGCAGTACAGATACTCCACGTGTCGGCAGAAAGAAAAGTTTATCAGCTTTAAAGAAGTCACTTCTTTCACAGAGCCTGGCTTTTACAAGTGGAGGTATATGATATAAATAAGGCCACACAAATTACATTAATCATTCTCGGACATTTTAATTTCAGCGAGGGAGTGCCGGAGATCAAAACATCTTCTTTTTTTATTTACCTTACCCTGCCTTACCCTGTATCTGATAAGGTAATTCAGTAGAAAACCCCAGGAGGTAAAGCAGAGATTAATTATTGTTGGTTTGGTAGGATTTGGTATTAAATCAAGAAGTGCGAGTCCAGTAGAGTGTTCAGCACTGGTATAAAGATTGGCTGAACTTGACCGTGTGTATGTTAAGCCATGATATAACCATAGTTGCCGAGGTGGCTTCAACCCTTAGGGATCTGATTCCTACTTTAATCACTTTTTAGCTGCGACTAGCAGCTCTATAAGTGGCAATGTCGGTCTGTCGGTCGGTCGGTCTGTCTGTGACCAACGAGTTTCAAAACTCAATAACTTTTGAAATACTTGATGGAATGACTTTATATTTGGCATGTATGTGTATCTTATTGATGTCTAGCCACTGTTCACTGCATGTGTTGTTCCAAATATTTTTCTTGGAGTTATGGCCCTTGATGAACTTTGAATTTTTTGAGATTGCACCACCTGTCGCAGCTACGGCGTTGATGTCGCAATTTTTTCTACAACAAAACAACAGGCTGTCTTTGTGAAAACATGCAAATTACTTTCAAAGTGCTTTAGCAGTTGTTTCTAGGCAAGTCTTGGCTGCCTATTTAGGCAGCCAAGACATGCCAAGAAACAACTTCAGAGTAACAGTATGTGGACTGTCAAAAGTTGAGCAAAAATGTCTTAACCTTTTACCCAACGGAGCGACCGCATCCACCCGCATAATATGCAAATTCAGCAGTTGAAAAAATATTATTTTTCAAAAAATTTCAACAAAACCATATCATGTGACCCCTCGTTGGAACAAGCTCGTTCCAACGAGGGGTCACATTATATGGTTTTGTGGAAATTTTTTGAAAAATTAAAAAACATGATATTTAAAATAATAAATTTTGATATCGTCTGCGTTGGGTAAAGGGTTAAACCCTCCAGTCCCTTGAGAGTTAAACTCCAATAAATAAACAAACAATTCTTAATTGGTTGAGTTCTAGAAGCCACTATCATGGCTTTATTGAAAAGTGCTAAAATTAGTGGCTTTTCACTGTATGAATTAGTTTGTTTGCTCAGTAGTAGAAGAAAAAAAAAGTCGATATAAAATTGTTTTGTTACAATTTATTGGAGAGCCCCAACAGACACTCACCAATAAATTATAACAATAATTATTTATAAACTAAATCCTGCTAATCTGAGGCTCCCCTTGCTTTTGATATTTAGTATACCATATCCTAAATGTGGTGGTTAGGAGATGGGGGTGGGGTTGGGGTGAGTCTTCTGATACCAGTTTGTTCAAATCAAGGACCAGGGTTCATATTTGGACCCAACAGGCTGAATATTTTGATATTTGGTATATAGCATTACTATGTTTCCTAAAGTCAACTTTGTTTAAGGCATTACTCTCGACTAATTTGAAGTGGAGGGGGGTGTACCAGAGGGGTTTGAAATTTAACATAGAACCAAATGGAGAATTTACCATTTGTTTATTAGCTGAACTTTGACGTAAGTCAAATTTGAGCTTATGTCATGGCCAGTCGTCAGTCTGGCCATCTGTCCATCTGGCCGTCAACAGTTCAATATGGCTCGGGCTTGAGGCCATATTTATGAACCGATCTTTACGAAACTTCTTGGGTACCTTTGTTATGACCGTGGGACGAGAACGAGGGTTTTGGGGTCGATCCGAAATTCAAGTTGGCTGCTTGCAGCCATTTTGTACAAAATTAGGTGCAATCAGATTTTTGGGCAGAACTTCTATATGAAAGCTCTGATTTGAATAATTTTTTGTATGAATGTTGAATGTATGTATATGGGATACATCACATATAATGGAATGTATATGGGATACATCACATATAATACGGGGCTTTTTCTCGTGTGTAAATTATGCAAATTAGGACAAACTTTTATGTATTTAGTGTTACTTTCAGCACTGTAAGTGCAAATGCCAATACGGCTCGGGCTAGAGGCAGTATTTATGAACCACTCTTTACGAAACTTCTTGGGTACCTTTGGTGTCACTGTGGGATGAGAACGAGCGTTTTTGTGTCCGGTCCAAAATTCAAAATGGTCGCTGGCAGCCATTTTGTACAAAATTAGGTGCAAACCATTTTTGCACAGAACTTCCATATAAAAGCACTGATTTGAATAATTTTTGGTGTGAATGTTTAGTACCATGGGATACATGACATATAATACAGGTTTTTTTCTCGTGCAGAAACTATGCAAATTAGATGAACTTTGATTTTTTCAGTGCTGCTTACACACAGTAAGTACACATGTCAATACTGCTCAGGCTAGAGTCTGTATTTTGAGTTGCAGTGTTTTTTGCTGACAATTTAACAGTCGTTGAATACAGATCAGTGGAGTAATCGTCCTTCTAAATTGTGCTGCAATTTTACAACAACATTTAAACACTGTTACCAACTCAAATCATGATTTCATTTGCAATGGAATTGATATATACCATTGCTAATTCCAAGAAGTGACTTCAGAGTTCCTACTCTAATGAAAAGTTCTTGAATTTTGGCCCCCTTCCTTGAGAAGTGCTTAAATTTATTTCTATCCTTTAAAAGTACTTTAGTTTCCTTCACCTTCCTTGAAAAGTAATTGGATTCAGTTTTTCTATAAAACCTCTGAAACAAGAAGTTTCATGATAACTCACATCAGCCTCAGTCAGGTGTGTAGATTCTAGATCACTGCAGTTTATTTCATGAGTTTCTGTCAGTAGTCCAATAATATGCTGTGATGTAATTAGTGCAGCAACTTTTCAGATGTTCACGATGCGGTGCACATCGCGATTATTTGCTCATCACGCGATGTGCATCATGATACGAGTACAACATGGAAAAGCTCTGATCTTGTAAGATCTGTATGTTTAATAGAATGGTAATTTCCTCAGTACATTATTTTTCATCTCAGGTTTGCTCAAAATAAGAAAGAATTTATGTTAATTTTACTTTTAGTCAAATATAAATACAAATTTTACTCTTATCAGAATGAAAAATTGTGTTTTAATAATGTTTCCAACCTTTTCAAGGTTCTTCCATTAATAATCCCTATTACCTGAGCATCATGATGCATCTCTTGTCATGATGTGATGCATTTCAGAGTGAAAGAATCGTGATGCATTGAAACTGCGATTCATCATTGTAAGCCTGAATGTAATACTCTGTTGGAAATTGCTCAGTGCGACCTTTCCAAACAGTGTGTTACATTTCAGAATTTCATCATCATGTCACCATAACGGTGTAGGTTTTCTTATTACAATGTAGATCATGGCTCTTGTCTGGAGAAGTTAAATAAATAAAATGGCAACTCAAATGACGATATTTGTCAAAAGTCTTGTGATGTAGGTGAATAAAGAAATCGGTCAGCTTTTTTCTTCTTAGGCAAATGGCAGGCAAATGAAATTATCATTTGCTCAATATTTACAGCCAAGCCAGAAAATAAGCAGACTGTCATCTGCAAGATGAGGTCCCCAGAGGGTGAATTCAGTGATGCTACCCTGCATAGCAGGGTAGCATCACTAAATTTACCCTCTGTGAACCTCAATCAGAATCAGAGTCTCAAAACTAAAAAGAAAGAGGTTCCCAGAGGATAAATTGGCCCACTGTATGGGATAGCATCATCAAATTCACCCTCTGGGGACCTCATTCTGGAAATGTCAGACTGCTTATTTTCAGGCCTGTTTACAGCCCTGATAGTCCTTGAAAATTGTCGTCAAATTCCTTGAATAGTGCTTGAATTGGATTTTCTGATATTTGTGGGAACCCTGGACTTGTGATTTTTATGACGGATATATTTGATTGTTTGCCTAATGAAGTATAAGTGAATATGAAAGAACAGCTTTGGTTTTGTTTTGTAGGCATGAAAGCTAATGGCATCAGAAATTCTAGAAAATCAGCACCAGGGTGTATTAGTAAGAATTTTTTCTTCTTCAGTTGTCGTCTTTTGTTATGCTGACAGATGTGTTTGTTGAGGTTATTGTATAACTGTATTGTTATTTTGTTATCACAGGTGGCAAACAGTAGCATTGTATTCATGTTTCTGGGCTCTGCTGTCCATGAATGCTATGGAATATCATGGGATTGTGATGATTTTTTTCAGGTGTGAAAAATGAAGGAATCTGGTTAAGGGATCAAAATGGCTGTGGAAAATTATCAAATTTTAAATGATGGAGTAATAGTAAATGTTAAGTGCAGTAGGTCAGTTGGCTTGTTATAATGATACCCTTTAAGTCTCGACTCATTCTAGTTTTAAAATCTTGTCAGTCAAGGCTGCTATAAAGCAGCCATGACTAGATTTGATGAAAAATTAATAATTATCAAGTTAATTCAATTTACTGAGGAAAATTTGGATAAAAGTGCCCAAAACATACTTATTTTAGTAACAGGAGATTTAATGTCCTGGGCAGGAATATCACCAGCAGCATGCAGGATGTTAATATTTTGCTAATTGTAACTTTTAGACAGTGTCACACGTATGTGGTAAAAATTAATCATTTGGTTTATTTGTCAGACTACGACCCACATTGTGTCCTTGGGCAAGGCACTTTATCCCGGTTGCCCACATGGGGGCACGATGACGCCGTGTACTAAGGGGTACTGCACATCGATAGTGCACATTCAACCGCTATAACCCTGCTTGAGCTGAGCTTGAACAGAGTTAGAATGTTGAGGAGCTGACAGCTGCTCGTCGATGCTCAGTGGTTCTCTCCGGGTACTCCGGCTTCCTCCGCTATTAAACTGTCATGGTCACTATTAGCCATTGTACACAAGTATGTGACCTTAAACACCAATAAATAAATTTGTCAGACTTATTTCCTTAGAATTTAGTCAAAACTGACCAGGGCTAAAAACAAAATTTGTCATTCCTTTTTTTGTTATCCCCTGCCATGTAGTGACAAAGGGATGTGGGATTGGGTTCCATCCATCCCTCCTTCCATCTGTCACTTTGGCCTTCCCCATTTCTTATCACATTTTAAATATAACCGATAAAAATATTTTAATATTCATAAATAACATATTGCAAAGTTTGAATTAAGAAAAACCAACTCAAATACTGTGGAACCCTGTTAATTGAATAGCCACTTTACCAATGAAAACTATTCAATTAACCCTTTATCCAATGCAGACGATAGCAGAATTTATTATTTTAAATATAATTTTTTTTTTTAAATTTCCTAAAATTTCAACAAAACCATATCATTTGACCCCTCATTGGAACGAGCTCTATGAGGTCGTTCCAGTGAGGGGTCTCATTATATGGTTTCATTGAAACTTTTGGAAAAATAATATTTTTTCAACTGCTGAATTTGCATATTGCGGGTGGGTGTTTTTGATTCATTATGTGAAGGGTTAACAGGAGTATTCAGTAAAAAGGTGTTTGAGCACTTTCCTGTATTCTAGAGATAACTGGGCATTTACTCTATTATATCTTGTTTGATAGTGTTTATGGAACTCTTGTCAAACAAGATATAATATATTAAATGCCTGTATTGGATTACTAAGGGCAAATAGGTCTATAAACAAGACAAATTCAATGAATGCCTAGGCAATTTTTCAACATATTACAAGATGTTTTATTCAGTTAATGGGAGTTTACTGTACAACATGCATACAATTAACAGATGAAATTTGCACTGAAGGTAGGGTAAATGGTTTTGAGTTTGAACAGTATATTCTGTTAACTAGATTATTCAGCTGAGAGATATCCAATTAAGTGGGCTCCACTGTATCAAGACCAAGAAGATGTATCAAGCTGAGTAATTGACGGTTAACAATGCAATTTATTAGCTCACCGAAAAGGCCATGTGAGCTTTTCTCATCACTTGGCATCCGTCGTTGTCCGTAAACTTTTCACATTTTCATCTTCTCTGTAACTACTGAGCCTGTGTGAACAAACTTGGCAGGAATGATCTGTGGGAGGTCCTCTACAATGGTCCTCATTTTGTTCCCGTTGGATGAAAAACATGGCTGCCAGAGGCATTCTTTGATTCTGGTTGGTGGATTTTCCAAAATCTCAGAAACAGCAAGGCCAAATGTTTTGAAACTTCACATAAATGATGACTGGGACCCCCCTACCAACGATCCTCATTTAATGTTGATCAGGTTACAAACATGGCCACAATTGTGGTTTATAATTACTATAGAAACCCTATGGGAAATCACATTTTCATCTTCTCTGGGACTACTGAGCCGACATGAACCAAACCTGGCTGGGATAGTCTATGGCAGGTCCTCTACAAACAGTTCTCATTTTGTTCCCGTGCATTGAAAAACATGGCCACCAAAGGCATTCTTTGATTCTGGTTGGTGGATTTTGAAAAATCTTTTCTGAAACCACAGGTCCAAATGTTTTGAAACTTTGCATGGTCGATGACTGGGACCCCCTCTAACAACTGTCCTCACTTAATGTTGATTGGGTTGCAGACATGGCCACAATTGTGGCTTATAGTTACTATATAAACCCTATGGGAAATCACATTTTCATCTTCTCTGGAACTGCTGAGTTGATGTGAACCAAAACGTGATTGGAATGGTCTATGAGAAGATGGAAATATGTGGCCGTCTGAGGCTATATTCTAATGCTTAACCCAATGCCTATCCTGTCAGCTTGAAGATCAGTACTGTCAGCAAACTACTTGTTTTTTGAGAATCTGGTAAGGATTGGTTCCAGTTTTCTCCACTGAGAACTGGGAAAAAACACAGAAATATTGTGTATACATATAAAAAAGTTTGCAGTTGTACATAAAATTATGCTATTATTTCTCTCATGTTTCTTATCAGAAATACTAATTGATGACAGGTGTTTTGTATACCATCATGTAGAGCTGACCAGTCAGTTATGATATCATTTAAGATATGAAAAATTATTTGGATAAAATGTTGTGTTTCCTGTAACCTTTTACCTATCCAAAGCAGTTTGAAAGAGAGCAGCGTCTGATAAAATTGTAATTTTCAAAATATTTAGCCTTCTTTTACTGATTTTTTTTTTTAAAACAGAATTCATAAATGTCTGGATTTTCAAGAAATCTTCTCCTTTGAAACTACTAGGTCAAATGTTTTGAAATTTCACTTTGCTGATGACTGGAATACCCTCTACCAACGATCTTCATTTAATGTTGATCGGGTTGTAAACATGATTGCAATTATGGCTTTTGTTACCTGCATCGCCAGCAGCAGAGCAGGTCTAGTAACCGCTCGACTCCGTCCATCAGTCCGTCCGTCAGTCCGTCCGAAACACTTCTTCCGTCAAAGTTTTCTTGGCTTCTATGAAAGGGAATGATTTTATATTTGGTCTGCTGCTTCATAATGATGAGTTGTATCGTGTATCTAATTTTCAGATCTGCTGTGCAGCCGCTTCCTGTTTGCCAATACTTTGAAGTCTGTTCATCTCTGTAATCAATTGCATGCACCGACGCAGGTCCAGACCCGGTATTGGTCTTGTTCCTACAGAAACCCTATGGGAAAAAACATTTTTATCTTCTTCTCTGCAACTTCTGAGCCGATGTGAACCAAATGTGAAAGGAATGGTCTATGGGAGGTCTTCTACAAACGATCCTCATTTTGTTCCCGTGAGATGAAAGACATGGCTGCCAGAAGCATTCTTTGATTCTGGTTGATGCATTTTCAAAAATCTTCTCTGAAATGGCAAGGCCAAATGTTTTGAAACTTCACATAAATGATGACTGGGACCACCTCTACCAATGATCCTCATTTAATCTTGATCAGGTTGCAGATATGGCTGCAATAGCTGCTTATAGTTACTATAGAAATCCTATGGGAAATCACATTTTCATCTTCTCAGGAACTACTGAGCCAATGTGAATCAAACTGGGCAGGTATGATCTATGAGAGGTTCTGTACAACTATTACTAATTTTATTCCTGTTGGATGAAAAAAGTGGCAGCCAGAGGCATTCTTTGATTCTGATTGGTCGATTTTGAAAACTCCTCTCTGGAACTACCAGGTCAAATGTTTTGAAACTTCACATGATTGAGGACTGGGCAGACATGTTAACCTCAGACAAAATTGTTCAGGGAACTTGAGGTTGATTTTCAGGGAAATTGGATGAATTTCAGGGAAACAAACATGCGTGAACAATATACATAAGAACTAACAAATTTCAGCTCTTGGACCACGACTGGCACTAATCTGCATCCAGCAGTTCATAGGCTAAAAATTTGCTGATGTTCATTGTGCCATGTTAAAAAATCATTGGTTCAAATTCATCTCCCTCTTTTTTTTTTTTAACCCCCTCCAACCACCCTTTCGTCCTCCTTCCCCCACCCACACACCACCACATGTGATTACAATTTGGCCATAGTGCACAGTCATATAATTCCCTTCTGTAAAGTGCATTAATGTATAATTCCATTTTTCATGACGCATACAATTTAATCCAACTTCCCCTTATTTAGTGTTGATTGTGGTATTTCTTTATATGCACCAATTTCCTTGAGGGGGGCATTTCAACCTTTGGGGATCAAGATTTTTTCTCATCATCAGTAATTCATAATTCTGTTTTAAAATGTGCAAATACCGTTCAGAGTTTTCCGGGAATAGATGCCTGAACTGTGACTCGTGAAGCAGAACAGTCATCAGTGTTATTGAGTATTTAAAAATACTGTTGTTGTGTATCCATTTTAAGCTGTAATTTTTTGGCATATCACGGAAGCAAGTTGAATTTCTCCGAGCAAATTGACCCATTTTAAACTGTATTCTTCTACTTTGCAGAAGTGGATCACAAATCGAGTGGATGATTGAATTAAAAATGAATGGATGTTTGAACCAAATAAAGAATTCTTTTTTGTACATTTTATTGACCAGGAATCATTAATTAAGTGAAGGTGGATGTCAATAGGTGATGTACTTAAGTTACCTATTTTCGCTTCTTCACTCATAGTCGTAAATTGACCACGCAGCAAAATTGAAATGACTAAAACAGGAAAAAAAATTGTGATATAAGTGAAATATTTATTATAAAGGACTCTTTTATTAGATTTAATTCACTTGTATGCATAGGAGGTACACTGAATTTACGGGATTTTCCTGGGCATTCAGGAGAGTTAACATGTCTGGACTGGGACACCTTCTACCAATGATTATGTTTATGTAATGTTGCAAACATTGCCACAGTTGCGGCTCATAATTACTGTGGAAACCCTTTGGGAAATTAGAGCTGTAGGTTTTTAAATTTCTTGTTCGGTTTCGGTTTTGGTTTTTCAGGTGGAATAAAACCTCGGTTTTCGGTTTGTTCATGAGGCCAAGTAAAATTCAATAAAACTCATTCTTGTGTCCGGAGTCATAACTGAATGGTAGTGAAATTGAGTGAAACTCAATGAATGCCCGAAATAAGCTATAATACATGAAGAATCAGGAAGGCCAATATAATAATTACCTAAATATACAGAACTTTTATTGTGCTTGGCCATTTTTCAAGGTCTGACACCTACACGCAACTTGAGGAAAGCTGCAAACACAACTAAACTGAAATGTGGGAAATTCACAGAATGTAGCCTTCCCAGAGTAGTGAGAGTACCCAGACACTGCCATTGGCTACTTTTTGTGAATTTCTGCAGCAAGAGAGTATTTAATAAAAAATGAAAAACCTTAGATTAAGGGATGTCGACGGTTTCGGTTTTGGTTTTTTAAAAAAAACTAAAAACCTCGGTTCGGTTTCAGTTAACCTACAGCTCTATGGGAAATCACATTTTTATATGTAGTTCTGCCAGGTGAGCAATTACAGGCTCTTTAGAGCCTCTAGTTGATTATCACAGTTTTTTTTTATTCGGTTAATGGATGGATTTAGTGTAATGGGATCAAAGGGAAAAGTTTATTTCATGACATGACATGGTATGGTTTGGTGTTTGAAAGTTTTACAAGAATTGAATTGAATTATCTGTCACTTTATCAGAGTTTGAATGTGGGATGGGTGTAAGTTGTATGAAGTGTCGACTCATAACATAAAGTTACAAATGATTGTTTTTTGTATGAAGTGTCGACTCATAACATAAAGTTACAAATTCTTTTTGACAAATCAGGGATTGTTCTGGGTGTCTGCAGGGGTTGAATATAGGACTCTTTCCCAATGGCATTTTGGCATGATTTTTCCCAATGCAAACTAGAAATTTCCCAACCTCAGTCCTCATTCAAATAAAAATCTCTTCAAGGCCTAATTTTGACTTTAATCGCTTTTTACTACAACAAACCATGGGCCACAACAGGCAGTTTTTAAATACATTTGCAAGTTACATCCCAAGAACCTTATCAGTTGCTTCTAGGCAGTCTTGGTTGCCTCTATAGACTTGCCTAGACACAACTGAAAAGCCACAGAATGTTGACTGTCAAAGTTGCAAAAAGCATAAGTACCTTCATAATTTGATAGTACATGTACAAGAGAAATTTATTTAATAGATATTACAGAGGCTGATCTTTATTTCATCTGACTGTTTGTTCTAAAACTTAATGTACTTTTCATATAGTAGTTTCTGTATTTATGTTCCCAGTTCAATACACAGGTAGTATTTTTTTTCTTTGTGTCTTTCTTCTCATAAACAAATTCTCAATTGGAGCCTTCATGATGCAAATTTTCCCAATTGCATCAGTCCCGGACCCTTCATAAAGAGGGAACAGGAAACCCTGAAAAAGGAAAAGCAAAGACATACGATAGGAAAAACATTCGTTGAGTTAGGAAAATACACCTTGACCAATCGTATGCAAGAAAGTCCGATACCATGAAAAAAATGCAGAGCCACACAAGCATTTGAATGGGTTAATGTTTATCACACTAAAATTGGTTGGGAGTAAGAATACCATAAGAGGTATTCTGCACCAAATCAAACCTCGGTATACTCTTAGAGCATATTTTGTTTTGTTCAGTAATATTACCTAGAAATGCCCATTCTTTTGGGAGGGGGGGGGGGGGGGGGGGAGGGGGCTACAGTGTAAAAGCAAGTACAAGGCTGCGGTATGCCTCAGCACTGACCTAAAGCAAGGTTCACTATGACACCATGATGATACTTTAGGCTGATAACATCCGTGTTACAACATCAAAATTAATGGCTGATTGTATCGGAATGGGCCCATGCTTGGAGATCGAATAAAAGGCGTATCCTCAGAAATATGACTTGTTCCATTCTCATGGTGAAAAAGTGCAAAACCCTTCACACACATGTGCAATACAATATTATTTTTATCACATATTCTAGAATGTTGTGAACCAACCATAATTTTAGATGGGTGTGTAATAAAATTAAATTATATTCATTTAACCCTTTACCCAACGTAACAGCCAAAAACTGACCAGCGCTATTCTAAAAAATCTTTAATTAATTTTCATTATTTTTTGTCTCAAAAAAATAGGTTATGGCCCCTCTTTGGAACAAGCTCATTCCAACGAGGGGTCATAACCTATGTTTTTGAGACAAAAAATGAAAAAAATTAGTTATTCAAGAATTTTTTTTTGCAAGTGTCGTGTCGTCTGTGTTTCATGTTTGGTAAAGGGTTAACATGGTTATTCTATTAAGTAGTATCCAATTAAGTGTATTAGAAAAACCCTTTAAATGGTTGAGTTTTAGAGGCTACTATTTTTGCTCGATTGAAAAATTTTAACTGAAATCAACTTTAGTGGCTTCACATCATATGTATTCACTTGTTTGCTCAGTAGAAGAAAATAAACATGCTTATGTATAAAATTGATTTGTTACAACACTCTCCAACAAATAATAACAAAATTATTTATGGACAAAATCTACCTGAACTAACACTACGATGCTGTAACATGGGCTCTTTTAAAAAAAAAACCTACAGTAACAAATCACCTTTGAAAAATAATACCATTAAATTTCATAATTCGAATTGTGTAAAATTTTAATACTTTTGATTTTATATGTAACATGAATCTATCTTACTTAATTTTATACTTTGATTGCACCTTACAGTTCTGTGCAAATAACACCTCCAAACATTCCTTTACATAATTAACCCCCAAATGGCTGACAGTTACCATCAAACTACACTTCACCATTATCATTTAGTCTAAGAGATTTTGTAATGGTTTATAATAAAGTCTTGACATCAAAACATTACAAGAAATCATTTGGGAGCGGGGAGAGGATTTTAGTAATTATTGTCTCTAAAATGTCTTGACAGTTGCATGATGGGGTGCTGTCCTGATGACTACAAATTTTGTTCAAGTCCAGTCAGTCCCCAAAGGGTTAAGGGTCCATATAGTTCGTCTTCAAAAACAGATTTCATTGTCTCTTTTCAGCCCATGATCATCAGTTTCAGTCCATTGAGAAGAAAGCAACAAAACCTAGAAGACAGACAATTGCTAGAGAGAGAAACTTTACACCTAAAAGTGAGTTCTATTTGAATTATATGCATGTACCTGAAGTCAATTTGCTGTAATTTTTCTTTAGAATATTTTACAAGGGAGCATAAAGTAGCTGCCTTGTTCGTTCATTGATTCTCACTTTGTCTGGTCCATTATGAACATAATGACTGGGCTTGAGGGTAACAATGTGGATTGTCTCCCCTTGGGATCATTATCTCCCAAGGCTAATGTCAAATATGGAAGAACTAAAGTTCCTAACTTTTAATAGGGAAAGAAGTGAATGTCAAAACACTTTTTTTATTCTTCAAAACAAACACAGTAAATTAGCCTTTCAATTGAATGTCCTTATAGCAAATCATTTTGAATTGCTCAGTTCTTGTACTGTCCTTACTTATAAGCAGTTCCTCCAATTCTGACTGACAAATATCAGCAAATCTTCCGATAGACATTTTGCGTGTTTACATTATTTCACAATGTGGAAATCCTTTGGTAAAGAAACTACGGCATGACGTGCACGTTCAGCAATACTTTGGGTGTCTCTGCTGATGTTATCGAGAATCTTCGGATGAAGCAGGTAATAATGAAAAAATTATTGAACAGCATTATTCGCTGTGGGTGGAACTTTGTGAAAATTTTAATGGGATTACACGACGGATTAACATAACATTTGTAGATGAGGTATAATAAAACAAATTATTCAATGGCCTGATCTTTTTCATACTTCACACAATGGTTGCTTATATCTCAAGGGTCAACAAGAATACTTAGTTTTTCCCCAGCAATTTTGTCAAATCTAAATTGATTGCTCCTATATAGCAGCCCTGTCATATAAAACAAATAAATTATCTGCCTTTTTTCTCACCATACTTAAAAGTGGTAAAGCAGGATCATTCAGTAGAATGTTAGACATCGTCCTGGTGAAAGCAGATGTTTTCTTGCATGAAACTTTACCCCTTGTTCCTGGTCGTCCGTTTACATTTCATATGCTACAGTATTAAAAATTTTTTTGTTTTCGTTGTTGAAGTCTCTTTTCAATCGAATTCTATTATTGAATGCTTTCAGAATATTTACATCATTAAAGACTGTTTTTTGAAGTGGATGCTGTGCTGAAAATGCCTTTTGTTAAAATTTAAAACCCACTGCCATCAACTCCCTTCACCGTTGCAATTATCTGAAAGACTCACCAGTATGAACAATACAGTTAAAACTAGAACTCCTGTCACGAACAGTGTGCTTATGTAGGCTTAATTGCATGTTGGAATTGCGCGCAATTGCCATATCTAATGGCACCCAAAGCACGGCAGGTTCTCCTGGTTACTCATAGCAAACACATGCAATGTTTCTGCCAATGGACCTCCGGGTTACCCGGAGGTCCATTGGCTGAAACATTGCTTGTGCACAGGCCATATGTACAGAATTTGATAGCTTTACTTGGGCCATAACATGCACATTAACGCGTATATCAACGTGCTATTTGTGCACATTTCATGACAGGACTTCTAGTTTTAACTGTAAGGTCCCAAAAAGTAGATCTTCTGTTTCTCAGACCATTTTTTGGTAAAATTGCATGTGGGTGGGTGGTTTTTTATTCTATTTTTCATTTTTTTAATTATTTCTTTCAATTCTTTGCCATAAAAAATTCAGGTTCTAGGTTTGTTTTATGTTTTAGGCCTCATAATCTACAGAATGGGTGGTGGTGTGTTTTGTCCCTTGAGTGTACTCAAGGGACAAATTTATAAGTTTTTATTTAGTTGGGTAAAATATCAGATATAAACCATTTATTTTTTATTTTTTAAGTTTGCTTTTGTTACAAATAGAAAGCATGCAGCATCCAAAAGGACCTTTCAGGAGGGTCCGAGAAACAGATTTTTAACTTGCTTAGGCCATAGGCTACTTTGTTATTTGAGTTGAAGGTAATTGCTGAATCTAAGGCTATATCATGAAATCAACAAAAGATTCGAATACAGTGGAGCTCACAAGGGAGTGCAGTGGTTACAGCATTGGACTTCAAACTGAAAGGTCCACAGTTTGATTCCTGCCAGGTGCAACTGCATTGTGTCCTTATGCAACTCACTTAATCCTTATTATCCATGTGGAGGCAGAGTGGTTTTCTTTTTATAATTTCTGTATCCTGTAAACTTTTTATGTCCTTGATGAAGTATATGTTTTATATTTTTCGAAGACTGTCTCAACAAGTGGCGAGAAGTGTCTTTGGAAGCTTTCCGGAGTGGTGTCTCACATCGATACAGCAGTCGCTGTAGTAACAGATTTGAAGTACTTGCAGAGGAGGATAAAACAGTTTTTACAGGTGATTTTAAATTTACTTCCAATCAACAAAATAGTTAAATCTACAGCATGGTTGAAGAGCTACTATATTAACCCTTTACCCAACTTAACGTCCAAAACCACCAACGTTATTTGCAAAAACAGGCCTGTCCTTTTGAAAATCACAGGAGTGCAGTTGCTGGCTCTCCTTGATGTATATTTTAAGGCAGACACAAGCCCACCCAAGCGGGCTCGTACGTTCCAAAATCATCAGAATCAGGCTATTGATGAGGGCAGTTCTCCTCGGCAATATTTCAGGTGAGCTGAAAGGATCTGGAACAATCGCCCTCCTCAGAATGACAGGCCTGGAAAAATTACGATTCAAATTTTATTATTTTTTCATTTTTTGTCTCAAAAAGAGCTTAGGACCCCTCAATGGAACAAATTCATTGAACATGTTCCAATGACGGGTCATAAGCCATGCAAAAAATCCTTTTTTTTAGAATTTTGTTTGCAAGTGTTGTCTGTTTTTTGTGTTAGCTAAAGGGCTAATAGTGAGAAAAAAACTGGTACAGTGGAACCCTGTTAATTGAATAGCTACTTTGCCAATGAAAATTATTCAATTAACAGGAGTATTCAATTAACAGGGATTGTCACTTTCCTGTATTCTAGAGATAAACTAGGTATTTATTCTATTATATCTTGTTTGACAGAGCTCCATGAGCTCTGTCAAACAAGATATAATAGATTAAATACATGTATGTATAAATGTATGTAGATTCAATTTTTGAAAAGAAAGTTTCTAGGGCAGTATTTGGGAGGGTAAAATTTATTCCCCCCCCCCCCCACTCCCCACCCCCATCCAAAATTTAATTTCACCCCTACAATCTGTCAGCATATTTGAACTGGAATTAATATCATATATTATTGGGTGACATAATCTTAATTCCAGCCAAAAAAGTAAAGAAAATTCTGATTCTGGTCATCCCCCAATGGGAGCCCAGGTAGCTAAAAATAGGGGAAAATGCAGATGTCCACATTTCCTGTAGCACACAATACAGTTGCTTATTTGGTTTGAAGCTTCCTTATGAGTAGTGGAATTGAGTAACCTGAACTGAAAACAACAAAAGAAAAGCTGCTCTGGACTCGGAAGAATAAGTGTTATTGGTTGCCTCATGGGGCACCATATTGGGACCCTCATTTTAACACTGATGTCTGTCATGAACTTCTGGTTGCATTTTATTTATCGCATAATCACCATCAAATAGCCCATTAGGAAAAATATTGTTTTGAATATGTCTAATACATTCGGCATGTCTGATGCAGTAATGAGATGAGCAGTCACCACCACTGTTGTAATGCTGGGAGTGAGTTGGTTACGAAAATAGAATAGGTGGGAGGAGGGGAGGTTATACCTTGGTATTGGTTTGGTATTCAGTATCTGACATGACTTGAGATTTGCTGATTGCACCAAAGAGGAATTCACATCAGGAAAAACAGAATAAGTTGTATTATTATTCTACCACAGCGCTCTAAATGACGCTGCCTATGAGCTCAACAGTAATGCATTGCAAAGCCTTCTTGCACTCAAGGGACAATTTTATTAACATGGGTAAAATATCAGACATAAACCATTTGATTTTGATTTTTAGTCGTTGTGACGAAGTCAAACTCGACTTATAGTTTGGTGAATGGCGGGCGGGCGGGCGGGCGGGCGGGCGGGCGGGCGTAAACAATTGGTTTCCGGATGATAACTTGATAGTGGTTGAACTCACATTCATTAAACTTTATACGTAGGTTGGTCTTGGTGGGAGGAAGAACCCTATTGATTTTGGACATGCTACGTCGAAGTTCAAGGTCACAGTGACCTTGAACGTAGTAAATCTTAAACAATTGGTTTCCGGATGATAACTTGATAATGGTTCAACTCACATTCATGAAACTTCATAGGTAGATTGGCCTTGGTGAGGGGAAGAACCCTATTGATTTTGGACTCGCTACGTCAAAGGTCAAGGTCAATGTGACCTTGAACATAGTAAATCGCAACAATTCCTTTCCGGATGATAACTTGATAGTGGTTCAACCTAGAGTCATGAAACTTCATAGGTGTGTTGGCCTTGGTGCAAGGAAGAATCCTATTGATCTTGGACTCACCAGGTCAAAGGTCAAGGTCACAGTGACCTTGAACATAGTATATCGCAACAGTTGGTTTCCGGATGATAACTTGATAGTGGTTCAACCTAGAGTCATGAAACTTTACAGGCGTGTTGGCCTTGGTGCGAGGAAGAACCCTATTGATGTTGGACTCACCAGGTCAAAGGTCAAGGTCACAGTGACCTTGAACATAGTATATTGCAACAATTGGTTTCCGGATGAGAACTTGATAGTGGTTCAACCTAGAGTCATGAAACTTCATAGGTGTGTTGGCCTTGGTGTGAGGAACTGTTGTCACAACTCGACATTGGATCGGTGATCCTGAGCGGCATTTTTTAAAGTTTGGATTGGTTATAAAAAGAGAGCATGCGGCAGCCAAAAGGACCATGCAGGAGGGCCTGAGAAACAGATTTTTATTTTTTTTAGGCCTAAATATATAATTCATATTTTCAAGTCATACGTTAAATACCTCACAAGTTGTATATTGTGTTGAATTAGGTGGCTACCATTTGTGATATAAATCTTAAAACTTTATTTAAATGTTCTGAAACAAGAAGTCTGTTTTTCTATCAATCTTTTTTAAGTTTTGTTTAGGCGTCACAAAGTACATCTTCTGTTCCCCAGTCCAATTTTTGTAATTGTGGGCGGGCAAGTTTTTATTGTATTTTTTATTTTTGTAATTATTTCATAGCTATCAAAACTTCATGTTCTTGGTTTGTTTTATTTTTTAAGCCTCATAATCTACAAAATAGTATGGGTGATGCTGTATTTCGGCCCTTGAGTGCAAGAAGGTTTTGCAATGCTAAATCATTGCAATGACTTGTACCACTCAAGGGACAAATTTAAATTTTTTTAACTTGGGTAAAATATCAGACATAAACCATTTAATTTTTAGCTCAACTTTGACCTAAGGAGGCATCTTAAATCTGGGTTGTCTATCTGTCACTCTATCCATCCATTCGTCCATCCATCTGTCCGACTTCATTTGTCTGTCTGGAGCCATAACTCTATAATGCTTTGGTGGATTTCCATAAACTTTACGCAAGGGTAAATCCCAATAGAAGGTCTTTTGCACATTAACACCATGCTCGAGTTTCAAAAAGCAAGGTCACAGGAATGGGAAAACTTAATTCTCTCACAATCTGTGTTTGTCCATCTGGAGCCATAATTCTATAATGATTGGCTGACAAAGTTGTTGTCTGCTTACACACCTTCATCATTTACAATCCCTGTGTGCAGGGTTTCATTGTTTAAAAGATTAATCTATATCAATTAACTCTTTATCCAAGAATTTTTTTTTTTTTAAATATTCTAAATTCCACTCACTTGGGTAAAAATTTTATTTCTATATTTTTATACTGTACCAATGACCCAGACTTAGCTGGTGCTAACTCCACAAAAACCAGGGCCAAACACAAATTTTGCCCCCCAATCCCCAAAATTTGCATCCAAAACAAAAAGAAATCATGTCCTAAAGGACCTCCATAGTACGACTCTACTGCGCATGCGCAGTGACGCAGTCGTCCCGAAATTGGCGCCAAATATCATTCTCTGTTTGGCCCTTCATCAGTCAACATCTCACTGATCTTTGTGCTTGTAAATCTCAGTTTAAAGGATGCCAGACACGTAATTCTTGGAGAAAATGTGATTCTAAGGAGGATAGAAGGAGGAGAGGAAAAAAGAAGTGGCAAAAAATAATCAGGGCTGTACTTAAAATTTTTTGTTGAAATTATGTTAAGTTGCCTATTTTCGAGGCATGGGCCTCTTGTTGTCATTCTTGCTAATTGTTGCACTGCTTATTCAGTGTTTCCTCTCCCCTAGCCTTCTAAAGTCCCCCCTTGCAATTCTCCCATGCTTTTGGCATATTTTTGAGAAGTTTCATTTCTAAAATTCCCTGGGAGAGTTGCTTGGTTACAGAATGTTTTCTGTTATTTTCCCCATAGTTACGTTTTCACCCATGGGTGTATAACGTTTGTGTTCTGCATCTTCCATCTGATGTTCTGCAGATTCTCCCCTGGGAGTCTCTGTTTTGCATCAGATAGAGTGTAATTGATGACTGATTCCGGGCCAGTTTTTTCAGTGCCTGGAGTCATGTTTTCTACTGTGTTTACACTGTTTGTTTTCATTGGCAACAGCCTTTTTTGAGGGGGGCTGTTTGCCTTTGTGGTAGTTTATCTCATTATAAGATACATTTATATTATCCGAAAGTGTCTCATTAATTATTTTATATAATTTTAAAATTTTTGACCACACTTTGCCATCGGATCCATCGGGGCTCAACGTTACTTTTCAGCAACTTGGGCTTCTCTGAAAAAATATTTTTTCAAAATTATTTTGTTTTGCAATTGTTTTTTCATTTATTAATGGATCATGTTATTATGTATCTTTGTGTCAGGGGTTTTTGCGAGTAACTAGGACTTATTGTTGTTCTTTCACAATGAAGGGACTTTGTTCAAATTGTAATAGGAAGAAATCTTCCTCTGACTTTCATGATTATTGTATTAATTGTAGTCAGTGTTCTCGCATTAATCCCTGTCCTGTATGTGAACATTGGGATGAGAAACATTGGAAACGTGTGTCACGATATGTTGTTTCTGGAGAAAGAGCGATGCCGGCTCTTTCTCCACAAGGTCACTCTACTCTCTCAGTTTCTATTTCAGAGGAACCAGAACAGGGTGATGTTTCCATGTTATCTTCTTCAAGTGTGCGTCCGTCGTCACAAATAAATACAGAGCTAGCGGCAAAAGTGCTCATGGAGATTAGACAAATGTCGTCCGCTAGCTCGCCTGGTGTAGCGTCCATTCACCGAATGGTTCGGCAGCCGGGTTCGTCCGATGCGGTCCAAGAGGAAATTTTGGGTGATGCGAGCACTATAAAAATAATAGATGCACACCCAGTGACGGCGGATAGTGAACGAGAACGGAGGAAGCCTTTTAGTCCGGTTCCTAGCTCGTCCAGGTCCAGCCGGGCCGCGAGCGAGAGAGGCCCCTCTCTCGTACAACAACATCTGGGACCAGATGTTGTGGTACAAAATGTGTCTTTAGCGGAGCATACGTCCGTCGCTCGGGACGCTCCGTTGTATAAGCAGTCCGCAGAGACTGTTAAGGCTTCCTCTTCTCGTCGGCGCACACGACCGCACCTTGGCTGCGTGACCTCCGATATTTTGCCAGCTTCACCGATGAAGGATTCTTCGGCGACCAGGTCACACCATCCGGCAGCCAGGGATTCGAGACCGATGGACTCCGGACGTTCGCATAGGAAAAGTATGCGGGAGCCATCTGATGCGGAGCTGCCCTCGGCGAAGCAGCGAAAGACCGCTCCTCCGCAGGTCTCGACGTCGGACATTCTAGTGCAGATAGCACAGCTTATCGCAGCATCCCAGCAGCCGACAGAAACGGTGTCGGATCGAGAATTATCCGACGGCGCTGGGTCGGTACGCTCCGCCGAAGCATCGGGGGCGGACGACCGGGAACATCGGGAGGTCCGACCGGATGGTGAAAGGGATACGGATGAATTGGAGCTATCCCTTTCGGAACAACACAAAGCTGCCGTGGACTTCATCCGGCACTTTCTTCCTCAAGTTGTTCCGTCGGGCCAGACTGCTGCGCTTCCGGACAGGAGAATTATAGCGTCATTGGACTCTGATTTTTTCGAGCGGTTCAGGGACATCGCTCCTGAGTTTCCGTCGCAGTCCAATAATGTTGCAAGAACATTTGAATTATTGAACGACGCTATTTTTAAACTTGCTTCCAGGACGGGGAAAGCAAGTTTCTTGTCCGCAAATACTCTCAACCTGCCTTTCATTAATGCAAGGAATAAATTCGACACGGCAGGTCAGGGTATACCAAGAGTTCCTCTGCGTATGGACGACGAGGCGGAAGACTTAGAGCTATCATTACCGTCGTCAGCTTCTATTCCAACCGCAGTGTTGGAAACAGCTATTGCGTCTAACAGAGCCAATTTAGATGCCTTATCTTACGCAGATCACCTTACTAAGGCGTTATCACTGCGTCTTCAAGGGGAAGAGTTTCAGGATATACAATCCTCCTTAAGACTTCTTTCAAGGGCAGTAGCTTATTCCACGTGTAACTCCGCCCTTTCAGTGGCAAATCTGGAGTTGGTTAGACGTGACGCAGCCCTAGCTACATCCACACTAGTGGATTCTAAGGTGAAGAACTCTCTTAGAGTCGTTTCGGTCTCAGGAGATCTTCTCTTTGACGGCAAGCTTTCCGCTATTTATGATAATATTAAAAAGAAAGCTAGTGATTCTCTGTTGTTTAGATCCGCTTCTAAAAGGTCGGATACAGCAGACACGAATAAGGCGGGCACTTCTGGGTCTTATCCGCCTAAGAGAGGTTCCTATAGAGGTTCCGGTGCGTCCTCTAGCTCTTATTCGAGAGACCGTCAGGATAGTGACTCTCGTTCGGGACGTCCTTCAGGCCGGGACAATCGGTCGGACGCCCCGAGGTCGACGAGGCGAGGTGCGGGTCGTGGAAGACGTGGTTTCTCCTACCGCAGGCCTCGCAGATCCAGGAGGTGATGGCTTAAACCTCTATCGCGTTCCGGTTGGCGGAAGGTTGTCGAGTTTTTCTCAAGAGTGGGCGTCGATTACGGACGACCCGTGGGTGAGAGGAGTGACTTCGGAAGGTCTAAAGATATCCTTCAAACGAAAGCCTCCATTAACTCGAAGTCCAAAATGGACTCATCTTCCGTCAAATCCTCAGAAAAGAGACGCTCTGCTATCAGAGGTGCAGTCTCTTTTAATGAAGAACGCGGTAGAGGTCGTAGAAAACCAGGAATCGCTGGGATTCTACAGCCATCTGTTTCTGGTTCCGAAACCAGACGGCTCGTTCCGTCCAGTTATAGATTTGAGCTGGATAAACAAGCTGATCGTCGCTCCGAAGTTTTATATGGAGACGATTCGATCGGTCAGAGCGAGTATTCGGGTGAACGATTATGCAACGAGCATAGATCTCAAAGATGCGTACTTTCACGTCATGGTACATCCGACATTCCGAAAGTATCTACGCTTCGCAGTCCTAGGAGTGGTGTATCAATTCCGGGCGATGTGCTTCGGATTGAATCTAGCACCCTGGGCTTTCACTCGGGTAATGAACTCGGTAATGATCTACTTCCGAGCTCATTCGTCTGCGGTAACGTCGGCCTACCTGGACGACATTCTTCAGAGGTACGGCAACGAGTTAACGCTTCAGAACGATGTTCAGAATCTTCTTCTATTGCTCCGACGTCTCGGTTTCATAGTAAACGAGGAGAAGTCGGATCTGGTGCCGTCCAAGTCATTCACTCATCTGGGAATGAGCTTCGAGACGCACAACAATCTCGTTCGTCTGCCGTTAACCAGAGCGAAATTAGTCAGTTGTTACGCTCGCTATTGTCTGAATACAGACAAAGTCACGGCGAGAGAATTTATGAGACTGATAGGTCTGTGCGGAGCCGCCGCGGATCTCATTCCGATGGGACGGCTACGCACACGGCCTCTTCAAATTTTCCTGACTCAGAATTGGAGTGTGAAAATTCATTCGCTCGATGTAGACGTTCTCTTGTCAGCTCAAGTGAAACAAGAGATTCAGACTTGGGCAAACATTCAGTGGTTAACTCAAGGAGTTCCGCTGCAGTTGCCGGATCCGAGTTTTACCATTATGACGGATGCCAGTCAAACAGGTTGGGGTGCATCATTAATCCCAACGGATTCGAGATGCCAGGGTCTTTGGGATCCGCAATTCCTGTGCAAGCACATAAACATCAAGGAAATGATGTCAATTTGGCTTGCGTTACGTCACTGGATGGACATTATTCACGATGCTCATGTCCAAATCCTATCCGACAATACGACAGTAGTGGCGTATATACGGAATCAGGGAGGCACTCATTCAGTTCCGTTGTTCAATCTAACGGAAAGAATCCTTCTGTTTGCGTTGGAACATCACGTTCTTCTTTCGGTTCGTCACATACCGGGTCGTCTGAATGTGCTAGCAGACTCCCTTTCACGAAAGGGTCGCTTGTTGCCGTCGGAGTGGACTCTCAACAAACAAGTATTCAATCAGATTTGCTACCAATGGGAACGGCCAATGATAGACTTATTTGCGACACATCTCAACAATCAGTTGCAAACGTATGTGTCCCCGTGTCCGGATCCAAGAGCATTTGCAGTAGACGCTCTGTCGATCCCTTGGGACGGAATGATAGGATATGCGTATCCTCCAGCGCCGTTAATTCAACAAGTATTGCTAAAGATAAAACAATCTCAATGCAAGATTCTGTTGGTAGCATCTCTGTCGCCACAGAGACCGTGGATAAATCTACTCAGGTGTCTGTTGTGGGACCTACCGCGGAAGCTCCCTCCACGAGAGGATCTTCTTTGGCAGGGGAAATCGCGCCAACTACATCACAACCCGCAAGGTCTCAACCTTCACGTTTTTCCGTTGTGCGGTCCTTCTTGCATGGCAAGCACTTTACAGGACGAGCAGTGGACGCGATTTCTAACTGTAGGAGGACCTCCTCTTCGCTAAACTATGCGGCTAAGTGGAAGGTTTTTCGTCGTTGGTGTAGGGATCATTCTGTAGATATATTTGATCCCTCTATACCAGACATTGCTAACTTTCTAGTATACTTGTTTGACGAAATCAAACTGCAGCCTGTTACTATAAAGGGTTATAGATCTATGTTATCTGATACCTATGCACATCATGATAGTTTACAAATTGGATCTAATGTCTCTTTATCGAAATTGGTTAGAAACTTTTCGATAAATAGACCCAGAACTCTTAGATTAATTCCTAAGTGGAATTTAGCTTGGGTTCTCCTTAAATTGAAGGAAAAGCCATTTGAACCTCTTGGGACAGTAGATTTCAAATTCTTATCTTATAAGACAGCTTTTCTCTTAGCTTTCTCTTCTGCCAGAAGAGTCAGTGAGCTTCATGCACTATCGGTGGATGATTCTCATTATCGTAGTGTTGGGAACACTATCACCTTCACTACTAATGTCGGTTTTTTAGCTAAGAATCAGGCTCCTAATAAATATCCGGAACCTATTGTTATTAAGGCTCTTCCGTCTTCAGACGGGCGTAGGCCTTTACTCTGTCCTGTTAGAGCACTACGTATCTATAAACAGAGATCTCAGTTCATCAGAAAGGGACGGAAACGTTTCTTTCTGTCTTTGATGCCTAATAGAAAGGACATTTCAGTCCATTCTATTGCTAGATGGATTCAGTTAACTATCCGTACTGCGTATGAAGATTTATCTTCTTCTCAGCAGTCTGTGCTTAAGATTTCTGCTCATGAAGTAAGAGCTCTTTCTACTTCCTGGGCTTATGCTAATAGTGTTGCTATTACAGATTTAATGAAGGCTGCTTATTGGTCTCAGCCATCCACATTTACGAATTTTTATCTCAGAAATATTGAGTCCATTTCTGGAGACCTGCATTGTTTAGGTCCGTTATCTGTTGCTCAGAATGTCGTCCACTAAACAGTTGCAACTATAGTTATGCAGGCTTTCTGTTCCGGCAGTGACTCCGTCCGGCTGCCCTCTTCGCTCTGGGCTATTTGACCCAGGGCAAGGGGAAGGGGGGGGGGGGGGGGGGGGGGGGGGCGGGTGTTCCCTTAGGTCACCTGCTTTATAGTGAAAAGCAAGGGAATGCCTCCTCCAAGACAGTATTTCTGAGTCGCTTCCGGGATGGTTTTAAAGTGTAATATTAATGTTTAATTTCATTCATGTCTTATTTTTAAAGTGTAGCTCGGTGTGAAGCATTTGTATATGTCAAGTGTCAAACGGGCTTTAATATACAATACTCGGACACTTTTAAATGATTATAAAGAGTCTCAATTCTCTGGACTACTTTATTTATTGGCTTGCTTTAAAAATAATTAGTATAAGGGTTATACTGGATGTTAATAGAGAACATGAATGTTATTGTGCTCAATTATTAAGGGTAGTGTATCTTTCTAATTTAAATATTAAATAAGAAAGATACATGTAAAGCCTAATACTCCTTTTCTCCTTAAGGGGTTACCTCTTTATTTTATAATTGAGCTTATTGGATTTTCCTCTATGTCCTAGGCCCTCCAGCCTGTTTACTATTCAGCTAAGTCTGGGTCATTGGTACAGTATAAAAATGTTAAAAAATTTATAGTAATTTATATATTTTTTATACTTACCAATGACCCAGACGGGGATGGCCCTCCCTGAGTTGGGAACTCTTGCCTCCCCGCTGAGTACATAGCGCTGACCAGGCACTGCCAGTAAGAATGATATTTGGCGCCAATTTCGGGACGACTGCGTCACTGCGCATGCGCAGTAGAGTCGTACTATGGAGGTCCTTTAGGACATGATTTCTTTTTGTTTTGGATGCAAATTTTGGGGATTGGGGGGCAAAATTTGTGTTTGGCCCTGGTTTTTGTGGAGTTAGCACCAGCTAAGTCTGGGTCATTGGTAAGTATAAAAAATATATAAATTACTATAAATTTTTTAACTTTTCAATAAAACCAGTCAGATATCATTATCAAAAGAACTTGCATATTACAGTAGAAGTTTAAATATGTTGTAACATAAGTGCAATAAACTAAATATACTGCTGCTTGTGCACTGATAAGACCAAAATATGACATAATTTTCTGAAAGCTCTCCATGAGAACTTTCCAAAAAATGATGTTGGTTTCTGGTCTTATTAGTGTAGGAAGAGATAGATACATAATTTATAGCAGTAGTGAGAGAGCACGGGTTTACAGTAACGAAAGTGTTACTAGTTTTGTTTTTATTGTTCTATTAATTCCACAGGTGATGAATGCTCTGTAGATTCTGTTAGTTCTGAAACTCCTGTAATAGAAATGGAAGTGTCTTCTAAGCTTACACCGTGTCTTGTTACTCCTGGATCAAAAAGGAAGAAACAGAGTAGGCGAGTAACAATTAGTGAACCCCAACCGAGTGCACTAAACTTAGGTGAGTTGATATGTTGGCTGTATTATTTTTATTATTGGAAGGAAATATAATTAGGTCACACAAAGATTTTCTGTTTCTCAAGCCATTTTTTATGTGCTCACCAGAAATGTCTGGGGGCATATAGTGTTACCCTTGTCCATCCGTCATCCCATCATTCTGAAATAACAGTTTTCTGGACTTTTTGGTAGAGTATTATTAATAACAGAGACCTATGGTTTGGCGATGGTTGATGGGCGTTAGGGCATCAGGGCAGGCATCTGGGTGTCCAGATGTACTCACACAGTTAGTGCAATAACTTGAAGAATCATTCTTTGATTTGACTAATATTTGCCATACAGGTCTTTTGCAGTAATATCACAAGCCAGTACAAAAACTGGCCCAGTCTGATTTTTCATTACAGAGTTATGGGCCTTAATTAGTCAATTTTTATGAATTTTGAGTGCTTTTTTTCTAAGCACAATAACTTGAAGAAACGTTCTGCAATTTGACTTATATTTGCCATACAGGTCTTTTGCAATGATATCTCAAGCGAGTTTGAAAACTGTCCCAGCCCCATCTTTCATTACAGAGTTATGGGCCTTCATCAGTTGATATTTATTAATTTTGAGCTCGTTGGCACCATAACTTGAACAAACATTCTCTGATTTGACTAATATTTGCCATACAGGTCTTTTGCAATAATATCTCAAGCCAGTTCGAAAGCTGGTCTGGCCCGATTTTTTTTAACCCTTTACCCAACGAATCGCCCGTATCTGCCCGTGTAATGTGCAAATTCAGCAGTTGAAAAAATATTATTTTTTGAAAAATTTGAAAAAATGGTATTTAAAATTATAAATTTTGATATCGTCTGTGTTGGGTAAAGGGTTAACAGCTATAATTTTTACAAATTCTGAACTTGTTAGCATTATTGAACAAAGGTTCCATATTTGACAACTGGCATATGATTGATAACCAGGTTATGGACATTCAACACTCTCCGATTGCCACCACAACTCTACGCTTGCATCTCCGATGCTTATCTCTTGTTTTCACCATACATTGAGATAATTTTAAGCCCAGCTTTGAAAAATTGTGAGATGCTTCAACATTTCAAAACTTGAGCTCCCAAGTAAAATTATTGAATACAGTGCGGTCAGTGCTGTTATCAGCAACCAAGTTTCTGGACAAATATGATTTCATATTTATAGGGAAACTCAAGACTAATTTAACCCTACAGCGCAGGTTCTGTAGGGAAGTTGGATAAAATTATCACTGAACCTCCCGGTCGATTTATTCTTTATTTTGTTGTCTATTTGCTAACTGCCAATTTTTTATTTACACAAATATTTATTCAGATTCCAGTTTGTTAAAATTAAATCTCTTGGCTCATATTTGAGCTCAATACAGGAGCCCAAATTTTAACTTGGAGTAATATGAGAAATACTCGCCAGAATCTTCTCCAGAACCACCAGTCAAAATATTTCAATATTTGGTATACAGCATTGCAACAGGGGTTAGATGCACGTTTGTTCAAATCTCCCCCACCCTATTAATATTTGGGCTCCCTATGAGGGCCAAAATCTTGACTTAATAGGAATAATCCTGCATTGCCCGGTCATAAAACCAGGCCTTGCCATTTGAAAATCACAGGCACGCGATATGCCGCGCACCTGAAACAAAGTTTACGTGCGTGCATTTGAAGTGAGGGGTGATTGTCATTGATATTACTCAAGAATTTTCAAACCAGTTTGTAAATTATAGTTAGGCATAATTATCTGTATTAGCAGAGACTCTTACCTCGAGTGACTTGAATTTGATGTGATCATATCATCATTGGGTGAATATGTACTCCTAATTTTTATGCCCCCCCTCCCCCCCGACTTAAGTCGGGTGGCATATAGTGATTGAAGTATGCGTGTGTCCATCTGTGTGTCTGTGTGTGTGTGTATCCGAGCCAATAACTCGAAAACTGTTTGGGCCACAGTCATCAAACTTCACACAATTATAAAGGACCATGGGAGGATGTGTCACACACCATAGCCGGGTTCGTACCTTCAAGGTCAAGGTCACATTTCAAGGTCACACTAAAAATCTCAATATTTATGTCTCAGCCATAACTCAGAAACAAATCATAGTACAATTGTTAAACTTTTTACAAATGTTAAGGACAGTCAGAAGGTGTGTCATGTATAATACTTTCCGCCACATCTGCAATGTGAAGGTCACAATTGACCTTCATATGTTCAAGGTCACAAATCGTGTCTCAAGCATAACTCCAAAACTATTAGGGCTACAGTCATCAAACTTCACACAATTATAAAGGGCCATGGAAGGATGTGTCACACACCATAGCTGGGTTCGTACCTTTAAGGTCAAGGTCAAATTTCAAGGTCACACTAAAATTCGGCCAATATTCGTGTCTCAGCCATAACTCAGAAATGAATCATAGTACAATTGTTAAACTTTTTACAAATGTTAAGGTTAGTCAGAAGGTGTGTCGTGTATAATAGTTTCCGCCACATTTGCAAGGTGAAGGTTGCAAGGGGGGGGGGGGGTGGGGGCATGTGTTACCTTAGTAACATTTTTCTTGTTGGAGTATGTTTTTCTGTTCACTGCTAAGACAGATGTCACAAACAGTTCCACATTCACATTTATCTATTCATCGCAGTGAAATTTCTGGCAGAGTCGTGAAATGGGTGCAGTAAGAAATTATTATATGCATCATTGACCAAGAGCTCCTCATTGTCTGTCATTGACCATTGAAAAACATATTTTAAAATGCAAGATTTTAAAATAGTTTTTTTTTTATGACATGCGTTCATACTTTTAAACAATTCTATAAAATCAAAATAAAATAAAATCTGAAACACGATGGTAAAGTATGTGGTATACACTAACCTTAGGGGAGTCAGATTCAAGTTTGTTCAAACCAAGTCCCTGGATTAATATTTCGGCTCCCAGCTAGAGCCCGAATTTTAAGTTAATCCAATATGAGGAATAATCTTTAAAACTGTTGTTCTCCAGAACTACAAGTCAGAATCTGTTAAAATGGGGTGTACAGTTTGTTCAAAACAACATAGTTCAGTATGGTGGATAATCTTTAAATATCTTCTTCAGATGAACCAGTTGGAATCTTTTGATGAATCATATACAGCTCTTTTATGGAGACCAGATTCAAGGTTGTTCCATGGTACTACAATAACTGAATTTTTTTATGATTTCATTCAAGAAAAAAATGATCACTTCTTTCATTTTTGAACATTGAAAATCAGTGTAATGTACTGAAATTTGTCTTGGAAAATGAATGAGCTTGGTTCCCCAAACCATTTGTCAATGATAATCCTTACCTCTTTTCTTTGTCTTTTCAAAATCTTGTGAACTTGGGAATAAAAAGGGTTTTTTGTCAGCTTTAAAAGGAGTCCATTTAGGCCAAGCTCTATTTTACTTCATGCGGTTCAGTAAGTCTTTCAGCTTAGGAATTGCTTATTGAAAATTCTCCGTCGATCTTGCTTTAAGCAGAACAGAAAAGCTTATTATCCCCAGCCAAAACAAAGTTTTGCAGAGAATATAGAAATGGGTTCCAGCCATCTGTTTGTGCATCTGTTCGTCTATCCGTAATAACCTTCATAATCTCAGTCAGTGGATGTTGGATTTAAATGATCTTTGGTATGCTGATAGACCACCTGAGGGAAAGGATATTCACAGGTAACAGGTTTTGTCCATTTTTTTTCTAGTGTTATGGGCCTTTTCCCAATTTTTCAACTTGGTAGGGGATACTGGTGACATTGTACCTTGTTTTTGCTTGAAAACAGTTTCCAACTGTCCGCTTTAAATAGAGTCCAATTATGCCAAGCACTATTTTGCTTCATGCGGTTTGAAAAGACTTCCAACTTAGGAACTGCTCATTGAAAATGCTCAGCTGATCATGCTTTAAGCAGAACACAATAGCTTAATATTGCTTGAAAACAGTTTTCAACTGATTTTCATAGTCCTATAAAACTTCTAATTTGATAAACTGCTTTTTTCAGATGTTGGTGATGATGATCAAGTGTTTGAAGATAAAGATAATTCAGTTGTATCTGCATTCAAAGTACCTATAACAAGAACCAAACCTCTCACACCTTACTTCTCTAGACCTGCTAATGGTTTGTTTACTACTTTTAGCATTTCTAACCCTTTGCGACTACGGTACAATATATTACGTTTGAAAATTGCAGCGCGTTATGACTACGGTATGCAATATTACGTACACCGACTTTGAACCCAAGCAGGTGCTTTTTCTTCCAGGAACATGACACCTCATAATTTCATTAAATAGGATGGATGCTAAGTGCATGTGTGTGGTTGACCAATCAATATTTTCAACATGCAGCCACTAGGCTGCACATTGCAAATATTAATTGATCTACCCCCAGATAATGAATATGGACTCTTCCTGTTGCTGTCATTGAGCTAATATGGAAGATACCACCTGGGTTCAAAGGGCTAACAATTGCATTTGACATCGTTGAAACCTGATTATTCGTGACGTTAAAACATCACAATAACCATAGTTGGAATGGGTTAAGAGCACTCTTCGGTGGCTTTACCAATAATCCTTGAAAGTCTGTTTCTGCCTTTGGTCTTGAGACTAGTACCTCTACGTGTTTTCATGAAAAATATTCCAAACTTAAGTTCCGAGTGATATTTTGACTTTCTGTGGAGGTAGATTAGTCTTAATTGGAAGTAACTGCCAAGTCTTTAGTTTAACTCCTTGCCTGCTGCTGACAGATATTCCTTCCCAGGACCTGAAATCTCTTGCCACTAAAATAAGTAAAATTTGATTTGGGTGAAGTTGACCAAATTTTCCCCAGGAAATTGTATTGACTTTTTGTCCAGTGATTTCTTGGGTCAAAATTTTAATGAATTTTTCATCAAATCGAGTCATGGATGCTTCAGAGCAGCCATGACAAGATTTGATAAATAATATTTTAAAAATATTCGGCAGATTAAGAGATATAAGGTAATTTTGAAGACTTCTTTCTTCATGAGGGGTTACTCAATAATAATTTTGGTCTGTAATATAACAATAACATGGGTTTGGAGGGCGTTAGTGCTTATTAACAGCTCCAGAGAATTGAATAACACCCCCAAAGGTTTATTACTGGCACAAGACAAAGTCGATTCAGTCCTCAAGAGCCCTTAATAAACTGTGACACCACGACAAACTCTGGTCAATACTATTACAACCATGACCAGAACCTTGTGGCGGGCCATTAAAGAATTTTGTTTTCATTAACTGTTTACCCTTTACCCAACGAATCGCCCGCATCTGCCTGCGTAATATGCAAATTCAGCAGTTGAAAAAAAAAAATTTTTCAAAAGATTTCAACAAAACCATATCATGTGACCCCTTGTTGGAACGAGCTTGTGACATGATATGGTTTTGTTGAAATTGTTGGAAAAATTTGAAAAAATAATATTTAAAATAATAAATTTTGATATTGTCTGCGTTGGGTAAAGGGTTAACCTGCTGAGTATTTTCTTGAATGTTTTCATGAAAACCAGTCATGGCTGTTGTGAAACAAAGCAAGTCCAGCTATCATTTGTGACTTGATTGGTCCAATTTACAGTTATTCATTCTGTTGAATAGAAGCCAAATTATACCTTTCCTGTTAGTAGGAGATTTGGTATCCTGGTGGGAATATCTGCCAGCAACATGTAAAGAGTTAATGGTCTGCTTCTGGGTGCATGATGCCTTGAATTGCGGAGTTTTACTCCCCTGCTAATCAACTAATATACTGGAGAAAACCCTCTAGAGTGGTAATAATATTACTTAAAAAAGCTTTTAGAGAAAATATTTTGACCTTCACCTTACATAACTGCCATATCCGTCGAACACTCGTCAGAAAAATGGCTATTCAAATTTTAATTTTTTTTTTTCAATTTTTGCCTTTAAAACCTAGCTTTTGACCTTAAAATTAAAGGAGCTATTTCCAATGAGGGTTCCTTAGTAATGTTTTTGAGGCAAGAAATGAAAATTTTTAGTTATTCCAGAAGCTCTTTTCAAAGTTCAGTGTCATCTTTTAACTCTTAGAAGCCGGGAGTCAAGTTTTCTCGCCTGTGATGGAATACGGCAGGTAATCTGGCTGTGACGGATCAGCTATCTTTCGGCTGGGGGAGAATTAAACATGGTGCAGGTGCTTCTAGTCAAGTGTCGTCTGCCTGAATAGGCAGACGACACTTGACTAGAAGCACCTGCTTTACAGTAAGTTTTTCGCGGTATGTCATGTTCAATAACTTCATTCTGATTCCCCGACTTCTAAGAGTTAATCGGTTTAACCCTTTACCCAACACAGATGATATCAAAATTTATTATGCCTCCAACTTGGAAAGTCGAAGGGGTATCTTGTGGAGACATCTCTCTTTCCGTCCCAACATTTTCCCTTGTATCTCAGCCATTTCTACTCCGATTTGAATGATATTTTGTGTTGAGATAGAGCGTCATGGGGAAACGATACGTGTGTAGTAGTGTGAGTTTCTTCCACACATTTCTTCCAGTTGTGGCCCTTTTCACTCTTTTGACTTAGAAAACTTTTGGCGGATTGAGAAATTTGCATTGCCCCTCTGGTTATTTTAATTATTGTGTTTTCATATTTTTCAGAAAATTTAAACAATGCCATTTCATGTGATCCCTCATTGGAACGAGTTCGACGAGGGCGTGTGTGCACAGCCACATGATATGGTTTTGGGCCTTTTTTTTTAAAAAATGTTATTTTTTTCAACTGCTTAATTTGCAAATTACATGGGTGGATGCTGTCAATTCGTTGGGCGTACAGGTAAGTAAAGTATTAACACTTTACCTTGCAAATTGGGGGTATCTGTCCACGTAATTTACAAATTGAGCAGATGAAAAAGACAATTATTTGCATATCATGTGACACCTCATTGGAATGAGCCCATCGAGTGCATTCCAATGAGGGATCAATTGATATGATTTTGTTGAAAGTTTTCTGAAAAATTTGAAAACCATGTAATTAACCCTTTAGCTAACACGAAAGGCAGACTGCACTTGAAAATAGAATTGTTGAATAAGTTTTTTCATTTTTTGCATCAAAAACATAACTTATGACCCCTTGTTGAAACAAGCTCATTGATCTCATTCCAATGAGGGTTCATAAACGAGGTTTTTGAGACAAAAAGTTAAAAAAATAATGAAAATTGGATGGTGATTTTTGTGAATTGCACTGACCGGTTTTGGCCATTATGTTGGGTAAAGGGTTAAAATAATAAACTTTGATATCGTGTATGTTAAGGAAAGGGTCTAGAAACTTCTGATAAATCATTGTTTCAGCTTCTTTTATGATAATTTTGACATTGATTCTTGCCTGCCTGAGACTTCCAAGAATTAACCCAACCCTTTGAACTCGTAAGACCGATTTTTCGGTCCAGGGCATAATTTTGTCTCATTTTTGTCTTATAAGAGGTTTATACACAGGGCATTGATGATAAAATAATAACTGCAGTCTGCAAACAGACGGCAGTTATTACCGTATTTACTCTATGTATTGGGACAGCTAAAAATAATTATTTTCACAGGTGTCCCAATTCTTAGAAAATCGGGAAAGAACACAGCCTGGTCCTAATTTGATGCTGAATAAAGTTGTGTGTGATTCGTTTTCCATCACTATATATGAAACCCGCCGTCCAGTTTCTTTTATATTTTCATTTTTTGCTTCCAAAACATAGCTTATGATCCCTCATTGGAACGAAATACGCTCGTTCCAATGAGGGATCATAAGCTATGTTTTGGAAGCAAAAAATGAAAATTTTTAGTAACTCAAGAATTTTTTTTATGAGTGTCGTCTGCTACTAGTGACGGGTCAACTGGAAACAAATCTCCTGAATGTCCCAAACTTTGGAGCATAAAAAAAATATAGTTTTCTGGAAAAAATGTGTGTCCCAAATCATAGAGTGTCCCAATACATAGAGTAAATACGGTATTTTATCTTCCATGTATACTGATATTGGACTGACCCATCTCACTGTAAGGGAACACAAAGGTGATACCATTCCAGGAAACGAGGCTTCAAAGGGTTAATATCGGGAGCAGGTTTGTTTTGATGTTTGATATTTGTTTTCTCTTCTGACAGAATATACTGCAGAAACACCAGTAGTTGTTGGCAGAATTCACGACCTTTCACCAGATGCCACTTATGCTTTTAGTATCTCTGAAAGTCCGGTTCATGTATTTGAGATGACAAACTCATTATCTCCAGAAGCTTTTATTATGCCTGAGAAAGAATCACAGAAAATTGGTAAGTAATTGTTCATCTTTTGATATGTGAGCCAAAGTTTAGTTTTTAGTGCACCTGATCTAATCTCAAGTGGAGCTTTAGTGATCACTTTCCATCTGTTATATATATCCATCCATCCGTCAGTGTGTCGTCCATATGTCTGGCATAAGTGTTGCATATTTGACTTCTCAGAAACAGTTGGACCAAATTTAATCAAATTTGTCACACATCCTCCTCATTATATGTCATGTCAAGTTTGTTCAAATAAAGTCACCATGGGGAGCACCACAGGGGATAGAGCTGAAACGGTTAACCAGTTAACCATTGACGGTTCGGTTTTGATTATGACCAGTTATAAATTTTGTAACTGTGGTTAACCGTTCTGTATCTTATGATGAGCGCTGCAGGCAGAAATTAATAGAAACTAAGTTTTTGTCTGAAGTTTCATGTCGCTGCATCTAATACGCTAGTAATAGCACAGTAAAAGGTAATTCAAGCATTGATTTGGGCATAACCGTACGTCTGTAGGTGAACCCGATATCACCCCTTTCATTGTTATTGCTGAGAGTTGACAAGATTCGAGAGAAATCGACAAGAGTTTTGGATTCTGGCATCATTGTCATTCTGCAACTCTGTCGCATAATCCGACTCGCATTCCACATGTTTCAGGGACCGGTTCAAAGTTATTTGCAGTCAGTATTATTGCGTCATAGCTTGTCTAAATTCTGAATGAATTGTTAACGCTGTTTCCTTTCCATATAGGTTGCAAGTTGCAACTGTTTATGGTAGCTAAAAAACATTCTAAAATTAACAATCGCGAATTGTCATTTACTGATTGACCTATTCTGGACCTGTTACTGTTAGTGTGTACGGCGTTAAATGGACAGAAAGTAAAAGCAGAACCAAGTTTAAATTTTAAACTGATATACACCGGTTATACAAAGTCCTGTGAATAGCCTGTGATCATCATGGAGAAGAGGAGGTCAGATGTTTGGAAACATTTTATTGTTGTTGAAGAGCAGAATAAGAAATATGCTGAGTGCAAGATATGTAGAGCTTGTTTAGCCTATTCTGGTACGACATCCACCATGAAAACTCATGCACAAAAGAAACATTTGATTGAATTTAGCAAGTAACAACACACTTCACAATTTGCTCACTGTAAGAGTAGTGGTGGAGGTGCCGGTAATACAGAAACTTCAGAAAGTTACAGCCGTAATCGCAAATGTCTGCAATCTAAGTTATTGTTTGACCACCCCAGGTCGATGACCAAGACCAGATGGAATGAGCTCACAAAGGCTATAGTGGAATGGTGCGCAACCGACATCCGACCTATCAGCGTTGTAAGTGGGACTGGGTTTCGGAATTTTATGCATAGATTGGAGCCGGAATTTCAGGTACCCTCACACACCACGATTCGAAACCATCTTAAGCTTATGGATGATGAGACAAAGAACGGCTTGATCAAGGAAATTGAAAATTCACCATTTATTGCTGTCACCACTGATTTCTGGACAAGTAGGGCAACTGAAAGTTATTTTACAGTTACTGTGCGTTATATTTCCCCAAACTGGGAGTTTCGACATGGTGTTCTGAGCATGAGAGAAACCAGAGAAAGACATTTCGCTGAGAACCTAGCTGAAGAGATTGAATGTGTTTTGAGAGAGTTCAGAATTCCACGGAGTAAAATTTCAGCTATAACAACTGACAATGGGGCTAATATTGTTGCAGCGGTTCGCATTCTTGATTGGAATCATATTCGGTGCTTTGGTCATAAATTGCAATTGAGTATAAATGCCGGCCTTGGCATGGCTGCTATTTCCCGTGCAGCAGGGGCAACCAGACATCTAGTGGGGCATTTTAAAAAATCAAATGTTGCAACCATGGAACTAAGAAAACGCCAAAAACAAATGAAAATTCCCGAGCATAGTTTACTTCAGGATGTTTCAACTCGTTGGAATACCACCTTTTTCATGTTTCAAAGGCTTTTGGAACAGAGTATTGCTGTCTTGGCCGTAGTACTTGACCCAGAAGTAACAAAACAGTCACAAGGACGCGTACTTGAACTGAGCGATGATGTGTGGCGCATTATCGAAGAAATTACGCCTATTTTGAAACCCCTGCAATTAGCAATTACAATACTCTGTACTGATGAGTTTCCGACATTGAGCATGATACGACCTGTAGTTGCTGGTTTACTGAATACACATTTGTCTGAGAAAGATAATGATAGCAAAGTAGCAAAAGATTTCAAAAGAGTTGTTACTGCTGATTTAAATAAGAGATACGGCTCCAGTGATGATCATTTGCCACAAGACTGCCTTGCTATTGCGACTGCCTTGGATCCTCGTTATAAGACGATGCCTTTCTTGAATGCAGACCAGCAGAACAAGGTATTTGATGGTATCCTGGCCCTCATGTCTTCTCAGCCTTGTACTGGTGAGCGGGATGAGTCTGGTGACACTGGTCCCCGTGCAGGAGGAGCGGAAAACGAATTTAACAATGCGACTGAACCAAGCAGATCTTCAGATGTCTCAACTTCGCATTCTGTAACTTCGGATGGGCAACATCCAGTAGACAGTTCAGATAGTTCATCTACTTCAGCATCTGTAACTACCAGAGAATTTGCACCGGTGGTTAAACGTTCTAAACTTGAGTCATCAACATATGCCATGCGTTTTTTATTGGGAGACTATTACAGTGATCAAGCTGATGCCAGTGACAATTCTGTGGACTCGTTGCATCAGGAGTTGTCTTCTTTCAGAGAAATGTGGGTTCCCTTTGAAACATCTCCTTTAGAGTGGTGGCGTTTGAATGCAGAGAGATTCCCGAAAGTGGCAAAACTTGCTCGGAAATATCTTGGCATCCCAGGTACTTCTGTGCCCTCAGAACGTATTTTCTCCACTGCGGGTAACACTGTTAACAAAAAACGCGCCAGCCTTGATCCTGAGACAGTTGATGAGCTTATTTTTGTTAGGGAAAATCGTAATTTACACCTCGAGCGGAATGTCTGTGGTACCAGTACCACTACCACCACAATTTCTATCCCAGAAGGAGTATCATCGCCAGCATGTGCTAACTCAACTGATGAAAATGGCCCCGGTGAGGACCCAAGCCACGCAACAACTCCAGAAGTACCTCCGTTACCTACCATGTCGAGTGATGACTCAGTCTCAACGTATTCAGTAGTGAATGACCGTCATGACGGCGGAGAGCGAATTGAGTCAGACTAATAAACTTCCATTTTAAAGACTTTTCTTGTTCATCATGATTCGTGAACAGCGCAGATGAATAGTTGGATTTGATTGCCCTTAAAAAAATAACTGAAAAAACTGTTCAGTCAAGTGTACTGTATACCACTATGGAACTGGAAGTTACGAGAACAAATAAGTTTTTTTCTTCTTTTTGTTATTGTATAATTGGTTACAGGCTGTAACCAATAGCTGCAGCTCACAGCTCACAATGTTTAACTTTCGTTGGTATTAAAGAGTTTCAGTATTGTCGGCGTTGGGTAAAGGGTTAACGGTGGGCACCCGGCCCTAGTCAGATGGCTGACGGTGGCATTTATAAGCCATAAAAAACCATGCCAGAACCCGCCAGCCCGTTTCCCTCACCTTGCCCTCATTTTCAACAGCATGTACTTTACCTGATGTCGAATTTCACAGCATACATGCTAATCAGTTGTTTTCACCTCTTATTTGCCACTCAAGCTTATGTATTGATTGGGGAAATGGGAGGGGGTACGCCCCGGGTACCCCAACATGATTACAGCATCATCTGTGATCAGTCAGTCGGCTGATTGATCACCAATGGTGGTGTGACCATGCCAGGCTGTCACCCTCCCTCTTAATTTTCAACATTTAACATTTTTACCAGCTGTCAACAGTCAAGGTCCCCGTTCCTCCTAGATTCCTTGAAGTTGAAAGTCCTTGAATTTCAAAACAACCTCCTCCGACTACACTCTACATGAGAACTTCCCATACATCTCTGTTCTCTGGGTTGGTTCGCTCAGATTTACGTTTTGTGTATCTTTTTGGTTTCGGTATCTGTGGTGTGTGTGGGCTGTCGGGGAGGGAGGGGCAGCCATGGTACACCCGGGTGCAGCGTATGCGCAGTCACTTTTTAAAAATTCGAGGGGTGGGGCGGGGGGCATCGGCATGATCACACAACCATGCCGATGCCCCCGCCCCTTCAAATTTTTCTTTTTTCTTCGAATTCATACGCTGCACCCGAGTGTCTGTATTGAAAATGATAATATTCATAGACTACATGGGAAAAGAAATTGTTGTGCACAGTACTTTGGGCTGGAGTGGGGGGGGGTCGAGTGGGAAGCAAGGGGTGGGTGCCCCACCATGGTAGCACCATCATCTATCATCAGTCAGTATGTGACTGGTCACTGATGGTGGTGTGATCATGCCGGTGCCCCCTCCCCCACCCCACCCCTCGAATTTTTTAAAAGTGACTGCGCATACGCTGCACCCGAGTGTCTGTATTGAAAATGATAAACTCCATGGGAAAAGAAATTGTCGTGCTTGCACACTGCAGTGACTGCACAGTACTTGGGCTAGGGACAGGGAGGTCACATTTTATCAAGTAATATATGCCTTGGTTCTTAGATGTGTGTGGTTCTGGCCTCTGGGACATTTCATCCTTGAATCGGTTCACTCGGGGGACATTTCAGCTCTCGGAAAGGCCGAATCGTCTCAAGGTCGAAAAGTCCTAGGGCCGAAACTGACAAGTGACGAACGTCTCAACTCTCAAGAACGTACTGTGCAACTGTTTTTCCTTTCTTTTGTGTATGGTGTAATTAGTATTCGTCTTCAGTCTTCACAAAAGTCGGAAACTTTGGTTTAAATTTTAAAATAGTTTTTACTTTACCATACATAATGAATTTCTGGGGGAAGATTAATAAGGTTAATTTGAGGATCGCTAAATACGACAGTGTCAATTCTTCTGTCTTTAACACCGGTTTACGGCAGTGGGTAACAGCATCACATGTTCTGCGTCCGTTTTTTTTACACCCTTTTCATCCGATGAATATGGAATATAAGACATGTTTAGGTACGTTTGTCACTTTGTTCAGTGGTATTCCTGGAAGTGACCCATGGATTTACTGGATTACGGTTTTGAACAACAGTTGATCAGTTCATACAGTGACATGCAGCTCACAACGAGGTAGGTGTATTCACTGACGATAATACGATTACGATATCGTATTGTTTCTTTATTTTCCAGCCGTCCGAGTGAGTTGTACTTTGTGCGGCCTCGCTGCGCTGTACTCCCGGTCATGTTTTCCCCCAATTTTCTTATGAACTATTAAAATAACCGTTCACCGGTCATTAACCGATTATAGCTCCCGGTTAACCTGTTACAAAAAATTTGTAACCGTTTCAGCTCTAACAGGGGATATAACTCGGGACTGGGCAACTTAAATATCATTTCCTGAAATCTCAGTATTATTTCAAACATTTTATTGAATAACACAATGAGAGTTTAAGCTATTTTACAGAAAATAATATTGTATGATAGTCAAATGTATTATCAACTAAACTTGAAAGCATTTAAAATCCCAATTGTTGTGAAAGAAATGAAATGTACATTTCATTCCAACTGGTGTGTGTTTTCTAATTTTGAGAGTTGGGGGTTTTTTGTATATATTTATTTTTATTATTCGTTTAAAGACTTCTGTGTAATCGGATCTCAAGCATCTCTATCCAACATGTTCCTTCTGTTTTTGATTTCTTTTACTATTCTCAGTTTAATTATATCATTGGGGAGCGCGGTGGCTAAGTAGGTAGAGGTGCAGGCTGCAAGCCGAGAGGTCCTCGGTTCGAATCCCACCTGCGGCAACCGCGTTTTGTCCTTGGGCAAGACACTTCACCCCCATTGCCCATGTGGGGGCACGATGACGCCGTGTACTAAGGCATACTGCACGTCGATGGTACGCATGTCTTCAACCAATCTAACCCTGCCTGTGCTGCAGTGCGGAGTTACGATGTTGGGGAGCTGGCAGCCGCTCGTCGTTGCTCAGTGGTTCTCTCCGGGTACTCTGGCTTCCTCCACCCGTAAAACTGTCACGGTCATGATTAGCCATTGTGCATAAATATGTGACCTTAAACATAAATAAATAAATAAATAAATAAATAAATAATTGTATCATTCTTTTAACTTTGCATGCTGCTGGCAGGTATTCCTACCCAGCACAGGGTTTCTCTTGTCACTGAATACAATATAATTTGGGCACATCTAATCACATTTTCCCCCTATAATTTGAATGGATTTTTTTTCATCAATGATTTCTTGTGTTATACTTTAATTAATTTTTCATCAAATCTAGTCATGGCTGCTTCATAGCAGCCATGACTAGCTTTGATGAAAAATTTCTTAAAAATACTCAGCAGGTTAAGAGTTAAATATTGACACTTTAAAAGAAAAATCAGAGGTGCAGTTTTGTCCCCAACCTGCTACCCAAATTATTCTACCTGGCTGGTGTGCCAATTTTACACCTTTTTTTATTACATTTGGAGAGTTTCTTTCATTTTTTGTTCCAAAAATGTGTTGTTTATAACCCAAGGTCATAGCTCCAAGATCAAAGTCATGGACCATATGTTTGTTTGTCCCTTCATTCTAAGTTTGTCCAGTCCATAAAAGATTATTCAAGTGACCGATCTTGTTTATGCTTCACACAATGATTACTTTTGACTCATTGGTGTTTCATGACCTTGACCCAATGTCATAGCTCCAAGCTCAAGGTCAGACCATTCATTTGTTTTTTACTCAATTATAAATTTTTATCCGGTCCATAAAGAAGTCAATCAATTGACACATCTTGTTCATATTTCACACAATGGTTGATTCTAATTCAAGGCTTTTTCATGATCTTTGGCCAAAGTCATATCATCAAGGTCACAGACCATTTGTGTGTTCAAAATTTGCTCCATAAAAATTCATTCATTGGACTGATATTATTTATAATTCTCTCATACTGATTGCTTATGACTCAAGGATGTGTGATGACCTTGATAATCGTCATAAGTCCAAGATCAAGGACACAGACATTGCATCTGTTCTGTGTGTAATTTTTTAGGACACAAACTTCAAATGTCACACAGTGCTTGCTCATGACTCAAATTTGTGTCATGACCTTGATCCAATGTTATAACTTCTAGGTCACAGACTGTTCATCTGTTATGACATGCACCATAACAAAAGAGTGTTTGCACCCTTGTACACAATCTTTTTTATACTGACATTTTGACAGCTACACTTTTTTGAGTGAGTTTCTCCAGGGCTTATATTTCGATAAGAATATGAGAATTAATTCACGTAAAGATTCATGAAACAAAACCAGCAAGAATACCCGTAGATTCTTGCTGCACCTCTGCTGGGATTTGTGTGAAAAGAATTGAGTCAGTTTAACCCTTTACCAAACAAAGTGACATAAAATTAACCAATACAAGGCTAACAAGACCTGAAGTATTTTGACTCTTTGTCAATACCATTGTACAAATATGGCTGTCATTGGAACGGCTCATCAATATTTGTAAGGGTTTATTGGTAAATATTGTTTATTTTTTAAAAAATATTACCAAATTCAGTTTATGTTTTGAAAAGTAAAAAGCTGTGTTGGGTAAAGGGCTAACATGTGTTATCAGTGTATCAGTATAGACCAGGGATTCAGCTATGGTGGCCTCTTGGGATGCTGGGGAGCTCATAGCTGGTATGGATTCTTGCAGTCATTTTTGCGGGAATCCAAATGGATTCTCCCAAATTTAGATGAAATATAAGTCCTCTTTCTTTCCATTGTATTACAAACCATCACTGTTATGCCTTCTTTCTTTGGCTCATATTCAGTGAGCAGCCATCTGCTCTGCTGATATTGGGGGGAGTGGGTAGGGAGATGGGATCAAAGAAACTTTCTAAACTCCAAAAATATATAGAGGATATCTAGTGTTTTGGAGTGGATACCGAAAATTATCTCATGAGTGACCGAGACAAATGTTTATGACCATTTGTCTCAGTCACAAGTGAGATAATTTTCGGTATCCACTCAAAAACAATAGATTTTCTTTTTATTATATGCTTTTTTATAAGAATCTGATAATTCCACTTGTTTCAACCTTGAATTGATGCATGAATGTAAACAGCACATTGAATCAATGATACAGGGATGTGATTTGATCGATACTTGAAATAGATAGCGTCTTGCAATCTGATTTTGCCATGTTTGGACTAGCGTTTTTCATGAATCAATTCAAGGTGATTACGTATTGAATTACTGCTGGAAATGATCGGTATCCACTCAAAAACACTAGTTTTTCTTTTCATTATCCTTTTCTAGAACAAATTGATCACTTCCAGTGATAATGTGGCTCATATTCACTTTGAAGTGATGTTCTGAAAGCCTCCAGTTTGGTTGATACAGTGAAAGTGGAAATTTCTATTTCTTATCAACCTACTCACAATTGTTTACTACAGGCTTGCACTACAGTGGAAGTCCCTAACTCGGATAAAATACTCTCTATTTTTGTCTTTCCCAAGCAAGTTGGGAAAGAAAAGTGGTGCAAAAGCACCAATAAAAATAAGCCAAAACTGGGTCGAGTGCAACCGGCGCAGACCCAGTACGGGACGCTCTCTCCCAAGTACAACTCCACGACTTCCGTTGCCAGTGCGCATACCGTCTCTAAAGACTCATTCTTTTTAAAATCCGCTTCGTGTCGAGATGTTTTTGCACGCTTATCAGTGTTCCACCCACTCGATGTTTGATGTTTCCTGATGCATTATACCGCAGTGTATCCTTTGTATTCTCAGGAACAGTGTTTTATATTCTCTTTTTTCTATTATATGTCCATCATGTATATTTATTTGCTCTCTCTCGAGTCGCGCGCGAATTTCGCGGGCCACGCGGTTCGGACTTAGATTATTTCACAATTATTGTTAATGCTTTTTTTGCAAAATTTTTTAATTGTGTTAGAGTTAGGTGTCAGCGGGGTACCACTCCTACAGTGTTTCTTCTTTCTGTTGAGAGTAGTCTTCCTGTTGGGTGGTTCCCGGTCGGCCGTCTGGGGTCTTTGTTTCTGTCACCTTTCTCTCTTTGGGGGTGTTCTGTTTTCTGATCTCACCTTCTCTGCTCCTCTCACCTCTTTCATGCCTAGGACAATTCCTTGTGGGCAGTGTCTGCTGCCTAAGCATGTGGACGATGTACATTCGTCGTGTTCCTCCTGTAATGGGTGTTCGGCCGAGCGGCCGTGTGGTGTCTGTGGAACATGGTCTTCCACCTTTTGGGCGTCTGTAAATCGTGTCGTTCGTTCTCGCGGCCGTGCCTCCCGCTCCCGCGGGAAAGGAGAACGTGGTCGTTCGGGGCCTCCCGAACCGACTCTGTCTGGTGAGAGTTATTCCTCCTCCGTGGGGGATGTGCAGTCTTTTCCTGTGGTGGATACTGCGGGAGCCGTTGAGTGTTCTGGTGTAGAGATGCCTGGTTCCGGGACTACGGTCCCCCTCCAGTCGACATCTGAGGCTGTCACTAGGGTTGTGACTCCTCCTTCGGAGCCGAGCCGGTGTGCTCTCTCCATTATTTCACCAGCCTCAACGACTCTCGACGTATCTACTACTGCTGCTGGTCCGTCTGCTTCGTTGTCTGTTTCAGCCGGCCTCGGCTTTTCGCTGCAGGGGACTGCAGAACTGTCCGATACTGTAGACGTGGGATATCGGCCCCAGCCTTCCCTGACTTCAACTCGGCGAAGTCGGAAGGGGCTGCCGGCCGAGCCCATCGCTGTGGTCTCGTCGCCGTCGAGTACCACAGTTGTGTCTTTGGATTCGGATGTTCATAGTGGAAACACTATGAACTCCGGGGCGTTTCCGTCCGCTCACTCTGGTCACACGGCCAGTTTTGGGGGACCAACGCCTTTTGTGCAGCCTGGACCTTCTGCCCCGCAGAGGTCCGCGGTGACTCTCATGAGTTCTCGCAATATTGATCCTCGGGGTGCATCGTACCCCTATACACGTCTGCCTTCAGATGTTTCGGCTGCCGCCCGTCGTCCCGCGTCGGGTGTTTTGGAGGATCGTGACCCTTCGCTGGTTAAGAGGGTCAGAGGTGTAGCCACTTTGCCGGTTCGCTCCCCTGTCGAACCGGTCGGTACAGGCAGTGAGCTTAGGGAGGCCCTCTCCTTACTCACTCCGGTTCTCTCAAAGAGCCTTCCTGTTGCTTCCAGCGAGGCTATGGGTGGTTTCCAGGCGCCTCCTATGGCGCCGCCTCCCGGGATTGGAAACAGGCCGGTTTCCGATTCCTGTGGTGTCCCGACACCATGGGAGGCGTCGGCTGGTTTGCCCACGATGGGCTATGTGTCTTCCGACTCTGGGGAGGAGTCCGACATGCTTGAGGTCGAGGGCCAGCAGTCTTCGGACTTGGGGGCGGCTCTTGACTTTGTGTTTGGGTTTCTGCCTGAGCTCAAACCTGCTAACCAGCCGACAGTGTCAGCCTGGCCGCGATCTTCGGTCGCGCGCCAACAGCCTATGGAGCAACCTGCTTCTGGGCGCCTTCGACCGTGCCAGTCGGTACAGGTGGTTGAAGCTTTTTCAGCATTGGATGCCAAGCTGAATTCCAAGGCTTTGAAGACTTCGTTCTTCACCAGGGTTGACACCTTTTTGCCTCCTGTGCGTTATCGTTCCTACGATTCCGCCAATCCGTCAGTCTGCCAGACTTTGACGGTTCTGGATCAGGACTCCACTTCCCTCGGGCTTTCCAAGCCCAAGTCTGCCGTCATTCCAATGACGACTCTGGAGTCCACGTTGGGCTTATCTAGAGAGATGCTTGGCATGCTTTCTCTCTCAGATCACGTCGTCTCAGCTTTGGCTGCTTATCTGCCTCCAGATAAGTTTGACGAGGTACAGGCTCCTTTGCGTGTGCTGTCCAAGGCGCTTATGCACCTTACTCACACGCATGCCTGTAACACGGCCAATTTGGAATTAGTTCGAAGGGACGCTGTGCTGGACACAGGACGATCCCTTCCCGAGGAGCAGCGTGCTACTCTTCGATCTGCTTCTTTGGCAGGTCCGCAACTTTTCCATGGCTCCGTGTCGACGGTCCGGGATGACGTCCTACGTCATTCCAAAGATCAGCTGCTGTTTCGTCAGCTTGATCAGCCTTCTCGGGGAGGCAAGGGCCGTTCCAAGCCTAACAAGTACCCTTCTGCTTCCTCTGTGAAGCAAAAGGCTGGTCCTTCTGCCGCCTCCTCTGCTTCTTACTCACGGGGTAAAGGTAGGGGTCGGCAGAATCGAGGGAAGTCTCAGGATTCTTCATTTAGCAGAGGAGGTGGTTTCTCCTCTCGCGGGCCTCGTCGGGGCTCGAAATGAAGGTCCTCACCTCGACTCGTCCCAGGTTGGAGGAAGGATAGCAGAGTTTGCAGACCATTGGACCGCCATCACATCCGATCCATGGGTGTTAGATGTTGTTCGGTCCGGGCTGCGCATATCCTTCCGACGGCACCCCACTCTGTCAAGGGTGCCTCTTCCAACCACAGTTCCTTCAGACGTTTTACGTCGGGAACTTTTGTCCACGGAGATTGCGAATCTCCTGGCAAAGGGGGCGATCGAGGTCGTCAAGAACGTTCAGTCAGTGGGTTTCTATTCCCGCCTGTTCTTGGTGCCGAAGAAGGACGGCCGACTCCGACCGGTTATCGATCTGAGCATCCTGAACCAGTCTATCATTGCTCCCAAGTTCAGCATGGAGACTTTCAGGTCGGTCCGCCATTCAATTCACCAGGGAGATTTCGCCGCCAGCATCGACCTGCGAGACGCTTACTTCCACGTTCCGATGCATCGGGCGTCACGGAAGTATCTCAGGTTCGCTTTTCTGGGGCGAGTTTACCAGTTCAAGGCCATGCCTTTCGGCCTCAACCTGGCTCCTTGGGCGTTCACCAGACTGATGTCGCATGTGATAGCGTTCCATCGCACACAGTCCAGGGTGACTACTTCGGCATATCTGGACGATATCCTCCAGAGGCATTCCAATGCTGCCTTACTGGAATCGGATGTCGCCACTCTGTTGAGCTTGCTCACGTCGCTAGGATTCAGAGTCAACGAGGAGAAGTCGGACCTGGTCCCTTCTCAGTCGTTTTGTCATCTGGGGATGTCTTTCCAAACCAAATTCAATTTGGTGGCTGTTCCCCAGGCCAAGGCTGTGATTCTCTCAGCTTTTGCTCTGACTCTGTCCCAGTCCAGGTCCGCGACCGCTCGGAGTTTTCTCCGGCTGATCGGTCTCTGCGGTTCGGTGACGGATCTCATTCCTCTAGGTCGGCTGCGTGTCAGACCTCTCCAACACTTTCTGCTCAGTCGTTGGAGACCGAATGTAGATTCTCTGGATCAGGTGCTTCCGTTTCCGGACTCTCTGTATCCTCACCTTCTTCCCTGGAGAGATGTTCAGTGGATTACGCAGGGTGTTCCGCTGGACTTACCCACGTCCGATCGCGTCCTGACGGCAGATGCCAGCGATCTCGGATGGGGTGCGACGTTGGATCCTCTCGGTCTTTCCCTACACGGGATGTGGGACCAGGATCAAGCAGCTCTACACATCAACCAGAAGGAGCTTCTTGCTCTTCTTCTGAGTTTCAGGCAGTGGATCCCTCACTTGTCGAATCGCCAGGTCCTTCTACTATCCGACAATTCGACAGTGGTTGCTTACATTCGGAACCAGGGCGGCACGCACTCGCTTCCGATGTACGAGTTAGCTCGGGATCTTTTACTGCTCGCTCAGGAGGTTCACGCCGGGGTGGTTGTTCGTCACATTCCCGGTCGTCTGAACGTCCTAGCCGACTCCCTGTCCCGACAGGGCAGGGTTATTTCCACCGAGTGGATGCTTCACAGGGCAGTGTTCCAGTCGCTTTGCGATCTCTGGGGACGTCCCCACATCGATCTCTTTGCGACTCGTTGGAACCATCAGGTGGACACTTTCGTGTCCCCGTGTCCAGATCCTCTGGCTTTTGCCGTGGACGCTCTGTCACTCGATTGGAACGGTCTAGTCGGCTACGCCTTCCCGCCGGTTCCGATTCTTCCTCAGGTTCTCGCCAAAATTCGAACCTGCAGTTGTCGAATCATTCTGATCGCTCCCCTGTCGCCTCAGCGGGTGTGGATCAATCAGCTCCGCTCGCTGATGGCGGCGGTTCCGGCACGTCTCCCGCTACGTCGCGACCTTCTTTGTCAAGGTCGCCCGAGGAGGTTTCACGTCGACCCGACTTCATTGTGCCTTCACGCATATCTTTTGTCAGGTCCTGTCTCCTCCGTAGAGGTTTTTCGAGACGAGCAGTGGAGTGCATTTCTTCTTCAAGGAGGCACTCCACTGGTTTAGCTTATGCAGCTAAATGGAAGGTCTTCTGTCGATGGTGTGCTGATCACTCTGTTGATTATGCCAATCCTTCGATTTCACAGATTGCGGAGTTTCTGGTATATCTGTTTGATTCTCGGGGTCTCCAGCCTGTTACCATCAAGGGTTACAGGTCTATGCTTTCAGAGACTTTTTCTTATGTGGGGAAGCGTCGTATCGGCACTAATCCTTACCTCTCCAAGCTTGTTCGGCACTTTTCTTTGAAAAGGCCTCGGACTTTGCAGCTTACTCCACGATGGAATCTTTCGTGGGTGCTGCTTTGCTTGGGGGGGGGGGGCGCCGTTCGAACCTTTATCCCAGGTGGATATGCAATTTCTCACATACAAGATGGCTTTTCTGATGGCATTTGCTTCGGCCAGACGGGTTAGTGAGCTTCACGCCCTCTCGGTTGACCCGGCCTTTTTTAGGAGTTCTCCCAACAGTGTTACTTTTACCACTGATTGCTCCTTTTTGGCTAAGAATCAGTTACCAGATACTACTCCTCCTCCTATCTGTATCAGGGCTCTTCCCTCTGTTGAGGGTACTCGCCCTTTGCTCTGTCCGGTCCGTGCTATTCGCATTTATCTTGATCGGACACGCTTCATACGGAAGGGCAGAAAACGGTTTTTTCTGTCTCTCATTCCGGGTCGACAGAAGATCTCTCCTCAATCCATTTCTCGATGGATTTGTCTTGCTATTCGTACGGCTTATAGTCGTTTAGCAGCTGGCGATTGTATTACCAATCGTATTTCTGCCCACGAGGTGCGGGCACTGTCTACCTCTTGGGCTTATTCTAACTCCGTCAAGTTGTCGGATGTTATGCAGGCAGCCTACTGGAGAAATGCTTCTACTTTCTCCACCTTTTATTTACGCCAGTTGCAGGAGCAGTCGGAGGACCTTTTTGCCTTGGGTCCTCTTTCTTCTGCTCAGGCTGTTGTCTGCCATAGCCATTAGGCTTCTTGAAGGTCAGTTTCAGCCTTGTGCTGTTACTGCCCCTTTTTTCTGTCTGTGTGTCACACAGGCTCATATGTCTCTTTTCATTGTCCTTTACCAATGATTGCGACATTATGGTTGATAAGCCTCGGGACCTCTTCCTTCTGCTTCACGGTTCCAGTGCACTAGGGTTATGTGGGGGTTGGTTATGCGATTCCCTCCAGCCTTTTGTCTATTCAGCCTGTAGTAAACAATTGTGAGTAGGTTGATAAGAAATCTAAATTTTATAGTAAATTTCCTTTCTTATTATACCTACCACAATTGTTTACATGGAGGCCCCCCGTCTTCTTTACGGGTAAAGAATCTTTCCTCCCCGCTGATCACATAACTCTAACGTTTACGGATTCAAAAAGAATGAGTCTTTAGAGACGGTATGCGCACTGGCAACGGAAGTCGTGGAGTTGTACTTGGGAGAGAGCGTCCCGTACTGGGTCTGCGCCGGTTGCACTCGACCCAGTTTTGGCTTATTTTTATTGGTGCTTTTGCACCACTTTTCTTTCCCAACTTGCTTGGGAAAGACAAAAATAGAGAGTATTTTATCCGAGTTAGGGACTTCCACTGTAGTGCAAGCCTGTAGTAAACAATTGTGGTAGGTATAATAAGAAAGGAAATTTACTATAAAATTTAGATATCTCCACATTGGGAGATACAATTTCTATCTTTCAGCAATTTCTTTGATAATCTATCGTTTAGCGTATATTAAAAAATAATAACATAAAAAAGATAAAAATGATTCTGTAATAATTCCTCTGCGCACTGTTATCAGTTTCAGTTGCTCATCTTTCTCATAATTCATCTAGGAATTTAACGAATTCACAATTGTTTGACGGAGCTCGGAGAGATAACCCCGAAACTTGGGCAAATTTTCTACTGTAAGGACAAGCTATTGAACATGTGGCTACCATAAACTTTTCAGCAGAATGTTAATTGTAGTTTCTTGTCACCTAGATGTATATACAGTACGTGGAGAATGGATTGTAACTAAAATCACCCACAGAGTGGAGTTATCACCCAAAGTATCTCTTTCAAATTCTGTATATATGGACAAAAAACACAAGCCATGGTTCCAGCCATGGTCCCGGAAGTCCATGGCTGGAACTTTGCTTGTGATGGTTATGCTTTGCAACAAATTTGCAATTATTGCTCAGGTGGAATCTCCACTCTGCAGGTGATTTAATGATAATACACTCTCCACGTACTGTATAGGCAATCATGATTGATTAGAAGCTAAAGGCATGGATTTTGTAGGGTATAACGCTGTAAGAATTGGATAAAACTGTTCTGACTTTTCAGACTTTGGAGTTATGGCCCTTATTTTAGCTCAACTTTGGCGAAGCCAAATTTGAGCTTATGCCATGGCCAGTCGTCCGTCTGTCCATCTGGCCGTCTGTCCGTCAACAGTTCAATACGGCTCGGGCTAGAGGCCGTATTTATGAACCGATCTTTACGAAACTTCTTGGGTACCTTTGTTATGACCGTGGGACCGTGGGTCCGGTCCGAGCTTCAAGATGGCTGCCAGCCACCAATTTGTACTGACGATGCAGAAATCTGTTTTTTGCACAGAACTTCCATATGAAAGCGCTGATTTGAATAATTTTTTGTATGAATGTTTAGTACCATGGGATACATCACATATAATACGGGTTTTTTTCTCGTACGTAAATTATGCAAATTAGACTAACTTTGATGTATTTAGTGTTACTTTCAGCACTGTCAGTGCAAATGCCAATACGGCTCGGGCTAGAGGCTGCATTTATGAACCGATCTTTACAAAACTTCTTGGGTACCTTTGGTATCACCGTGGGACGAGAACGAGTGTTTTTGGGTGCGGTCCAAAATTCAAGATGACCGCTGGCAGCCATTTTATTCAAAATTAGGGGCAATCAGATTTTTGCGCAGAACTTCCACATGAAAGCTCTGATTTGAATAATTTTTTGTGTGAATGTTTAGTACCATGGGATACATCACATATAATACAGGTTTTTTTCTCATGCAGAAATTATGCAAATTAGATGAACTTTGAATTTTTCAGTGCTACTTGCACACAGTAAGTACACATGTCAATATGGCTTGGGCTAGAGGCTGTATTTATCAACCGATCTTCACGAAACTTCTTGGGTACCTCTGCTATCACCTTGGGACGAGAACGAGTGTTTCTGAGTGCTGTCCAAAATTCAAGATGGCTGCCAGTTGCCATTTTGTACCGAAATTAGGTCTAATGAGTTTTTTGTACACAACTTCTATACGTCTCAGGCTAGAGTCCGTATTTATGAACCGATCTTTACGAAACGTCTTGGGTACCTTTGTTATCACCGTGGGATGAGAATGGGTGTTTTTGGGTGTGGTCTAAAATTCAAGATGGCCACCAGCAGCCATTTTGTACCAAAATTAGTGCAATCAGTCTTTTGTACAGAACTTCTGTATGAAAGTTCTGATTTGAATAGATTTTTGTATGAATGTTTAGTAAAATGGAATACATCACATACAGTACAGGTTTTTTTCTCGTGCAGAAATTATGCAAATTAGATGAGTTTTGATTTATTTAGTGCTACTTATACACTGTAAGTGCACATGTCAATATGGCTCGGGCTAGAGGCTGTATTTATCAACTGATCTTCACGAAACTTCTTGGGTACCTTTGTTATCACCTTGGGACGAGAACGAGTGTTTCTGAGTGTGGTCCAAAATTCAAGATGGCTGCCAGTGGCCATTTTGTACTGAAATTAGGTCCAATCAGTTTTTTTGTCACGACTTCTATACAGCTCGTATTTATGAACTGATCTTCACGAAACTTCTTGGGTACCTTTGTTTTCACCTTGGGACAGGAATGAGTGTGTTTTGGGGTGCCTTTGTTATCACTGTGCTATGAGAACAAATATTTTGGGGTTCAGTCAGACCCACTCTGGGACTCAAAAATTTCTTTTCTAGTTTAGCATCTGACTGTCACCCACCTTTACAATACTTTACCTATACATTTGTTACAGGCTACAGTCAGTATTTATGTACAGGCCGTTACAGTACTTTATATGTACCTTTGTTATCAGGTCATTACCTAGATGTTTGTCATTGCTGTGTCACATACTATACATGTACATGTCTTGACAAGTTGAGCTACAGTGTCATTGACACTTTCATTTACTGTTTTCAGCTCTTTAGCATGATACCTTGAACAAATATCAATGGATTCGTCAATATTTGGAATGTGAGACTTTCTTGATGGCTTTAATGATTTTGAAAACTGGTACGGTTTGGTCTTACTGAGCAGATTTATGGCCCTTAATTAGCTAATTTTTGTTGCCTGTTTTCAGCTCATTAGTGCAATAACTTAAGAACAAATGTCAATGGATTTGGTCATTATTTGGTATATGAGTCTTTCTTAATGTCTTGAACGTGTTTGAAAACCAGTGCAGTGTGGCCATACTAATGGCCCTTAATTAGTTAATTTTTGCCTTTTTTTGTCTTGTTAGCGCAATAAATTGAACAAATATCAATAGGTTTTATATTCTTATAAGGACAAGCAGGTGTTAAAAATCTCTACCCCCGCATCAGCGATGTGTAATCCTTGTATATTATACAGTTTGATATTGGCCTGGCAGCTGAAAACCTTTCTGGGTTTTTTTTCCAACGTGAATGTGATATTTCTCAATTTCATGTGAACTGTTTGTTATTATTAAACAGCTATCAATCTTTGAAGAGCTGGGGATTTTTACACAAGTTTGCTGACCAGCAAGGTCCAGTTGTTTTCTGATAAGCCGATAGGACTTCCTTTCAGACCACTGTAACATGTGAATTCACTTAAAAAGTGAACAGTTGGGGCCCCTGTTGAGAGGTTGTAAAATCAACCAGAGTGTGAAATGCAAAAATAGGATGTTAATTTCAATGTATAATTTTGTTACCCTTATTTTTTTCATAGTACAACCAGAACCAGCACCACCTGGTGTCAGACGATCTCAACGCACACGTGTACACACACTAGAATGGTATAAAAATGAAAGAGTTTTGTATGACAGAAGAAAATCAGGTTAGTGACTCTTTTTTTACCTGAGTCAATCAGATTTTAAAAGATCTTCTGTTAACTAGCAGGTTTCTTGCGTGGCCTTAATTTCTTGAATATTTATGGAATGAAAACAAAGTTGAGGTGCATATTCATAGCTATATGGTTTTATGGGAAATAGAACGTGAAGTTATAGTCTTGACCAGGACCTTCCATTTGTTACCCCTGTTCCTTCCCCCCTCCTCCCCCCCATGACCGGAGAGTCCTAATTTGCACTAATGAAGGCAGGGCATTGCAGTCCTTGAACTTGGCTATTATTGGGCCTTGAAAAATGCTGTAAATGTTGAAAAAGAGCCATGAATAGCCTTGAATTTTATCTGTCCTTCCCTACAGTAGTACTGAAATGTTTAACCGGAAAATCGGTTTGAAACCAGTTAGCTACCCAACTGATTAGAAAAACCGTCAACCGGTTATCCGAAATATCGATAGTGATCGTCATTCCACGTTTAAAACGTAGTAATTCTGCTGCTTCTCCTTTGTGATAGATTACACCTCAAAACCGCGTTGTATATATTGAGAAATAATCGACTTTGGCATTCAAGACTTCGTAAATGATCGTCAGTTTCCGTGAGTTATGAGTTATCGCAGAAACTATTCCGTAGTGTGTATACAAACGAACATTGTGAAGGGTTAAGATTTAATCTGTTTATGTGACAGAATTGTTAGATAAATGAATTATCATGATAATGTGCATGCTCGGTGATTTGTATCAGATTCTAGGTGGTGTCCAAAAATGGGATCACAACTCGCCGGCAAAGCCGGCTCATTGAGATCCCATTCTGGACACCACCTCCAATCTGATATAAATCACAGGACATGCACATTATCATGATAATCTGTATTTATCAGCCCTTGCCTGCCTTGACCCAGTTATGGCAGAATTATTGTTCAATTCTTCGTTTTCTTAACCCTTTACCTAACGTAACGGCCAAAACCGGCCAGCGCTATTCTCAAAAATCGCCAATTAATTTTCACTATATTTTTATACTGTACCAATGACCCAGACTTAGCTGGTGCTAACTCCACAAAAACCAGGGCCAAACACAAATTTTGCCCCCCAATCCCCAAAATTTGCATCCAAAACAAAAAGAAATCATGTCCTAAAGTGACGCAGTCGTCCCGAAATTGGCGCCAAATATCATTCTCTGTTTGGCCCTTCATCAGTCAACATCTCACTGATCTTTGTGCTTGTAAATCTCAGTTTAAAGGATGCCAGACACGTAATTCTTGGAGAAAATGTGATTCTAAGGAGGATAGAAGGAGGAGAGGAAAAAAGAAGTGGCAAAAAATAATCAGGGCTGTACTTAAAATTTTTTGTTGAAATTATGTTAAGTTGCCTATTTTCGAGGCATGGGCCTCTTGTTGTCATTCTTGCTAATTGTTGCACTGCTTATTCAGTGTTTCCTCTCCCCTATCCTTCTAAAGTCCCCCCTTGCAATTCTCCCATGCTTTTGGCATATTTTTGAGAAGTTTCATTTCTAAAAATTCCCTGGGAGAGTTGCTTGGTTACAGAATGTTTTCTGTTATTTTCCCCATAGTTACGTTTTCACCCATGGGTGTATAACGTTTGTGTTCTGCATCTTCCATCTGATGTTCTGCAGATTCTCCCCTGGGAGTCTCTGTTTTGCATCAGATAGAGTGTAATTGATGACTGATTCCGGGCCAGTTTTTTCAGTGCCTGGAGTCATGTTTTCTACTGTGTTTACACTGTTTGTTTTCATTGGCAACAGCCTTTTTTGAGGGGGGCTGTTTGCCTTTGTGGTAGTTTATCTCATTATAAGATACATTTATATTATCCGAAAGTGTCTCATTAATTATTTTATATAATTTTAAAATTTTTGACCACACTTTGCCATCGGATCCATCGGGGCTCAACGTTACTTTTCAGCAACTTGGGCTTCTCTGAAAAAATATTTTTTCAAAATTATTTTGTTTTGCAATTGTTTTTTCATTTTATTAATGGATCATGTTATTATGTATCTTTGTGTCAGGGGTTTTTGCGAGTAACTAGGACTTATTGTTGTTCTTTCACAATGAAGGGACTTTGTTCAAATTGTAATAGGAAGAAATCTTCCTCTGACTTTCATGATCATTGTATTAATTGTAGTCAGTGTTCTCGCATTAATCCCTGTCCTATATGTGAACATTGGGATGAGAAACATTGGAAACGTGTGTCACGATATGTTGTTTCTGGAGAAAGAGCGATGCCGGCTCTTTCTCCACAAGGTCACTCTACTCTCTCAGTTTCTATTTCAGAGGAACCAGAACAGGGTGATGTTTCCATGTTATCTTCTTCAAGTGTGCGTCCGTCGTCACAAATAAATACAGAGCTAGCGGCAAAAGTGCTCAAGGAGATTAGACAAATGTCGTCCGCTAGCTCGCCCGGTGTAGCGTCCATTCACCGAATGGTTCGGCAGCCGGGTTCGTCCGATGCGGTCCAAGAGGAAATTTTGGGTGATGCGAGCACTATAAAAATAATAGATGCACACCCAGTGACGGCGGAGAGGGAACGAGAACGGAGGAAGCCTTTTAGTCCGGTTCCTAGCTCGTCCAGGTCCAGCCGGGCCGCGAGCGAGAGAGGCCCCTCTCTCGTACAACAACATCTGGGACCAGATGTTGTGGTACAAAATGTGTCTTTAGCGGAGCATACGTCCGTCGCTCGGGACGCTCCGTTGTATAAGCAGTCCGCAGAGACTGTTAAGGCTTCCTCTTCTCGTCGGCGCACACGACCGCACCTTGGCTGCGTGACCTCCGATATTTTGCCAGCTTCGCCGATGAAGGATTCTTCGGCGACCAGGTCACACCATCCGGCAGCCAGGGATTCGAGACCGATGGACTCCGGACGTTCGCATAGGAAAAGTATGCGGGAGCCATCCGATGCGGAGCTGCCCTCGGCGAAGCAGCGAAAGACCGCTCCTCCGCAGGTCTCAACGTCGGACATTCTAGTGCAGATAGCACAGCTTATCGCAGCAGCCGACAGAAACGGTGTCGGATCGAGAATTATCCGACGGCGCTGGGTCGGTACGCTCCGCCGAAGCATCGGGGGCGGACGACCGGGAACATCGGGAGGTCCGACCGGATGGTGAAAGGGATACGGATGAATTGGAGCTATCCCTTTCGGAACAACATAAAGCTGCCGTGGACTTCATCCGGCACTTTCTTCCTCAAGTTGTTCCGTCGGGCCAGACTGCTGCGCTTCCGGACAGGAGAATTATAGCGTCATTGGACTCTGATTTTTTTGAGCGGTTCAGGGAGCGATGTCCAATAATGTTGCAAGAACATTTGAATTATTGAACGACGCTATTTTTAAACTTGCTTCCAGGACGGGGAAAGCAAGTTTCTTGTCCGCAAATACTCTCAACCTGCCTTTCATTAATGCAAGGAATAAATTCGACACGGCAGGTCAGGGTATACCGAGAGTTCCTCTGCGTATGGACGACGAGGCGGAAGACTTAGAGCTATCATTACCGTCGTCAGCTTCTATTCCAACCTCAGTGTTGGAAACAGCTATTGCGTCTAACAGAGCCAATTTAGATGCCTTATCTTACGCAGATCACCTTACTAAGGCGTTATCACTGCGTCTTCAAGGGGAAGAGTTTCAGGATATACAATCCTCCTTAAGACTTCTTTCAAGGGCAGTAGCTTATTCCACGTGTAACTCCGCCCTTTCAGTGGCAAATCTGGAGTTGGTTAGACGTGACGCAGCCCTGGCTACATCCACACTAGTGGATTCTAAGGTGAAGAACTCTCTTAGAGTCGCTTCGGTCTCAGGAGATCTTCTCTTTGACGGCAAGCTTTCCGCTATTTATGATAATATTAAAAAGAAAGCTAGTGATTCTCTGTTGTTTAGATCCGCTCCTAAAAGGTCGGATACAGCAGACACGAATAAGGCGGGCACTTCTGGGTCTTATGCGCCCAAGAGAGGTTCCTATAGAGGTTCCGGTGCGTCCTCTAGCTCTTATTCGAGAGACCGTCAGGATAGTGACTCTCGTTCGGGACGTCCTTCAGGCCGGGACAATCGGTCGGACGCCCCGAGGTCGACGAGGCGAGGTGCGGGTCGTGGAAGACGTGGTTTCTCCTACCGCAGGCCTCGCAGATCCAGGAGGTGATGGCTTAAACCTCTATCGCGTTCCGGTTGGCGGAAGGTTGTCGAGTTTTTCTCAAGAGTGGGCGTCGATTACGGACGACCCGTGGGTGAGAGGAGTGACTTCGGAAGGTCTAAAGATATCCTTCAAACGAAAGCCTCCATTAACTCGAAGTCCAAAGTGGACTCATCTTCCGTCAAATCCTCAGAAAAGAGACGCTCTGCTATCAGAGGTGCAGTCTCTTTTAATGAAGAACGCGGTAGAGGTCGTAGAAAACCAGGAATCGCTGGGATTCTACAGCCATCTGTTTCTGGTTCCGAAACCAGCGGCTCGTTCCGTCCAGTCATAGATTTGAGCTGGATAAACAAGCTGATCGTCGCTCCGAAGTTTTATATGGAGACGATTCGATCGGTCAGAGCGAGTATTCGGGTGAACGATTATGCAACGAGCATAGATCTCAAAGATGCGTACTTTCACGTCATGGTACATCCGACATTCCGAAAGTATCTACGCTTCGCAGTCCTAGGAGTGGTGTATCAGTTCCGGGCCATGTGCTTCGGATTGAATCTAGCACCCTGGGCTTTCACACGGGTAATGAACTCGGTAATGATCTACTTCCGAGCTCATTCGTCTGCGGTAACGTCGGCCTACCTGGACGACATTCTTCAGAGGTACGGCAACGAGTTAACGCTTCAGAACGATGTTCAGAATCTTCTTCTATTGCTCCGACGTCTCGGTTTCATAGTAAACGAGGAGAAGTCGGATCTGGTGCCGTCCAAGTCATTCACTCATCTGGGAATGAGCTTCGAGACGCACAACAATCTCGTTCGTCTGCCGTTAACCAGAGCGAAATTAGTCAGTTGTTACGCTCGCTATTGTCTGAATACAGACAAAGTCACGGCGAGAGAATTTATGAGACTGATAGGTCTGTGCGGAGCCGCCGCGGATCTCATTCCGATGGGACGGCTACGCACACGGCCTCTTCAAATTTTCCTGACTCAGAATTGGAGTGTGAAAATTCATTCGCTCGATGTAGACGTTCTCTTGTCAGATCAAGTGAAACAAGAGATTCAGACTTGGGCAAACATTCAGTGGTTAACTCAAGGAGTTCCGCTGCAGTTGCCGGATCCGAGTTTTACCATTATGACGGATGCCAGTCAAACAGGTTGGGGTGCATCATTAATCCCAACGGATTCGAGATGCCAGGGTCTTTGGGATCCGCAATTCCTGTGCAAGCACATAAACATCAAGGAAATGATGTCAATTTGGCTTGCATTACGTCACTGGATGGACATTATTCACGATGCTCATGTCCAAATCCTATCCGACAATACGACAGTAGTGGCGTATATACGGAATCAGGGAGGCACTCATTCAGTTCCGTTGTTCAATCTAACGGAAAGAATCCTTCTGTTTGCGCTAGAACATCACGTTCTTCTTTCGGTCCGTCACATACCGGGTCGTCTGAATGTGCTAGCAGACTCCCTTTCACGAAAGGGTCGCTTGTTGCCGTCGGAGTGGACTCTCAACAAACAAGTATTCAATCAGATTTGCTACCAATGGGAACGGCCAATGATAGACTTATTTGCGACACATCTCAACAATCAGTTGCAGACGTATGTGTCCCCGTGTCCGGATCCAAGAGCATTTGCAGTAGACGCTCTGTCGATCCCTTGGGACGGAATGATAGGATATGCGTATCCTCCAGCGCCGTTAATTCAACAAGTATTGCTAAAGATAAAACAATCTCAATGCAAGATTCTGTTGGTAGCATCTCTGTCGCCACAGAGACCGTGGATAAATCTACTCAGGTGTCTGTTGTGGGACCTACCGCGGAAGCTTCCTCCACGAGAGGATCTTCTTTGGCAGGGGAAATCGCGCCAACTCCATCACAACCCGCAAGGTCTCAACCTTCACGTTTTTCCGTTGTGCGGTCCTTCTTGCATGGCAAGCACTTTACAGGACGAGCAGTGGACGCGATTTCTAACTGTAGGAGGACCTCCTCTTCGCTAAACTATGCGGCTAAGTGGAAGGTTTTCCGTCGTTGGTGTAGGGATCATTCTGTAGATATATTTGATCCCTCTATACCAGACATTGCTAACTTTCTAGTATACTTGTTTGACGAAATCAAACTGCAGCCTGTTACTATAAAGGGTTATAGATCTATGTTATCTGATACCTATGCACATCATGATAGTTTACAAATTGGATCTAATGTCTCTTTATCGAAATTGGTTAGAAACTTTTCGATAAATAGACCCAGAACTCTTAGATTAATTCCTAAGTGGAATTTAGCTTGGGTTCTCCTTAAATTGAAGGAAAAGCCATTTGAACCTCTTGGGACAGTAGATTTCAAATTCTTATCTTATAAGACAGCTTTTCTCTTAGCTTTCTCTTCTGCCAGAAGAGTCAGTGAGCTTCATGCACTATCGGTGGATGATTCTCATTATCGTAGTGTTGGGAACACTATCACCTTCACTACTAATGTCGGTTTTTTAGCTAAGAATCAGGCTCCTAATAAATATCCGGAACCTATTGTTATTAAGGCTCTTCCGTCTTCAGACGGGCGTATGCCTTTACTCTGTCCTGTTAGAGCTCTACGTATCTATAAACAGAGATCTCAGTTCATCAGAAAGGGACGGAAACGTTTCTTTCTGTCTTTGATGCCTAATAGAAAGGACATTTCAGTCCATTCTATTGCTAGATGGATTCAGTTAACTATCCGTACTGCGTATGAAGATTTATCTTCTTCTCAGCAGTCTGTGCTTAAGATTTCTGCTCATGAAGTAAGAGCTCTTTCTACTTCCTGGGCTTATGCTAATAGTGTTGCTATTACAGATTTAATGAAGGCTGCTTATTGGTCTCAGCCTTCCACATTTACTAATTTTTATCTCAGAAATATTGAGTCCATTTCTGGAGACCTGCATTGTTTAGGTCCGTTATCTGTTGCTCAGAATGTCGTCCACTAAACAGTTGCAACTATAGTTATGCAGGCTTTCTGTTCCGGCAGTGACTCCGTCCGACTGCCCTCTTCGCTCTGGGCTATTTGACCCAGGGCAAGGGGAAGGGGGGGGGGGGGGGGGGGGGGGGGGGGGGCGGGTGTTCCCTTAGGTCACCTGCTTTATAGTGAAAAGCAAGGGAATGCCTCCTCCAAGACAGTATTTCTGAGTCGCTTCCGGGATGGTTTTAAAGTGTAATATTAATGTTTAATTTCATTCATGTCTTATTTTTAAAGTGTAGCTCGGTGTGAAGCATTTGTATATGTCAAGTGTCAAACGGGCTTTAATATACAATACTCGGACACTTTTAAATGATTATAAAGAGTCTCAATTCTCTGGACTACTTTATTTATTGGCTTGCTTTAAAAATAATTAGTATAAGGGTTATACTGGATGTTAATAGAGAACATGAATGTTATTGTGCTCAATTATTAAGGGTAGTGTATCTTTCTAATTTAAATATTAAATAAGAAAGATACATGTAAAGCCTAATACTCCTTTTCTCCTTAAGGGGTTACCTCTTTATTTTATAATTGAGCTTATTGGATTTTCCTCTATGTCCTAGGCCCTCCAGCCTGTTTACTATTCAGCTAAGTCTGGGTCATTGGTACAGTATAAAAATGTTAAAAAATTTATAGTAATTTATATATTTTTTATACTTACCAATGACCCAGACGGGGATGGCCCTCCCTGAGTTGGGAACTCTTGCCTCCCCGCTGAGTACATAGCGCTGACCAGGCACTGCCAGTAAGAATGATATTTGGCGCCAATTTCGGGACGACTGCGTCACTGCGCATGCGCAGTAGAGTCGTACTATGGAGGTCCTTTAGGACATGATTTCTTTTTGTTTTGGATGCAAATTTTGGGGATTGGGGGGCAAAATTTGTGTTTGGCCCTGGTTTTTGTGGAGTTAGCACCAGCTAAGTCTGGGTCATTGGTAAGTATAAAAAATATATAAATTACTATAAATTTTTTAACTTTTTTCATTTTTTGTCTCAAAAACATAGGTTATGACCCCTCGTTGGAACGAGCTCAACGAGCTCGTTCCAACGAGGGGTCATAACCTATGTTTTTGAGACAAAAAATGAAAAAAATTAGTTATTCAAGAATTATTTTTGCAAGTGTCGTCTGCTTTTCATGTTAGGTAAAGGGTTAATTAAAATCACAGGTAATGTTTTGTGAAATAATCTTGACTTGATAAGGTTCCACATTGCGATACCATCTCACCCATCCTAAAAGGGAAGAAATATTCAAATATTATTCAAATACAGTGGAATCCTGTTAATTGAATAGCCACCTTGCCAATAGAAATTATTCAATTAACAGGAGTATTCAATTAACAGGGATTGTGTCACTTTCCTGTATTCTGGAGATAAACTTAGCATTTATTCTACTATATCTTGTTTGACAGAGCTCCATGAGCTCTGTCAAACAAGATATAATAGATTAAATGTCTCTATTGGATGAATTGAGGCCAAATAGGTCCATCAACAAATAAAAACTGGGGAGGATCAGGGTCATTTCTTGACAGGTTTCAAGATTTTTTATTCAATTAACAGGAGTTTACTCTAATACCTAGATTCAGTTAACAGGTCAAATTTGTACTGGAGATATGGGAAATGGTTTTGTGTTTGGAATTTATGTTCAATTAACAGATATTCAATTAAGTGGGCTTCACTGTAGTTTGAACAAATATTTGAATGCCCAAATCTGCTATTCTTTTCAGTGCTTTTTTTAATCTTTTTTGGAAAGTGATCAGAACTGAAGTGTTCGTTAGTTTACACTTAGCAGATATTTTTTTTCCTTTTTATAAAGATCACTTCCCTTGATATATAGTAACAACACGACATTTGTAAATTGCATAGAAATGTTTGTTAATTTCTGTATAAAAACTAGACTGTTTTAAAATTATTTATTCTGATCATTTTTATCTTATAGGTTTATCTGTATCAGCAATACAGCCATCTAGGGAAAAGTTCTATATTGCACAGGAAAAATTCAAGAAGCCTCTAAAAAAGAAGAAAAAGAAACGTGAATATTTTATATTCATCATTATATTCAAACCTTGTAATTACAAAGTTTTGTATGAAGCAGTTATTCCCACATTTTCAAAAATGCAGTGATATTGTGATGATCTATGTCCGTATGTCCGTACGTTCCTTTTTTTTTAGCTATAATTTTGAAACTTACCATACTTAAGAAGTATGGTATAGAGATGACAAAAATAGGTTTAGTTTGAATTTTTGAAACCAGGTGGTGCTAGTGGCACCACTTAAAGAAAAAAGACTGAGCTAAAATACTGCTTTCAGATGAAAGGCTCCTAGGATATGTAATTTTGATTGTTTAAAGTGTATTTATATGTTCGGGTAGGATCCCTCAATGTGAATAAAGAGTTCGGATTTTTTTTTCATCCCCATGTGGTGTCTGTTGCTCCACTTTTGTTATTAGAGAATCGGTTTCCCGTGAAAGGCTCCTAGGGGTTTCAATTCAAAACGTTGAAAGTGTGTGTTCATAATTTTGGTGGGTGTCTAGATGTGCATAAAGGTTTCATATTTTTTATTTGACCCCATGTGGCACCCGTAGTGCCACTTTTGTCGTTAGAGAATCAGTTTCTGGCAAAAGGCTCCTAATGGTTTTAATTCGAAAGTGTGTGTTCATAAGTTCTGGGAGGGTCTCTGGATGTGCATAAAGGTTTCGGATATTTTTATACTGTACCAATGACCCAGACATAGCTGGTGCTAACTCTTAAAATATAGGGCCAAACACAAATTTTGCCCCCCAATCCCCAAAATTTGCATCTAAAACCAAAGAAAACATGTCCTGAATGGCCCTCCACACTTCACCTCTACTGCGCATGCGCAGTGTCAAGGACGTTCCGAAATTGGCGCCATTAATCATTCTAAGTTTGGCCCTTCATCAGTTAACATCTGACTGATCTTTGTGCTTGTAAATCTCAGTTTAAATGATGCCAGACACATAAATATTAGTGAAATGGTGATTCTAAGGAGGATAGAGAAGGAGGAGAGGAAAAATGTGTGACAGAATATTATCAGGGCTGTAACTTAAAATTTTTTAATGAAATTATGTTAAGTTACCTATTTTCGAGGCAGCAGCCATTTTGTTGTCATTCTGTTTATTTAGTTACACTGATTTTTCAGTGTTTTCCTCTCTCCCTGTCCTTTAAGTCCCCCCTTGCTATTCTCCCATGCTTTTGGCATAGTTTTTGTAATTATTATTACTAAATTTTCTTGGGAGTTTTAGCTGAATAACAGAATGAATTCTGTTCTTTTCCCCATGTTTACGTCTTCACCTACGGGTGGTTAGGCGTTGTGTTCTGCATCTACCATCTGATGTTCTGCAGTTTCTTCCCTGGAAGTCTCTGTTTTGCATCAGATAGTGTATTTTTGGTAACTGATTCCGGGCCTGGGTGCCTGGAGTCTTATTTTAGTGTTTTTACATTCATTGTTTACATTTACAACAGCCCTCTGTGTGAGGGGGGGATTTCTTGAAAATAATATCTTGATGTTATTTTAATCATAACTAGATACATTATTATTGTTCGTAAGTGTTGAATAAATTGTTTAAAATATTTTTAAAATTTTTGTCCACACTTAGGCTTGGGATCCATTGGGGCTCAACGTTACTTTTCAGAAACTTGGGCTGTTCTGAAAAAATATTTTTTCAAAATATTTTGATTTCAATTATTTTTTCTATATTAATGGATCATATTATTATTATGTATTTTGATTGCCAGGGGTTGGTGCGAGTACCAGGACTTGTTTTCTTTTCACATTGAAAGGATTTTGATCAATTGTAATAAGAGGAAGTCTTCCTCTGACTTTTATAATCATTCTATATGTGGTCAGTGTACTCGCATTAACTCCTGTTCTGTATCGTATGATTTCGATGACAATATGGGAAGCGTATGTCACGGTATGTTAGTGGGGAATTGGACACTCCGGTCCTTTCCCCGCAGGGTCACTCTACTTTATCAATTTCTATTTCAGACGATCAAGATTAGGGTGATGTATCTGTGATGTCTTCCAACAGTGTGCCTCCGTCGTCACAATTAATGAAGGGCTAGCGGAAAAGTGCTCATGTAAATACGCCAATTGCCTAAGAGGACCCTAGTAGGTTCGACGGCCTTTGACGTCCGCTAGCTCGCCCGGTGTAGCCGGGTTCGTCTGTTGCGGTCTAGAAGGAGTTTTGGGGTGTTGCGAGCACTATAAATCAACCAAATGCACACCCAGTGACGGCGGATTAGAGGGAGAACGGAGGAAGCCTTTTAGTCCGGTTCATAGCTCGTTCTGGTCCATCCGGACGGCGAGCGAGAGAGGCCCCTCTCTCGTACAGCAACATCTGGCCCCAGATGTTGTGGTACAAAATGTTCGCATTCGGAGCATACGTCCGTCGCTCGGGACGCTCCGACATATAGTCAGTCCGGAGTAGACTGTCAATAAGGCTTCCTCATTCTCATGGTAGCGCACACGACCGCTCTTGGCTACGTGATCTCGGATATCCAGTCAGCTTCGCCAGTCAGAGAATCATCGGCGACCAGGTCACACCATCCGGTAGCCAGGGATATGAGGCCTGCAGACTCCGGACGTTCGCATAGGAAGGGTGCGGGAGTCAACGTACACGGAGCTTCTGGCGGCAATGCATCGTAAGACCGCTACTGTACAGGCCTCGGGAACGGACGTGCTTTCCTAAATAGCACAGTTTATCGCAGCATCCCAGCATCAACTGAATCTGTCGTATATTTTTTATCCGACGATGCTGGGTCGGGACGCTCCGCGGAAGCGGGTACGGACGTCCGAAAATTTCATCCGGTCCGACGGGATACCGAAAGGGATTTGGAGGATTTCGAGCTTTCCCTTTCGGAACAACATATGCTGTTGTGTATGTCATCTGACTTGATCTTCTACAGCTTCTTTCGTCGGACCAGAATGCTGCGATGCCGGATAAGAAACTGATAGCGTCGGTGGACTTAGAAATTTTTGGTTCGGTTCAGGGACATCGTCCCTCAGTTCCGACATAGTCCAATAATGTCACACAACTTTCGAATTATTGAACGACGCTATATATATTATTATTATATGCTTGCTATAACCAAGCATTTCTGGTTTCTTGTTCGCAAAGTTACGGAGATGTCTTTCAAAAGTGTGCCTCTGTCGTCATAGTTAATGAAGAGCTAGCGGCAATAAGTGCTCATGGAATATGTCTATCGCCTAAGAGATCCCTTGTAGGATCGACGGAGTGACATTCGCTAGCTCACCCGGTGTAGCGTGCATTCATCGAATGGTTCGGCTGCCGGGTTCGTCCGTTGCGGTCTAGGAAGGAGATTTGGGTGATGCGAGCACTATAATTACTTTAGTACTCACCCAGTGACGGCAGTTTGAGGACAGATCGGAGGAAGCCTGTTAGTCCGGTTCCTGGCTTGTCCAGGTCTGTCCGGGCTGTGAGCGAGAGAGGTCCCTCTCTCGTCCAACAACATAGGGGACCGCATGTTGTGGTTCAGATATTTTACATTCGGAGCATATGTCTGTCGGTCGGGACGCTCCGTTATATTGACAGCCCGAGAGACTGTCGATAATGCTTCCTCATCCTCACAGCAGGGCACACGACCGCACATTGGCTACGTGACCTCGAGTATCCGATCAGTTTCGTCATTCAGTGATTCCACGGCGAATAGGTCACGCCATCCGGTAGCCAAGGGACACGAGGCCTATACACTCCGTTCGCTCGCATATTGGTAGTATGCACGGGGTAACGATCATGGAGCTTCCAGCGGCAATGCATTGTAGGACCGCTTCTCCTCAGGCCTCAGTGACGGACGTGCTATCCGAGTTAGCACAGTTGTTTCGCAGCATCCCAGCAATCGACAGTTTCTTACTCGAATCAGGAATTATCTGACGGCGCTGGGTCGGTGCGGTCCGCGGTTGCATCAGGTACGGACGACCGAACGCTTTATAGGGTCCGACAGGATGGCGAAAGGGATTCGAAAGATTTCGAGTTTTCCCTTTCGTAGCATCGGAAGCTGCCATTCATATCTTCTGGCATTATCTTCCAGTGATTGTTATTTCGGATTACTTTGCTGCGATGTTGGATAAGAGACTTATAGCGTCATTGGACACAGAATTTTGGATCGGTTCAGGGACATTGTCCCTGACTTAGCGACGCAGTCCAATAATGTCATTACAACATGTGTTTTATTTTTCGACGCTATATATGCATAAAGCCTGCTACCAAGCATGATAGTTTAGTTTCTTGTCCGCGTTGCTCATTTCTGCCGTTTTATCATTTATACGAATAATTTATTTTGGCAGAGCAGGGCATACCGAGAGTTCATATGCGTCTAGATGGCGTGGTTATAGACTGGAAATATTCTTTTTCGCCGTCTATGTCTTTTCCAACCACAATGTTGGAAATGACAATGATGTCTAGTAGACTTAACTTAGACGCTTTATCATACGTAATCCACCTTACTGAGGCATTATCATTACGTCTTCAAGAAAAGATTTACGGGATATTATTCTCAATGTGATTTCTTTTGAGGGCAGTAGTTTGTTCACGTATAACTCCGCCCTTCAGTGGCTGATTGGAGTTGGTTACACGTGACGCAGCCCTAGCTACATCCACGCGCGTGGATAGTAAGGTGAAGAACTCTCTCAGAGTTGCTTCGTTCTCGGAGAAGCCTCTCTTCGACGGCAACTTTTCAGCAATCCATGAATTGCTCGATATACACGTTCTCTTGTCTATCTAGTGTTACAAAAGATTCAGACTGGGGCAAACATTCGGTGGTTGACTCAGAGAGTGCCACTGCAGTTGCCGGATCCGAGTGTTATAGTTATGACGGTTGCCAGTCAAACAGATTGGGATATAATATTGATCCCAACGGATTCGAAGTGCCAGGGTCTTTGGGTTCCGCAGTCTCTAAGCAAACAATTATCTTCCGCGGAATAATGTTTTTTAGGCTTGCTTTATGTCATTGCATGAACATTATTCAGAAACGCTTGTCCAATCCTGTCCGTTAATTCGACAGTAGTGGCGTATCTCCGGAACCAGGGAGGCACTCATTCGTTTCCGTTATTCAATTTAATGGAAAGAATCCGTCTGTTGGTTATAGTACACCAAGTTCTGTTTCGGTCCGTCATATTCCGGGTTGTCTGATTGTTTTACCGGACTCCCGTTCACTTAGGGGTCGCTTGTTGCCGTCAGAATGGACTCTCAACAAACAAGTATTCAATCAGATTTGCTACCTATGGGAGCGCCCAATGATGATTTATTTACGACACAGCTTGCTAATCAATTGCAGACGTATGTGTTGGCTTGTCCGGATCTCTGAGCTAATGTTGTTAACGCTCTATTGATCTAATAGGACGGAATGATAGGATACGCGTATCCTCCGGCGCTGTTGTTTCTGCAGGTATTGCTAAGATAAACAACCACAATACATTTCTGTTGATAGCATCTCTATCTTCACAGTGACCGTGGGTAATTTACTCTGATGTCTACTGTGGGACTTAACGCGAAATCTTCCTCAATGAGAGGATCTTTTTTCGCTGGGTAAATCGTGTCATCTTTTTCACAACCCGCAAGGTCGCAACCTTCACCTATTCCGTTGTGTGGTCCGTATTGCATTGTAAGCATTGTACTGGACGAGCTTTGGACGCGATTTCTTACTATAGGAGATCCTCTTCTTCGCTATTCTATGTGGCTAAAGTGGAGGCTCTTCCGTCGTTGGTGTAGGGATCACTATGTTCATATTGTTGATCCCTCCATACTACTCATTGCAACTTTTTAGTATACTTGTTTGACAAGATCTACTGCAGCCTGTTATTATTAAGGTTATAGGTTTATGTTACCTCATACCTATGCACTCTATGATAGTTTACAATTGAGTCTTATGTCTCTTTATCTAAGTCAGTTAGTAACTTTTTTGATAAATAGACTTAGAATCTTTAGATTAAATTCCTATATGGAATTTAACTTCGGTTCTTATTTAGCTTAGTAATCATTTGAGCCTCTGGAAACAGTACTTTTCAAATTCTGACCTTTTAGACAGTAATTCTGTTGGCTTCTCTTTTACTGAAGAGTCAGTGAGTTTCATGCACTATCGATGGATGATTTTCACTTTCGTAGTTTCGGAATCACTACTTCCTTTACTATTTAGGTTGGATTTTTGCATAAGAGTTAGGCTCCTAATATCCGGAACCTATTGTTATTAAGGTCCTTCCGTCTTCGTACGGGCATAGGCCTTTACTCTGTCCGATTAGAGTTTATGTATTTATAAACAGATATCTGTTTATTACTACGGGCGTAAGCTTCTTCTGTCTTTGATGCCTAATAGAAGGACGTTACGCTCCATTCTATTGCTAATGGATTCATTTAACTATCGGTACTGCTTATGGTATATCATTGACTCAGCAGTTGTGCTTAAGATTTCGGCTCATGAAGTAAGAGTTCTTCTACATCTTGGGCTTACATTAATAGTGTCGCTATTATAGATTTTTGAAGGCTGCTCATTGCGCTCAGCCATCCACATTCATGAATTTTTATCTCAGAAATATCGAGTCCATTTCTGGAGGCCTCTATTGTTAGGTCCATTATCTACTGCTCAGAATGTTATTCACTTAACAGTTGCTACTATAGCTAGGTAGGCTGTCTGTTTCGGCAGTGACTCCGTTCTGCTGCCCTCTTCGCTCTGGGCTATTTGACCCAGGGCAAGAAAAGGGGGGGATGGGGGGGGGGAGGGTGTTCCCTTGGGTCACCTGTTTTACTATGAAAACAAGGGGATACCTCCTCCGGAGTTAGTTATTCTGAGCTGTTATTGGGATGGTTGTTTAGTGAGAAGTTTATGTTTTAAAAATTCATTCAAGTCTTAGTTTTTAAAGTATAGCTTTTGAATATAGCACGTGTCAACGGACATGATTATGCAATCCTCAGACACTTTTAAGGAGTATAAGAGTCTCTATTCTCTAGACTTACTTTATTTATTGGCTTACTTTAAAAATTATTAGTATAAAGATTATATTGGATATTAATAGAGTTCATGGATGTATGATGCTCAATTTTGGAAGGTGTTGTATCTTTCTAATTTATCATAAATAAGAAAGATACATGTAAGGCCTATTACTTCTTTTTCCCTAGAGGGGATGACTCTATTTTATATTATTGAGCGTATTCCATCTTGCTCTATGTCCTTGGCCCTCCAGCCTTTTTACTATTCAGCTATGTCTGGGTCATTGGTACAGTATAAAAATGTTAAAAAATTTATAGTAATTTATATATTTTTTATACTTACCAATGACCCAGACGGGGATGGCCCTCCCAGGAGTTGGGAACTCTTGCCTCCCCACTGAGTACATAGCGCTTACCAGGCACTGGTTATTAGAATGATTAATGGCGCCAATTTCGGAACGTCCTTGACACTGCGCATGTGCAGTAGAGGTGAAGTGTGGAGGGCCATTCAGGACATGTTTTCTTTGGTTTTAGATGCAAATTTTGGGGATTGGGGGGCAAAATTTGTGTTTGGCCCTATATTTTAAGAGTTAGCACCAGCTATGTCTGGGTCATTGGTAAGTATAAAAAATATAGAAATTACTATAAATTTTTTAACTTTTGTTTCGACCTCCTGTGTCGCCTTCATGTGACACCCATGGCGCCACTTTTGTCATTAGAGAATTAGTTCCTGCGAAAGGCTCCTGGGGGTTTAAATTTGAAATGTTGAAAGTGTGTTCATATGTTCTGGTCGGGTCCCCAGATATGCATAAAGGTTTCAGATTTTTGATTTGCCCAAATGTGGCTCCCGTAGCTCATCTTTTGGCGTTAGAGAATCGGTTTAATATGCATTTAGGTTTCAGATTTTTTATTCAGCTCCATGTGGCTGCTGTAGCACCAGCTTTTTCTTTAGAAAATTGGTTTCCAGTGAAAGGCTCCTAGGGGTTTTAATTTTAAATGTTGAAAGTGCGGTTCATTTGTTCTGGTAGGGTGTCTAGAAGGGCATAAAGGTTTTGGATTTTTGATTCGGCCCCATGTGGTTCCTGTAGCATCACTTTTGTCATCAGATAATTCAGTTTCCAGAGAAAGGCTCCAAGGGACTTTAACTTGAAATGTTGCACATGTGTTCATATGTTAAGGTAGGGTCTCGATTGCATAAAAGTTTTGGATTTTTTTTATTTGGCCTGCAGTGCCACTTTTGTCATTGGTGAATCAGTTTCCAGAGAAAGGCTCCTAGGGTTTTTAGCTCACCGAAGGGAGCTAAATTTATCACTTGCCATCCGTCGTCGTCCGTCCGGCGTCGTGAACATTTTTCAAACGACTTCTCTTCTGAAACGGCTAGGTCGATTTGCTCGAAACTTGGTATGGATGTTCATTACTGTATGTCAATTCAAGTTCGTTCAAATGAAATGGCCACGTCTCTTGGGGCCTCTGTATGGGGCATAACTCTGATAGCACCGTATGAATTATAGAAAAATTATTAAAAAATCTTCTTCTCCAGAACCAGTTGGCAGAATTTTTTGATACTTGGTATGCAGCATCTTGGTATGGGTCTGATTCAAGTTTGTTCAAATCGGCCTCCTGGATTCACATTTGGGCTCACTATAGAAGCCCGAATTCGAACTTAGTGCATTTCAGGCAAATTTCTTAAAAAGTCTTCTTCTCCAGATCCAGCAGGCAGAATCTTTTGATATGTGGTATGCAACATTGTGGGGGGGGATCTGATTCAAGTTTGTTCAAACCGGTCCCCTGGGTTCATATTTGGGCTCAGTATAGGAGCCCAATTTGAACTTAGTGCATTTCAGGCAAATTTCTTTAAAAATCTTCTTAAGATCCAGCAGGCAGAATCTTTTGATATTGGGGATGCAGCATTCTTAGGGGGGTGAGATTCATGTTTGTTCAAGCCAAGTCCCTGGATTCATATTTGGGCTCACTGTGGGAGCCCGAATGATAACTTAGTTCAAAATGAGGAATTTTCTTCAAAAGTCTTCTTCAGATCCAGCAGATGAATGCTTTTGATATTTGGTATGCAACATCCTTAGGGGGGGGGGGGTAAGATTCAAGTTTGTTCAAGCCATGACCCTAGGTCCATAAAATTTGTCTCTCATGACTTCATTCCTTTGTAGTGTTGATGAACCACCACTTTGGCCTGTGAGCGATTAAGGCTCCTTGGGGCCTCTTGTTGATTCAAACCATTGAAAGTATGTTCAGATGTTCTGGTAAGGTGTCTAGATGTGCAGAAAGGTTTTGGATTTTTGATTCAGCCACATGTGGCGCCACTTTTGTCATGTGAATTGATTTGTGACCATCCTGATGGCAAACTGAAGATGCGAGGATACTCCTTAAGTGTGCTTTTCACACAAATGGCACCATTCTAGTTATAATTGGCAGAATCTTTCTTGACAGAAGATTATTGTTTTATACTAACATCTTTGTTATTCAAATTATCAATTAAAAAGTGTTGAATATTAATTAACATTTTGCCTAACGAATAGATCACATCCACCCAAGTAATTTACAAATTGAATAGTTGAAAAAAAAATTTCTACAAAACCATATCATGTGACCCCTCTTTGGAACAAGCTTGTCATGCTCGTTTCAGTGAGGGATCACATGATATGATTTTGTTGAAATTTTTAAAAATAAAAAAAAAATATTATTCAAAATATAATATTTAAAATATCTTTTAATATTGTCTGCATTTGGGCAGGCTTGGCAATTTCAGGAGAGCGATTTTTTAGCTCTCCTTACTGCCCTCCAGAAAGAATTAAGGAGAGCGAAAAATTGCCCTCCTAAATATTTTGGTCTGGGATGATTGAGATTACATGTATTATGCTCACATTAAATGTTTGTTGTAAAGCAAAATGCAATTTAACTTCAAAGTCACATAACATCACATAATTTCATTTTGAAAGTGGTTTAGTGGTAAAAGGTAATGTCTGCAACTGCGTTTGGGTATGTACAAAGTACATACCCAAACACAGTTGCAATCATTTGAAGCAAAATGGGTCACAGCAATATTTTTTTTTTCTGTCAGTTTCAACAACTGACGTCACAGTTTGAAGGGTAATTATTCAAATATTGACACTATAATATATTACCATTACTACTATCCTGTCACTTGAAGCATATGCACCAGGATGTGACTTTAGATTCAAGCAGACCTGTTGTCCAAAAAGTCATATGCCTACCACCACCACCACCTTCAACCAATCCATCCCCCAACTTCGGCACACACACAGGTCTTGTCAAGTGTGTGTTCGGTTGTTGAGTGAGACATCTAGATGTCTAAGAGATTTTGCTTTACCTAAGTAAAACTAATAAAATCGCTGATGTAATAGTCTGTTGGTTTCAGTTTCAATGAGATTGTTCAACTGGATACTTAAAATGTTGTGCAAAGCTAATTGCTCTCCTAAGCTGATTGAGGAGAGCGATTTTTAGCCCTCCTGCATTTTTCAGAATGCCAGGCCTGTTTGGGTAAAGGGTTTAAAATGTTATGTGGTGATTGCCTTCATTAAATTTTAATTTTAAAGCAGCTTTGCTTTATTAACCCTTGAAGGCCTATTTCCAACTTTTACTACCTCAGAACAGAATCCCTTAACATACCATCATGAGTAGGTTCTGCTGACAATAGACAAATTACATAGGCAGTAGAGCTGTAGGTTTTTAAATTTCTTGTTCGGTTTCGGTTTTGATTTTTCAGGTGGAATAAAACCTCGGTTCGGTTCGGTTTTCGGTTTGTTCATGAGGCCAAATAAAATTCAATAAAACTCATTCTTATGTCCGGAGTCATAACTGAATGGCAGTGAAATTGAGTGAAACTCAATGAATGCCCGAAATAAGCTATAATACATGAAGACTCAGGAAGGCCAATATAATAATTACCTAAATATACAGAACTTTTATTGTGCTTGGCCATTTTTCGAGGTCTGACACCTACACGCAACTTGAGGAAAGCTGCAAACACAACGAAACTGAAATGTCGGTAATTCTCAGATTCAATGTAGCCTTCCCAGAGTAGTGAGAGTACCCAGACACTGCCATACTCTCACTACTCTGGGATGGCTACATTCTGTGAATTTCTGCAGCAAGAGAGTATTTAATAAAAAACAAAAAACCTTAGATTACGGGATGTCGACGGTTTCGGTTTCGGTTTTTAAAAAAAAACTAAAACCTCGGTTTGGTCTCCGTTAACCTACAGCTCTAATAGGCAGTGGTTTCTAGACAAGTCTTGGCTGTCTGTTCAGGCAGCCAAGACTTGACTAGAAATCACTATTCAGCCACTGGGTGTGTACAGACTGTAGTCAGGTGTGAATTCAGGATAATTGTCCAGGCCCTTAAGCTCACCTGACGGAAAGTAAAGTAAAGCTGTAATCAACAACTTTTGTATATTGTCTCAAGAAGTGATATTCAAGGAGTCGTCTCCAAACAATAAAGAACAGAATGCTGTCCCTTGTCTTTTATCTTGCGAGATGGATTGAAAATAAAAGCCAATGACAAAATATATATTTCTTTCAAAGTAGAATACTGAGGCCCCACTAAGTAGATCTTCTGTTTCTCAGGCCATTTTTTGTAAAATTTTATGTGGGTGATTACTAATTGTGTTTGTATCTTTCTTGTTTCAAGGTGAACAAGATAGTCCAATGACTTATATATCCCCCACCGACTTTTCTCACCATAGCAAGCACAAGGCCCCACAAAATATATCTTCTGTTTCTCAGGCCATTTTTTGTAAAATTGCATGTTGGCGGGCAGTTTTTATACACCCGTTTTAAAAAAACAGTTGTTTTATGTTATAGTGTGGTCATCCATCTGTCTGTCTGTCCGTCTGTCCGGCATTGTTTTCCAGACTTTTTTTCGTTATGGATGGACATATGGAGAAAATGTTTGGTATACAGCTTTGTTATGGATACTTACAGATCAAGTTCGAATTTCATTCCACTCTGTTGATTTTTAGTGGAGTTACTGCCCTTGAACTTGTTTTGATATTTGGTATGCAGCATCCTTAGGGGGGTGAGATTTAAGTTTGTTAAACCCAAGTTCCTGGGTTCATATATGGGCTCCCTGTGGGAGCCCGAATTATAACTTTGTTCAATATGAGGAATATTCTTTAAAAATCTTCTTTTTTTTAGATCCACTGGTCAGAATCATTGGATATTTGGTATAAGCTTTTTCTTAGGAGGAGCAGATGCAACTTGTTGAAATCAATTCTCTGGGTTGATATTTAGGCTACCATGTCAGGTGAGCGCCCTCAGGCCCCCTGGGGCCTCATGTTTTTTTTAAGTTTGCATTGGCTGTAAAAAGAAAGAATGTGGCAGGCAAAAGGACCATGTGGGAGGGCCCGAGAAATAGATTTTTATCTTTTTTAGGTCTGATTATGTTTTCATATTTCAGGAAAGAAAAACATACAGGGAATGAATACACCAAAAAATCTTTCTATACATGAAGAATTCCCATCTGAATTAGATACATCAATTGGATCAGGAATTGTTGTAATGCATAAAACTTTAGATACTGAAGTGCTAGTTGGTAAGTCAGGGATTCTTTTGCTTGTCTACAGGGGTCTATGTTGGACCCTTTCCCAATAGCATTTAGACATACTTTTTCCCAATTCTCAACCCCAAATTTCCCCAATCTCAATCCCCACTCGAATATATATTTAACCCTTTACCCAACGTAACGGCCAAAACCGGCCAGCGCTATTCTAAAAAATCTCCAATTAATTTTCATTATTTTTTTCATTTTTTTACTAAAAAACATAGGTTATGACCCCTCGTTGGAACGAGCTCGTTGAGCTCGTTCCAACAAGGGGTCATAACCTATGTTTTTGAGACAAAAAATTTAAAAAATTAGTTATTCAAGAATTTTTTTGGCATGTGTCGTCTGCTTTTCAGGTTAGGTAAAGGGTTAATACCTTGTTTGATTTAGTTTTTAATATTTTTATGAATCAACTTTTATCACTGAATCAGATCAAGCTCCTCAGTATTGCACAGAATTCATGTATTTATTTATTGGTGTTTAAGGTCACATATTTCTGAACAATGGCTAATCGTGACCACGACATGGATATAAAGTCAAGTTTACGCCCCACAAAATAGACCTTCTGTTTCTCGGGCCATTATTTGTAAAATTGCATGCGGGCGAGCGGTTTAGCCACAGAATCCCACTTTCAGTCGCTTCGGTCTATTTCACGTCTTCTACTTCAACCATCTTCCAATCCGAAGGATTGCCTTCAGGTTTGAATATGATTGCAGTAGAAGAAACGGACAGGACAGTGACAAAACCGTGGTATATTCATCTAAACGAGAGACTATAGCGAGTCCTCGTACAATTACCGATATACGATTGTAACCTTTCTTACACTGGGTCGAACCATGGTAGCATTGTAAACTTGTGCCCCTCCTCTTTTATCGAGCTTCCGCTGCCCCTGAGTAACTCTGACTATTAATTTCAACTTCATTTTCAAGATTGTAGTATAAATCAAACTGTGTATATTCCTCTTAACCCTTCACCTAACGTAACGGCCAAAAACCGGCCAGCGCTATTCTCAAAAATCTCCAATTAATTTTCATTATTTTTTTCATTTTTTGTCTCAAAAACATAGGTTATGACCTCTCGTTGGAACGAGCTCGTTCCAACGAGGGGTCATAACCTATGTTTTTGAGACAAAAAATAAAAAAAATAGTTATTCAAGAATTTTTTTGGCAAGGGTCGTCTGCTTTTCATGTTAGGTAAAGGGTTAATGCACAATTGGTGTTCTGAACTGGAAAGTCATAAAGCCTCAGAAAACCAATGACCTTATGACCACCCATTTTTGGTTACCAATCGTACATTAAATTTACCTAACAAAGCTTAGAAAATGTCTGAATTCAAAGGCAAATGCCAAGTTCTTCCTTAACCCCATGCACACTGATGTCGAAATCTCTAAATTTCAGTCTGCTAATTTTTCCCATGATGCAACTAGGAATTTAACCAGTTTGATCTTGTTTGACAGAGCTCATGGAGGTCTGTCAAACAAGATTGAATTGGTTAATTTCCCAGTTGCATTGTGGGAAACAATTGCATATTGAAGTTTTAATATTTTGACACCAGAATGCAGAGGGTTAACTGATTGAGTGCAAGAAGCCACTGTCAGGGTTTTCAGAAAAATGAGGGTATCAGTGTAAAAGCCAAAGTTTTCCTTGCTCATTTTTCACATTCAGTTAAATGCCAAAAATATTTTGTTTATATACATTTGTTTTTGCACAAATTATTGAAGAGTGCCTATAGGCACTCTTCAATAATTTGTAATAAAACAAAATTTGATGAACAAATTCAGACCATTCAAAAAACATTTAGCCCTCAACCAGTTGATACTACAAGAACAGTTTAATAGAAACTACAGAGACTGGGGTGAACATTATTCCATGCGACTATTTGTTGTAAAACTTTCTTATAGTATACATGCAGTTGCTTAGGTATCGGTCTTAATGTTCTCTGTTCAATTCGAAAATATAATTCTTTAGTTGTATGTTTCTTCCTCTCCAAAACAAATCCCCATTTCGAGCCCCCACGACACATCCTGTTATCCTTCTTGGGTTAATCTTGAGAAATAATGTTTTGTATATAATGCAACTTTATAGTTTATAGTGCAATGGAGCCCTGTTAATTGAATAGCTAATTTGCCAGTTAAGATCACCCAACAGCAGTATTTAATTAACAGGAATATTGCAACTGTCTTCATGGAGATCTTTCAAATAGGATATAATAGATTAAATATGTGTATTGGATGTACTGAGGCCAAATGGGTCTATAAACTAGGGTTATGTATATTGGATGTACTAAGGCGAAATGGGTCTATAGGCAAAGGTTATCTTGTGACTGTCGGGGTAATTTCTCCATATATTACAAGATTTTTTATTTAGTTAACAGGAGTTCACTCTGTAACTTGTATGCAATTTAGAATTGTTTGGTTAACCAGAAAATCTACTTGGTGTCGGTGGTCAGAAAAAAACTGAAAATCACAACAGTGCATGTCTAAAAAAAATGTACTTTCAGTTTCCATATTTACATTCAATACTCAATCATACATGTAGTTGAGAAAGTTGTGCTTACCACTGATGAAATACAGTACAGTGGAGCCCACTTAATTGGATATCTCTTAATTGTATATCCCTGTTAATTGAATATAATTTCCCAACACAAAACCATTTACCATACCTGCAGTACAAACTTGACCTGTTAATTGAATATAGGTTATAGAGTAAACTCCTGTTAATTGAATAAAAAATCTTGTAACATGTCGAGAAATTACCCTGACTCTCCCAATTTTCCTTTGTTTATAGATCAATTTGGCCTCAGTAAATCCAATATGGACATTTAATCTATTATATCTTGTTTGACAGAGCTCATAGAGCTCTGTCAAACAAGATATAATAGAATAAATGCTAAGTTTATCTCCAGAATACAGGAAAGTGACACAATCCCTGTTAATTGAATACTCCTGTTAATTGAATAATTTTCATTGGCAAAGTGGCTATTCAATTAACAGGATTTCACTTTATCCTGAAAAGGACAATAGAAGTCTTGAGTGGATGTACTTTGGAAAAAAGAGTTGAAAAGACAAATACGCCACATGTAGAGTCTGCTAGAAGAAAAGTACTGCAGAATACAGAAATCTTTTTAAGTCGAAACAGCACATTGAATTGCCGCACAAATTTTATTGTGCGGACCTGAAGTGTTAGGATACAAAGATGGATTTGAAAAGCAGACTGAATATGAATACAGAATTTTGTCAAATGCCCCCTCCATGTAATGAAGTATACCGATACTGATCTGGTAGTTTCAGTGCACACTAGGTTAGGGGCATTGTTCTTCTGTTCCATCCTGCATGTAACATGCTAAATTGTTCAATGTTGATTCATTTCTTTGTTGACTAACCTTGTTGAAAGGGAGCGCGGTGGCTCGGTAGAGGTGCAGGCTGCAAATCGAGAGGTCCTCGGTTCGAATCCCACCTGCGGCAACCGCGTTGTGTCCTTGGGCAAGACACTTCATCTCCATTGCCCGCATGGGGGCACGATGACGCCGTGTACTAAGGCGTACTGCACGTCAATGGTACGCATGTCTTTAACCAATCTAACCCTGCCTGTGCTGCAGTGCGGAGTTACGATGTTGGGGAGCTGGCAGCTGCTCGTCGTTGCTCGGTGGTTCTGTCCGGGTCCTCCTTCTTCCTCCACCCGTAAAACTACCACGGTCATGATTAGTCATTGTGCATAAATATGTGACCTTAAACATCAATAAATAAATAAATAAATAAATAAATAACCTTGTTAAAAGACATTGAGTGGATGAAATTCATTGTTGAATCTTATTCATTTGTAATTCCCATTCAGATGTTTAGAAGGTGTGATTATAAGTACATGACTGAAAATTATGGCCTAGAATTATGAGAACCAAAAACAAGTATGATGTCATATGCATAGGGAGAAAACACTGCGAGATTGCAAGTTACCATCTCCATTTATCTTGTTTGTACTGCATATCAAATCAAGCCTAACACAAAAACAAGCATGGAGTGATAGAAGGGTGGGGGTGGGGGGAGGGGGTCACACTAATGGAGAATATTGCTTGTAGTGTATACCGCTATGTATCTTTAACATCACACCACAGGTCCATATCATGAACTCCCTGGAAAGTCTCTTAATTGCTAAAAGTGTTTGTGTTACAGTTTCAGTATTTCATTGAGTTTTACCTATTTGTTTAAATAGCTAAAAATAAAAACCATAACTGACACTCGACTCTTTTATCACAACTGAAACCAGGGAAAAACTTCTCAACCAAACAGCTCTAACGCAATTAACAGATCAAATTTCTACTTAAGGTATAGTAAATTATTTTGTGTTTGACAGTTACATTCAATGACTAAACAAGCTTATTCCATCAAGAGATATCCATTTAACTTTTACCCAACGCATACTGTATCAAAAATTATTTTTTTAAATATTTTTAGATATTTTTCCAATTTTTTTTAAACAAAACCATATTCATGTGACCCCTCATTGGAACGAGCTTGATGAGCTCATTCCAGTGAGGGTCACATGATATAGTTTTGTTTAAATTTTCTTTAAAATAATATTTTTCAACTGCTGAATTTGCATATTAAGTGGGCGGATGCGGCTGATTTGTTAGGTAAAGGGTTATTAACTGGGTTCTACTGCACCACTTCATCTCATTCATTGAATGAAACTGGCTCTGTCTATACAGAGGGATGTTGAAACATTATCAGAGAGAAAACATGTTGTTGCTGGTACAGGGTTTTTCCAATCTCTTGTGCCACCAATCTACAGGGTGTGCACATCCTTGAAAAGTCCTTGAATTTTGAAAATTCAGAAAATGTACTTGAAAAGTACTTGAAAATCCATCAGACTCCTTGAAAGTCCTTGAATTTTGCCCTATATCATTTTTACTTGTGGAATAGTGGACAGTTGAAAAATCTCTTTTACACTTGTTTTCGTTGAAAAATGAACATAAATAATGGATAATCGATAAATGAGGAATTAAAGTTCAGGCATTATTTAACTGGGTGTCATTCTGCAAGTACCATAATTTTGATGCAGAGCATTTTAGAAGCACCCTTTTCCTGGAATTTAGAACGATGAGGTAGAAGACATTTTTAACCCTTTACCCAGTGTAACGACCAAAAAAGACCACCATTATTCTCAAAAATGGCCAATTAAATTCAATTATTTTTTTCATTTTTGTCTCAAAAAAATGGGTTATGACCCCCTCATTGGAACGAGCTCATTGAGCTCGTTCCAATGAGGGGGTCGTAACCTATGTTTTTGAGACATAAAAGTTATTCAAGAATTTTTTTGCAAGTGTCGTCTGCTTTTCATGTAAGGCAAAGGGTTAAAGGAGGTAAGGCTTCTAAAAATGGTTATATTCTAAATGTACATTTTAAAAAAACATCCTTGGAAAATACTGATATGTTCTTGAAAAGTCCTTGAATTTTTTTGGTCCTTGACTGTAAGAACCCTGATCTAATTCTGTATGGAATTTGATAATGATATTGCCTGGAACCAGTCTTGCTCGTAACTAGTCCATCACCTGTGTTTAGATTCCCTCATCTGGAATATTTCATGCAGAAAAGCGGCTGCCATATAGTTTGCTTTACCAAACAGCCAATATGTTCTAAAAGATTGATTCTAAAAAAGTACCATAATCATATATTTATACCCCCTGCAAACAAAGTTTGGGGGGGAGGGGGGTATATAGGAATCACCCTGTCCGTCCGTCTGTCCATCTGTCCGTCTGTCCATCCATCATAAGCGCAACTCCTCCTAAACCGTTTGAAGAATTTTCATGAAACTTTACACAATGGAAGAACTCCATATGGGGATGTGCATGAAGCAATATAATTCCGTTCTGACATTTCCAAGGGGAGATAATCTGTCTGTCTGACCATCCTTGTAAGCGCAACTCCTCCTAAACCCTTTGAACAATTTTCATGAAACTTTACACAATGGAAGAACTCCATATGAAGATGTGCATGAAGCAATATAATTCCGTTCTGACATTTCCAAGGGGAGATAATCTAACTTATACCGTCTGTCCATCCTTGTAAGCGCAACTCCTTCTAAACCGTTTGAAGAATTTTCATGAAACTTTACACAATGGAAGAACTCCATATGAAGATGTGCATGAAGCAATATAATTCCGTTCTGACATTTTCAAGGGGAGATAATCTAACTTATACCGTCTGTCCATCCTTGTAAGCGCAACTCCTCCTAAACCGTTTGAAGAATTTTCATGAAACTTTACACAATGGAAGAACTCCATATGAAGATGTGCATGAAGCAATATAATTCCGTTCTGACATTTTCAAGGGGAGATAATCTAACTTATACATTTCAGGCGCGGGGGGTATCACTTTGTGAGTTTGCTCACAGTACCTCTAGTTTCTTTGATGTGCTTGAAAATCAGATTTTCTTGAAAAAATTCTTGGAAAGTCCTTGAAAAATATTTATTTTGTTAATTGCTTGGCTTATTTCTGGTAAAAATGCATAGGAATCTGCTTTTGATTAGTATTATTTCAGTTATTGTTTTTTAAATATTTTCAAAATATTTCAACAATACAAGCACTCCTCTGCTTCTTAGGTTCACTTTGGGAAGGAAGCTCCATCAACCCTTTACACAGCACATGATATTAAAAATTCATTTTAAGGTATTTTTTCAAATTTTACAAAAAATTTTTGACAAAACCATATCTTGTGACCCCTCATTGGAACAACCCCAATGAGAGGTCACATGATATGGTTTTATTGAAACGTTTTTAAAAATATATTTTTTTCAACTGCTAAATTTGAAAGTTATACGTGCGGATGCTGCAGATTTCTTAGGTAAAGGTTTTAATCTCATTTGCCTAAGTGGAGCATGGCACCTGAGTGCACAGCACATCGATGGTACATATGCTGTCGAATAAGCCTGGAATTAAGCAACCTGTCATTTGCAGATGGAGATACTCAGAGGGTGAATTTGCTGATGCTATTGCATACAATGGGCTAGAAGCCTGCAATATATTCTCTGGGTTCCTCGCTCTGTTGAGGCCTGAGACCTTGATTGAGGTTCACAGAGGGTGAATTTAGTGATGCTACCCTGTGAGGTAGAAGACATTTTTAACCCTTTACCCAGTGGGTAAAGGGTTAGCAGGGTAGCATCACCAAATTCACTCTCTGGGGACATCATTCAGCAGATGACAGTCTGCTTATTTCCTGGCTTGCTGTCAACCAATTCTAACCCTGCTTGTGTGGTGTTAGTAATTTAGAGAATCTGTAAGGTAATCAGTGTTCTCTCTGGATACTTCATCTTTCACTTGCTAAAACTGTTCAAGCTGATATGATGCTGGCCAATGTAAGTTTGATTAAACCTCACAAGATAAATAAATTTTATCCACTGAAATATTAGCACCTAATCCTGATCATTGGAAGCTCTCTCAGAGAACTTTCCAAGGTGCATTGACAGGTTCAGGTATTATTAAGTAGAGTTGGGCAGTATTGGAATTTTGAGTTCTGTATTGATTTCTATATTTTTAGTATACCATGATATTCGCTTGGGATTCAGTATCTGATTTCACCTGAGATTTGCTGATGATACCAAAGGCAAAATCACGTCAGGAAAATACAGAATAAATTGTTCTTGTATCATTCCCTGCCAAAGACCTCAACAATGGCATTCTTTTGCCAACACAAATATCTACTCTAATTTTGTGACTATTTCCAAACACACACCTTAACCTTTAAAGGCCTTTTTCAAACTTTTAGACCTTAGCATGCCGTCATTTGGAGGTCCTGCTGACAATAGACAAATCACCTAGGTAGTGATTTTAAGTCAAGTAACGGCTGCATATTAAGTCAGTTAAGACTTGAATAGAATTCACTACAAAGCAAATGGATATGTACATTGTGAAATTAAGTGGGAATTCAGGACAATTGCCAGGCCCCCAAGTGTTAACAAAACTGAAAAGAAAATCAGTCACTTCTTTCATGACAGTTAACCCGTCAACTGCTATCATGCTTCAATAATAATATTTTATAAATAGCGAACATAGGAAAATTTGAAAATTCAGACAGTTTTGATATTCAATGATTGGTTCTGTTAACAATAGTACTGAAATGACTAACCGGATAACCGGTTAGAAATCAGTTACCTACCTAACTGATTAGGAAACCCCTCAACTGATTATCCAAAATATCAGTAGTGATCGTCATTCCATGGTTAAAACGTAGTAAATCTGCCGTTTCTTCTTGGGGATAGTTTACACCTCGAAGCCGTGTTGTATATCTTGAGAAATAATCGACTTTGGAGTTCAAGACTTTGTTAATGATCGGCAGTTTTCATGAGTACTTAGTGTAATCGCAGAAACTATTCCGTATTATGTATACAAATGAACGTTGTCGAGTACTCGACAACGTTCGTTTGTAGACACGCTTTGGAATTGTTTCTGCGAATACTGCTTTCCAATCTCTGTAGTTTTTATCCCATATTCAGTGAAGTAATGTCCACGGATAGTCGGATATTATCCGGTTATAGGTATCTGGTAGTCGGTTGTGAAAATGAGCCAACTGTTTCAGCCCAGTTCAGAACACGACATAGATGGAGTATGGGGATAGGAATCACGAGCATCAAAAGACCCGAGAGAAATACAGAAAGTGTTGTTGATTCCTGTCCCCCATTCTCGACGTGAGTTTATGCCACAATTAAACTTAACTGGTTGGCTACTTAACCCTTTACTCAATGTAACGACCACAACCAGTCAGCGCTATTCGCAAAAGTCGCCAATTTTCATTATATTTTCATTTTTTGGTCTCAAAAATATAGGTTATGACCTCTTTTTGGAACAAGCTCGTTCCAATGGTGGGTCATAACCTATGTTTTTGATTTTTTTTTTTTTTTTCATTTTTTGTCTCAAAAACATAGGTTATGACTCCTCTTTGGAACGAGTTTATCGAAATTAGTTATTCAAGAATTTTGTTTGCAAGTGTTGACTGCTTTTCATGTTAGTTAAAGGATTAATAGTTGTAAGGTAATTGGACTGAATTGTTTTACACAGCACAGGCCCACTGTGTGACACAGGAATCAGAATACTTTTTATACCCCCCACAAACAAAGTTTGCCCATCCATCTGTCCTTTCATCCGTCAGTCCGTCTGTCCATCCTTGTAAGTGCAACTCCTCCTAAACCATATGAAGAATTTTCATGAAACTTTACACAATGGAAGAACTCTATAGGAAGATGTGCACGAAGAAATATAATTCCGTTCTGACATTTCCAAGGGGAGATAATCTAACTTATACATTTCAGGCGCGGGGGGTATCACTTTGTGAGCTTGCTCACAGTACCTCTAGTTTTTATTTGCATAGTGAAATGCTATACATTTTCAAAAAAATGTGTAGCATTTTTATGTTTTAAATTCAATATACAATAAGGAGTTCTTTTCTTCCCTACAAAGCATTTGACACTTAGTTACAAGTACATTAGTGTATGGTCTACCTGAAGAAAAAAAAATACAAAGAAACTTATACAGTCGGGTATTGCTGCTATTAACTGTAGTAGCAGCATTACCTGGGTCTGTAAATTTCTGTAGTGCCACCTGGCACCAACAGACATGGAATCTTGAACTCTTTCACTACTGTAGCTTTCAAAGTTTCAAGTGGTTTGATCTATGCATTACCGGTACATGCATGTAAGGTACAGACATACTGATTTGGTTCTCTGCCATTGTATGAGTGGGCTTCTATCCCCAGTCAACTCTTTTACTGGAGTGGATACTTGAGGACTTAGGGGCAAATCGGCAGTTCATGGTCCACCAGGTATTCTACCTGTTTGTCCATGAACTGCTGATTTGCCATTGAGCCATCATATTTCTACCAGACAAGCAGTTACAAGCTAAGACTAATGCCCGTTGTCCAACATGATATAGAACTTGAGAATGTGCATCACATTTCACTATGCATATTTAATGATTACATAGCTTTTCCTGAATAGCTTAAACACCAATAAATAAATAAAAAATAAATTGGCATTGGAATCATTTCTAGAATGATGCTGCATACCAATATCAAAAGATTCCGATTGGTGGGTCTGAAGAAGATTTTTAAAGAATATTCCTCATACTGCACTAGTTTCAACATTTGGACTCCCATAGAAAGTCCAAATATGGACCCAGGGATTTGATTTCAATAAACATGTGAAAAAATCTTCCAAAGATGGTATGTGTGAAATTTGAAAGCTTTTGGAGCAGTGGATTTTGTATTTCCTGGGATTTTTTACCTAATTAGATTTTTTTCTTGGACGTTAGACATAATAGAGAATTCCCACAAGTTCAACAATGATAACATGTCTGAACATCAGAGATAAGGCCTAAAACAACCTGTTTCTCAGGCCCTCCTGCATGGACTTCTGGCTGCCGCATTCTCTCTTTTTATAACCAATATAAACTTAAGCCAATAATAAAAATTATATGGTTTATGTCTGATATTTTACACAAATTAATAAAATTGATAAATTTGTCCCTTGAGTGCAAGAAGGCTTTGCAATGCTGTAGCACTGCAAAGCCTTCTTGCACTCAAGTGATGAAATACACCACCATCCATGCTATTGTGTAGATTATGAGGCCTAAAAGTTAATACAAACCAAGAACATGAACTTTTAATGGCAAAGAAATAACTACAAAACAAAATATAAAATAAAAAACTGCCCGCCTACATGCAGTTTTACAAAAAATGAAAATAGATCCACTTTGTGGAGCCAAATGAAAATACTTTCAGACAAAGATCCCAAGAAAAATGTGTGGAAGTTCTTATTCTTTCTTTATAGGTGTACAAACTCTGTTGTAATCTGTGAAAAACTATGGTGTCAATTTTTTATTGACATTGTTATGATTGATTCTGTGCTTGAAAAATATATAATTTAATTTCCTTTGATATCCAATTTGCTTGCAAATGATTGGTTGAGGTGATTTTTCATAACTTGATGCATATATTTTCTATCATATGAATGTTTTTGCCTTTTTTCCCACCCATCTGTCGTCTGCTCAAAAGTCAACATGACTACAATCATATCAGTGATGGAGTCTTTGTCTGCTTAAGGGTACATTATAATAGAAGTGACCACTCTGAATTAAATTATAACAATTGAAATGAATTAAGCATAAAATTTAAAAAATGTGTTTCTCATGTCCTCCCCGAAGGTTCTTTTGGCTGCTGCATGGTCTCTTTTTATAACCAATGCAAACTTTTAAAAAAATTAAATGTCTGATATTTTAGCCAAGTTAATAAAATTGATAAATTTGTCCCTTGAGTGCAACAAGGCTTTGCAATGCTTTAGCATTGCAAAGCCTTATTGCACTCAAGGGATGAAATACACCACAAAACATGCTATTCTGTAGATTATGAGACCTAAAACATAAAACAAACCAAGAATTGGAACTTTTGATGGCAAAAAATAATTACAAAAATAAAAATATGCCCATCCTCATGCAATTTTACAAAAAAGGTCTGAGAAACAGAAGGTTTATTTTTGGGGCCTTATCTGTCACTTTAACAGAGTATGAATGTGGGATGGGCGTGTTAAGTTGTATGAAGTATAAAGTGACATAATTCATTTCAATTCTAATATAATTGAGTACTTGATTAACAAGTGTTCACTTTATCTGAGAACAAAGTGTTTTAATTTCAGATTGTCTGGCATATAATGATATGAATGTGTATATAAATGCTGAGGGAAATGAACCTATAGATTCTGATCCATATGTGATATGTGTAAAATTGGACCAAAGAGCCTTTCGAACAGGAAATCTCATCATTAGACCATTGTCTGAAAAACCACTCCAACAAGTCACGGAAGGCACGCTAGTAAGTGTTGTGGATACAGAAACAGATCACATAGCTGATAAATTAGTGCTCATATAAATCCTAGAATTGATTCACATGACTTTTGCTCTTTGGTTTTCATTTTGTTCAAATGCTCGGGATGTAATTGAGGGCATGTCTTTGGATGAGCAGTAAATTTCATCTACAACTTCTGTTAGATAAGGGTTAACTCTTAACCCTTAACTGGTAGAGTGCTAAATTATTTTTAGTCGCCAAAATTTGTTCATATGTTTTTGCCTTGTAACAATTTATGGAAGAGTGCCTGAAGGCACTCTTCCATAAATTTTTACAAGGAAATTTTCTGCAGACTAAATAATTTATCTTCAAAGATAATATGAAGGACATCCACAGAGTTTGAAGCCTGAGTTTCAATACCTGCACTTCAGAGTAAAGTCCAAATATGGGCTTCCAGCACTCAACCAGTTAAAGGCCTATTTCTGACTTTTATGACCCCAGAGCAGGTGCCCTCTTCATCAGTAGGTCCTGCTGACAATAAACTGATTACATAGGCAGTGGTTTCTAGTCAAGTCTTGGCTGCCTACTAAGGCTTGACTAAAAATCACTCTTAAACCACTGGATCTGTTCAGGCGGAGGTCAGGTGTGAATTCCAGACAATTGTCCAGGCTTCTAAGGGTTAAGAGCCTAATTCTGACTTTGATAACTTTTTAGTGTGCAATCTCAAGAGTAAACTTGCATCGAGCACTCCCAAGTATCTTGCCAGTTGTTTCTAGGCAAGTCTTAGCTGCTATGTAGGCCGACTTTGATCACTTTTTAGTACAATAACTGGTGCCCAAAACATGCAATCTGGGAGTAAATTTGTAACTAGCACTTGAAGTATCTTGTCAGTTGTTTCTTTCCTAGAAACAACCCACAGCCTCAAAACATCGACTGTCCAAGTGTAGCAAAAATGTATAAAAATCTACAGGCTCTCATGGGTTAAAGTCATCATTTTTTAAATCATCCAACAATTGTAAAATTTTGTCAGTGGCATTTCCATACATTCTCCACTTTATTTATTAGATCTGATTTCCTTTCCCAGAATTGCCCATTATAAAACTTTGCTGAAAGGGTTTCAAACCCAGCTGATATGATGCCTATTTTGGTCAATATGAACCAGTCCAGAGTTGTCCCCCTTGATGCATTATTAGGCGCAACCAGTTTGTTTGCATCGCAATGTTCACAGTTAATCATCAAGAGCAATCAGAAAAATTAGTGTTACCAGACAGGTGGAGTGATTTGTAGCAGAGTTTTGTATGATGAGGAATTAACTGGCAGAATGCTAAATTATTTTTGGTCCTTAAAATTTCTCTGCACATCTTTGCGCACTCTTGGCACTCTCCCATCAATTATAATAGCCCTCGAAATTTTTTACCACGACAATCACTTGCTGTGGTAAATTCCATTTCCCACAGCATTGTTATGGCAACCACAGAGGTGAACATCAATTGAGTACATTATGTGGAGACGATGGGTTATAAGCCTCAGGCTTCATGTCAAATCTACGACCATATTTGTATAGCTTAAAGTTTGTTCACATGGTTTCTTGGAAATAAATATAGTTTGAACTATAGAATATCACAAAGTACTGTACTAGGAGTGCAAGTAGCCTTTCATAACCCAAGCACTGAATATCAGGACTGGCAGGTAACTGCCAGTCCTGATATTCATTACTTGAGTTATATAATTAAGAGTGTGGCACGTTGCTTGTGACTAATAGTAACACATATCATTGAAATATTTACTACCAGCATACAAAATTATAAATTGAGAATCTAGGAAAAATATTACCACAGCATTTATATGCTGTGGTTAAACCAATTTACCACAGCATTCACCATGGCAGTGCTGATTGCCGTGGCTAATTTTGAGGGCTGATTATAACAAGGCAAATCATAACAGATAAAATAATATCACTTCAGAGATAATATGAAGCACATCCACACAATATGAAGCCTTTTAATTGTAGTACAGTGGAGCCCACTTAATTGTATATCTCTTAACTGATTAACCCTGTTAATTGAATATAATTTCCCAACACAAAACCATTTACAATACCTCCAGTACAAATTTGACTTGTTCATGGAATACAGGTTCTAGAGGAAACTCCTGTTAATTAAATAAAAAATCTTGGAAACTGTCAAGAAATTACCCTGACTTTATCTCTAGAATACAGGAAATTGATAGAATCCCTGTTAATTGTATACTCCTGTTAATTGGATAATTTTCATTGGCAAAGTGGCTATTCAATTAACAGGGTTCCACTGTACTGGCACTTCAGAATAAAGCCCAAATATGGGCTTCCAGCACTCTACCAGTTAACGATGTCAATACGTAAACATTACATGAATGACAGGGTTTATATTTCGTCTAAATTTGTGAGAATCCATTTAGATTCTCGTGAAAATGGTTGCGAGAGTCCATACCTACTATGAGTGTCCCAGGATCCCATGATGCCACCATGGCTCAACCACTGTTGTATACTGATAACACATGTTAACCTTTTACCCAACACACCTTTTTAATTTTTAAAACTAAATTTGATAATTTTTAAACAATAAATAATAAATGATAAAATAATTAAATGAACAATATTTACCATTAAAATCTTACAAATATGGCTGTCGTTGGAAATTTTTAAACAATAAATAATAAATGATAAAATAATTAAATGAACAATATTTACCAATAAAATCTTACAAATATGGCTGTCGTTGGAAACGGCTCGATGAGCCGGTTCCAATGACAGCCATATTTGTGCAATTTTATTGACAAAGTGTCAGGATATTTCAGGTCATGTTAGCATTCTATTGGTTAATTTGCGACCGCTGTGTTAGATAAAGGGTTAAATTGACTCAATTCTTTTCACGCAAATCCTAGCAGAGGTGTAGCGAGCATCTACATGGATTCTCGTCGGTTTTATTGTGCGAATTGATTCTCGGATTCTCGTCGAAATATAAGCCCTGAATGAAGAGAAGAAAGAAGAGAGTTATACAGAAAATTCATTGCAAACTAAATTTCAGAGTAATAATCAGAGATTCGTCGAAGTGGCAGAAGAGGTAGTTCAGCTATTTGAACATCGTGGCTTCCCCCGTGAGAAAGCCCAAGACGTTCAGATAGCGGAATTAGGAGAAGTGGAAACTTTGGACTTAAGGAAAAAATGAGAAACCATAACACTGTCCGAAAATTATAACAGAATTGTGAATTTTTGTAATTATTTGTTTTGGTTTAACTGGTAGAGTGCTAGAAGCCACTATCATGGCTCTACTGAAAAGTGCTGAAAGCCACTTTAGTGGCTTTACACTGTGTGCATTAGCATGTTATTTGTGCAGCAGTAGATAAAGAAATATTCATGTAAAACTGTTTTGTTACAATTTATTGGAGAGTGCCAACAGGCACTCTCCAATAAATAGTAACAAAACAATTTTTGATGAACAAAATCTTGCTAAACTAAGGCTCCTCTTGCTGGGAGTATTGTATCTTTGAAAAAAAATACTCATGTTACAAATCACCTTTGAAAAATAATTTAGCACTCTACTAGTTAATAAATAGATAAAGATGTTATTATTGGGTTAGTTTCATATCGGCCAAGATATCAACCCAAAGTAACTTCACATCAGCTTTCAACCTTCAGTCTAAGGCTGATATGAAGTTACCTGGGGCTGATATCACCACCAATATGAATGTAACCAAGTAATGACCCCTAAGTATTTATATATTTTGAAGAAAATCATCAAACTTTTTTTTTTGTTGGGATGGAGTGAGGGAAGGGGTAGGGTTGTTGTTTCCTATTTATTTTGAACTTCGATCAAGTCTGGATAAAATTATAGTACCAAGGCAGTAATTGGGATGACAATGTGACCAAAAATATATTTTGACAAGGTTCTTAACGGCTCACTGAAAGAGTATAAACATGCTTGAATTTTGAAACTGAAATTCCAGGGCCATGAAATGCTTGAAAATCGGATGCTCTTAAAAATGGTCATTGATAGTCCTTGGAAAATATATTCAGGAAACTCCTTTCCTGGTTTTGGGCAAATGTGTACTCAGAAGCTATAGAATTTGTCTCTATTTGAATTGCATTTTGTTATCTTCTGAAATAATACCAGTACATTAGGCCTAAAAAAAATGTTTTGATTCTTGGCCAATACGTCAGTGACACTGAACCCCCTCATTGGACAGTTTTATTGCTTTCAGTGTCTTCCTTTCAATGTTACTACTAAATGTCAAAATCACGTGATTCAGAGACTGGACTTTATCTCTTGGCCTGCTGAGTATTTTGAAAATCTTGTCATCAAATCTAGGCATGGCTGCTGTGAAGCAGCCATTACTTGATTTTATGACAAATTCACAGAATTTGACTCAAGAAATTTCTAGTCATAAAGATAATACAGTTTGTAGGGGAAAATTTGGTTTGATGCCCTGAAATTTTACTTATTTTAACTCTTAACCCTTTACCCAACGAATCACCCACGTAACATGCAAATTCAGCAGTTGAAAAGTATTATTTTTCAAAAAATTTCAACAAAACCATATCATGTGACCCCTCGTTGGAATGAGCTCGTCGAGCTCATTCCAACTAGGGGTCACATGATATGGTTTTGTTGAAATTTTTTGAAAAATTTGAAAAAAAGATATTTAAAATAATAAATTTTGATATCATCTCCGTTGGGTAAAGGGTTAAAGGCCTGGAGATTTTTATATGTTTTTGCTTTAATTTGACAATCTACATCCTATGACTATACAGTTGTTTCTTGGCAAGTCTTGGCTGCCTACGTAGGCAGCCAAGACTTGCTTAGTCACAACTGCTATGGCACTTCAAAAGTAACTTACAGGCTTACCCCAAAACTTGATGTTGGACACCTGTTTTGTTGTAGAAAAATGTGATTAAATTCAGAATAAGGCCCTCAAGGGTTAAATTTCTTGCCTTGGAAAGGCATATCAACCAGAAGCATGCAAGAAGTTTATATTTGCAAGGAAGGGACTCTGAAACTGAAATCTGAAGAACATAACTAAGGATGCTAACAGGTTTTTTTTTTAAATTAATTTAGTCTATTTGTATAATTATGACTTTCTATTTTGCACTCTCTATATTTTCTGTGTGTGAAAAGATGACAGAAATCCTCTCAACTCATGCTCATGACATGCAAGAGAAAAATATAAATAAAAAAATAGACTTAAGGCCTAAAAAAATAAAAAATCTGTTTCTCAGGCCCTCCCGCATGGTCCTTTTGGCTGCCGCATGCTCTCTTTTTATAACCAATTTAAACTTAAAAAAAATAAAAATTAAATGGTTTTATGTCTGATATTTTACCCAAGTTAAAAAATCTGATGAATTTGTCCCTTGAGTGCAAGAAGGCTTTGCAATGCTTTAGCATTGCAAAGCCTTCTTGCACTCAAGGGATGAAATACACCACCACCTATGCTATTCTGAAGATTATGAGGCCTAAAACTTGAACCAAGAACATGAACTTTTGATGGTAAAGAAGTAATTACTGAAATAAAAAATAAAATAAAAAAAACACTCGCCCGCATGTAATTTTACAAATAATGGCCTGAGAAACAGAAGGTCTACTTTGTGTGGCCTAATGATTCTGGAGAATCACAGGCTTTTCCAGATGAGATTCCTTGATTTTTCGTGCCCCCAGAGTGTCTGAAGAATTGTTTTTAACTGTATCACCAAAGTACCTTTATTGATGTCCTGGGAAAGGTGGGTATAGTAGTCTCAAATGACTAGGTTTGACAAAAGAAAGTCTAGTTTAAAATCATCATTATTTGTGGAGAGGGTTACTATCAATATCCATAACCATTGAGTGTTTTGGCTATTTGAAAAAAGCCCATCTTATCAAATTTATCTGAAATTGTGATGCTTGGCAGCTTGTGGAGGGTTAATGATTGCTTGCCTGAATAATTCTTTAATATTTTTTTTTTAAAAATCTGTTAGAACCGCTTGAAGAAATCCACAGAAAATGTGAATTTTAAGTTCTTAAGGGTCTTTTTCGACTTAGAAATTGCTTATTTTGTCAACATTCTGGTTACCGGATGATAACTTTAGTTCTACTAATTTAACCTCAACCAAATTTGGCATGTGACTCACTTGTACCAAATTACAGGTCAGGTTTCAATTGGGGTTCAATACTAATTTTGCATGAGGTATGGACCTTTTCCAACTTGGAGCATTTTCAACTTAGAGTATTTCTTGAGTAAAACAATGTCTGTTCATCCGTCTGTCTGTTTGGTAAACATCATAGTAGGTATGATTTCTAGTTCGACTTCATCCTGTTCTTTTGTAACTGAGTTGGCTCTGGTTCTAGATTGTCATTTACTTTTGTCCCAGGTTTTCTCTGGTTATTTTCAGACCAATTTATACAAATATCCAGTTATTTGTTGGATGAAAACAGTGATTATGTACAATTCCAAAAAACTTACAAGGCATTATATGCAGGGGTGTGATTTTTAAGTTTTTTTTTATCTGATTTCAGTTTTTTTTCTTGCCCAATTGCATATTTTTATTTCTTTAAATCTTCCAGACCATATTTTTATACTGTACCAATGACCCAGACTTGGCTCTAACAAAACCAGGGCCAAACACAAATTTTGCCCCCCAATCCCCAAAATTTGCATCCAAAACAAAAAGAAATCATGTCCTAAAGGACCTCCATACTACGCCTCTACTGCGTATGCGCAGTGACGCAGACGTCCCGAAATTGGCGCCAATTATCATTCTCTGTTTGGCCCTTCATCAGTCAACATCTCACTGATCTTTGTGCTTGTAAATCTCAGTTTAAAGGATGCCAGACACGTAATTTTTGGAGAAAATGTGATTCTAAGGAGGATAGAAGGAGGAGAGGAAAAAGAAGTGACAAAAAATAATCAGGGCTGTACTTAAAATTTTTTGATGAAATTATGTTAAGTTGCGTATTTTCGAGGCATGGGCCTCTTGTTGTCATTCTTGCTAAATGTTGCACTGCTTATTCAGTGTTTCCTCTCCCCTAACCTTCTAAAGTCCCCCCTTGCAATTCTCTCATGCTTTTGGCATATTTTTGAGAAATTTCATTTCTAAAATTTCCTGGGAGAGTTGCTTGGTTACAGAATGTTTTCTGTTATTTTCCCCATAGTTACGTTTTCATCCATGGGTGTATAACGTTTGTGTTCTGCATCTTCCATCTGATGTTCTACAGATTCTCCCCTGGGAGTCTCTGTTTTGCATCAGATAGAGTGTAATTTGATGACTGATTCCGGGCCAGTTTTTTCAGTGCCTGGAGTCATGTTTTCTGGTGTTTTTACACTGTTTGTTTACATTGGCAACAGCCTTTTTTGAGGGGGGCTGTTTGCCTTTGCTGTAGTTTATCTCACTATAAGATACATTTATATTATCCGTAAGTGTCTCATTAATTATTTAATATAAATTTAAAATTTTTGACCACACTTTGCCATCGGATCCATCGGGGCTCAACGTTACTTTTCAGCAACTTGGGCTTCGCTGAAAAAATATTTTTTCAAAATTATTTTGATTTGCAGTTGTTTTTTCATTTATTAATGGATCATGTTATTATGTATCTTTGTATCAGGGGTTTTTGTGAGTACCTAGGACTTATTGTTGTTCTTTCACAATGAAGGGACGTTGTTCAGATTGTAATAGGAAGAAATCTTCCTCTGACTTTCATGATCATTGTATTAATTGTAGTCAGTGTTCTCGCATTAATCCCTGTGCTATATGTGAATATTGGGATGAGAAACATTGGAAACGTGTGTCACGATATGTTGTTTCTGGAGAAAGGGCGATGCCGGCTCTTTCTCCGCAAGGTCACTCTACTCTCTCAGTTTCTATTTCAGAGGAACCAGAACAGGGTGATGTTTCCATGTTATCTTCTACAAGTGTGCGTCCGTCGTCAAATGAATTCAGAGCTAGCGGCAAAAGTGCTCATGGAGATTAGACAAATGTCGTCCGCTAGCTCGCCCGGTGTAGCGTCCATTCACCGAATGGTTCGGCAGCCGGGTTTGTCCGATGCGGTCCAAGAGGAAGTTTTGGGTGATGCAAGCACTATAAACATAATAGATGCACACCCAGTGACGGCGGATAGTAAGCGAGAACGGAGGAAGCCTTTGAGTCCGGTTCCTAGCTCGTCCAGGTCCAGCCGGGCCGCGAGCGAGAGAGGCCCCTCTCTCGTACAACAACATCTGGGACCAGATGTTGTGGTACAAAATGTGTCTTTAGCGGAGCATACGTCCGTCGCTCGGGACACTCCGTTGTATATGCAGTCCGCAGAGACTGTTAAGGCTTCCTCTTCTCGTCAGCGCACACGACCGCAGCTTGGCTGCGTGACCGCCGATATATTACCAGCTTCGCCGATCAAGGATTCTTCGGCGACCAGGTCACACCATCCAGCAGCCAGGGATTCGAGACCGATGGACTCCGGACGTTCGCATAGGAAAAGTATGCGGGAGCCATCTGATGCGGAGCTGCTCTCGGCGAAGTAGCGAAAGACTGCGCCTCCGCAGGTCTCGACGCCGGACATTCTTGTGCAGATAGCACAGCTTATCGCAGCAGCCGGCAGAAACGGTGTCGGATCGAGAATTATCCGACGGCGCTGGGTCGGTACGCTCCGCCGAAGCATCGGGGGCGGACGACCGGGAACATCATGAGGTCCGACGGGATGGTGAAAGGGATACGGATGACTTGGAGCTATCCCTTTCGGAACAACATAAAGCTGCCGTGGATTTCATTCGGCACTTTCTCCCTCAAGTTGTTCCGTCGGGCCAGACTGCTGCGCTTCCGGACAAGAGAATTATAGCGTCATTGGACTCTGAATTTTTTGAGCGGTTCAGGGACATCGCTCCCGAGTTTCCGTCGCAGTCCAATAATGTTGCAAGAACATTTGAACTATTGAACGACGCTATATTTAAACTTGCTTCCAGGACGGGGAAAGCAGGTTTCTTGTCCGCTAATACTCTCAACCTGCCTTTCATTAACTGGTAAAGTGCTGAGTTTTTTCTGACAACAAATCAAAGCGCATCATATACTGCTCTATTACATTTAATTGGATAGTGCCTTATAGGCACTATCCAATTAAATGTCAAGAGCAAGGTATTGTTTTAAAAATCTGATTCATATCAGGGACAATAAAGGCTTCCTCAGGCAGAATGTAGCTACAGACAGTTATTGCCTGTCACTTTTAGTAAAGCCCAAAATAGGGCTTCCAGCACTCTACCAGTTAATGCAAGGAATAAATTCGATGCGGCAGGACAGGGTATACCGAGAGTTCCTCTGCGTATGGACGACGAGGCGGAAGACTTAGAGCTATCATTACCGTCGTCAGCTTCTATTCCAACCGCGGTGTTGGAAACAGCTATTGCGTCTAACAGAGCCAATTTAGATGCCTTATCTTACGCAGATCACCTTACTAAGGCGTTATCACTGCGCCTTCAGGGGAAAGAGTTTCAGGATATACAATCCTCTTTAAGACTTCTTTCAAGGGCAGTAGCTTATTCCACGTGTAACTCCGCCCTTTCAGTGGCAAATCTGGAGTTGGTTAGACGTGACGCAGCCCTAGCTACATCCACACTAGTGGATTCTAAGGTGAAGAACTCTCTTAGAGTCGCTTCGGTCTCAGGAGAACTTCTCTTTGACGGCAAGCTTTCCGCTATTTATGATAAAATTACAAAGAAAGCTAAGGATTCTCTGTTGTTCAAATCTGCTCCTAAGAAGTCGGATACAGCAGACACGAATAAGACAGGCACTTCTGGGTCTAATGCGCCCAAGAGAGGTTCCTATAGAGGTTCCGGTGCGTCCTCTTGGTCTTATTCGAGAGACCGTCAGGATAGCGACTCTCATTCGGGACGTCCTTCAGGCCGGGACAATCGGTCGGACGCCCCGAGGTCGACGGGGTGAGGTGCGGGCCGTGGAAGACGTGGTTTCTCCTACCGCAGGCCTCGCAGGTCCAGGAGGTGATGGCTTAAACCTCTATCGTGTTCCGGTTGGCGGAAGGTTGTCGAGCTTTAAACAAGAATGGGCGTCGATTACGGACGACCCTTGGGTGAGAGGAGTGAATTCGGAAGGTCTAAAGATATCCTTCAAACGAAAGCCTCCATTAACTCGAAGTCCAAAGTGGACTCATCTTCCGTCAAATCCGCAGAAAAGAGACGCTCTGTTATCAGAGGTGCAGTCTCTTTTAATGAAGAACGCGGTAGAGGTCGTAGAAAACCAGGAATCTCCGGGATTCTACAGCCATCTGTTTCTGGTTCCGAAACCAGACGGCTCGTTCCGTCCAGTCATAGATTTGAGCTGGATAAACAAGCTGATCGTCGCTACGAAATTTTATATGGAGACGATTCGATCGGTCAGAGCGAGTATTCGGGTGAACGATTATGCAACGAGCATAGATCTCAAAGATGCGTACTTTCACGTCATGGTACATCCGACATTCCGAAAGTATCTACGCTTCGCAGTCCTAGGAGTGGTGTATCAATTCCGGGCGATGTGCTTCGGATTGAATCTAGCACCCTGGGCTTTCACTCGGGTAATGAACTCGGTAATGATCTACTTCCGAGCTCATTCGTCTGCGGTAACGTCGGCCTACCTGGACGACATTCTTCAGAGGTACGGCAACGAGTTAACGCTTCAGAACAATGTTCAGAATCTTCTTCTATTGCTCCGACGTCTCGGTTTTATAGTAAACGAGGGGGCGCGGTGGCTCAGTTGGTAGAGGTGCAGGCTGCAAGCCGAGAGGTCCTCGGTTCGAATCCCACCTGCGGCAACCGCGTTGTGTCCTTGGGAAAGACACTTCACCCCGATTGCCTACATGGGGGCACGATGACGCTGTGTACTGAGGCGTACTGCACGTCGATGGTGCGCATGTCTTCAACCAATCTAACCCTGCCTGTGCTGCGGTGCAGAGTTCAGAGTTACGATGTTGGAGAGCTGACAGCTGCTCGGTGGTTCTCTCCGGGTACTCCGGCTTCCTACACCCGTAAAACTGTCACGGTCACGATTAGCCATTGTGCATAAGTATGTGACCTTAAAACACCAATAAATAAATAAATAAATAAATATAGTAAACGAGGAGAAGTTGGATCTGGTGCCATCCAAGTCATTCACTCATCTGGGAATGAGCTTCGAGACGCACAACAATCTCGTTCGTCTGCCGTTAACCAGAGCGAAATTAGTCAGTTGTTACGCTCGCTATTGTCTGCACGCAGACAAAGTCACGGCGAGAGAATTTATGAGACTGATAGGTCTGTGCGGAGCCGCCGCGGATCTCATTCCGATGGGGCGGTTACGCACACGTCCTCTTCAAATTTTCTTGACTCAGAATTGGAGTGTGAAAATTCATTCGCTCGATGTAGACGTTCTCTTGTCAGATCAAGTGAAACAAGAGATTCAGACTTGGGCAAACATTCAGTGGTTAACTCAGGGAGTTCCGCTGCAGTTGCCGGATCCGAGTTTTACCGTTATGACGGATGCCAGTCAAACAGGTTGGGGTGCATCATTAATCCCAACGGATTCGAGATGCCAGGGTCTTTGGGATCCGCAATTCCTGTGCAAGCACATAAACATCAAGGAAATGATGTCAATTTGGCTTGCATTACGTCACTGGATGGACATGATTCACGATGCTCATGTCCAAATCCTATCCGACAATACGACAGTAGTGGCATATATACGGAATCAGGGAGGCACTCATTCAGTTCCGTTGTTCAATCTAACGGAAAGAATCCTTCTGTTTGCGCTAGAACATCACGTTCTTCTTTCGGTCCGTCACATACCGGGTCGTCTGAATGTGCTAGCAGACTCCCTTTCACGAAAGGGTCGCTTGTTGCCGTCGGAGTGGACTCTCAACAAACAAGTATTCAATCAGATTTGCTACCAATGGGAACGGCCAATGATAGACTTATTTGCGACACATCTCAACAATCAGTTGCAGACGTATGTGTCTCCGTGTCCGGATCCAAGAGCATTTGCAGTAGACGCTCTGTCGATCCCTTGGGACGGAATGATAGGATATGCGTATCCTCCAGCGCCGTTAATTCAACAAGTATTGCTAAAGATAAAACAATCTCAATGCAAGATTCTGTTGGTAGCATCTCTGTCGCCACAAAGACCGTGGATAAATCTACTCAGGTGTCTGTTGTGGGACCTACCGCGGAAGCTTCCTCCACGGGAGGATCTTCTTTCGCAGGGGAAATCGCGCCAACTCCATCACAACCCGCAAGGTCTCAACCTTCACGTTTTTCCGTTGTGCGGTCCTTCTTGCATGGCAAGCACTTTACAGGACGAGCAGTGGACGCGATTTCTAACTGTAGGAGGACCTCCTCTTCGCTAAACTATGCGGCTAAGTGGAAGGTTTTTCGTCGTTGGTGTAGGGATCATTCTGTAGATATATTCGATCCCTCTATACCAGACATTGCAAACTTTCTAGTATACTTGTTTGACGAAATCAAACTGCAGCCTGTTACTATAAAGGGTTATAGATCTGTGTTATCTGATACCTATGCACATCATGATAGTTTACAAATTGGATCTAATGTCTCTTTATCTAAGTTGGTTAGAAACTTTTCGATAAATAGACCCAGAACTCTTAGATTAATTCCTAAGTGGAATTTAGCTTGGGTTCTTCTTAAATTGAAGGAAAAGCCATTTGAACCTCTTGGGACAGTAGATTTCAAATTCTTATCTTATAAGACAGCTTTTCTCTTAGCTTTCTCTTCTGCTAGAAGAGTCAGTGAGCTTCATGCACTGTCGGTGGATGATTCTCATTATCGTAGTGTTGGGAACACTATCACCTTCACTACTAATGTGGGTTTTTTAGCTAAGAATCAGGCTCCTAATAAATATCCGGAACCTATTGTTATTAAGGCTCTTCCGTCTTCAGACGGGCGTAGGCCTTTACTCTGTCCTGTTAGAGCATTACGTATCTATAAACAGAGATCTCAGTTTATCAGAAAGGGACGGAAACGTTTCTTTCTGTCTTTGATGCCTAATAGAAAGGACATTTCAGTCCATTCTATTGCTAGATGGATTCAATTAACTATCCGAACTGCTTATGAAGATTTATCTTCTTCTCAGCAGTCTGTGCTTAAGATTTCTGCTCATGAAGTAAGAGCTCTTTCTACTTCCTGGGCTTCTACTTCCTGGGCTTATGCTAATAGTGTTGCTATTACAGATTTAATGAAGGCTGCTTATTGGTCTCAGCCATCCACATTTACGAATTTTTATCTCAGAAATATTGAGTCCATTTCTGGACACCTGCATTGTTTAGGTCCGTTATCTGTTGCTCAGAATGTCGTCCAATAAACAGTTGCAACTATAGTTATGCAGGCTTTCTGTTCCGGCAGTGACTCCGTCCGGCTGCCCTCTTCGCTCTGGGCTATTTGACCCAGGGCAAGGGGAAGACGGGGGGGGGGGGGGGGGGGGGGGGGGGGGGGGGGGGCGGGTGTTCCCTTAGGTCACCTGCTTTATAGTGAAAAGCAAGGGAATGCCTCCTCCAAGTCAGTATTTCTGAGTCGCTTCCGGGATGGTTTTAAAGTGTAATATTAATGTTAAAATTCATTCATGTCTTATTTTTAAAGTGTAGCTCGGTGTGAAGCATTTGTATATGTCAAGTGTCAAACGGGCTTTAATATACAATACTCGGACACTTTTAAATGACTATAAAGAGTCTCAATTCTCTGGACTACTTTATTTATTGGCTTGCTTTAAAAATAATTAGTATAAGGGTTATACTGGATGTTAATAGAGAACATGAATGTTATTGTGCTCAATTATTAAGGGTAGTGTATCTTTCTAATTTAATATTAAATAAGAAAGATACATGTAAAGCCTAATACTCCTTTTCTCCTTAAGGGGTTACCTCTTTACTATATAGTTGAGCTTATTGGATTTTCCTCTATGTCCTAGGCCCTCCAGCCTGTTTACTATTCAGCTAAGTCTGGGTCATTGGTACAGTATAAAAATGTTAAAAAATTTATAGTAATTTATATATTTTTTATACTTACCAATGACCCAGACGGGGATGGCCCTCCCTGGAGTTGGGAACTCTTGCCTCCCCGCTGAGTACATAGCGCTGACCAGGCACTGCCAGTAAGAATGATAATTGGCGTCAATTTCGGGACGTCTGCATGCGCAGTAGAGGCGTAGTATGGAGGTCCTTTAGGACATGATTTCTTTTTGTTTTGGATGCAAATTTTGGGGATTGGGGGGCAAAATTTGTGTTTGGCCCTGGTTTTGTTAGAGTTAGCACCAGCTAAGTCTGGGTCATTGGTAAGTATAAAAAATATATAAATTACTATAAATTTTTTAACTTTCATGTAAATTCAAAAAAAATAAAGTGCATCCAAAAGCTTTGCTTGATTTTGAAATCTTTCCATCATGCAAACAAGATTTAAGTTTTTTTCATCTGGTCCCAATCATACCCCTGTATATGCAACACCAGGCGTAGCTCTTGTTCATCTCATGGTTGCATTAACTACACAGATGAGTTTAATCCATTGTTTTCAAACTATGCGCTCATCGGTGAAAAATATTTGATCTATAAATCACAATTGATCCTAATTCAATCTTATATTTACAGCTTTATGAAGTATGGAGGGGGAAAGTAGCAGTAACAATTCATAAAACAACACGTGTTTGTGAAGCTGGGGATGAATTCTTTATCCCTGATGGTATGTCTTATTTTACTCTCAATTTATGTTGACTGGCACTTAAATGTGAAAAGCCCCACAAGGTAGATCTTCTCTTTCTCAAGCCATTGTTTGTAATTACATGCAGACAGGCACTTTTTTTTATTTTATTTTTTATTTTTATTTTTGTAATTATTTCTTTGCCATTAAAAGTTCATGTTCTTGGTTTGTTTTATGTTTTAGACCTCATAATCTACAGAATAGCGTGGGTGGTGGTGTATTCCATCCGTTGTTGCACTCAAGGGACTAATTTATCAATTTTTTTAACTTGGGTAAAATATCTGACATGAAGCATTTAATTTTTATTTTTTTAAGTTTGCATTGGTCACTGGGGGTGACCAGCGCTTACAGAATCAGTTTGTTTCTTGTTTTTACACTGATTCGTTCTGACAGCACGTAGATTCGTTTCCGATTTTCAAAACGTTCAGAAGCTCTATTTTTAAAAAAGATGACAGAAATGTGATTATAACATTGGTATTTTGTCAAATATTGGTTTCAGACTCCATTCGCCTGGATAAAATTACGGTAATAACTTAATTTTAGCGTCCTAGAATAGTTTTGTGACATATAATACAGCCGCATGCAGAATGTGTGCATTTTCCATAGGGAAATTGTGGTGGTGATTGCTGGAAATTCACAGCACATGCACAGTTCACATAAATTGTATTCTGTCTCGTTCAGGTAGAATTGTAAACATAGAAAGAATTGGGACCAAATCAGTCATATTTTATGAGTACGAAGCGTTTGAAATTACATATGATGAATGTGCTAATTCTTTTGCGATTTTATGGTTGTGATCACTTTCATTCCTCACTTTCTGAGTGCTGATTCGTAGCCGATTCAACATTGATTTCATTTGGTAATCTATATACAATAGAAGGTTATGCATAAAAATCTACAATCCGACACTGATACGTGTTTTGCTGTTATTAACTCTTAACCCGCTGAGAATTTTCCAGGTATTTTTCATTAAATCTGGCCACAGCTGCTTTTAAGCAGCCATGACAAGTTTTTATGAAAAATTCATATAAATTTAACTCAAGAAATCTTCTTATTCAGAACCACCAGTCAGAATCTTTTAATGTTTGGTATACATCATTGTTATGAGGGTCATATTAAATATTGATCACACCAAGTCTCTAGGTTAATATTTGGGCTTCCTATGGGCAATATGGGGGATAATGTTTAAAAATCTTCTTCAGATCCACCTGTCAGAATGCTTTCATATTTGGTATACAACATCTGGGGGGTGGGGGGGGGGGGGAGGGAGTCAGATTCAAGTTTGTTCAAATTGGGTCCCTAGGTTAATATTTGGGCTTGCTATAGTAGCTCAGTTTTTAACTTAGTGCAATATAAGGAAATTTCTTTAAAAATCTTCTACAGATCGACCTGTCGGAATCCTTTCATATTTGGTACACATCATCTTTAGGGGAGTCAGGTTTAAGTTTGTACAATTTGAGTGCCTGGGTTAATATATGGGCTATGGGAACCCGAATTTTAACTTAGTGCAATATGAGGAAATTTCTTTAAAAATCTTCTTCAGATTCACCAGTCAGAATCCCTTCATATTTGGTTTACAACATCTCTAAGGGAGTCAGATTCAAGTTTTTTTCAAATTGGGTCCCTGGGTTAATATTTGGGCTCTGTGTGGTAGCTCAAATTTTCACTTATAGCAATATGAGGATATTTCTTTAAAAATCTTCTTCTTCAGATCCACCAGTCAAAATGCTTTCATATTTGGTATACAACATCACTAGGGGGGGGGGGGGGGGGGGGGGGATTCATGTTTGTTAAAATCAAGTACCTGGGTTAATATTTGGGCTCCCTGTGGGTGCCAGAATTTTAACTTAGTGCAATATTAGGAAATTTCTTTAAAAATCTTCTTCAAATTCACCAGTCGGAATGCTTTCATATTTCGTCATGTGAAAACTGGAAGGTTCAAACTCCACAAATGGCTGCTGAGATTTTTCAACAAATTTGTTCACAGAGGAAAAATGTGAATTGATATTTTTTTATTGTGTAACATACAAAAGGACTGAATTATTAGAGTCTGGAAGTGTTCATTTTAAAAATTTGTGAAGTTTCCCTCTCCTTATATCCCCTCAAAGAGGTATTACAGACCACAATTTTGCGAAGATGGAGATAGAACCCTCTGGAAAGGAAAATAACACTTCTTGTAGAGACCTGTTCAGGTCGAATTTGGAGATAGAAAGAAGCTTCTGACACTAAAAAACTGAGAATCTGCCTGGTGTTCCATCACTCTTTGTTTCTAGGAATGAAATTATTTTCCATATTTATTCCTGTTTGTTGTTGGTTTTTTGTGAAGGTAAAGCATCGAATGAGGTGGTTTTGCAGTGGATTATGGGTTGATCCACATAAACAGACACATCTCTCTCGCCCACTTTCTCACTTCCACCCCATTATCTCCTCGTTCTCTCTCAGAAACTTTCCGTTTCTCTTTTCTCTAATTCCATCCTCTATTTATCTCTGTCACATGTCTCTACCTCTCCCTCAGCCTTCTCTGCACTTAATTCATTTCTTTAGCTCACTGCCCCTAATGCCCCCTAGACACCAGTTGTGCCTTTCAAAGTCAGGACCCACGAAAACACTCAAGTTATCTCCTTCGAGAAGATTACATTACACTTGTCGGTTACTAATATTGGCAAAAATGAGAGATTTTTCAGGGCCTACATCTTCATGGCCAGGCCTGGCATATTCAGGAGAGTGATTTATTCGCTCGCCTACTGCTCGCCTTAAAAAAATTGAGGAGGGCGAAAAATAGCCCTCCTAGCCTTAGAAAATAATGATTACCACAACAGCCTATTCCTAAAACCCACAGGTTTTCAGATCTCTGCTATGTTAGTGGTCTCTGCAATATGGACACATTGCCCCTACCAAACCTCCGGGCCTTACCAAGGCCCGGAGGTGTGGGAGTGGCAGTGTAGCCGTCTCACAGAGACTACCTGGTTAGCAACACCAAATAAAATGTACAAAGCCCACTAGGCAAAATTCATTAATAGTACAACTTCATTTTGCAACTTTTAGCTTTTGTAAGCTTAAGGAGAGCAAATCGCTCCCCTATGCAATGGCCTAAGAATACCAGGCCTGCATGTCACAAAACGTTTTTTAAAGAGTAAGCCCATCTATTCAATTGGTGTTGCAAATTATCCCTATACCGATTTAAGTGAAATATGATTATGTTTCAGGCGTACTACATGACTGTTCTTTTTAGCAGAATCTCACTCATAAATCTCACAGATGACATATTGGTAGAACTTTTCAACATTGGCATGGCGGGGGTTCGAACCCACGCCGAGAGAGTTTCCTTCGGCACCAACCGCCTAGCGAAACTATACTGAACCACGCACACCACTCGGCCACCGACAGACCCCAATGTCTGTCTGTCGGTGGCCGAGTGGTGTGTGTGGTTCAGTATAGTTTCGCTAGGCGGTTGGTGCCGAAGGAAACTCTCTCGGCGTGGGTTCGAACCCCCGCCATGCCAATGTAAACAAAACCAGCATCCTTTCTTAATTCTATGGCATCCGAGAAATTTGAAAAAGACAAGTACTGTCGCTGATTTCTTCTGAGGTGCAGTTCGTAGAATTAAGTGCTTAGATGCAACTATCTGATGGAGAACTTTTCAAGTTTTTCCCTCTTGATGAATTATTGTCAGTTACAGGACCTACATGTAAGCGATTTCTCAACCCTTTACCCAACGTAAAGAATATCAAAATTTATTATTTTAATTACTATTTTTTTTAATTTTTCAAAACTTTTTCAACAAAACCATATCATGTGACCCCTCATTGGAACGGGCTCAATGAGCTCGTTCCAATGAGGGGTCACATGATATGGTTTTGTTGATATATTTTTTAAAAAAAGATATAAATTTGCAAATTACGCAGGCGGATGTGGTCGATTCGTTAGGTAAAGGGTTAATCTCATAAGGACCACTCAAGAGTTTTGGAAATATTTCGATTTTCCCCCATTTAATATGTTTGGAACACTTCGATTTGGACAATGTTATGTCTCATGCGACAGCCTTTGGCCATTTTGAAATTGGGTGTGCTGACATAGAAACAAAACCTTACTACCTGATTTTCAAGCTTCACAACTCCTACAACTCTTAATGTGGCTGGATATGAGATCTTGATCTTGTGTTTTTTTTACCTGGAATCAAACATCTTAAGTTTCTTGACATATCTGATTGTCAAAGCCTTTCTGGTGAAAAATTTATTTCTCTTAGAGAATATCTTAAACTGAAATACTGGTGGCGTCATGGTAACTGGTTCTCGTCAGATCACCGAAGTTAAGCAATGTCGAGCACGGTTAGTAGTTGGATGGGTGACCATTTCAGCAACTGATTCGCACTCCCACGTTGTGTCCTTGGGCAAGGCACTTCACCCTGATTGCCTACATGGGAGCACGATGACGCTGTGTACTAAGGCGTACTGCACGTCGATGGTGCGCATGTCTTCAGCCAATCTAACCCTGCCTGTGCAGAGTTCAGAGTTACGATGTTGGAGAGCTGACAGATGCTCGTCGTTGCTCAGTGGTTCTCTCTGGGTACTCCACCGTAAAACTGTCACCGACATGATATGACCCTGACTGTTAATGTGTCATTAAACCCTATTAAAAAAAAAAAATCTTGCATATATCAAATGATAGTTGAAGTAACACTGTACATCAGGATTATCCATTTGGCAATTGTGTCCCTCAAAATAGAAATTTGCATATGGTAATGACACTTAAGTATTTCATACATACACACATGCACATGAAGTGCACTGAGCAAACCTTCTCCACCCCAGGACATAGCTGTGTCCAAGAGGTGTACAACACCCACAGTCATAACCAGCGTGCCTTGAAATTGACAGATCTTTTTAGCCCTGTTGGGTTGGTTAGACTTTTGAACGCTGACGATATCAAAATTTATTTTAAATATAATTTTTTTAAATTTTGCAAAAAATTTCAACAAAATCATTTCATGTGACCCCTCATTGGAACGATCTCAATGAGCTCGTTCCAATGAGGGGTCACATAATATGGTTTTGTTGAAATATTTTGAAAAATTTAATTTTTTCAACTGCTCAATTTGTTAGGTAAAGGGTTAAAGCTCTCAAACATTCCTTTCACAAACACTAAGCATCCTGTCATTGAGTCCGATAAGCCAAACATTTGTGCATTCAAAACAAACTTTGCAAAATGAAAATTTCCCTGAAAAAACTTGAGCGTCATAAGAAGGTCCGCTACATACATGAACTTCCTAAGGTAGAGGTGATAATTAGAGTTAAGAGACTACTTAATGATAGAATTTGAGATATCGAAAGTATGATGCGTTGGATGCCTTTTGGGGAAAAAGAGTATCATCTGGCCATTTTCTCTCATACATGTATCAAGTAACTTGAGCCTTGTGTTTCATTTATTTCATAACTTATTTTAAGACAATTTTGCCATTGCAAGCACTGCAAGTTTCCTAACAGGTGCAGCGATGATGCATATAATTTTTGTGATAATATTCGTATAATAAATTCAGCAAAAAGGCACATAGTATGCTTGTTGAACATACTGTCTGAATACTTTTCACAGAGCATCCTAGTATCCATGAGGTATTGTTGGGGAAATGTTTAAGCAGAAAGTTCAACAAACAGTCCATGGCTGTTAACTGAGCTCATTTTCTGAACATTCACTCATCAATTAATTACACATGGATGCTGCTTCTTTTACAACAGAGCTAGAATTATCTGTTAGTATCTTTTTGGTAGCATACCACAAGTATCGTATTATTTAGAGTTTATTTTAAGGATGATTGCAGGGTGGATGAGTGTATGCTCAGCAAGGTGGAGTACATGCACCTCTGATCTGACCTAAATTTCCATTATCCCCCCTCCCCGCATAACTACTTAACTACTTATTAGTTATACAACAGGTTAATAGCAGGAACGTAGGGTGGGATGTTATTGGAACTCGGCTCAAGACCACGATTGTGAATGGAAAGTTCATCCCTTCAGTTGAGAATAGAGTCTCACACTTTTGTATTGAATACTTCATGCAATGTCTTTCATTTCAACTCCCAAGAGTCAGGCAAGTAATTCTCAAGATATTCACCTTCTGAACTGTGATGAAAGAATTAGAAGAGTTGCTTTGGTTTTTCTGTTGTGGCAAGCATGTTTTCTTTTTTAAAATATTTTTTGTTTCAAATAAACCTTACTCTTTTCTTACAATATGTTCTTCATACACACAGCTGAGCGAAGTTTCGACAGCCAACATGATGGCTGAAGATTCTTGTTTAGACTTTATGTAAATGCTAAGTATAATTAAAAATTTTACAGTTTCCCTGTAGCTTCCTCAGGAAATGGTGACCTTCTGAGGCTAAAACGTTCTATCTCCATATTTCTCATTGGTTTTGACTCCAGTAGCATTTTCCTTAACAAATGGTTCTATCTCCAAAGACTTTGTACAATTCGAGTGCCTGGGTTAATATTTGATCCCTATGGGAGCCCGAATTTTAACTTAGTGCAATATGAGGAAATATCTTTAAAAATCTTCCTCTTCAGATCCACCAGTCGGAATGCTTTCATATTTGATATACAACCTCACTAGGGGCGTAGATTCAAGTTTGTTCAAATCGAGTGCCTGGGTTAATATATGGACTCCCTATGGGAACCCAAATTTTAACTTAGTGCAATATGGAGGAATTTCTTCAAAAATCATCTTCTTCAGTTTCACTTGTCAGAATCCTTTCATATTAGGTTTACATCTCTAGGGGAGTCAGATTCAAGTTTGTTTGTCCCTGGGTTAATATTTGGGCTCCCTATGGTAGTCCGAATTTTAACTTAGTGCGATATGGTTTATATGTATACTGGTAATATGTCCATCAGTAGACATAATTTTGTCCCGAAATTTTCTCAGACATTTGCCAGAATTATACCTTTTTTGGACTTAAAGTTGCATCCGCAGGGGCCTGAATTTTGTCTGGAGTTTGTTTCAGATGTTTATGGGTCGATTCTTTTGAAACTTGGTATGGGTGTTCACTACCATGGGAACCTTTGCACCTGTGATTATAGTTTTGAACAGACTTTTATTTTGCCAGTGTTATGCCCCCTTTTCATCTAAGAATAATCATGCTGGCGGGAGTATGAACATTCCCATCTAGAACAGTCACTCCTCTGATTAAGGACTGTTTTGTTAATTAACAAGAAAAAACAGTCTCCCTCCCACATCATAAAATTAAGGGAAAATTGTCTGTGAAATAAGAATTTTTTTATTTACACCTCTTTCTTGCATATTCAAAAAAAGATTGCTTAATTTATTCATTTTTTCCTTTTTCATTTCAGGTAATGTGTACAGTATTAAGAATTTACGTAAAGATGAAGCAAAACTGTCATTTAAATTATTAAAATCTTAGTTTATTAATGGATATATATTTATTTTTGTAAATGATTGTATAAATTTGTGTTTCATGCCTTCAAATAAGTAACCTATCACTGACTGATACAAACTTATTATTTGAGAGCAGTACCTGTGTTGTATGTGAAGTTACTTGTAATTTTGTAAACCATCGAAAAGCCCTTTTATTTTCATGTGTATCACTGTAAAAAAAATTCAAATCCGCCAGTTTTATGGGGAATATTATTCAAGCTTGTATTTTTCCTGCCAAATGTATATTGCATGCTGAATGAGTTTTATCTTATGTGTTTCAATTGTTCATAGAAAGAGTCGAGTTTCAGAACTGAAAATGAAAATCTGCTTTTTATGGTGAGCATCATTCAATAATTGTTCGCTCCTTATGTCTGTTATGTACATTCTTATATGACAAAGTTCATTTCCCTTCCATACCTTCATTATGTTTAGGCCTATTAACAAAATATCTTGTTTCTCCAGCAATTTCTCTCAATTTTATAATGAGGCAATCTTAGAGAAGCTTTTTTCTGTTAATCCATAAAATAGTCCTGAAAATGGTTGGAATTGTTAATTTAACTCCTTATTATACCTCCGACCTCCAAAGGAGGATTCGGGGGTATCTAGTGAAGCCCGTCCATCTGCCCGTACCAACATTTTGCATTGTAATTTCGAAGCCATCGGTCGGATTTGGATCTCCTTTGGCATGCTGATGGATCTGCATGGGGGAACAGATATGCACGAGGAACGGGTTCCATCCATAATTTTGGGCCAATTTATGTCCCTTTTTCACTCTTTTGACATAGATATTTTTTCTGGCCCCCAATCAGGGACCAGCCGCGAAGGCGATTATGTCACCCTTCTAAGCCCAGAGTTGCCTAGAAAAATAGGGCGATTACAAGTCGCCCTCTAAAAATTGGCCAAAATGAGTAAAGGCTGAACTGAGTGATCTGAGGTTTACTCAAAAACGATTATTTTCAAGAAGAGAATGTGCTTGAGTGTGATAAATATGCATTTTCATTCGTCAAATAAGCGATCAATTATTTGAAATCGCACAGATTTTTTATTTCAATTTTGTTCCGTTTCAGTCGGAGCTTCAAGTGTTGAAACGAAAATAGGTGACTTACGCGACTCAATAAAATAACCCTGTTTGAAAATAGGTTACCTCGCTTAGAATGCCGAAAATGTACACACAACGGACGTATTTTCTAATGCTGTATTTTTATTTCGTTTTGCTGACGACTGTTAACTGTAGGGCTGTCTATTCTCAGAAAAACACGAAAGGAATTGAAAAACACGAAAAAGCTTTAGTGATGACAAAAGCTTTGTACAGGACACAAGTGTGCATGTGAAGGATCTTGAAAAAGGGGTCCTCCTAAACAACGGAATGACACAAAATGACGTGGAATGACACCGGAATGCCATAAAAATGATGCGGAATGACATTTATTTTACAAAATACTTGACACCAGAATGTATTTTGTTTATTAACCAACAAAGTACCCTCCAACCAACCTTATTACATCTGGTCCTGTTCACACTTTCAGACTCAGGAAATTATTAGCTTAGTAGACTTTGGTGAAAGTCAACCACAGAAGAGCACTGGGGGTATTGGCACGAAGAAGAGGGGAGGGGTCGTGAAGGAGAGGGTAGCAGTGGGGATTTTCAGTCAATAATTACTTTGTGATTTTTTAACCTGTCATAGATGCATCATAGACAACTGGACCTGGATTAATCGGACGTTTATGGAGGACCACAAGCTGAAAATATGAAGGGGCAGCAGGGGGTGATACATAAATATTCTTAATTTTCCCCACTTGCCTATGAAGTCTCCCTACTTGACTCTGCAGTCTCCCTATTTTTTCTGGAGGGAGACATGAAGTCTCCCTAAAATTCCCCCTAGGCTGGTCCCTGCCCCCAATACCTTTAAGGCTAATTCAAGCATGCCTACGTATCGGGGGCAGTGGTCCATGCTTTGCAAAGCCCTTGTTCTCTTTTGTGAAAAAAAATTGTTTTCTACATTGAAAACTTACGGCTGTTGCAAATTAAACCAACTATATTTTGTTTGACAGAGCTTAGTGAGATATATAGTTGTTAAATTTTTAGTCCTACAAGTGCAAAATAGTGTCATTAAAGAGATTTTCAGGTAAAAAAAACAAAAACAATGGTGAGGCAGATTTTCAATGACGAGGCAGGTGCCTGAGAAACAATTTTTTTTTTAAAAGCCTAATATAGAATTATTTAAAGTTTTGAGACATGTTACCCAAATTACAGATTAAAGCTTGATTTTGGAGCTTTCATGGTGATCTTATTTTATTTTATGAACTTTGTAAAAAAAAAATTTTGAGGAGTTAGTAATTATTCCAGTCATTTATTGGTTGAGTGATTTTGTTTTAAGCCTTTCTCAGCACTTAATAATGTGAACCTTTGTGAACCCAAGGTTTCATACAGTGGTTCCCACTAAATGGGATTTCTTTTAATTGAATATCTATGTAAATTAAATTTACCATACCTTCAATACAAATTTGACATGTTAATTGCATAGAGGCCATTGAGTAAACTATTGTTAAATAAATAACAGAGTTTGTAATCTGTCGAGGAATTACTCTCAACACCCACTGAATTTTCCAACATTTATAAATTTTTATTCGTCCTATACAGTAAAACCTGTCTTGAGAGACCACTGTCTTGAGAGACCACCTGTCTTGAGAGACCACATCTACCAGGCACCGATTGGTTTTACTCTATAATGGACCTGCTATGGGAGGCCACCTGTCTTGAGAGACCACCTGTCTTGAGAGACCACTGTGACCCGGTACCAACTAGTATTTTTATGCCCTAATGGACCTGTCTTGAGAGACCGCCCCTTTGAAGACTGAAATCATGACAAAAACTTTTTACCTGTTCTGGAATTGGAAAATCCATTGTGGTTATACTAACATAATTAAAAGCTCTTAATTGGGTTTCAATTGCTAACTCATTACAGATTGAGATGTTTTTGTAAGACCCCTGTGAAAAGATTAGGATTATTGCTGAATAAACAATTTCATACATACCTGAAATGTGACAGATAGAGAATAAAAATAAATTTGTGTTGAAAATCTTTTTGTAACAAATTGAAATGGACTGTTATAAAAATTATAAAAATAAATTAGTGTTGAAAATTTTCAATGAAGATTTTCAACACTAATTTATTTTTATAATTTTTATAACAGTCCATTTCAATTTGTTACAAAAACTTCATAAAAAAGAATAACTACAAAGTACTTACAAAAATCAGTATCCCCCCATTAGTCAGACACCCCAGTTGTCAGACAGTTTATAATCACAGATTATTGGGTTGTTTGAATAGCTAATCCCTTACTTATCACCTTCAGAATAAAGTGTGATATCCCAATAAGCCAGACAGAAAAGAAACAATTAATTAGCTTTTAGTGATTTATTTCTTCACCAGTGAGTTTTAGAAACGGACAGGAAATAAATAGAATATAAATGACAATAAAATAAAAAATATGAAGTACAATAAGAAGAGTTCTATGCACAATAAATTAAAATTATGAAATAAATGACAATAAATGGCAATAACATGAATAATCGCACAAATAAATAATATCTTTTGTAATAAATAAACAGAAAATAGTTTTTTATGAAACAAAGAAAATAAATAGGAAATAAATGACAATAAAATAAAAAATATGAAATACAACAAGAAAAGATTTCTAGACATGAATAATCATACAAAATATTTTTTTTGTGTTAAATAAACAGAAAAAACAATAAAATGAAAAATATGAAGTACAATAAAGAAAATATTTAGACTCATTTTATTGTAAATAAATAAAATAATCATATTTCATGATAACTTAACATAAATAAACAAAAAAACATGTTTTATAAAAAAAAATGTAACAAAATGAAAAATGTGAGGTACACATCATAAACAAAGGTACAGTATTACAATGACAAAAAAAAAAATGTACAAAAGGAATATTAATTTACAAATAAATCATCCCATTCTTAACAGTGTTCCAGCAGCATCAAGGAACTCCATCGGAGACTTTCTTCCCTGTCCTAGTTGTTCCTAAAGGCGGTCCAGGCTGTTGTCAATTCCCCTGTAAACCTGTTTCCGGGAGGTGAAGCAGCACCAAAGTCCATTTGAGCAATTTTGATTTTCTCTGCCTTTTCAATGTTCGTTATTATATTTATGAATCTGAAGAGGTTAGGATGTCGATGAAGTAGTGTTGAATTTAGGCGATTGTCCAACTTCAGATTCTTCTCTGTAAGGTCGGGCATGACCTAAATCTTGAATTTTGTGCCAAAATTCCTGGAGTTATCAGATTTTTATGTTTTGATTATTTCTCAGAAAATATTAAAAAGGTATTTTGATTATATGTCAACAAAAACAAAAAAAAGTACCAAACAAAATGTTGAAACTAAATTTTATTCAAATTCTATATATCTGGGTTGTTCCATTTATAACAATAGGTAATCATCTATTTTAACTTCAGCTAATCCCTAATTAACTGTCTGATAGCTGGGGTGTATGACAAATGGGTGTCTGACTAATGGGGGTAAACCCAAAAATCTATTCTTCTCCATTTCAGAATTTTGTGGTTGGTTATTCACTGACTTGAGAAAACCTGAAACCTGTTATGAGAGACCACCTGTGTTGAGAGACCACTTTTGTGTGGCCCAAAGGGCGGTCTCTCAAGACAGGTTCTACTGTATAGGCATTTAATCTATTATATCTTGTTTGACAGAGTTTTATAACACACGCACACACTCACACACACACACACTTGTCATGTAATGTCTACAGCTGTTTAGTTGTAGTGATTTCATTTTAAGGGACTTGGGCTACCCCTACTTAGTTCCTCCCTACCCCATAAAAAGACTACAATACAAGATCCTTCTTATACTCATGTTGCCTTTTTGGGCATCCCAACAATCTTGAAAGAAGTGTAAAACTACTTCATTTCACACAGTTGACAAATATTCCATGAAATTATCTCCAGTCACCTCACCCCAAATCAAAAATACCCAGTTTTGTCGAGTCCAGCCACGTCAGCCTGAATTTACTTCAGACCCTATTCACCCAATAATTTCAGTGTTCCTTCACAAAATATTCATTAGAAAATAATTACATTGTTAATGTAGTTATACGTTTTGGGTCCAAATACTCTATTCCCATTAATCAACTGAGTAAAAACGTCATGACCAAAATTAAATTCATTTTCCAATGAATACATTTGGTCGAACTTTGACCCACATTTACGATAGAATGCAGTTGACAGAATGTAATTCGGGTGGTGTTTGGATGGGTTTTTAACTTTTAGTGCCTCTCACAGTGATCAACTCCACTGTTGTTTCTTTGGTGACATTTCCCAACTGTGGCATAAAGCCTGTTACTAAAATACTCGTTTCCATTTCTAAAGTTGTGAAAATTAAAAATCAAGAGTTGTGCGCTTTGTCTTTTGTGTGAGGGTGGTTTTTCGCCACGTTCGTTCGTACATGTTTTATTTCATCTATCTGCTTTGTTGTTTGGTAAAAAGTAGTTTAAACAGTTACGGAACGTAATTATAAGAATTGAATGCAATTTTTAGCTGCGACTAGCAGCTCTATAAGTGGCACTGTCGGTCTGTCTGTCGGTCTGTCTGTGACCAACGAGTTTGTCTGTGTCCAACGAGTTTCAAAACTCAATAACTTTTGAAATACTTGATGGAATGACTTTATATTTGGCATGTAAGTGTATCTTATTGATGTCTAGCCACTGTTCAATGCATGTGTTGTTCAAAATATTTCTCTTGGAGTTATGGCCCTTGATGGACTTAGAATGTCGGTCAGTCTGTCTGTGACCAACGAGTTTCCAAACTCAATAACTTTTGAAATACTTGATGGAATGACTTTATATTTGGCATGTAAGTGTATCTTATTGACGTCTAGCCACTGTTCAATGCATGTGTTGTTCCAAATATTTCTCTTGGAGTTATGGCCCTTGATGGACTTAGAATGTCGGTCAGTCTGTCTGTGACCAACAAGTTTCCAAACTCAATAACTTTTGAAATACTTGATGGAATGACTTTATATTTGGCATGTAAGTGTATCTTATTGACGTCTAGCCACTGTTCAATGCATGTGTTGTTCCAGATATTTTTCTTGGAGTTATGGCCCTTGATGAACTTAGAATTTTGTGAAATTGCACCACCCGTCGCAGCTACGGCGTCGATGTCGCGATTTTTATAATCTTTATTGAAGTATGAACATTTGGGAATGGGTACAAAATGTATGAATCCCTTCAGGATTCATACATAATTTGTACCCATTCCCACACGTTCATACTCCAATAAAGATTATAAAAATTGCATTCAATTCTTAAATGTATTTACAGTGTGTTTCCAATGTTCAACCAAGATCTTATTTAGTTTTGATTCTCTTTCACTTAGTTGTGTGGATAACAAGTACAGGGGGAACGGGAAGCATGGTATGCTATTGACATACATCACAAAGCCCAAAGACCAACATAGGGGAGGGTATGAGAGAGAACATCACCCTTCTGTTTGTGGTGGGTTTGAGGGTCCTCCCAAAGAAAATTTAGCAAAATTTAGTGTTCGGCAAGCAAATAGCGTACTTACTGGTGCCTATCTTCACTTTTGTGACAGTTGAATGTGGCAAAAGTTTTAACATGTTATTTGAAACTTGTCTTGAGATATTTTGGAGACAGAAGTTGCTAATTTCTATCGATAATCCTCAACAATTGTCAAAAACTTTAACCTAGAAGATCATTCCGTGAAAGTTTATGGTGTTTTGCGTTGCCATGAGGTGATATGTCATAATCAAAACAATGTCACTAGGTTCAAAGTAAAGGTTGACGTTATTAAAATATTTTCACTTGAAGGTTAAGTTTTCTGGTCAAATTTTAGTCATCAATCCTAACCCGATTATTATTCTGCCAATTCTGGTGCCAATTCCGATGGTTGGAATAGGACACAGAAAAAAATCTGTTGGAGCCTGTTATACTATTGAATTTTGTTGATAAATCACCAATTATGAGAAGCTTAATAGCACATGAGTTCTCAGAATATGCATGTTTAGTGCTGGGCAATATTAGCCAAAATAATATTTGCGTTTTTTTTTTTTTTTGAGGAGGGGAGGGTGGGTGGGGAAGAAAATCATTATTAGCGATATAATCACACAATATTGTTCTCTTGGGAAGATTGTGTTTATTCTGGTTAATAGAGTTAATACAGTTTAACCCTTTACCCAACGCAGACGATACCAAAATTTATTATTTTAATTATCATTTTTTCAAAAAATTTCAACAAAACCGTATCATGTGGCCCCTCGTTGGAACGAGCTCGATGAGCTCGTTCCAACGAGGGGTCACATGATATTGTTTTGTAGAAATATTTTGAAAAATAATATTTTTTCAACTGCTGAATTTGGATATTATGCAGGTGGATGCAGGCGATTCGTTGGGCAAAGGGTTAGTGCACTTGGCGGCCCCACAGGAACCCCAAGAAGTCAAGCAGTGCCTGTTCACTGCGGTAAACAGGCTGTTTTACTGGTAAAATAGGACCTAGTCACCACTGCTTGGGACGTGCAAACCCTCTCTAAAATGGGCAACATGGCTTATTAACGCTCACCCTGGTCTTGAGTTGATACTCATGTTGTGGTTATGATTAGCCATTGCGCAAAAATGTGACCTTAAAACACAAATAAATAAATAATAATAAAAATACTCTTGGCTGTATTAACCAGAAAGAAACTGAGCACATATACTCTGTCTTAATTGGATAATAACTTTGATGTTAATGTGTTGTGTGTTGTGAACTTGTGTCCATGCATGGTTTATTAATCGATAGGCATGCGACATGTTAGAATTTAATGTTCATTTTTCAACTCCTTACTGCCCTTGATGTGTTTCTCCAATGTTTACATGCAGTCAGCATTGGAGAGAAACATCAAGGAAGGTAACTGAATTAAAAAATGGAACTCGACAAACTGAAAATGTGGTTGTGACTGTCATGCGGCTTCTATGTTGCATAACAATCATCTGTCATTGAAATTTTAGTTTTTTTTCTCCAATTTTATTCTCTTATTGTGTTGTGTTGCCTGCATCATGAAATACTGCAGACTACAGGCTGAACACATTGTTTTTATTAGTCAAGTTGTGACGAAGTCAGACTCGACTTATAGTTTGATGAATGGCGGGCGGGCATAAACAGTTAGTTTTCGGATGATAACTTGATAATGGTTTGACCCATGTTCATGAAACTTCATAGGTAGGTTGGCATCATTGAGAGAAAGAACACTATTTTTTTGGACTCACTAGGTCAATGGTCACAGTGACCTTGAACATAGTAAATTGTAAACAATTTGTTTCCGGATGATAACTTGATAATGGTTTGACCCACATTCATGAAACTTCAGTGGTAGGTTGGCATCAGTGAGAGGAAGAACCCTATATATTTTGAACTCACTAGATGAAAGGTCAAGGTCACAGTGACCTTCAACATAGTAAATCCTAAACAATTGGTTTCCAGATGATAACTTGTTAATGGTTTGACCCACATTCATGAAACTTCAGTGGTAGGTTGGCATCAGTAAGATGAAGAACCCTATATATTTTGAACTCACTAGATGAAAGGTCAAGGTCACAGTGACCTTCAATATAGTAAATCCTAAACAATTGGTTTCCAGATGATAACTTGTTAATGGTTTGACCCACACTCATGAAACTTCATAGGTAGGTTGGCCTAGGTAAGTGGAAGACCCCTATATATTTGGACTCGCTAGGTCAAAGATCAAGGTTATAGGTACCTTGAACATAGTAAATCGTAAACAATTGCTTTCCAGATGATAACTTGACAATAGTTCCACCCACATTCATGAAACTTAATAGGTAGGTTGGCATTGGTGCAAGAAAGAGCCCAATTTATTTTTGGAATCACTAGGTCAAAGGTAAAGGTCACAGTGACCCTTCATGTAGTAAATTGTAAACAATTGGTTTCCGGATGATAAGTTGATAATGATTAAACCCACTTTTGTGCTGTCACAACTCAACATTGGATTGGTGATCCTATCAGCAATTTTTCTTAACGTTATGTATTCAATGCAATGCTGTGCAGCATCTTGAAGGCCAGCGACTTTGATCGGCTGGTGGCAGTCTTATACCGATTGCAGGTGCTATACCCCATAATATCTCTGCTCTACAGATTCTTAAATATTCTGCAATGCACTACATGCATTTTTAATGGGCAAACTTCATTGAAATGGCCAGATATCAAAGAGATTTTTAATAGTGTTAAATATAAAATAATCAAAAACTGCCAGTTGTCATAATCGGCTGATGCCCTATAATCGGTCGGTACTGATTCCGATTATCAGTTCATTACTGTCCCTCTATTGGCATATCTCGGATGAAGTCACATACAGTGACTTCTGTTTTGAAACTTGGCCTTTTGGTATTTATGAATTTCATTCATCGTTTTATACCTTTTGTTAAGGTTTTCGATTCCAAAATTCAAAATATTTGAGTCAGAAACCCTATTTTCTGATTCAAAGTTGAGTCAACCATTTCCGAGGTACCAAAACTTTTCCAAAATGAAAAAAACCTTGTTATAATGGTCTTGTAAAAATATTCATGATGTGTGTCCATTAGGTATAATCCATATATTTTGTGTCTCATTTGTAGTTAAGGAGATCACTTTAAGGTTTACATTTCTTCATCCGCTTCAGTTGGCGAATGCTTTCAATTAAATGTAAATTAAAGATATTATTCACATCTGATGGGAAAATGTTCACAGCCTGTTAGTCTTCAGACAAGCCAGCATCTTAGGATATAGGATTGTGACAAAAACCTGTGTATCGTCTGTGAGATAAATCTTTTCCCAACAAAACCGTGCCTGGAAGTCAGTGAATGGACACAAGTATAATATATTTTGAACAGTTTGAAAAATCCAGGTAGGAATTCTGTGTCTGCCCTTCTATTAATATAGTATTTATAAGACCTAAAAAAGTTAAAAATATGTTTCTAAGGCCCTCTCACACGGTTCTTTTGGCTGCCGCTTGCTCTCTTTTTATATATACCAATGCAAACTTAAAAAGAAAATAAAAATTGAATGGTTTATGTCTGATATTTACCCATGTTAATAATGGGATAGTTGTCTTGTCCAAGGTCACAATGTGGTTCCAGCAAGTGGGATTTTAACCGAGGTCCTCTCGGCTTACAGCCTACATCTATACCCACTGAGCGATCACGCTCCCAATTTATGAAGTAATATCAACCTGTATTAACTTGTTACAAGTACCCATTGTGAAGTGAAAGGTAAGTGGTTGGTTACTTATTGGGTCATCATTTTTATTGATATTGCAAGCCAAAGAAATGGCAAGATCAAACAAGTCCCATAGTTATTATTACAAATTGTGCAATCGGATAATTACGAATAGAATTTGATTGGTTCAGATGTTTGACCGGTTCCGAACTACTTTTCCCTAAATTATCTTTTCTTGTTGAAACAGAAATTTTGTGAACAAAGCAATTAGCATTTTTTCATCCACAGAAGTTTTCCGTCATAGAAAAAAAATATTTTGTAATATCATTTTCTCAGGTCGTTAAACCATGGCAATATGAAATACATTTGTCTTCAGTGATATTTATGCATATTTTTCGAAAAATAAGTACCGTATTTACTCTATGTATTGGGACAGCTGAAAATAATTATTTTCACAGGTGTCCCAATTCTTAGAAAATGGGGAAGGAACAGACCCTGGTCTTGATTTGATGCTGAATAAAGTTGTGTGTGATTCGTTTTCCATCACTATATACGAAAATCGCCGTCCAATTTTTTTTTATATTTTCATTTTTTGCTTCCAAAACATAGCTTATGATCCCTCGTTGGAACGAGCGTATTGTGCTCGTTCCAATGAGGAATCATAAACTATGTTTTGGAAGCAAAAAATGAAAATTTTAAGTTACCCAAGAATTTTTTCTATGAGTGTCGTCTGCTACTAGCGACGGGCCAACTGGAAACAAATCTCCTGAATGTCCGAAACTTTGGAGCATAAAAAAAATATAGTTTTCTGGAAAAAAATGTGTGTCCCAAATCAAAGAGTGTCCCAATACATAGAGTGTCCCAATACATAGAGTAAATACGGTACTGCTCTCATAATATTTGAGTTATTTTCTGCAGAATGCAGCAAACTCGATGTTTACAAAACAGATATGATAAATATATACATAGAGGATATGTACGCTAGTTTTGTGAATATCGATAATTATCTCATGAGTATGGATCTGAAAGTTTTATTTTTCACGAGCACAAGCATTCGTGAAAAATACTATTTTCAGGTCCACACGAATGAGATAATACAGTAGAATCCTCTTAATTGAATATCCATTTTGCCAGTGAAAATTATTCAGTTAACAGGAGTATACAATTAACAGGGATTTGGTCAGTTTCCTGTGTTCTGGAGGTAAACTGAGCATTTATTCTATTATATCTTGTTTGACAGAGCTCATAGAGCTCTGTCAAACAAGATATAATAGAATAAATGTCTGTACTGGATGCAGTGAGACCAAAAAGGTTGATAAATAAGGGGAATTTGGTGCCTGTCACAGTAATTTTTTCAACATACTACAAAAATTTATATACAATTAACAGGAGTTTACTCTACAACCCATATGCAATTAACAGATCAAATTTGTACTGAAGGTATGGTAAATGGTTTTGTGTTTGAAAATTATATTCAGTTAACAGGGATATACAATTAAGAGATATCCAGTTAAGTGGGCTCCACTGTAATTCCTGATATTCACTAAAAAAAGCATAGATTTTCTTTTTATTATATGCTATGTGACATTTTACTACACAATATTTAGTCCAATTCTACTACAAACATGTACGTTTCAAAACAATAACAAAGATCAGCTGATCATTCTTTCAAAGTGATGTCATTGTGAAGTGCCAACGTGTGACATTTAGGAAGCCACTGAGGGATATTCCTCGTTATCCATCAAGTCGATAAATATCGAGAAATATCTTTTAGATAATTTGCGATAATTCACAGACTAGCATATATATCCATCAAGTCGATAAATATCGAGAAATATTTTTTAGATAATTTGCAATAATTCACAGACTACCATATAATGTTTTTTTATTATGCTTTGTTGCGAATACATGCAAATGAATATACATGAATCAAAGAAAAGTAAAATTTTAAAGTCTCACAATTTCAAACTAATTTTGGAAGACATTGTAAGCTGATAAAAAAGGTTCATTGAGGGAGTTCAGTTTCAATGACTGATTGCCTGAGAACCAGAACTCTTTTATTTGGGAGCATGGTAGACACTCGATCACTTACTTGTCTGGCTCGTGAGCGGCCTCCTGGTGTGCATTGCAGACTGTCGGCACTTATTATGCACATATATTGTGTTGTTATAATAAAGCATCAAGCGTGACAGTTCGCAATCTCTTGTCAAAACGTTCAATATTTATCGGGTTCATCCTTCCTATTGCAAAGGTTCCAAGAAATTTATAATCTCGATACACTCTGAAATCAGTTGGGTTGAAATCAAACCAAATCGACTGGATTGGGTGAATATGAACCCAATTGGGTTCATATTCACTCCACCCAGTTGGTTTGGTTTGCTATTTAACCCAACTGATTTTCGAGTGTACATAAAATCTCTCTGGGGGCGCGATGGCCAGTAGATAGAGATGCAGGCTGCAAGACGAGAGGCCCTCGGTTTGAATCCCACCTTCTGCAACTGTGTTGTGTCCTTGGGCAAGACACTTAATCTCAATTGCTCATGTAGGGGCACAGTGGCGTTGTGTACTAAGGCGTACTGCACGTCGATAGTGCACTTGTCTTCAATCAGTGCTAACCCTGCTTTGTGGAGTTAGTATGTTGGGGAGCCTGACCATTGCTTGCCCTTGCTGTTTGGTTCTCTCTGGGTACTCCGCCTTCCTCCACCCATAAAACTGTCCGACACGAGGTGACCCTGGCTGTTGAAAGTGTTACTAAACCCCAAATAAATAAATAAATGTGTGTTTGTGTATGTTTGGTTTGTCCAGAGGTACAGCTACATCAGAGGTTCAAGAATGGAAAAGTTTTGTTCATCTTAATGAATAAAATTTTGTGTTAAAAATGTCACTTCTTATTTTCGTAAAAGCTTGGAGAAGTAAAGGTTTGGTTTAATAACTGTGAAGAGAACAATGGGATACCTTATTTCAAGAGATGCCCCCCCCCCCCCCCCTCCGAAGTGAAGCAGTGCTTGTTACTGTTTACTTGGGTTGGAAGTTCTCTAAAATGGGCAACATGGGTGTAAATAATTGACTAAGCTTGCCTTTATATCCAGGTGTTGTGGTCATAATGAACGGTTGTAGAGGTATTTGTGACCTTAACTGGTAGAGTGAGGGGGCGTGGTGGCGTCGCGGTAACCGGTTCTCGTCAGATCACGGAAGTTAAGCAACATCGAGCGCGGTTAGTAATTGGATGGGTGACCATTTCAGCGACTGATTCGTGCTCCCGCATTGTGTCCTTGGGCAAGGCACTTAACCCTGATTGCCTACATGGGGGCACGATGACGCTATGTACTAAGGTGTACTGCACATCAATGGTGTGCATGTCTTCAACCAATCTAACCCTGCCTGTCCCACGGTGCAGAGTACAGAGTTACGATGTTGGAGAGCTGACAGCTGCTCGTCGTTGCTCGGTGGTTCTCTCCGGCTACTCCGGTTTCCTCCACCCGTAAAACTGTCACCGACATGATATGACCCTGGCTTTTAATGTGTCGTTAAACCCTAATAAAAAAAAAAAAAACTGGTAGAGTTCTGAATTATTTTGGGTTGACAACATTTGTTCGTACATCTTTGCTTTTTTAGCCCGACTGTTTACAGTGAGGGCTATAGTAATGACTTTTAACCGTCCGTCCGTCCGTCCGTCCGTCCGTCTGTCCGTCTGTTAACTTTTAGAATTTTGGTTAAAGTTTGTGGTTAAAGTTTTTTACTGAAGGTTTAAGTGTTTTTTTTTTTTTCTTTTCCTGTTTAGTTGACATTTGGAGTTTTGGTTAAAGTGTGTGGTTAAAGTTTTTTATTCAACCTTCAAGTACAGGCTATACCCAGTAGTTCTTGTCTCATCGTCACAACATTTCATATGCAGGTTTTGTCATGTCTACATGAGAACGTCCCCTTTTGGTCGTGACCGGTAGGGATTTCATTTCAACTTCATAGAATGCCTCTGTATAATGCCTAGATGAGAACGTCTCCGTTTGGGCATGATCTGTCAACCGTGATGGCTGCCCAAGCCCGAAACACAAAAACTTTTAGCACAGTCTGCAGGTCATGTTTAATATGGACGGATTTCATTGTAACTTGAAACGATGACTCCGTATGATGTCTATATGAGAATTTCCCCATTTGGGCGTGATCTATCAACCGTGACAGCTGCCCGAGCCCAAAACCCGAAAACCTTTAGCACAGTCTACAGGTCATATTTATGGAGGGATTTCATTGTAACTTGACAGGTTGACTTCATATAATTTCTACATGAGAAAGTCCTCTTTTGGACGTGATTGGGCAACTGTGACGCCTACAGGTGCCCGAAGCCCGAAAAACTTCAGCACAGTCTACAGGTCATATTCATGAAGGGATTTTATTGCAACTTTGTAGGATCAATCCACATGATGCCCAGATGAGAATGTCCCCTTTTGGTTGCGATCATTTCGAAGCCCGAAAACCTTTAACACAGTCTACACGTCATATTTATGAAGGGATTTCATTGTAATTTGACAGGTTGACTTCATATAATGTCAAGATGAGAACATCCCCTTTTGGGCAACTGTGACGGCAACAGTGGCCCGAACCCCGAAAACGTTTAGCACAGTCTATAGGTCATATTTATGGAGGGATTTCATTGTAACTTGATAGGTTGACTTCATATAATGTCTAGATGAGAACGTCCCCTTTTGGGGAACTGTGGTGGCAACAGCGGCCCAAAGCCTGAAAACCTTTAGAATATTCCACAGGCCAAAATTATAAAGGGATTTCATTGTAGCTTGGTAGGATGACTCCAAGTTTGTGGTTAAAAACCCAGACAAACACCACCACCCCCTACCCCCCCCCCCCCCAACCCCCCCTCCCCCAGCCCCAATTAGGCTTTTTTTTCCCCCTTTTTTCTCCAATTTTGAACTATTTACAGTCACTACATGTGGAACCTTTTTTTAAACTGACCTATCCCCCACACCCAGGGGGCCAATTAGGCACTTTTTTTGTTTCGTCAAAAATGCTGGTTTACAGTTTTGGTTAAAAACCCAGACAAACACCACCGCTCCCCCCCCCCCCCCCCCCCCCCCCCCCTTCCCCAAATTAGTCATTTTTTTTTTTTTTTTATTTCCCCCAATATGCATTTTGAACTAGTTACAGTCACTACATGCACAATCTTTTTTTTCCTTTTGTCAAAAATGCTTTTTTACAGTTTTGGTTAAAGTTTGTGGTTAAAAATCCTGACAGAAATTATCCACTCCCTCCACCAACCCCAACCCTCCCCCAATTAGGCATTTTTTTTTTCTTTCCTTAAATATGCATTTTGAACTATTTACAGTCACTACATGCAGATCCTTTTTTTAAACTCATGTAACCCCCCCCCCCCCCCCCTGCTTTTTTACAGTTTTGGTTAAAGTTTGTGGTTAAAAACCCAGACAGATAACCCACCCACCCTACCCCACCCCTATTGTGCCAGTTAGGTTTTTTTTTTCTCTGCTCAAAATGCATTCTGAAGCATTTAGACTGACAACATGGAAAAAAAATGGACTCCCCCTGACACAACCCCCACTCTCCCCACCCCTCACCCCCCACCCCACCTCCTCCTCACCCAGTGCCATTCATGCAATATTTTTTCTTTGGTACAAAATGCATTTTTAGCCTGACTGTTTATAGTCAGGGCTATAGTCATGACTTTCGTCCATCCATCTGTCGGTCCATCCATCTGTAAACAATTGGTTTCTGACTGATAACTCCAGTTTGGATTATTTGATTTCAACCAATGTTGATATGTGTATTTTCCAGCTAGTAATACAGCAGGTTTGAATATAGGTTCCACAACTCCCCCCCCCCCCCCACCCCCCCACACACACACACACACACACACACACATCTTTGTCTACCCTACATACCGAGGTACCCCATTGTTTGTCCTTTGTGTGGACTAACGGTTTCTACCTCGTTTTGCCGGTACAGTTCTGGGAAAACAACCGAGGTAAAGGGTTTCTTTTGTCTTTTGTACCTCGGTAAGGCGAAACACGCAAACTCTTTTCTCTACTTACCTCATCCAATCGGTAAGACAAACCCACACACACACACACACACATCTTTGTCTACCCTACATACCGAGGTACCCCATTGTTTGTCCTTTGTGTGGACTAACGGTTTCTACCTCGTTTTGCCGGTACAGTTCTGGGAAAACAACCGAGGTAAAGGGTTTCTTTTGTCTTTTGTACCTCGGTAAAGCGAAACACGCAAACTCTTTTGTCTACTTCCCTCATCCAATCGGTAAGACAAACCCACACACACACACACACACACACGCACACACACACACACACACATGTCACTTAGACAATTATTCCCAAAATGTATTTTGAAGGATTGGGAGTTATTACATGCAAAAAAGAAAATTGACTCATATAGCCCAACATTGCTTTATGTACTGCATCTTTAATCCTTTACCTGACACAAGTTGAAGCCAACAGTACAAATTATTTTTCTGAAACATCTGATTTTTTCATTTTTTACTTCTAACCATGGCTTATTAGTCCTTATTGGAACAAGCTCATCAAGTTTGTTCCATTAATAGGTCATGAGGTATGTTTTGAAGTAGAGAAATGAAAAAATAAAATTTGAATAGCAAATTTTGTATATCACGAGTGTAGATATGGCAGAATCGTTAGGTAAACAAAAAATGGCTCCTACTATTTTGCGTCTAAGCATTGCCATTCCTGGGAATGTCGGGCTGCATGCGTGACATCACTCTAGTTACAATTTATGGGAGAGTGCCAAAAGGCACTCTCCTATAAATTGTAACAAGGCAAATCGATACAGACTACATAATTTCACTTTAAAAATGATACGGAGCACATCCACTGAATATGAAGTGTTCAAGTTGGAACACCTGTACATCAGAATGAAGACCAAATATGACTTCCAGCACTCTACCAGTTAAATACCAAATGATAAATGAGTGAATCAGACAAACCAGATTTATATGTATATGTGCATGGTATGGGAACGAGGCGATGAGAGAGAAGAGCATTGTCTAACTATCCATGTCATTTTTCATGTTTACTTTAAATAATTTATTGCAATCCATTATAATCAAAAAGTCATAAAATGCATGTTGATACATGAAAAACATATGCAGCTTATCAGTTTAACGGTTGTTAACCCTTTACCCAATGCATTGGCCACATCAGCCCGTGCAATATGCAAATTCAGCAGCTGAAAAAAATATTATTTTTCAAAAGCTTTCAACAAAACCATATCATGTGACCCCTCTTAGGAATGAGGGGTCACATGATATGGTTTGGTTGTAATTTTTTTTTAAAAATATTTAAAATAATAAATTTTGATATCTTCTCCGTTGGGTAAAGGATTAACCCTTTACCTAACATGAAAAGCAGACGACACTTGCAAATAAAATTTTGAATGACTTTTTTTTTTTATTTTCTGTCTCAAAAACATAGGTTATGACGCCTCATTGGAACGAGCTTGTTCCAAAGAGGGGTCATAACCTATGTTTTTGAGACAAAAAATGAAAAAAATAATGAAAATTAATTGGTGTTTTTTGTGAATAGCACTGGCCGGTTTTGGCCGTTACGTTAGGTAAAGGGTTAAAGAAGGATTTATGGTCACATTCAGCATCCACATATTAATATAGTTAATCTCATTTATCTAGGGGAGTAGGGGTGGCAGGAGAAGGATCTGTTGGGTGAATTCTTTAAAATCCCCCAGTTGATTCAGGTGCACAGGTTTCCACTGGGAGAGATTTTTGAAGAAATGTCCCCATAGTGCACTAAGTTAAAATTTAGGCTTCCAGAAGGAGCCCAAATTTGAACCCATGGACTTGATTGGAACAGGCTAGAATTGAACCCCACTAATGATACAGAAAACCAAAAATCAGATTCTGACTGGGCAATCTGAAAATGTTTTTTACACCAAGTTAAAATTCGGGCTCCCACAGGCGGCTCAAATATGACACCAATCTGAACCTCCCTAGGATACTACACATCATTAAGCTCATTCCAATGAGGGGTCACATGATATGGTTTTGTTGAAATTTTTTGAAAAATTTTAAAAAACTGATATTTAAAATAATAAATTTTGGTATAGTGTGCGTTGGGTAAAAGGTTAAGCACTTCATATTCTCTATGTTGTTTTCAAAGTATGACCTCATCACTATATTTCTGGCTTCATTTTTACGATTTATTTTATTTCTTAGTTTCTGAAGTGTTTCTCTCACCAAAAAATCATGTCAGGCGTTGGGGTTATCAGCACTCGGAAGGTATATGAAACAAACATTTTCTTGTGATATAGCCCTTCAACTTATTTTCGTGTGGTACTGCATGAACAACAGAGGGAGACTGGTTTTTACTACCAAAACAAGGTGGAATAGTTTTTACTGCAGACAGGTGCTGTATAACTTTTTTATTTATCCCCCGTGGCAACCCTGGGAAATGACGCAGTGCTTGTTTATTGTGGTAAACAGGCTCTGTTTTATTGGTAAAATTGGACCCAATCACCATTTATTGGGGGTGAAAGTCCTCTAAAATGGTCAACATGGGAATAAATGATTGACTAAACTTGACTGCATCTCCATGTTGTGGTCACTTTTAGCCATTGTGTAGAAATATGTGACTAACCCTTTACCGAACATAATGGTCCAAACGGACCAGTGCTGTTCTCAAAAATCGCCAATTTTAATTATTTTTTTCATTTTTTATCTCACAAACATAGGTTATGACCCCCTTGTTGGAACGAGCTCATCGAGCTCATTCCAACAAGGGGTCATAACCTATGTTTTAGAGACAAAAAATGAAAAAAATTTGTTATTCAAGAATTTTTTTTGCAAGTGTTGTCTGCTTTTCATATAGGTAAAGGGTTAAACAGCAATAAATAAATATATTTGTACCATGATTACGTATTGTACGAAATATGAAAAGCCTATGACTAAAATTTTAACTTTACACACCAACCATGGTGAACACGCCAGCAATGGGATTTCATTAGTTAAATTTTACACCAACAGTAGAACTACATCCAAGTTGACCTTTGGTGACATTGACCTGAATGCAAACTTGTCTAAATTTACCACATGATGCCTCGTGAAGAGTGAAATGAAACCGGCAATTAATTATTACATTTTTAAATGGGTTTGCCTCGTAAGATGCCAAAAATTAACAAACTTGCATTGTCTCATGTTAATAAAGCATCCATAACTCGAAATTCCCCACAGGAACCCCGGGAAGTGAAGCCGTGCCTGTTCACTGCGGTAAACAGGCTCTGTCTTACTGGTAAAATAGGACCCAGTCACCAATACTTGGGAGATGCAAACCCTTGCTAAAATGGGCGACATGGCTTATTAACACTCACCCCTGGTCTTGAATTGATACTCATGTTGTGGTCATGATCAACCATTGTGCAAAAATATGTGACCTTAAACACCAATAAATAAATATCTCGAAATAGTATCTTATCTTATTAAAACGAAAAAGGCTCCGTTTTTTTTCCATTTCGTTTCGGCGATAAAATTGGCAGCAGAAGTACCGCCCACTGATGCTCATGTAAACAAAATCAGATTTGCACGTATGTACATCTTCTGTTCAGTAAAATTGAGAAAAAATGTCATGGTATAAATAAAATATATCCAATTACCTTGGTGTACCAAATGTTCACCACTCATGGTGAACATTTGGTACACCAAGCTACTTTGGGTATATTCAATATTTACACCCCCACTCTTGAAGAGAATGGGGGCTATACAGGATTACATGTAACTGTCCACCCATTCATGCATTCATCCCTCCGTCCAACTACAGTGATATCTCATCAGTTAGTGGATAGATTTCAATGGAAATGGGTATGAGGGATCCTTGTGACAAGCTGCTCCTGCATATTTTTCACCAGAGTTGCAGACCTTACTTTGTAAAATTTTCATGATTTTTTCCCTCTACAGCAATATCTCCGCAGTCTGGATGGATTTCAATGAAATTTGGTACAAGAGATCCTTGTGACCAGCCACTCCTGTACATTATAAAAAAGTTGCCTGCACATTTTACACCAGAGTTAGTCCTTACTTTGTCAATTTTTCATGATTTTTTGTCCTTACTTTGTTTTTAATTCATTTATACTTCATCGGTCTAGTACTGCAGTGGTGGTATACTTTCCTTAGCCAATAATAGCTCTTGTTTTATTTATATTGCATAGTGTGGGGAGCGCGGTGGCTCAGTGGTAGACTGTTGGCCTTCTATGCTAGAGGTCCCGAGTTCGATCCCAGTCTGGAATGACCCGCGTTGTGTAATTGGGCAAGGCACTTTTTCCCGGTTGCCTACATGGGGGCTCGGCAATGCCATGTACTAAGGCGTACTTCACATCGATGGTGCACATGTCTTCAACTGCTGTAACCCTGCTTGAGCAGAACTTGAACAGAGTTAGAATTTTGAAGAGCTGACAGTTGCTTGTCGCTGTTTGGTGATTCTCTCCAGGTACTCCAGCTTCCTCCACTCGTAAAACTGTCGCGATTAGCCATTGTGCATAAGTCTGTGACCTTAAACACCAATAAATAAATAAATAAATAAATAATATTGCATAGTGTAGTCATAAAAAATAAACATGTATACAAGTGTGTGGAAGACTAGAATGGTTATAAGAATGCTTGTTTGCTGCATTGTATTTAAGTTTCCTTTATAACATTCCAATCAAACCCTACAAAAGGTCATGTAAATTTATTAAAGCGATCATGGAAAGTCATGGATTTGTTTTTCTTTCAATGTGTCTGAACCATGAACAAGCAGATTTATAGTTAATAGACCACTGGGTAGACTATCAAGTGGTCTATGACCTGCAGTTTTCTTTATTGAGTCAAGTAAGTGATGGGGACCTCATAAAAATGCCCCCACAACATAATCCCTCTGACAAAATCCCTCCCTGACACTTGCATAGCACATCACATACATTTGTATAAGATAAAATATTTTAACCCTTCATCCAACATAATGGCCAAAACCGGCCAGCGATATTCACAAAAATCACCATTCAATTTTTATTATTTTTTTATTTTTTGTCTCAAAAACATAGCTTATAACCCCTCATTTGGAATGAGCTTGTTCCAATGAAGGGTCATAAGCTATGTTTTTGATACAAAAAATGAAAATATTTAGTTATTCAAGAATTTTGTTTGCAAGTGTCGTCTGCTTTTCATGTTAGGTAAGAGGTTAAATATAGATAGTTCTAAAATTAATAAGACATTTAACCCACTGTTCTTAAAATACCCAAAATTTCAAGCAGCACAATTTTTATCATATAAACTATATATCATGCAACTAGGAATTTAACAAATTCAATCTTGTTTGTCAGAGCTCAATGGAAAAGTATTTGAAATTTTTTGAGAATGGTAATGTGTTCAGCAAACATTCAGTCCCAGAAAACAAAATTGAGAAGTATTTGAAAGCATCTTGATTTAAAATCTTGTTTTAAAAATGTGCCCCCCCACCCTCCCCCCCCCCCCCCCCCCCCCAATCTGGTGGCCCGTGAAAGTGAAGCAGTGATTGTTTACTGTGGTAAACAAGTTCTACTTTACTAGTATAATGGTCCCTGGAAACACACACATTTATATGCCTTCATGGTATATTAATGCTCAACATGGGGGCGCGGTGGCTCAGTTGGTAGAGGTGCAGGCTGCAAGCCGAGGGGTTCTCGGTTCGAATCCCACCTGCGGCAACCGCGTTGTGTCCTTGGGCAAGACACTTTGCCCCTATTGCCCACATGAGGGCACGGTTGTATCAAAAAACTTTCAATGTTGCCAGCACAGGGAAAAGCCGCACTTGATTCACACATGAAATCGGGCAAACATGTTAGAAAGTCGAAGGACAAAAAAACTCAAACATGACTCTATTGTTAACATTTGGATTAACCCCTTTACCCAATGTAATGGCCAAAACCGGCCAGTGCTATTCTAAAAAATGGATGTACATGTCAGATAAGGTTCAGTGGCCAAAAATAATTTATTTTTAACAGCATACAGTACAAGTCAAAATAAGTTTTAGGATAACCACCATAAACTATGTATCTTTCTCTTCATACACTGATCAGACCAGAATCTGTCATTTTCTCATCGAGAACTTTCCCGAAAATGATGTCAGATTCTGATTATCAGTGCAGAAGCAGCAGTATACTTAGTTTATTGTGGTTATGCTGCAACTTATTTTGACTTTTACTGTATGTCTGCTGTCATTGGGTACACAAGTGATCATATATCATCATTCATGATGGTAAGGCCCTGAAAAGCCTTGAATTTGGATGCTGTTAGTCCATTAAAAATGTCAAAAAATGGCCTTGAAAAGCCTTAAATTTGATCAGTTCCCTGCAGAACCCTGTAGGTGCAAAAATTGACCATGACACTCAATAAATAAATGAATAAATAATTACTTGTCTTTGTTTCACAGTAAAGCTCAGGCATAATACTGTCAACATTCCAAACTGGGAAAAAAATTGATAATTGTTAGGCCTAAAAAAGTTAAAAATCCGTTTCTCATTCCCTCCCACACAGTCCTTTTGGCTAATGCATGCTTATTTTTTATAACCAATGCAAACTTGAAAAAATAAAAATTAAATGATTTATGTCTAATATTTTGCCCAAGTAAATAAAGTTGATAAATTTGCCCTTTGAGTGCAACAAGGCTTTGCAATGCTTTAGCATTGCAAAGCCTTCTTGCACTCAAGGGACGAAATACACCTCCACCCATGCTATGCTGTAAATTATGAGGCCTAAAACATAAAACAAACCAAGAACATGAACTTTTGATGGCAAAGAAATAATTACAGAAATAACAAATAAAATTAAAAAAAAACACCCACATGCAATTTTACAAAAACATTGGACTGAGAAACAAAAGATCTACTTTGTGGGGCCTTACTGTATTTTATTGTCCACAACTTGAGTAGCAGTTCGAATTCCACCTGCTGCAACTGCATTGTGTCCTTGGGCAAGACACTTCACTCCCATTGCCCACGTGGCATACTACACGTCGATGGTGCATCTCTCTTCAACCAATGCTAACCCTGCTTGTGTGGCATTAGTACTCTGGGGAGTCTGACAGTTGCTTGTCATTGCTCAGTGGTTCTCTCAGGGTTCTCCGGCTTCCTCCACCCGTAAAACTGTCCGACATGAGGTGACCCTGGCTGTTGAAAATGTCATTAAACCCCAATAAATAAATAAACAACTCTAGCATCACATTCAATGTTTAACCCTTTACCTAACATGAAAAGCAGATGATACTTGCAAACAAAATTTTGGAAAAACTAATTTTTTTCATTTTTTGCCTCAACGAGCTCATCAAAAGAGGGCTCATAACCTATGTTTTTGAGACAAAAAAAATGAAAAAATAATAAAAATTAATTTGCGATTTTTGTGAGTAGTGCTTGTCGGTTTTGGCTGTAACGTTGGGTAAAGGGTTAACAACTTTCAGACTGCCTGCCATTGTATTCTGTGTATAAATGTATAGTTCTGCTTGTAAAAATATCTATCTTCATATATATTTTTGTACAATTCATTTGCATGTGAGAAATAAAAAAAAAAGATAAATATTGCATTGTCTTGTTTTATTACTTTTCAAGGTGTGATTTACTGGGTTTTCTGGGTTTGATTATAAACGATAATTTCACAAGTGAATTTTGCAATCAAACAATTGGATCACGTATCTGTGCACGCAAACGAAGACGCTTTGCCGTGGGTGTAATAGGGACTTCATTGGTTTTTTTTTTTTGCTTTTTGTTTTTTTTTTTTAACCTTTTACCTAACATGAAAAGCAGATGATACTTGCAAAAAAAATTCTTGAATAACTATTATTTTCATTTTTTGTCTCAAAAACATAGGTTATGACCCCTCATTGGAACACGCGCAACGAGCTCGTTCCAATGAGGGGTCATAACCTATGTTTTAGAGACAAAAAATTAAAAAATAATGAAAATTAATTGGCGATTTTTTAGAATAGTGCTGGCCGTTACATTAGGTAAAGGGTTAAATAATATAATTATCGTTAATAATGAAAAGTTATAAACAGAGTAATCGCTGGACTGGTTACGTGAAATAATTCATTCGAGGCGAGGGATTATATTGTAAAACAATCGTGCGCATTCGCGCACCCGTGTTTGTACAACGTCCCTCACCTCTCATGAATTATTTCACGTAACCAGTCCAGTCAAGTGATTACTCTCTATGTATTGTTTTATTTCACTACCTTTTGTCATACCTCATGGAAACCCCTGGGAAGTGGAGTAGTGCTTGTTTACTGCTCAAGTTGTGCTTTGCTGGTAAAATATGACTTGTATCCAGTGCCTGGAGTGGAAGCATTGGTATAAATGATTGGATAAACACTGACTTCATACCCATGTTGCGGTCATGATACGGCCAAAATGCTGAATGTGACGTTGACCCCTTTACTAACAAATTGTCCCCATCCACCCACATAATTTACTAAATAAGTTGAAAAAAAATTATTTTTTAGAAAATGTCAACATAACCATGTATGTATTTGTCCCTTCATGGGAACGAGCTTGTTCCAATGAGTAAGAGCCACATAATATGGTTCTGTAGAAATTTTGAGAAAAATTAGAAAAAAAATACTAATTAAAATAAGTCTTGCTATCATGTGAGTTGGGTGAAGGGTTAAACACCAATAAATATCAAAATAAGTCTTCTCATATCAAATCTGCAAATAAGCGGTCTATCATGGTCCTTGGAAGACACAACTTTCATGTTTGACTGGCACCAATTTACTTGTGCCTGTAATAAAGATCAGCACAGTTTCTTGGAACTGACTATTAGCCCCTAACTTGAAAACTTGACCCAGTTTTAGTTGGCTTTACCAAGACCAAATTCTTGTCTTCTCATTTATTTTCTATGGCGAACTGTCCAATAAATGATAAGATAAGATTATACCCCGGTTTACTGTTCCATGTATATCTGAACTATGGTTTAATAATCCCAATGGAATGATACATTTAATGAGAATCTTATTCCACGTAAAAAAAAAACTGGCTTGATGTCAGAAGGAAACTTGCAGTATGGGTACATTGTTAGGAGAGACATCCAAAGCGTGGAAAACATATCCCTGTTTTCATTTTTTAACCCTTTACCTAACATGAAAAGCAGACGACACTTGCACAAAAATTCTTGAATAACTATTTTTTTTCATTTTTTGTCTCAAAAACATAGGTTATGACCCCTCGTTGGAACGAGCTCGTTCCAACGAGGGGTCATAACCTATGTTTTTGAGACAAAAAATGAAAATATTTTGAAAATTAATTGGCGATTTTTGAGAATAGCGCTGGCCGGTTTTGCCCGTTACGTTGGGTAAAGGGTTAAACAATCTCAGAAAACCGACATTAGAAAGACCCTCATAAGAAACTTTCCAATGATGGGGTCAGAAATTACGTTACTATCATAGAAATAAAACAACGAAAAAGGGTCTTCTGAAAGTTGTAACACAATTTTTCTGAGAGAAAAATACTCTTTCTGTTGAGAACAGAATAATTTTTAAAAGCCTCTTTTATGGGCTAAATAAATGTTATTATCTTTTTATCGTCTTTCTCTCTTTAGTTATTGCATTTATTTATGTACCCGACACTTTATTTCTTTTTTGGCACTCAAAATCAGAATATCTTTTTAGTTTTACTGTGTCAAGAATAGAATGATAAACCCAACAACCCTGCTTGCAAGGTTTATATGGTTTAATCCAGAATGATAAACCAGAATATAAACTGCTCAATGAAATGATCTGGTTATTATACTGTTTGTCTGTGATGCTCACAATAAATTAAGTGAACCGGAATAGTTCACTGAAACGTACCCCCAACCTTGGATTGCGAGAGAAAGTTACAAGATGAATTGGACATTCATAAACTAATCTTTGCTTCTCCTGGTGCCAGAAAACTATTTCTAGGTTCGATTGAATGAATTTATTTATATTTATTTATTGGTGTTTAAGGTCACATATTTATGCACAATGGCTAATCATGACCGTGACAGTTATACGGGTGGAGGAAGCCGGAGTACTCGGAGAGAACCACCGAGCAACTGTCAGCTCCCCAATATACTAACTCCACACAAGCAGGGTTATCATTGGTTGAAGACAAGTGCACCATCGACGTGCAGTACGCCTTAGTACACAATGCCACCGTGCCCCCACGCGGGCAATGGAGATGAAGTGTCTTGCCCAAGGAACAATGCGGTTGCCGCAGGTGGGATTCGAACCGAGGACCTCTCGAATTGAAGTCTGCACCTCTACCTACTGAGCCACTGCGTTCCCCAATTGAATGAATTAAACCCTAGTTTCAGTAGTGGTGCACTGCAAAATACAATCGTGCTGCTTCATTTCGTACCTGTGTTCCAAAGTGTTCTATGTGCCAGTAGGCACACAGAACACATTGGAACTCAGGGAACAATTTGCTAACCAGAGAAAAAAATGTTTGTCAAAGTACACTACACTGTCAGGTCCCAATTCCTTTGACAGGGACCAAATTTGGGATGACAAGCACAAAACAGTCCAAGAGTTCCTGCAGGCCTTGCATTAAAGGAATGGCCTTGAATTTGACTAAGGGACATTCACAGCCTTGAAATCCTGAAAAATGGGACAGGAGGCCTCTAAAAACCTTGAATTGCCATGAAATAACACAGATGAAGCACATAATTATGTTTTTATAACTAGATGGGAGTGCGGTGGCTCAGTGGTAGACTGTTGGACTTCTATGCCAGAGGTCCCGAGTTCGTTCCCCATCTGGGGCGACCTGCGTTGTGTCCTTGGGCAAGGCACATTATCCCAGTTGCCCACATGGGGGCACGATGACGCCCTGTTCTAAAGCGTACTGCATATCGATGGTGCACATGTCTTCAACCGCTGTAACCCTGCTTGAACAGAGCTTGAACAGTGTTAGAATGTTGAGGAGTTGCTCGGTGGTTCTCTCCGGGTACTCCAGCCTCCTCCACCCGTAAAAGTGTAAGTCACGATTAGCCATTGTCCATAAGTATGTGACCTTAAACACCAATAAATAAATTATAACTATATACTTTTAAATGCCATAAGTCGTGAAGAGGGGCCTTGAAAATCCTTGAATTTTGTTATTGTAGAGCCTTGAAAAATCTTGAGAAACTGCCCAGAATAGACTTGAATTTTATCAGTTGTTGCCTGCATGACCACACCCCCACCCCGAGTCTGTAACTGTCATGCCAGATACAAAGAAATATATTATTTGCAGACAAAACTCATACTTAAGTTGTATAATTAATGCTCCCAATAATCATAAGCTATTGCCATCATTTGTGCTGAAGTCTGTGATGTCTGTTTACATTTTCCTTAGCACAGGCTACACCCCGCAGTTCTTGTCCGATCATCACAAAATTTCATATTCAGGTTTGAGGTCACGTCTGGATAAGAATGTCCCCTTTTGGTCACGATCAGTGAACTGAGATGGCTCTTGATGGCTAGCTAGCACAGCCAACAGGTCGTATTTATGAAGGGAATTCATTGTAACTTGGTAGAATGACTCAGTATAATGTCTAGATGAGAACGTCCTATTTTGGTTGGGTTCAGCCAACCATGACGACCAGACCTGTTAACCTCTGAAGTTGACTGTCAGTGAGATTTTGATGAGCTCTCAGTGAGATTTGGATGCTTGTCAGTAAGATTTTTGCGCCCGGCCAATACATCAATATTTTCCTTGTTATGCCTCCCACAGTCCCACCCGGCCACCACCCTCCCAAACCCAAATGCATTATATATTTCATTTTAATAATTTATTTTAACACTTTTAATGGTATTTGTCAGTACCCACCCAGGGACAATGACCCCCCCCCCCCCCCCCTCCCCAACACACACAAATTTTATGTGAGTGGATGCCTATCTCGCCTTTGCCTGTACCAACCCCCAAATCAGTCCGGCCATTTTTCCTTCCCTTCTTCGTTCATGCCATTTATTCATGTAAATTCTTTGTTCAGTCTGTACATTTTTAGTGAGAAAATATTCATTCTTATCTTTTGACAGGTTTTATAACTTGGTTGGGATGACTCTGTATAATGTCCAGATGAGAACATCCTATTTTGGTCCGGTTCAGTCAACCGTGATGGCTGCAGGGGCACTTCACCTGGATTCCTTTAGCACAGTCTACAGGTTGTATTTATGAAGGGATTTCATTGTGAATTGGTAGGATGACTCGGTACAATGTCCAGATGAGAAAGTCCCATCTTGGCCATGATCGGTAAACCATGATGGCTGCACAGGCACGTGACCGAGATTTGTTTTGTACAGTCTACAGTTCACATTTATGAGGCGATTTCATTTTAACTTGGAAGGATAACTTGGTATGATGTTTAGATGAGACGGTCCTATTTTGGTCACGGTCAGTCAGCCGTTACTACTGCCTGGTCATGTGACCTAGATTCATTTAGCACTGTCTACAGGTTGTTTTTATGAAGGGATTTCATTGTAACTTGGTAGGATAACTCGGTATGATATCTACATGTAGATGAGACTATCCTAGTTTGGTCATGATCAGATAACAGTGACTGCCGGACCAGCACGTGACCTTGATTCCTTTAGCAAAGACTACGAGTCATATTTATGAAGGGATTTTATTGTAACTTGGTAGGACGACACGTTTTGGAATGATTTTACTGGAACTTGGTAACTTTGGTTGACATACGTTAACTGTGAGGGCCACATCAACCAAGGCCTCAATTCTTTAGTAGTCTGCAGCTCAAATTATTCTTATTGAAAACATGGCATGCAGAAATTAACATATTCTCAATATCACAATTCTTGTCTTATTTCATAATCCTTTCATAAACATTATCCTTTTCATCAAACACTACACACAGTCACATTAAGCTACAGTGTCACTGACAGTTTCATTTTTATTTTCTGTTGGGGTTTATTGACACTTGACAGCCAGGATCACCCAAGTTGGACAGTTTTACAGATGGAGGAAGCCATAGTACCTGGAGAGATCCACAAAGCAGCGACGTGCAAAGTACTAACTCAAGTGCACCATCGACATGTAGTATGCCTAAGTACAAAGCGACACTATACCCCAAGTGGGCAATTAGGATTAAGTGCCTTACCCAAGGACATAAAGCAGTTATGCCTGGTTGGGATTGAATCCTCGACCTTTCAGTTTGAAGTCCAGTGCCGTAACCACTGAGCCTCTGTGCTCCTTCATATGTAGCTTCAAACAAACACACACCCTCACACACACACACCCTCACACCACAAACACACACACAGCCCCTCACACACACACCCTCACACACACACCCTCACACACACACACACACACACACACACACACCCTCACAACATTCAAAATTCCTCTAAAACATGATTGTCATTTGAAAAAACACACACAAGCCTGTGCCAGTCTTCGTCTGAGGCCATCCACAGCACTTTCGTCGTACTGTAACCAGCGCGTTCCACACTTTCATGCTGCTGCCGAAAGGAAGATGAACCAAGTAATCATGAGGACTTCATCTAAAAAGCTAGATTCCAGCCATCGTTTTTGACGGTGTGCAATGCTCTAGTGGTTTAGACGTTGGACTCCTGATTGCCAGGCGGTGCTGCCGAGGGTTCGAATCCGGCGGGGGATCAGAAACCAACATTCAAAATTCCTCTAAAACATGATTGTGTCATTTGAAAAAACACACACACCCACACACACACACACACCCTCACACCACAAACACACACACCCTCACACCACAAACACACACACACACACACACACACACACACACACAAGCAATGGTCTAGTGGTTTCGACGCTGGACTCCTGATTGCCAGGCGGTGTTGCCGAGGGTTCGAATCCCGGCGGGAGATCAGAAACCAACATTCAAAAATTCCTCTAAAACATGTTTGTCATTTGAAAAACACACACACACCATAAATGACTAATGAGATTTTTACTTAACTCACCTTTTTCAAGAACCATGCATTGTTCAAAATGAGAACTCAATGCTATTGATGCTATCAAGCCAGAAAATAAGCAGACTGTCATCTGCAAATGAGGGTCCCAGAGGGCGAATTCAGTGATGCTACCCTGCACAGCAGGGTAGCATCACTAAATTCACCCTCTGTGAGCCTCAATTTGAATCAGGGTCTCAAAACTAAACAGAAAGAGGTACCCAGAGGATAAATTGGCCTACTGTATGAGATAGCATCATCAAATTCGCCCTCTGGGGACCTCATTCTGTAAATGTCAGATTGCTTATTTTCAGGCCTGTCCACAACATACTAACTTTGCACAGGCAGGATTAGTATTGGTTGAAAGCAAGTGCATCATCCATGAGCAGTATGCCTGAGTACACAGTAGCACCATGCCCCCATGCAGGCAATCAGGATTGCGTGCCTTTCCGAAGGACACAACGCAGTTTCCTGTGGACCTGTCAGTTTGAAGTCCGATACTCTAGCCACTAAGTTATTTATATTTATTGATGTTTAAGGTCACATATTTATGCACAATGGCTAATCATGACCGTGACAGTTTTACGGGTGGAGGAAGCCGGAGTACCCAGAAAGAACCACTGAGCAACAACGAGCAGCTGCCAGCTCCCCAACATCATAACTCCGCACTACAGCACAGGCAGGGTTAGATTGGTTGAAGACATGCGTACCATTAACGTGCAGTACGCCTTAGTACACGGAGTCATCATGCCCCCATGCGGACAACTGATCGATCATGACCAAAGTATGATAGTCTCATCTGGACATCACACCGAGTTATCCTTCCATGTTACAATGAAATCACTTCATAAATATGAACTGTAGACTGTGCTAAACAAATCTAGGTCACATACCCATGTAGCCATCACGGCTGAGTAAAGCCAACCAAAAGAGGACATTCTCATCTTGACATTACACAGTCATCCAACCATGTTTCAATGAAATTCCTTCATAAATACGACCTGTATACAGGTTTTTGGTTTCCAAGCCCATGCAGCTGTCACAGTTGATTGATCTCAACCATAATAGGACATTCTCATCTTATTTATTTTAAGGTTTACCCTGCCTGCAGCACAGGCAGGGTTAGATTGATTGAAGTCACGTGCACCATTGACGTGCAGTATGCCTTAGTGCATGGTGTCATCGTACCCCCAAATGTCTTGAGTACAACAGGGTTAAATGCCTTGCCCAAGGACACAATGTGGGAGTCCAAATTGATCACTCAGATGGTCACACATCCAAGGACTAACCAGGCTCGACTTTGCTTAACTGCAGTTTCATTGGGTATTTATTTATTTATTTACTTATTGGTGTTTAAGGTCACATATTTCTGCACAATGGCTAATCATGACCATGACAGTTTTACGGGTGGAGGAAGCTGGAGTACTCGGAGAGAACCACCGAGCAATGGCGCGCAACTGTCAGCTCCCCAACATACCAACTTCACACAAGCAGGGTTTGCATTGGTTGATGACAGGTGCACCATCGACGTGCAGTACGCCTTAGTACACAGCACCACCGTGCCCCCACGTGGGCAATGGGGGTGAAGTGTCTTGCCCAAGGACACAACGCGGTTGCTGCAGGTGGGATTTGAACCGAGGACCTCTCGGCTTGCAGCCTGCACCTCTACCTACTGAGCCACCGCGCCCCATTTCATTGGGTCAATCAATTCTCTGTGGAGTCTAAGCAAAATAAAGTGATCCATCAGGAGACGAAAGTACAAGGAAATAGGGATGACCTGCAGTCTATTTATTTATTTACTGGTGTTTGAAGTCACATATTTCTGGGCAATGGCTAATCATGACCATGACAGTTTTGCAGGTGGAGGAAGCCAGTGTACCTGGAGAGAAATACCGAGCAGCTGTCCACTCCCCAAATACTAACTCCATACAAACAGCGTTAGCATTGGTTGAAGACTGTTGCATCATTGGGTGAAGTGTTTTGCCCAAGGGCAGAATGCTATTGCCGCAGGTGGGATTTGAAACGAGGACCTCTCAGCTTGCACCTCTCCCTCCTGAGCCTCTGCGCCCCCCCCCCCCCCCCAACTAGCAGTCTAATTACTGCTACAGTAAAAACTAGAAGTCCTGTCATGAAATGCGCACAAATAGCACGTTGATATGCGCATTAATGTACGCGTTGTAGCCCAAGTAAAGCTATCAAATTCTGTACATATGGCCTGTGCACAAGCAATGTTTCAGCCAATGGACCTCCGGGTAACCCGGAGGTCCATTGGCAGAAACATTGCATGTGTTTGCTATGAGTAACCAAGAGAACCTGTCGTGCTTTGGATGCCATTCGATATGGCAATTGCGCGCAATTCCAATGCGCAATTAAGCCTAGATAAGCGAACTATTCGTGACAGGACTTCTAGTTTTAACTGTACATGTACAGATGTGCCCAAATTATACTTATTTCAATGGCAGGAGTATTTCGGTCAGCAGCATGCAAGGAGTTAAATTATATGAGGAAAAAAAGTTTCCTTTTTGTGAGAGAATATTTTATTCTTTTAATTAATATTTGACAGTATGTACAACTAATGAATACAAAATTTTATAACAATAAATAAAATACAATACAATTCTACATGAAGCAATAAAACATAAAAACGACTTTGTCCAACACAAAGTGATAAAAGCTTGTTTGTCTTTCAAGTTCTGGATAATTTTTATATATATTTACAGGGACATCCTCTAAGTAAAGGATCGACAAGTTCCCTGTTTCTAGTAAAAATTTATCAATGAGTTATGTAAATTAGGTCTGGACATTTGACTGTATTATGCACTATTTTGAAGAAACTGCATGCTTAGTACACTTTTATCCCTGTCAAACTGCACCATGAGCGTAACTCAACTCCTGTACAAAAATAGCGTGCTCAACTCTGTAAAATTTGATACCAGTATAATTGTTCATAACAGCGAAAGAAACACTTGCAAACTTGCATCACATGGACCACTGGGTGCAACCCTGTGGTCCATGTGATGAAAGTTTGCAAGTGCTTGTATTTTGTCCTCGGAAATTGTAAACAATCACAAAGTGAAAAATCTATCCCTCAGTGATTTAGCATTAATCCACCCTTCACACACTGTTGTATCAATACTTTCTTTTTGTTTGATCAGTTGAGCCCATGATTTCACTAACAACCAATAGCGCATTGTATTACACATCCATTAAACTTTAAACCCTTGTATTCAACGGAATTGCCGCTATGATATAAATGATTCTGTATTCAACGGGTGATAAACAAGCCCTAACTTTTTTACGGCACCGTTTAGTTACGCTTCGAAAAGTTTCCAAATTTCGTAATACGTCTGTCGCTCAGTGTGAAAATGAAAACATCCAAAGCAAAATAAAGTCGGTTCACAAAAAAATAGCCAAAAATGAGATATTTTTAACAAACCCAATCGTTTCCAACCAGAACATTAACCCAGTCCCGTTGCCGTCTCGTTTCTTGGATCCCATTATATCTAAATTGGTCAACTTTATTTCGGTAAATCTTCGTACATCTTGACATGCTTGGAACTTCTTTTAAAAATGTTTCTCCCAGCTGTTTTGTACTTACGTTTTTACTAACAGTAATAGCCACCAAATGGTTAGGCGTGAATGGGCACCAGCCCATTCACGCCTAATCATTGGTGCCCATTCATGCCTAACCATTTGGTGGCTATTACTGTTAGTAAACAGCAATACAAATTTCAACAAACACTGGTTCTGAAAAGGTTGTTTTGATTTTTATGATCAGTACAGCTTCAGTCAAAACAAACTCTTCACCTTTAGGTTTAAACATCGGGATTAAAATTTGTTTATTTAAATGAATTTTAATGCATGGGTTGTGTGATAAACACAGAATGCGATGTGTGTTTGAATCGGTGGGTGTTTTACATAACTCGTTGGAATAGAGTAATCATATTTCTACTATGCCATTCCAACTCATTATGTAAAACACCCACCGATTCAAACACACATCGTGTTCTGTCTATGTATTTTGCATTGCACAGAACAAACACTTGTGTATTTCAGACTACTTCATTCTTCTGCAGTAAGAAAAGCATTAACTAATGAGCTTTGTCTGCGCTAATTGTGACAGGACTTCTAGTTTCAACTGTAAGCCATTGATGAGATCCTGACCAAATTAAGTAGTGGACAATTTTTTAAAATTTCATGATACTCTGGGGTAAGTTCAAAGAGGTGATTATCACTTCATTCACTTGATCTAAAGGGCAGTAAAAGATGCCTAAATCTATAAAGAAATGGGCCTGAATTATGTAGAGAGTAATTGCTTGACTGGACTGGTTACGTGAAATAAATCATGAGAGGTGAGGGACGTTGTACAAACACGAGTATGTGAATGCGCACAAGTGTTTTACAATACAGTCCCGCGCACTGAATGAATTATGTCACATAACCAGTCCAGTCAAGCGATTACTCTGTTTATTACTTTTTCATTATTAACAATAATTATATTATTTAACCCTTTACCTAATGTAACGGCCCAAACCGGCCAGCGCTATTCTCAAAAATCGCCAATTAATTTTCATTATTTTTTCATATTTTGTCTCTAAAACATAGGTTATGACCCCTCATTGGAACGAGCTCATCGAGCTTGTTCCAATGAGGGGGTCATAACCTATGTTTTTGAGACAAAAAATGAAAATAATAGTTATTGAAGAATTCTTTTTGCAAGTGTCTGCTTTTCATGTTAGGTAAAGGGTTAAAAAAAAAACAAAAAACAATGAAGTCCCCATTACACCCACGAGAAAGAGTCTTCATTTGCGCGTACGGATACATGATCCAATTGTTGATTGAATAATTCACTTGTGAAGATATCGTTTATAATCAAACCCGGAAATCCCAGTAAATCATACTTTGGAAAGTAATAAAGGATATTATTATGCCTCAAAGTTAGTTTCACCAATAGACTAGGACTTGGGTGCAAGGGGTGGGGGGGGGGGGGGGGGGGGGTAGCACATACTCATTTTTTTTGCCAGAAGTGCATCAGTGGCAAAGACTTTATTTTCCCAAGAACTGTAACCAAGAAACTATTGAGTATTTGTTTCTAACAAACTTCCCATGTGCCAATGCCAATCGGAGGGTGTATCAGGTTAGATCAGATATAATGACATAGCTTGGCTGATAATACCCGAACAAAGAAGCTAAACAATCGGCAGGGCCGAGTTCTAAAGCTTTAAATATATTGCTGTAAACTCCCAGTCTTAAGTCATACCCAAACTTGAGTGCCCGTTTTTATAACAACCATGAAAGTTTTTAAATCGTAGAAAAGGAAATGAAATCAAACTGAACCATCAAGTTTTCTGAAGCATCATAGGGCTTTACTGTAATGCCAGAACATTATTCCAAAAAGTTTAAAATTTTTCAACCATGATAAAACATCAAAACAACAAATACTGTACATATCACAACATATAATCTGAAGAAATGAACAATACTATGATTGTAATGAGAAGATGTACACCAGTCTCTCAAAATGTCACAAAAAGTTAAAATAAATTACTCACTTTATATAATATTCAAGTGTACCCTTGTTTTTATAGAAGAATGAGTTATATCACATAATGTACATATTGTGAGAAAATTCTGTGATAAAGACCAAACAAAATTAAATAATCGATTCTCAGGCAATATTTTTTTCAAAACAAATGAGGGAGGGCATTTTTTTTTTTATTCCTGATGGAATGATTGCCAATGCCTAAAATCCAGTGGTGAGAGCCCAAAAGAAAAATACTAGAGCTTCCTTGTCGATTCCACTGATAGTTTCTTTTGTGTAGCAGTGATCATACAACTTAAAATCAATATAGAACAACTAAAATGGAGATCAAAAACAGTAAGGAGTTTTTTACTGGCGTGCTAAAACCACAGAGTACCAGTGCAAAAGCCTACATTCCTTGCCCAGGTTTTGTATTCAGTCAACCATAATAGTTTGTTTATACAGTGGAACCCTGTTAATTGAATAGACACTTTGCCAATGAAAATTATTCAATTAACATGAGTATTCAATTAACAGGGATTGTGTCACTTTCCTGTATTCTAGAGATAAACTTAGCATTTATTCTATTATATCCTGTTTGACAGAGCTCCATGAGCTCTGTCAAACAAGATATAATAGATTAAATGCCTATATTGGAGTACTGGGGCCAAATAGGTCTGTAACCAAAGGAAAACTGGAGAGACTCAGGGTAATTTCTCGACATGTTACAAGAATTTTTTATTCAATTAACAGGAGTTTACTCTATAACCCATATATATTCAATTAACAGGTAAAATTTGTACTGGAGGTATGGTAAATAGTTTTGTGATGGGAAATTATATTCAATTAACAGGGATATACAATTAAGAGATATCCAATTTAGTGGGCTCCAGTGTACAAATTAGTTCTATTACAAATTATTGGAGTGCCTGTTGGCACTCTCCAATAATTTGTGATAAAACAATTTTTTATGAAATTCAGACCACCAAAAATAATCTAGACCTCAACGAACTCAATAAATATTAATTTTGTACATGCATATGAGAATCGTGTCACATTTTGCGAAGAGAATAATAATACTGTATCAATGTATACAACATACTGCATTGCAAATCATGATGCGATACTGCTAAATCACACCTTATGATTGTTTTATACATTTTAAATTTTGCCTTCGCAATAAATATGATGAACACGGGCTGAAAAAACGAATGTGCCGCTGCCTGAGAATCAAAAGATTAATTTTGTTTTGCCTAACACATATTTGTGCAGTAACCCATACAAGATTTTCAAAACTGTACCCTCAATAATTGGGAAGCACCCTTATTTATCCACTTTTTAATAAGTTACATCTTGTTACCCCCACATCCACGGATACAGTACAGTCACCATAGACTGGTCATAATCCATGCGTGGGCAATGACATTCATGCATGCATTTACCAAGTAATAAAAATCATTATTAGCAAAATTTTAATTAATAAAGAACAGGGTTGTACCCGGTGCTTCATTAATTAAATTTTTGATAATTATTCCTGTAATTAGTGTTTGGAATCTAATATTATTGCGGCCATGGAAATATCACCCACTTTTGTGACCAGTCCACAGTGACCGTGTGTGAGAGAGAGACCTACATTTTCAATTCTGCTAAACGTGAACCACAAAATACAAAGTAAAAGTTTTTACCCGAGAGGACAGGGTCACAGGGAAATAAAGTTGACGTCTTTAGTACATTTGAAGCAATATAAAACACATGGTCATATTTTGATCTAAATTTAACAATAAGTGACCTGGGATTAATCCTTTACGTAGTGAATCAGTCACATAAGTCCAAGTAGTTTGCAAGTTGAACAGTTGAAAAAAATTATTTTTCAAAAAAATTTGACAATACCATATTGATGTACTCATTTTAATCAGGGGGTCACATGTTATAGTTTTCTTGGAATTCTGTGTAAAAGTTGGAAATAAAATAACTCTTTACCTAATGAGTCAGCCATATCCTTCAGCAGATATAAATAAAATGAACAGTTAAGGCCTTAAAAAATAAAAAATCTGTTTCTCAGGCCCTCCCGCATGGTCCTTTTGGCTGCCGCATGCTCTCTTTTTATAACCAATTTAAACTTTAAAAAAATAAAAATTAAATGGTTTGTGTCTGATATTTTACCCAAGTTAAAAAAATTGATGAATTTGTCCCTCGAGTGCAAGAAGGCTTTGCAATGCTTTAGCATTGCAAAGCCTTCTTGCACTCAAGGGATGAAATACACCACCGCCCATGCTATTCTGTAGATTATGCGGCCTAAAACTTGAACCAAGAACAAACTTTTGATGGCAAAGAAGAAATTACTGAAATAAAAAATAAAATAAAAAACCACTCGCCCGCATGCAATTTCACAAATAATGGCCTGAGAAACAGAAGATCTACTTTGTGAGGCCTAAAAACTTTTTTTTAAAAACCCTCATCTGAATGAAATTGTTTCATTCAGGTGTCATATGATGTGCTTTTATTGACATTTTTTGAAAAATTTTAAAAAATATTTAAAATAATAAATTTTGATAATATATTTTGGGTGTGCCCTGTTGTTCTTCTTAAGACATTAAGACATGAAATTTTTAAATTTTTTTTAAATAGCTCAATTTGTGAATTACATGGACAAATGCAGTCAAATCTCCAGGTAAAGTGTTAAAGAACCTAGAATCTAAACAGCAGGCCTGAAAATAAGCAGTCTGACATCTGCAGAATGAGGTTCCCAGAGGATGAAGTTACTGATGCTTTCCTATACAGTGGGCCAATTTATCCTCTGGGTCCCTCATTCTGTTTAGGTTTGAGACTGATTCAGATTGAGGTTCACAGAGGGTAAATTTAAATTTAGCAATGCTACTCTGCTGTGCAGGGTGGCATCACCAAATTCACCCTCTGGGAACCTCATTTTACAGATGTCAGTCTGCTTATTTTCTGGCTTGCTCAGCAGTAAAGCGATACAAAGCAACAACCAATTAATTACTGATAAACTAACTCTAAATGTCATTCAGATGTCACAATGAACCTACAAGTACCCTTAGAAAATATGAAAAAGAAAACATTACCCTAAGTTTTGTGTCCAATAACCTGTTCCATATTAAATTTGATCCCCTGAGAATAGTTCAAGATTTAAAACTCAAAGCTCTTCTGACTTGAGTAAAAAAAAAAAAAAAAAAAAATAGAACCATATCCAAACGGAATAACAACACACTTGTGAAGACAAAATGTTTAAAAGATATCCCCCATGAATGACAAAAGCTGAAGGTCATTGCTTCATCTTATCAAAATCCTTTACTAAAACTAGCAGTTCTGTAAATACATCTCACAATTTTCTGTCAAACATGTCTTGTTACCTTGGAATCAGTTTATTGAGCATGTTTTTGTGAACCAGAAATGTTTCAGGAGAAAAATGGATTTGAACTTCATGCAAGACAAAAGAAAAGAAATGGGTATGTTATGGTGTGATCAACTGATCGAGTGCTAAATTTTTCTCAGCCTCGAGATTTGTTCCCAAATTTTTGTCTTGTTATAATTTATGGGAGAGTGCCTATAGGCACTCTCCCATAAATTGTAACAATGCAAATCGATGGAGATGAAGTAATTTTACTTACAATATAATATGAAGGACATTCACAGAATATGAAGCCTTTAACTTTAGGCACCTGTAGTTCAAAATAAATCCCAAATATGGTCTTGCAGCACTCTATCTTAAAGGTAGTTATCCAGTACTATCTCTACTCATTTAACCCTTTACCTAACGAATAGCCCGCATTCGCCTGCGTAATTTGCAAATTAAGCAGTTGAGTTGAAAAAAATATATTTTTCAAAATATTTCAACAAAATCATATCATGTGACCCCTCATTGGAACGAGCTCATCGAGCTCGTTCCAATGAGGGGTCACATGTTATGGTTTTGTTGAAATTTCTGGAAAAATTTTAAAAAATAGTAATTAAAATAATAAATTTTGGTATTCTCTATGTTGGGTAAAGGGTTAACCCTTAAAGGCCCATTTCTGACTTTTACATCCTCAGAACAGGTGCCCTTAACATGCAATCATGAGGAGATCCTGCTGACAATAGACATATTACCTTGGCAGTGGGTTCTGGTCAAGTCTTGGCTGTCTAAATGGGCAGCCAAGACTTGACTAGTGGTCATGGCTAAGCTACTGGCAATGCACAGGTGGTGATCTTGCGGGTTTTCAAGGAATTTGTACAGTTCCTTAAGAGTTAACTTACTCTTAATAATATGCACCTTTTAGGAAGTATTTGAATGTTACAATCTCTTTTTATTGTGAATATATCCTTTTGTGTTTCTGTTTTCAGTGACAAAATGCTGTTATATGACACTGTTGCAAAGCAGGTGGGTGGGGGAAGAGGCTGGGAGACCTTTTCATGAGAGTGCCATACTATAGCTCATCACAGATTGGGTGAACGAATCTTGATAAATCTGATAAACAGACATGAAATGTTCCAATTATCAACTTTTAGTTATCAGTAGGCAAGTATCCATGACAATTATCAAGTTTCTGAGTTGTCTGAAGCTGGAATGTGAAACCTGTATAATATTCTTCTATCGCATTAGTCTAAACTTGGACCCTAATACTGTAAAATAAATTCTTGGTGTGGTACGTCCAAAGCATATACGACACCAAAAATTATTTTATAACCAGATGTCTACATTTTAGGCCTAAAAAAATAAAACATCTGTTTCTCAGGCCCTCCCGCATGGTCCTTTTGGCTGCCGCATGCTCTCTTTTTATAACCAATTTAAACTTAAAAAAATTAAAATTTAATGGTTTATGTCATTTTACCCAAGTTAAAAAAAACTGATGAATTTGTCCCTTGAGTGCAAGAAGGCTTTGCAATGCTTTAGCATTGCAAAGCCTTCTTGCACTCAAGGGATGAAATACACCACTACCCATGCTATTCTGTAGATTATGAGGCCTAATACTCAAACCATGAACATGAACTTTTGATGGCAAAGAAGTAATTACTCAAATAAAAAATAAAATAAAAAACCGCTCGCCCGCATGCAATTTCACAAATAATGGCCTGAGAAACAGAAAATGCCGCTCAGGATCACAGATCCAATGTCGAGTTGTGACCTTGACCTTTGACCAGGCGAGTCCAAGGTCAATAGGGTTCTTCCTCGCACCAAGGCCAACACACCTATGAAGTTTCATGACTCTAGGTTGAACCACTATCAAGTTCTCATCCGGAAACCAATTGTTGCGATATACTATGTTCAAGGTCACTGTGACCTTGACCTTTGACCTAGTGAGTCCAACATCAATAGGGTTCTTCCTCGCACCAAGGCCAACACGCCTGTAAAGTTTCATGGCTCTAGGTTGAACCACTATCAAGTTATCATCCGGAAACCAATTGTTGCGATATACTATGTTCAAGGTCACTGTGACCTTGACCTTTGACCTGGTGAGTCCAAGATCAATAGGGTTCTTCCTCGCACCAAGGCCAACACACCTATAAAGTTTCATGACCCTAGGTTGAACCACTATCAAGTTATCATCCGGAAACCAATTGTTGCGATATACTATGTTCAAGGTCACTGTGACCTTGACCTTTGACCTGGTGAGTCCAAGATCAATAGGGTTCTTCCTCGCACCAAGGCCAACACACCTATGAAGTTTCATGACTCTAGGTTGAACCATTATCAAGTTATCATCCGGAAACCAATTGTTGCGATATACTATGTTAAAGGTCACTGTGACCTTGACCTTTGACGTAGCGAGTCCAAAATCAATAGGGTTCTTCCCCTCACCAAGGCCAATCTACCTATGAAGTTTCATGAATGTGAGTTGAACCATTATCAAGTTATCATCCGGAAACCAATTGTTTAAGATTTACTATGTTCAAGGTCACTGTGACCTTGACCTTCGACGTAGCATGTCCAAAATCAATAGGGTTCTTCCTCCCACCAAGACCAACCTATGTATGAAGTTTAATGAATGTGAGTTGAACCACTATCAAGTTATCATCCGGAAACCAATTGTTTACGCCCGCCCGCCCGCCCGCCCACCCGCCCGCCCGCCCGCCCGCCCGCCATTCACCAAACTATAAGTCGAGTTTGACTTCGTCACAACTCGACTAAAAATCTACTTTGTGTGGCCTTAATAAATAATTTGTAGTCAGATCAGTGCTTATAAACACAACCATGTGCTTCATATGCACATGTATGCATGTAACATTCACCTGGACTCCATGATATTTGTCGATTCTACAAAGTAGTTATTTTAACAAACTGATTTATGATACATAAATAGTCAGTCAACTGCTATGATCAAAAGCATGTTTTGGCCAATAATTACCTAAACTGAGCAATTATTTTATGCCTGCAATAAATGTGCTTGACTGACCTAAAACAACGGATTAATTAACAGAGGTCATGACATTATGATTTGAAGAACGAAAAGCTTTGACACAAAAACAGTGTTGAACAAGAATATAAACCCGACCGCTGAAGGTGATATTAATCATTAAAAATCAATAAGGCCTAATAAAGTTGGAAATCTGTTTCTTAGGCCCTCTCATGGTCATTTTGCCTGCCGCATGCTCTCTTTTTATAACCAATGCAAACTTAAAAACAAAACAAAATTAAATGGTTTATGTCTGATATTTAACCCAAGTTAATAAGGATAAATTTGTCCCTTTTGTGCAACAAGGCTTTTTCTGGTTTTTAGTGCAACAAGATCTTGTTTGCAGGACTATTTTTTGTAAAATTGCAAGTGGGTGAGCAGTTTTTTATTTTTGTAATTATTTCTTTGTTATCAAAAGATCATGTTCTTGGTTTGTTTTACATTACAGGCCTAATAATATACAGAATAGCATGGGTGGTGCTGTATTTCGTCCTTTGAGTGCAAGAAGACTTTGCAATGCTAAAGCATTGCAAAGTGCTGTTGTACTCAAGGAACAAATTTATCAATTTTATTAATTTGGGTAAAATTTCAATCATAAACCATTTAATTTTAATTTGTTTTTAAGTTTGCATTGGTTATAGAAAGAGAGCGTATGGCAGCCAAAAGGATCATGCAGGTGGGCCTGAGAAACAGATTTTTAACCTTTTTAGGCCCCTATTATTTATTTAGTAGCAAGTGAAATCTCTTTTGGCATCTTTGGCTATCTCATGACTGCAACAGAGGGATGAAGTCAAGTTTAGCCAATCAATTATACCGATGGTGCCCACTCAAGAGGACTTCTACCCCAGACATTGGTTCTATTTTACCAGTAAGCAAGCTCTGCTCAACTTCATGCGATTCCCATGGGGAAACAAACCCCCTATTTATTTAGAGAATATTTCATATTGTATTCCATGAAGTTCTAACCAGCCTGTATTTGGGTCACTCCCATGAACAAATATAGTTTAATACACCATATTTACTCTATGTATTGGGACACTCTATGATTTGGGACACACATTTTTTCCAGAAAACTATATATTTTTTATGCTCCAAAGTTTGGGACATTCAGGAGATTTATTTCCAGTTGGCCAGTCGCTAGTAGCAGACGACACTCATAAAAAAAATTCTTGAGTAACTAAAAATTTTCATTTTTTGCTTCCAAAACATAGCTTATGATCCCTCATTGGATCGAGCGCAATGCGCTCGATCCAATGAGGGATCATAAGCTATGTTTTGGAAGCAAAAAATGAAAATATAAAAAAAAATTGGACGGCAATTTTCGTATATAGTGATGGAAAACGAATCACACACAACTTTATTCAGCATCAAATCAAGACCAGGCTGTGTTCTTTCCCCATTTTCTAAGAATTGGGACACCTGTGAAAATAATTATTTTTAGCTATCCCAATACATAGAGTAAATACAGTATATTGGATCAGGCAGTCATGAGAGATGAAAACGATGACAAATACATGACATACAGTTCATCAAATGATTGCCATCTATGTATTCTATAAATGTACAAATCATGATCAACAGAAATTAATAAATCTGACAAATGAAGATCTTCTATTGCTTGTTGTTTATCCCTGTTCACAATGTTGTCAAAATATCAAAATTTCAAATAGCCCACCAAGCTCTGTCCAAAGAAATTATTTATTTATTGTTGTTTGTGGTCACATAATTATGCACAATAGCTAATCATGACTGCAACATGGATATAAAGCCCAGCCAATTGTTTACACCCAAGTTGCCCATCTTAGAGGACTTCTACCCACAGGCAATGGTTACCGGGTCCTATTTTACCACTGTAAACAAGCACTGCTTCACTTCCCTGGATTCCCACGAGGAGTCAAGAGATTGAATTTGTTAAGTCACTAGTTGCATAACAGTGGAGCCAACTCAACTGTATATCTATTAACTGGTTGAGTGCTAGAATCCGCTATTATGGCTCTACTGAAAAGTGCTGAAACCACTTCAGTGCCTTTACGCTTAATGCACCAGCTTGTTATCACAGCAGAAGAAAAATATTTGTATAAACTTGTTTTATTACAGTTTATTGGAGAGTGCCATTGCAACAAACCAATTACTTATAATCAAAATTGTGCCATAATAAGGGCTTCTGTTGCTGTTTGCATGATACTGCTAAAAAAATTAATCATGTTTCAAATCGCCTTTGAGAAAAAATTCAGCACTCTACCAATTAATGAAAACCTAGGTTAATTATAATTCCAAACACAAACCCATTTACTATACCATCGGTGCAAATTTGACCTGTTAATGGTTGTAGAGTAAACACATGTTAATTGAATAAAAAAAAAATCTTGTAACATCTTAAACAATTACGACAATCACCAATTTTCCATTCTTTAACCCTTAACCCAATGCACGATATAAATCTTTTTTTTATATTAATTTTTTCAATATTTAAAAAATGTTAACAAAACCGTATGTGACCCTCCATTGGAACAAGCTCAACAAGCTCCAATGAGGAATCATATGGTTTTGTTGAAATTATTGAAAATCCTTTTTGAACTGCAAACATTGCTCAGTGGTTTTCTCTGGGTACTCCGGCTTCCTCCACTCGTAAAACTGTTGTGGTCATGATTAGCCATTGTGCAGAAATATGTAACCTTAAACGCCAATAAATAAATAATCTTCCAATCACAAAACCATTCACCATACCATCAGTACAAATATGACTTTTTAACTGGTAGACATGAGTATTTTTTTCCAAGATATTACACCACCAGTAGGGTTTAATATATTCCCTGGTTTTCTTGGAACTGGGAACGTGAATGAAATTTCTCTCAGAACTGGCAATTTTCCTGGGTAATATCAAGCAAATTTACGAGGGTAATATGTCGCATTTATTTTAATGATAATGAGCATATTTCATTGGCAATCTCCCATCTCCAAATGGAAAAGTTCTTTTCCTAAGGCAAGTATGAAAACCCAAACCCGCTTCAATCTTGTCTTTATTTTCAGAATCACCTGTACCTTCTCCAACATCAACATCCCCTTTACTGCCGTCACCAGTCTCCTCTGTTTCAAGCAGAGGAGACTGGTGATGGCTGTGAAGAGGATGTTGGTGTTGGAGGAGGTTGTGAATGGTGATAGTAGTAATTCAGTAATTCTGAAAATGACGACAAGTTTGAACTTTGAAGTGGGTGAAGAAGATCTTGATGTTGAAAGGGAGGGGGCGGGGGTCCATCAGAACTGATTGAGAGATACAGTGATTTGTTGAAAATGGTTCGTCAGGAATAAGGACTGTAAAAATTTCAGACGTGGAAGGGCTTACGAAATCCTACAAAGTTTCAATTCAGAAAACTTCAGTTCAACATACAAACAGTGCCATGCTTCATTCCCAGTTCCATGCTGTAGATTTCCTGGGTATCAGGGCCGGTTTTCCGAACCGGGAACCTGGGAATTCCCGTTCCTGGGATTAAACCCTAACCACCAGCAAAAAGAGCCTTAGTTTAGGATGATATTGTTTATAATTGTTTTGTTGCCAGTTGGCACTCTCCAATATATTGTATCAAAACAATTTTATATATAATATTTTTGTTCTACTGCTGAGCCAACAACAAATTAGTGCGAACATTGTAAAGCCACTGTAGTGGCTTTCAGCACTTTTCAGTAGAGCCCCCAATAGTGGCTTCCAGCACTCAACCAGATAACTGCATATGGGTATGGGTTATGGAGTAAACTCATGTTAATGGAATATACAGAGGATATGAAATGAGTGTTTTTCTCATATAATATTTATGAAATGAGTCTAAGAATTTTCCGTTTTGGCGAGCCTCTGGCGAGCCCAAACAGAAAATTTGGACGAGTTTCATAAATATTATATGAGAAAAACACTCATTTCATATTCTATTTATCATATGACTTTTTAACCCATCACCTAACTTGAGTTGCAGACGACACTTGGAAAAAACATCCTCGTATAACTAAAAATTTTCATTTTTTGCTTCCAAAACATAGGTTATGACCCCTCATTGGAACGAGCTCGTCGAGCTCGTTCCAATGAGGGGGTCATAACCTATGTTTGGAAGCAAAAAGTGAAAATATAAAAAAAAATGATTGCCGTTTTTCTTGTAGGCAAAAGATTAAACCCACCCTAAATAGGACAGATAACGTAAATTCTCCCTACTGAAATTATGAAAATGTGGCCCAGCTGTATTTTGTTCAGCCAATCAAATTGTCTAGTTTTGAAATTGACCAATGAAATTGACCAATGAAATTGACGGAAGGCTTTATTTATCACTGATTAATATGAAAACAAAATATCAAATGTTTTAAAGTGAACAAAACGGACGAGTCATTTGATAAAAACTCTTATGGTATGTCTAAAAATTACCATGTTAATCATTGAATTCCACTTGTTTATTTGGCCTCAAATAAATCCAATACAGGCATTTAATCTTTTACTCTTATCTTCCCATTTATTTATTTATTAAGGCTTAATGACACTTTAACAGCCAAGGTCATATCATGTCAGTGACAGTTTTACGGGTGGAGGAAGCTGGAGTATCTGGAGAGAACCACCGAGCAATGATGAGCAACTGCCAACTCTCCAACATCGTAACTCCACACTGCAGCACAGGCAGAGTTAGATTGGTTGAAGACATGCACACCATCGACACCATGCAGCACGCCTAAGTACATGGCGTCATCGTGCCCCCATGTGGACAATCGGGGTTAAATGCCTTGCTCAAGGGCACAACGCCGGAGTTGGAATCAATTGCTCAGACAGTCACCCATACTAACCTGCCTGATGGTGATGGCTGAATAATAGTGATGGTCAGGATATTGGACTGGAAATAATAGTGAAGGCATTTTCCATCTATTTCTCACTGTCAAATTATAGTGATTTGGGGGATTTTTCCTCCACAATTACTAATGGGGTCGACACTATTATTTGGCAGGTAAGAGTGTAAGTTGTTTTACAGAGCCCTATGAGCTCTGTCAAACAAGATATAACAGAATAAATGCTCATGTTATCTCTAGAATGAGGAAAGAGACCAAATACCTGATAAATGAATACTCCAGTTAATTGAAGAACTTTCACTGGCAAAATGGCTACTCAATTGACAGGTTCCCATGCCATATGAAACATTAGTGGATTAAAAATTTGATATTTTAACCTGTGTTCAGGGAATTGATAGTTCTATTGACTCATTTGCCACCGAATGCATTTTTCATTACAAGATCAAAGTAAATGTCATTATCTATAGATGCACTCACTCCACTGTAGTAATTCATGAATTCACTTCTTGTAATCTGGAAGTAAATAAAACAAAAAATTAAAGAAAACTAGATGTGTCAGTACGACAAGTATGCCAGCGAGCAAAAAAAGTCAGGAAAATGGATTCTCTGAATTTTCTTGTCATAAACCTAGTTCAAGGTCAATAACTCCACGAAAAATCATTCGACCGGGGCCAAACTGGATTTGAAAGGTACCCATGATAAAGCACGTACCAGAAAGCAGACAATTATCTCAATGTACGGTGAAAAATGTCTGTAAAACTTATTACAAAATGACGGACACAGTAGGGTAACACTATTTCCTCAGCCATTTTATGGCGGGGGCATAAAATTATATTTTAAATTGTTCTTTTCTTTTTTCCAAATCTCACATTTCTTAACCCTAAAGAGCCTGGAGATTTTTTTTTTTACACAATGTTTTATACAATTTGACAGTCTGAATCCTGTGGCATTGCAGTTATTTCTAGGTAAGTCTATGCCGTGCATTTTCACAGACGAGACTTGTCCAAACACAACTGTACTCATTCGGAGAATGTAATGTGCAAGTATACCCTTAGATTCCACAACAACCAAGCAATCATAGATGTAATTATGCCTTTAACCCTTTACCCAACGAATCGCACACATCCGCCTGCGTAATATGCAAATTCAGCAGTTGAAAAAATATTATTTTTCAAAAAATTTCAACTTGTTCCAACGAGGGGTCACATGATATGGTTTTGTTGAAATTTTTTGAAAAATTTAAAAAAATTATATTTAAAATAATAAATTGTGATATCGTCAGCATTGGGTCAAGGGTTAAACCTCTGCACTCTGATGTCAAAATGGCAAAGTTTTCAGCAGCAAATATTTCCCATAATGCAGTTTGATATTCAACCAAATATACCTCATCTCAGTGAGCTCTGTCTAACAGAGAATACAATTGGTTGAATTTCTAGTTAAACAATAATGAAACAGAGTGATTGGAAAAAATTCTGTTGCACTACCAGAGTGCTAGGGTTAAAGGGTTATTATTTATTGGTGTTTAAGGTCACATTCTTATGGACAATGGCTAATTGTGACCGTGACAGTTTTATGGGTGGAGGAAGCCGTAGTACCCGGAGAGAACCACCAAGCCTGGACGAGTAACTTTCAGCTCAACACTGTAACTCTGTTCAAGCTCCTTTCATGCAGGGTTACTGAGGTTGAAGACATGTGTACCATCAACGTGCAGTACGCCCTAGTACATGGTGTTATCGTGCCCCCATGTAAGCAACTGGGATAAAGTGCCTTGCCCAAGGACACAACATGGGTTGTCCTGGTGTTTAAGGGTTAAAGGATAACACAGAAATCAAGCTACCACTGGGGGGGGGGGGGTGCGCTGGCTCAGTAGGTAGAGGTGCAGGCTGCAAGCCGTGAGGTGCTCGGTTCGAATCCCACGTTGTGTCCTTGGGCAAGACACTTCACCCCCATTGCCTACGTGGGGGCACGGTGACGTTGTGTACTAAGGCGTACTGCACGTCAATGGTGCACCTGTCTTCAACCAATGCTAACCCTGCTTGTGTGGAGTTCGTATGTTGGGGAGCTGACAGTTGCTCGCCGTTGCTCGGTGGTTCTCGACGGATACTCCGGCTTCCTCCACCCTTAAAACTGTTGCGGTCATGATTAGCCATTGTGCAGAAATATGTGACCTTAAACACCAATAAATAAATAACCTACCACTGAACTTTACCCAACACAAAGGGTATCAAAATTATATTTGTTAATTATTGGGTTTTAAAATCTTTCAAAAAATTTCAACGAAACCTTATGTGACCCCTTACTGGAATGAGCTCGGTGAGCTCATTTCAATGAGGAGGGGTCACATATGGTTTAGTTGAAACTTTTTGAAAAATATATTTTTATCAACTGCTAAATCTGAAGATTTACGTGGATGGATGCGGTCAATTCATTAGGTAAAGGGTTAATGACTCGTTAAATGATTGAACAGGGATTAATTTCACTTCAGCATCTAAGCTATATTAGAACATAAAGTTTGACAAGTTTCATGAGAAATGATGATCTTAGAAAACACTCAAGATGTCAATATCGGGCAGTCACCTTAAACCTTTATGCTTATTAACAGAATCCTGTAACAACCAAATGGAGGATAATTAATTCTTTAACCCTTTACCCAACGTAACGGCCAAAACCGGCCAGCGCTATTCTAAAAAATCGCCAATTAATTTTCACTATTTTTTTCATTTTTTGTCTCAAAAACATAGGTTATGACCCCTCGTTGGAACGAGCTCGTCGAGCTCGTTCCAACGAGGGGTCATAACCTATGTTTTTGAGACAAAAAATGAAAAAAATTAGTTATTCAAGATTTTTTTTTGCAAGTGTCGTCTGCTTTTCACGTTAGGTAAAGGGTTAAATGCTAACCAGGCTTGTCAACCGGTACCTGTACCAGTACCGCTGGTTCCCTATGCTCCAACCAGTACCAGTACTGAAGCTTTTGTCCCACCGGTACTGGTACAAAATTATTTTATCAGGAAATTCCTAATTGAACGAGGGTAAACAGGCTGATAATCGTGCATGGCACACTTGCATGACGTACTTTTAACTTATTTGTGAATTAACATATCAAAACACTCAACAGGTGAATGTTCTGTCTGCACCACGACCATGATAAGGCCAACAATTTTGACTTTTCAAACATCGCAATGAAAGTGCCATCATCGGCTGCTTCAAACAAATTATTTTAAGGTGACATCAAAGTAATCATAAAGCATGCTTATCGTGCTTTATGATTACTTTGATGTCACCACAGATTAATTGTCATGGTGCCATGTTTGGCATGCGATCTTCGGGACTGGGGCGGTTCAAATGCGAATTTCTCCCATCTTATTGCGATATGTCATCCAATTGTTGATTTGTCCCGGTGCAGGTTTCAGCGGGACAGGCTCTGTCCTGTCGAGGTACCGGTTAAGTTGGTACCAGCGGTATTTTCACATGCCTTGCTATAATCCAATTGTGTAGTTACAAACAATGAATGCCCTGAATTTTATTAGTTACACAGTTTGGAACTTATCAGACTCAATTCCCTCGAATGATTCCTACCAAAAAAACCCACAAAAAACAAACAAGAGCAATGCGAAGCATGGCATATGCCTCAGACGGTGTCATAATGCCATGACAGCCAGGCCTGAAAATAAGCTGTCTGACATTTGCAGAATGAGGTCCCCAGAGGGTGAATTTGATGATGCTATCCCATACAGTGAGCCAATTTATCCTCTGGGTACCTCTTTCTGTTTAGTTTTGACAATCTGATTCAGATTGAGGTTCACATAGGGTAAATTTAGTGATGCTACCCTGCTGTGCAGGGTCGCATCACTAAATTCGCCCTCTGGGGACCTCATTTTCAAGATGAGTCTGCTTATTTTCTGGCAGCCATACTGAATTGGCTAGCTGGACCAAAATCAAAAGGAAGCATTGTCTAGTATTCACAAGTAAACCCTAAAATTATGATCTGAATTTGATCAAATAAGTGGTTCTTTCGTTATTGGATGGAAAACAAAAGTTAATCAACGGACATGTTGAAAAAAAAAAGGGGGGCAGGGACACATAAATAATGAAAACAAACTCTGATTTTCATATAATGTTCATTTGATAAATGTCAGATTCTTGAAGTGTCCTTACAGGCCTGGTAAATTTTACTTATTTTTGCTCTCTTATAATAAAGTAATGGTTTGACTTGGCAGTAGAATCTTGTGAAGGCATGGCTGCACATGTAGAAAACCACTAGGAACCACTTCCAAAGTATTGTAAGCAAGACTACCATAAGTCTGTATGTTGGAACATGTGTTTTAAAAGAAACTCACCAAAGCTGAAAACTACTATTGTCCCTATATCCCGATAGATTCTATCTTTTGAATGGTCAGAATGACTTGGACAAATAGCCATGGCAAAGGGTGCACCCAACATCCAAGGTATATGACAGTGTGCAACATCCAAGGTATAAGCACCCGCGAAACATCGGGGGTATATCTACTAGATGGTTTCAATGAAAGCTTTTCACTTCCACTCGCCTCATTTCAAAAATCGAACCAAAAAACCCCAAAATAGTCGCAAATATCATCAGATTTCCGACAATACAATCATAAAAATAAAATAAGAGCAAATAATTTGTCCCCTAAGTACCAATGTGTTCTATGTGCCAGTAGGCACATAGAACACATTGGAAATCAGGGGACGATATGTCAACAAATACTGTTTACTTGTTTCCTTAACGACCCAAGGGATGGATCTCTATCTGTTGTCTTCTGCGATTATAAAAACAAAATTATTATCACGAATTTAGTACAAATGATTGTGGAGCTGTGAAATAGGTCCACAAATTTATTTCCACTAAGTTGTACAGTGTTTCAAATGGGACAAAAACGTTATCTCCACCAACATGTATGGTATATGGAGATTTAATACCTGGATGTCTCATTTAAACACCTCGCCTACGGTTCGGTGTTTAAAAACTGACATCCAAAGTATTAAATCTCCATAAACCATATATGTTGGCGGCGATAACTTATAGTAGCTCTTAAATACCACTTCTAAATGTATACATACCAGTAACTAGTCCTTGCAGATTTATATTGAATCACAGCTCCTGCAGTCAAATTAGTCAATTGAAGGAGTTTCAGGACCTCCCTAGTATATTTTAAGTTTTTTAACGACTATGAGAAATACACATATTTTGAAAAGATGTTCTGGAGAAAAAATTGCGAGTTTGCACCTAGACTGTGATGGATGATTAAAATGAAAGAAATGTAAAGTACAAAAGTACATGAAATTTAAAATGCTTACCTAATGAAGCTTAGAAAGTGTCTGAATTCAACGGCAAATGATAAGTTCTTTAATAGTGTAAGTACAATTTATTAGACTACAGAGAGTAGGGTGAACATGATTCCATGTGACTGTTTGTTATTTATTTACCGTATTTACTCTATGTATTGGGACAGCTAAAAATAATTATTTTCACCGGTGTCCCAATTCTTAGAAAATGGGGAAAGAACACAGCCTGGTCTTGATTTGATGCTGAATAAAGTTGTGTGAGATTCTTTTCGATCACTATATATGAAAATCGCCGTCCAATTTTTTTTTATATTTTCAGTTTTTGCTTCCAAAACATAGCTTATGATCCCTCATTGGAACGAGTGCATTGCTGCTTCTAAAACATAGATTATGATCCCTCATTGAAATGAGCGCAATGCTTATGATCCCTCATTGGAACGAGCACATTGCGCTCGTTTCAATGAGGGATCATAAGCTATGTTTTGGAAGCAAAAAATGAAAATTTTTAGTTACTCAAGAATTTTTTTTATGAGTGTCGTCTGCTACTAGCGACAGGCCAACTGGAAACAAATCTCCTGAATGTCCCAAACTTTGGAGCATAAAAAAAATATAGTTTTCTGGAAAAAATGTGTGTCCCAAATCATAGAGTGTCCCAATACATAGAGTAAATACGGTATTTATTTATTTATTGCTGTTAAAGGTCATATACTTATGTACAAAGGGTAATCATGACCATGACAGTTTTACGGGTGGAGGAAGCCAGAGTACCCAGAGAGAACCACTGAGCAACGACGAGCAGCTGCCAGCTCCCCAACATCGTAACTTGGGAGTCCGAATTGATCATTCAGATGGTCACCCATCCAATGATTAACTGGGCTCAATGTTGCTTGACTTCAGTGATCTGACGAGAACCGGTTACCGCAAAGCCACCGCGCCCCCAAAGGCAAATGATAAGTTCTTCTGTAACAGTATAAGTACAATTTATTAGAGATTATAGAGAGTGGGGTGAACACGATTCCATGTGACTGTTTGTTATAAGATTTCTCTAAGTATACATCTAGTTGCATCAGTATTGGTCTTGATGTTCTCGGGACAATTCAAATGCAAATTTTTTTTGTCTGTGTGTTTCTTCTCCTCCAAAACAAATTCCATATTATAGCCACCATGATGCAAATTTTTCAAATGACATGGGCCCTGGACCTTTTCCCAAAGAAGTTAAAAGAATCCCTGCATTGTCTAAGCTCAGTATCAAGTAGTATACAGTGGAGCCCACTTAATTGGTTATCTCTTAATTGTATATCCCTGTTAATTGAACATAATTTTCAAACACAAAACCATTTACCATACCTTCAGTACAAATTTGATCTGTTAACTGCATATGGGTTGTAGAGTAAACTCCTGTTAATTGTATATAAATTTTTGTAATATATCGAAAAAATTACTGTGACATGCACCAAATTCCCCTTATATATCAACCTTTTTGGCCTCACTACATCCAATACAGGCATTTATTCTATTATATCTTGTTTGACAGACCTCTATGAGCTCTGTCAAACAAGATATAATAGAATAAATGCTCAGTTTACCTCCAGAACACAGGAAACTGACCAAATCCCTATTAATTGTATACTCCTGTTAATTGAATAATTTTCACTGGCAAAATGGATATTCAATTAAGTGGATTCTACTGTACCACAATTATTGTATGTAGTCAATGTTCCCTCATAATACAGACATTGAGAAATGTTCTATGTGCAGTACGCATGAAATGTGGCCTACAGGTAAGAACATCAAGTAAGGATGCATCTGAGTGACGTAAAAACATGATCGAAATGCTTTGACACAAAACGGTCAGTGTCAAGCAAGAATGTAAACAAACTGCTGAAGGTGACATGTTTCTTTCGACAGCCAGGGTCACATCATGTCAGGTAGTTCTATGAGTGGAGGAAGCCAGAGTACACAGAGAACCACTGAGCAATGGCAAGCAACTATCATACTTCCCAACATACTAACTCCACAGAAGCAGGGTTAGCATTGGTTGAAGACAGGTGCACCATCAATGTGCAATACTCCTCAGTACACAGCATCACCGTGCCCCCACGTGGGCAATCAGGATAAATGCCTGCCGAAGGACACAATGCTGTTACACCTGGTGGGGATCGAACCATAGACGTCTCAGTTTGAAGTTCAATGCCATAACCACTGGGCCCCATTAACTTAACTCCATTAACTTAACTGGCTGACTGCGGGAAGCCACGATCAAGGCCTTAAAAAAAATCAGGGTACCAGAGCAAAAGCCAACATTTCCCTTGCTCATGTTTCATATTCAGTCAAACACAAATATTATTTTGTTCATATAAATTTGTTTTATCACAAATTATTGAAGACAAATTTTGATGAACATATTCAGACTGCCAAAAATAATGTAGCCCACAACCACTTAATTCGAATCGTGGTATAAATACAGAATGCAACACAAGTCGAGTACAGGGGGAAGGAATCAACTACCCTTGTTGAAGTTTAACTGCATTTCATCACCAATGAGATACAGGAAAAACTCCAGCTCAGGCCACTGATTCCAGTCCCCTATCCTCCACCCTTGTTGTGATCTGTCTTAATTCAGAGTTTCCCAAATCATTATCAATTGCAAGTATTATTTCAGTAGAAAAGAAAAAGTGAAATTAATTAAACAGAAAATGTACAGATATCACAGCTTAAAAATCTACATTTTGACCAAACTGTAATAAGCTAAAGATAGCTATTTCTCCCACCACTGAGGTATTGAGACATATATAAAGTCGTGTGAGACAGCTGGGAGAGATATGCCTGTTTCACCCCACCCACGTGACAGCTATCTCACCCCACCCACGTGACAACCTATATTGGCTTATTAGCATATTTAATGAGCGCAGGATTATTCAATCATCACACGTTCTTCTGTAAACAAACATGGTGTTACATTTCGGAAATATTAGCAGACGAATGTTGGTCGAAGAAAACGGAAATAAAAACAACGCAAAACCAAAGGACACTTGACTCTTTTATATGAATTTTTTGGATGAATGCCATTACGAGTGGAGCGAGTTGCACAAAATTCCTGTCGAAAAGTTATGCGAATTCATTGCAGAATTCATAATATGACATCATCGGAACGTGTCAATGTTCATTTCACTACAAATCTTTAACCTCTGTCTTCCTGTCATTGGGATTTAATTTCGTTGTATAAACCTATGGTATATCAGAACTTTTGAGTGCTCTTCTGATAAGCAAATCAGTTTTTTTCAGAAATGGACAACAAAATTGTTCGAAAAAGTTGCATGTGCCCCAGGACGACAGACTGTTTTGGTGGTGATGGGGGAAATTATCCCTTATGGGGGCAGGTGTGAGATGGGGAATTCTCACCCGAGGGCAAGATATTTGGGCCAGACACTCGAAGCCTTGTGTCTGACCCAAATATCTTGCCCTTGGGTGAGATTTCCCAATCTCACACCTTCACTCACCAGGAATAATAATAGTCCCATGCCCCAACGCCATGGATGTCAATCCCCCCAAAACATCCACCACTCAATCTCCCCGAAAACCAAAAAGTTGGATGTATGGATATACATACAGGGAGGCAAATGAATGAACAGATAGGTGAAACACGATAAGCCCTTCATCAAGTACATAAAAAACGCCAAACAATTACTTTAATAGCTTTTTCATGGACTTTTAACTTTTTATCCCTAAGTGTAATACTTCAACCCTTTTAACTGGTAGAGTGCTAAATTATTTTTGGTCCCTAAAATTTCTTTGTGCATCTTTGCCTTGTTACAATTTATGGGAGAGTGCCAGGAAGCACTCTCCCATAAATTGTAACAGGGCAAATCCTAACAGATAAAATAATATCATTTCAAAGATAATATGAAGCACATGCACAATATATGAAGCCTTTAAATTGCGGTACCAGCACTTAAGAATAAAGCCCAAATATGGGCATCCAGCACTCTACCAGTTAAGGGACTAGAGTTCAAAGTTTCAATTCAACTTTCAAACCTTAATGTCGGAATCTTAATGTCGGAACCTGAATGCAAAAAAATGTAATAAATCATAATGTGTTGCAATAACTACTAAGAACTAATTTTTAAATAACATTTATTAATGATTAAGAAGAAACAAACAGACATTAAAACATATATATGATTAATATTACGAACGATCTATTAAAATGTATATTTTTATAAAATATAATTTTCCATATAAAATTTTCAACCTGATATTGCCTATTCAGAACACACAGGGTAATTTCCCTGTTGAGTCTTCTAGCTTTAATGGGCTAGCTAATAAGCAATCTCTCAGTCCACCAGTCAAATTCGGAGAGTATCCGATATTATGGGCTGTTTGCTTACCCACTCTTCATGGAATTTACACATAGAATAAACGTATAGTGTTTTCAAGTAAAAAATTTATTCTATGAGTAGGATTAAGAATGAAACCGACGAGCATCTGGCGAGTCGGTTTCATTCTTAATTTTACGAGTAGAATAAATTTTTTACTTGAAAACACTATACATTTATTTTGTTTATCCCATAAATCTTCTACAGGGCAGTCGCGGTAAAATCGTGCTATAATTTGCTACAAAACACAGCGAGGAGTGAAGAGCACATTGGTCCAATTCGATCGACCAGCAAAATTGGCAAAAATAAACAAGGGGCAGTAATACATTTCTGTCTAAAAATAATTCCTCCACAAACTTGACCTAAACTTGCAAAAACACTTTATTATATGAGCAGTGTGTGGTGTTTTCTACTGGCGTTGTGGAATACTTTCAAAAAGATTTAAAGAAATCAACAATCGAACTATTAAGCTAGACAAATTTGGTAGAGGCCAGAGGTCAACAAGTCCGTCACTACTGGGGTAATAAATTCTTTCAGTGTTAAACCTACGGGGAAAATTTATCACCCTACTAAGTGAATAAAGCAAAAATTTATCCAAGGCCTTTATTGTTTAAATAAACGGCAATTTATCGGATAAATAAATAAATGACTGTTGATTAATCCTACATCCCTTTACTCACGAAGATACACAGGTATTCTTTTGTGCTCCAGTTATACAGGATTCCCACCAATATTAGAGAAATAACTTTAAGCACTATTCATGCACTTTTCAAGGAAACTGATGACGATTTCAAGGACTATTAAGACAGGGCTGTATATATTGGGCGGATGATCGTTCGCCTAAAAAGAAACAGCGAGCAACTGTCAGACTCCCCAAAGTACCAACTCCACACAAACAGGGTTAGCACTGGTCAAATGAAGTCAAGTGCACCATCAATGCAGTACACCTTAGTACACAATGCCAGCATGCCCCGATGTGGACAATTAGGATTAAGAGTCTTGCCAAACGCGGTTGCCGCAGGTGGGAACAGAGGACCTCTCAGCTTGCATCTCTACATACTGAGCCACTGAGCTCCCAGTAATGATGATAAAACCTACTACAGTAGAATCCTCTTAATTGAATATCCATTTTGCCAGTGAAAATTATTCAATTAACAGGAGTATACATTTAACAGGGATTTGGTCAGTTTCCTGTATTCTGGAATAAACTGAGCATTTATTCTATTATATCTTGTTTGACAGAGCTCATAGAGCTCTGTCAAACAAGATATAATAGAATAAATGCCTGTATTGGATGTAGTGAGGCCAAAAAGGTTAATAAATAAGGGGAATTTGGTGCGTGTCACAGTAATTTTTTTGACATATTACAAAAATTTATATACAATTAACAGGAGTTTACTCTACAACCCATATGCAATTAACAGATCAAATTCATACTGAAGGTATGGTAAATGGTTTTGTGTTTGAAAATTATATTCAATTAACAGGGATATACAATTAAGAGATATCCATTTAAGTGGGCTCCGCTGTATTATGATGACATGATGATGAAATGCTGTGATGTAACTCACTGTTGGAAAGGACTCTGTAATATTATTGTATAGGTGGAAATATTGCTCATCCATGGAAAGTGACATGTCCATGGCAGCAGTACTGTAGAGGAGTGAATCTAAACATAGGCAATCGAATATTTGACCCTCTACTTTACACGAAAAGCAGACAACACTTACAAACAAAATTCTTGAATAACTAATTTTTTCAGTTTTTGCGTCAAAAACATAGCTTATGACCCCTCACTGGAATGAGCTCAACAAGCCCAATGAGGGGTCATAAGCTATGTTTTTGAGACAAAAAATGAAAATGAAATGGTAAATTTTGTAAATAGAGCTGGCCGGTTTTGGCTGTTATGTTAGATAAAGGGTTAAAGACTAGGCTGATTCCAGGCCAAAACAGCATCAAAATTCCCCAGTGTGACAGGTGGCTTGAGAGCTTGCCAAATAAGCTAGATATTCACTCACTAGGAGGAAGTGCATCAAATCATCATGTGGACTGAACACAGATATTAATCCTACCTAAAAACTAAAATCTTTAAAACATGAAATGAGGTGGAATAATTATTTTCTGATTGGAAGAATGATTCAAGAGCTGCAGCACTAGTAAAAAAAAAAAAATGGGATAAGTGCAAGAAATATTCTCTTGGTTCCTTCACTGATCATACGAGCCCTCACAGTGATTCTTGGAATGCTTTCAAATAAAAAAGAGCTCTTCAATAAGCAATCTATGGAACTGGTATAAGCAGTAAAGAAATCACAACAGATAATATATATTTCTTGCCAACAATCTACAATAATATTATTTATTTATTAGGGTTTAACGACACTTTAACAGACAGGGTCATATCATGTCGGTGACAGTTTTACGGATGGAAGAAACCAAAGTACCCGGAGAGAACCACAGAGTAACGACGAACAGCTGTCAGCTCTCCCATATCGTAACTCTGAACGATGCACTGTGGCACAGGCAGGGTTAGATTGGTTGAAGACATGAGCACCATCGACGTGCAGTACGCCTTAGTACACAGCGTCATTATGACCCCATGTAGGCAATCAGGGTTAAGTGCCTTGCCCAAGGATCGCTGAAATGGTCACCCATCCAACTACTAACCACGCTCGACGTTGCTTAACTTCGGTGATCTGACGAGAACCGGTGACCGCAACGCCACTGCGCCCCCATCTACAATAATCCTAGTTCTGGCAGATCATATCGGGACATACAATTTTAACACTTAACTGGTAGAGTGCTGGAAGCCCATATTTGGGCTTTATTTTGAAGTGCAGGTGCCGCATCATAATGGCTTCATATTCTGTGAATGTGCTTCGTATTAATTTTGAATTAAAATAATTTAGTCTGAGAGGATTTGCCTTGTTACAATTTATGGGAGAGTGCCTAGTGGCACTCTCCCATAAACTGTAACAAGGAAAAGGGACGTGGACTAATTCGGCTGACCAAAAATAATTTAGCACTATACCAGTTAACTAACCTTTATAGGCGACACATGAAAAACAAGTCTAACACCAAAGGTGGCTATGTCCCCACCCCACTCCCCAACTGCAAAGTACGAGTTTCTGGTCATTTATCTTTGTTGATATTGAATTAATAAATATCTTAACTTATGTTATCTCCATTAAACCATAGCACCAATACAGCAGGCCACAAAATGTGTCCATGGCACTAATACACCTGCTTTATGATCTTGATCTTCTAAGTTGAAAAAGGGCAATAACTCTGCCACAAAATATTTGACAAAGGACACTCTGAATCCCAACCTGTATTATGTGGTTAACCCTTTACCCAATGCAGACAATATCAAAATTTCTTATTTTAAATATCATTTTTTCACATTTTTCAAAATATTTCAACAAAACCATATCATGTGACCCTCGTTGGAACGAGCTCGATGAGCTCGTTCCAACAATGGGTCACATGATATGGTTTTGTTGAAATTTTTTGAAAAATATTTTTTTCAACTGTGAATTTGCATATTACGTGAGTGGATGTGGCCGATTTGTTGGGTAAAGGGTTAAAAACCTATGCATGAAATTTTGTTGCATTTTGTTCTGTCAAACTAAAGTTATTGCCCAGAAACCATGTTTGGGACTGACGTACAGGCTGTACGGACATATGTACAAACAGATGGACATATGGATGAATCGACATATGGATGGATGGACAAGGGTAACACTTAATGCACTTTCGCCATATTGCCAGGGGCATAAAAATCCTTGAATCACTATTTTTCATTTCCAGCCTCAAAAATATATCTTATGACTCCTAAATGGAACAAACTTATTCCAATGAAAAGTAAAAAGTTATGTTTTTGAGGCATGTTAGGTAAAGTGTTAAGCCTTTACCCAACATAACAGCTAAAACTGGCCAAAACCAACCAGTGTTATTCACAAAAAATCCCCATTCAATTTTCATTATTTTTTCTTTTTGTCACAAAAACATAGTTTATGACGTCTCATTGGAACGAGCTAATTGAGCTCGTTCCAATGAGGGTCATAAGCTATGTTTCTGACAGAGAAATAGTTATTCAAGAATTTTGTTTGCAAGTGTTGTCTGCAGTGGGAGGGGCAGTGTAGCCGTCTCACAGAGACTCTCTTGTTAGCAGCACCAAATAAAATGTACAAAGCAGAATTCATTAATAGTAAAACTTCATTTTGCCCTCCCGTGGAAAGTGACCGATCCATGACGGCCGTACAAAAGGCTCATAACCCCTGATTTGTTAAGACTATTACCAAAGACTTTCTTAACTGATGTCAAAATATCTAAAGTTCAGGGTGCAAATTTTTCCCATAATGCAACTAGAAATTTAACCAATTCAATCTTGTTTGACAGAGCTCATTGAGCTCTGTCAAATAAGATTTAATTGGTTAAATTCCCAGTTGCATTATGGGAAAAATGGCTACTTGAAATTTGGATATTTTGACATCAGAGTGAAGAAGGTTAACAGTACCTGCTTTCTGATCACTGTAAAGGAAGCTCTGTTAAAACACAGTGAGATGAAAACAAAACATATTTTTTCCTTCACATTTTCAGAAGATAGGAAATATTTAAACATATAAAATTGTCATGAAAATTCATTCTATGTCTATTTCTACTAAACTGATCAACCACTTCAGTGTTGAAACCTTGATATACGCTGGAATGGGCTTTAACTTTCGAGCTCATGGAGCTCATTCTAAAAAGAGGTCACATGATATGGTTTTGTTGAAATTTTTTGAAAAATTTGAAAAAATGATATTTAAAATAATAAATTTTGATATTGTCCGCATTGGGTAAAGGGTTAAACCTTTCACCTTAGGAAATGGAGGCATCTGGAGGCATCTGCCCACATAATTTACAAGTGAGCAGTTGGAAAAGAAAAATTTTTCAAAAAATTTCAACAAAACCTGATTTTACACCCCCTCCCTCCCCCCACCTCCCCCCCCCCCCCCCCCCCACACACACAGAATGAGCACACTGAGTACATTCCAATGCCACATGATATGGTTTCATTGAAATTTTAGTGAAAAATCTAAAAAAAAATAAAAAAAATTTGATATTTCATATCGTGTGCATTCGGTAAAGGGTTAACTCTTTATCTAATGAATCTGTCACATCTGTAATTAACAAATTAAGCAGTTGAAAGAAAATTTTTTTTTTAATTTCAACAAAACTGAATCATGGAGTTCCTCAATGGAATGAGCTCAATTTTGTTGAAATTTATTGAAAAATTTGAAAAAAAACAAAAATTAAAATAATAAAAGTATACAAGCCTGAAAATAAGTAATCTGTCATTTGAAGAATGAAGTCTCCAGAGGGTGAATTTGCTGATGCTATCCCATACAGTGGGTCAATTTATCCTCTGGGTACCTCTGTTGGTTTAGGCTTGTGACCTTGATTCAGCTTGAGGTTCACAAAGGGTAAATTTAGTTTACATTGGCATGGTGGAGGTTTGAACCCATGCCAAGAGAGTTTCCTTCGGCACCAACCGCCTAGTGAAACTATACTGGTGTGTGTGGTTCAGTATAGTTTCGCTAGGTGGTTGGTGCCCTGTGCCCTGCCAATGTAAACAAAACCAGCGTCCTTTTTTAATTCTCTTATAGGCTCCTTTTTTAGTTTTTTTTTAGACGAATAATTATATTTTTTTTTAAATGATTGAAGGAAACATAAGTGCTAATTGTTTTGGGTTTGTTTAGTGGTCCAATGTAAGAGTTTACATAAGCTGATAATCCCTGATTAGCCCATTTGCATAATGGCACATGCTGCTTGGTTTATCATGTATTTTAAAAGGGGTTAATTATTGTCTCTGATATAAGTGTTTACTAGTAACCGTTGTTACGAGTAACTGTTCTGTATATATTGTATTATTTTTCGGAATGCAGTAGTCTGGATGCCGAATGTTAATGGACTATGGCAGGATTCTGCCATCCAGTGTAAACAAGAGCTGGACTTTCGTCCGGTGCATACCCCCCACGTGGTGCACCGCCTAGTGTGGGCATACCTGTGACCAACAAATATCATTTATGAATATTCTCGTATGGACTGATGGACGGATGCACAGATGGACAGACGCAATCCAGTATACCCCACCCCCCCCCCCTCCATTTTCTTCAAGAGTTTTCAACAATTTCCAACATTTTGAAGTCAAAAGGTATGGTAAATTGTTTGGTGTTTGGAAGTTTTATGCAATGAGGCAGAAGCATTTGTCATAGGCAAACTGCATGCCATATTTCACTGAAATCCGATAACCCCAATTCAGTATGCCCCCCCCCCCCCCCCTCCCATTTTCTTCGAAAGTTTTCAACAATTTCTAAGTCAAAAGGTACGGTAAATTGTTTGGTGTTTGGAAGTTTTATGCAATGAGGCAGAAGCATTTGTCATAGGCAAACTGCATGCCATATTTCACCAAAATCCGATAACCCATACCTGAGATAAAGGCTGAACAGACAAATAATGTCTATTTCCAACAATTTCTAAGTCAAAAAAGGGGGATAACTCTAAAAAGGAGAATGTGAGAAATATCGTTGAATCTTTTTTTTAAAGCCTATACCATAAGCAGTGTTCATGGCAAATTTCATTGCAATAGAACATTCGATACCCGAGATACAGGATGAACAGACAAAATTTGGCTCGGACAGACACAATTTCTAAGTGAAAAAGTAATAAAAAAAAAAAAAAATAATAAAAAAAAAAAAATCTAGAACCTTAGTGAGCATGCTCACATACCCCACGCGCCCCGATATTTCAAGCTCTAATCATTTTTTAAAAATAAACAGATTCTAGGAATACTGCAGAAAACAGTGTTCTGTAGTTTTAACGGTACTGAAAGAATTCAAGCAGAGAAAAAGCCCGGAAAACTATAATTTTGATGAACTTTTCAAAGTCTATGGGGCTGTAATTTTGGTAAAAATCAGTGGAGCGGAACAAAACCCAAACTTCTTCTGTAGGCCACCATGTTAGACTAACATATAAAAAATCAGCTCAATATCTGGAAGCGTGTAGAAAAAGTCAGGAAAACTGTAATTTTGATGAACTTTTCAAAGTTCAAGGGCCGTAATTTCGGTAAAAATCAGTGGAGCAGAACAAAATGCAAACTTGATCTGTAGGCCACCATGTTAGACTAACATACCAAAAATCAGCTCAATATCTGGAAGCGTGTAGAAAAAAAGTCCGGAAAACTGTAATTTTGATGAATTTTTCAGAGTCCAAGGGCTGTAATTTCGGTAAAAATCAGAGGAGCGGAAAAAAATGCAAACTTGATCTGTAGGCCACCATGTTAGACTCACATACCAAAAATCAGCTCAATATCTGGAAGCGTGTAGAAAAAAAAGTCCGGAAAACTGTAATTTTGATGAATTTTTCAGAGTCCAAGGGCCGTAATTTTGGTAAAAATCAGTGGAGCGAAAAAAAATGCAAACTTGATCTGTAGGCCACCATGTTAGACTCACATACCAAAAATCAGCTCAATATCTGGAAGCGTGTAAAAAAAAAGTCCGGAAAACAAGTAGGACTGACTGACGGACGGACCAGTCAAAAACATTATACCCTTGCAACTTCGTTGCGTGGGGTATAATAACTAGTGTGGGCATACCTCTGACCAACAAATATTATAAAAAATAATAATTTACTTAAGATATGAATATTTTCGGACGGACTCACACATGGACGGACGGACGCACGGACGCATGTAATCCAGTATACCCCCATTTTCTTTGAAAGTTGGGGTATAATAAATATTGAAAGCTGACAAGCGTTTTTTACTGAGCTAATTTTCCCAAAGTCATGCTTTACGACACTTGGTGCAGAATCCGTGGCAGAGTGACTTTTTAAGCTCACTCGCGATCTTGGAGAAAAGACACTTTTCAAAAGATAACCAACATGAAAAACTAAATTCCTTTGAATGTTACGGACACTAAACCTGGACCAACTTCATCTATCATGGGGACTTCAGGTAGATGCTTACAAAACCTGCCTGACGTTAACATGGAGGAAAGCATCGGATCATTTCAGAAAATTCAAATCAAACACAAACTTGTGTGGAGACAGGAAATGTTTGAATTCATTGAAAGGAAACAAAGGGAAAATACCACTTTTATTGACAGCAAAGTTAAAAATTCGGAATTGGGTAATTTAGTTTCGAAAAAGGAGGAGAAAACAACAGAACATGTTAGTACACAAACCTTTTATGTACCAAAAACTGATTGCGGCACAACGGTTCAACCTGAACATGCAAATACATCTGTTCAATGTGTGCCACAATTGGCAACTATTTCCACCCAAACCACCCCAAAAGAGCCCAAAATTGCTTGTCTCAGTAACAGCATAAAACATTGTACTGAGCCTAAAAGAGTGACGGAGAAGGTGGAACAATATTGCATGACTGTTGATTTTGGACTTGAATATTTAATAAAATGGAGAGACCTTCCACCAAGCAAAACTTCCTGGGTTCATGATGAAGATTTGGATGACGCGGCATGTCAGTACATTAAAGAAAACAAACATAGAATACCTGGTCCATGTTCAATGCCCAAATCACTGAAAAAGCGTGACAATAATGATCATAGCGTTAAATTCCTTTCAGCAAACAAGGTAAACCAACTAAGAGAAAATTATGATCGTGCCGTAGCTTGGCAACAAAAGGCAGAAAGTTACAAACCACAACGGTCTCAGCAGCAAAATCAAAACTTCCATGTAGACTACACACAGGACACTAGTCAAATTCAAAATATTGTGTATGGATACCGAAAACGAGGAGAACTTTGGGTTTGTCCTGATTATTATGGTGGTTCCCGGGATGAAAAGGTGCCTTTAGAGTTAGTGCCACAAGAAATTGTGGACAAACATGAGATTTTCTTTCTCGGACATTGAACAATATTCCTGCTCTGCAAGTACTTCTCAGAGTCAAATAAATTTCATTTTACCAAACTTTTTATTTTAGCAATTTCGAGTTTCAGGCTGAAAAGGACTTGACCATGTTAACTTATTCAAAGAGCAGAAGCTGGTTTATAATTTTATTTTGAGTTCTCTATGGGAGACCAAAGATTTTTCAGGCAGGGTGTACTGTTATTGGCTCCTTTTTTAGTTTTTTTTAGATGAATAATTATATATTTTTTTTAAATGATTGAAGGAAACATAAGTGCTAATTGTTTTGGGTTTGTTTAGTGGTCCAATGTTAGAGTTTACATAAGCTGATAATCCCTGATTAGCCCATTTGCATAACGGCACACACTGCTTGGTTAATCATGTAATTTAAAAGGGGTTAATTATTGTCTCGGATGTAAGTGTTTACTAGTAACCGTTGTTACAAGTATCACAAGGGTTAATTCCGTGACCAATCAACAAAACTGTGTTTACTGGAAATAACATAAGCTCATGACTTTGCAAACAATCTCCTTATACTTGTCAACACTAGCAAGTTTCTGATTGAAAGGAATAAAGCTCCTTATTGCCTTCACTCGTTCCGGCAAAACATGTATAACACTTTAAAATAATAGGAATTTAAAGGTTTTACGGATTAACGGATTACTGAACACAAAAAGGGAAAATTAAACACTGCCTGCAGAGCTAAGCGGCTCAAACTGTCCAAGGAGTATATATTGGTCAACTTCACTTGCACATTACATTACGTTATGTGAAAGTGAAGAAGTAAAATAAACAAATATATTCTTTGGACAAATTTTGATGTTCGCTGTTTTACTCTGCAGGTAAGCTGTATTTTCGTAAGAAAATTTATGTTAATATAATTTTTCTGGACTAGCGTGGATCAAATTCCCTGCGACTCCGTTGTGTGTGTCCCGTCCGGCCATGCGAAATACAATCACATTTATTCGAGTAAAACACACCGGAGCAGAATATATTAGTTAAAGTAATGAAAAATTAACCAGCAAACAAAAATTGTGTTCGCATATAATGAAGAATATATAATTTTTAGTTGACCATTTAAATGCAGCTCTGCGAGCCCTTAAACCCTCGAAATGTGTATATTAGAGCGTACCGTGCGCATGTATTATAAGTTTTGGTCTCGCCTCTGTTTATCAATCGATATGTGGAAACATATCGATTGGGAAACAGCGGCAGGCTTTTGCTTCGATTTTTATTGTAAACTTTTCGGTGAAAACAATCGAATCTCACTCATATTTTTATATTTGTAAATATTGAAAGTAGATGTTATTTTAGTCGTTTTATTTATATAATTAGCCGTCAGTAACTCATAAAAATTTATTAATGTAATCAGCTTATTGAGAACATATTGGGCAGATGGATTTGTCAAGTGGTCACCATCCAATCGACTCTCGGCAGTCGATTGGGCGGTGGCTACTCGATCGGTTCATCACGCCCCCCCCCCCCAATCGACGTCCGGTGGTCGATTAAACGGCGGTTAAGTTAACCGTGTTATTATGCCCCACGCTATTTACATCCAAAAATGACGGCAAACAATTTTCATGTATTATGATGTTATGTCTGTGAGATATTAAATATTATTATGACATTACGTTATGTGAAAGTGAAGAAGTAAAATAAACAAATATATTCTTTGGACAAATTTTGATGTTCGCTGTTTTACTCTGCAGGGCACATGTACACGCCATAAATTCCCGGCCACCTCTCGAGTTCAATTCCCCAAAATTGAATGAACAAGACAGACGTCGCCGTCAAAACTGGTGGAGAACTAAATTGTACATGCCAGCACCAGCGAATCAGAGAAATCTCCGTTCCACATCAAAACTAAACACCATTCCAGAACGGGATAAAACCTTGGAAACCACACCAGACGAGGAACCAAGAGGTATGGGTACATTATCAGCCTCAGACTTGAACAATATTCCAAAATTTATGGGTGAACAGACCAAAGCTTCTCAGTGGTTAAGGGACTTTCAAAAACACACAGATTACAGGCAAATTGAGGACGCAGAAAAAGCGCGCCTTTTCCCCCTTTTGATGGTTGGTCCCGCGGCAGACTGGTATGAGTGCTTGATAGATAGCGACAAAAAGGATTTTAAATCGCTACTTGGTGCTTTTGAAAAAAGGTATAAATCGCCTAAATACTTCCAATAAATTATCCCAGGTTCGATTGCCAGGGCTAAAACGGTAGACACAATGACAACCTTTTCCCCTTAAATCAGTTGGATAATATTTTTCAAAGCTTCCAATAAATAAATAAATAAATAAATAAATAAATAAATAAAATAAATAAACTACTGAATAAATAATAATGATAAATAAATAACTACTAAATAATAAATTAATTAAATAAATAAATAATAAATTAATAGATAATAAATAAATAAATAAATAAAGCTTGATAAACAAACCTTAATATACAATTAATAAAAATAAGTAAATTAAATTTTATTAGGATGAACAATGTGTCGACATTGACTGTGAAATTATAAAAACAATTTGCTGAAATGCTTTTCAAGACAAACAGTTTACTTCGGCTCTTCTTATGTTTACCGTACTTTGATAGATTATTCTAAAAGTAATCCAACCGTCCGTTTTTTTTCTTCAAATCCTTTCTCTCTCTCTCTTTCTCTTTCTCCATTGCCTTGGATATACTCGCCTGAATTCAAATTTTGCAAATATTTTGCGTTTTTTAGTGCTAGAGGGGCATGGCCAGTCCTCACAAAGTATTCCCGCGACTATATCCACACAAAATCTAACTCTTGCTCTCCTTTCTTCTATTTGTAGAAAAAAATGGACATGAGGCTTCTCTTTGGGATAATTACTCTCACATGTGTACTAAATACAACAAGTGGAACTAAGGTACTACAACGTTTGAATTACGGAGTTGTTTTACAGCAAGATAAGTTTTTAGTTTCTACAGCACACTACTGGACACACACGTTTCAGCTAAGACTCCCTACAGTATCGGAATTTTCCAACTCTCAGTTTCATTGTGGAGAAAAATGCTCAAATATTCCCAAAACTGCAGAAAAACTTATGAACATTCATGAAAATACTGTAGAGAAAATTAAAAACACTCTTATCGATATTTATAAACTATTACCAAGCCACCAACTCCCAAAACCCGTTAGGCGAAGAAAAAGGTCTTGGTTAACATTCGTTGGCAGTGTCAGTAAAACATTGTTTGGAACCGCTACGGAAGAAGACATGCAAAAATTGTCGCAACGAGTAGCAGCCGTGCAGAAGCAAAATATTGAAATATCACATTTGTTTAGCCACGAACTCAAATCTCTTACTTCATATATGAAATCAACGGACAGGAGAATTACCAGTTCACTAAAAGCTATCAAAAATAATTTCCTTGCCATCAAAGAAGTGTATAAAACATTGTATGACTCTGTTGCCCGTATAAAAAGTATGGAAGATCATTTATCAGCACTGTTATTAGAACAAACAAGCGAGTCATTATCATTGCAACTGAGATTCGAAGAGATGTACATCGGAATCGTATCCTTGTTGCAGGGTAAGCTCTCTCCCCAAATCTTACCACCATCTGTTATTGAAGCAACACTCAAAAATATATCTAGCGTACTGAACGCGAAAAATTCACCTTTCAGCCTGCTGTTTCACCACACTCTCCCGTACTATACGGCAGTGAAATATACAGTACTTCGCCATGACAAGGATATATATATTAGTTTGAATATCCCAATATCAACAATTCAATTTCCGTTTGAAATGTATAAAATATTAAGCTATCCGGTACCCATTAACTCGTCGTCATCACATGCCACTCAAATCTTGAACCTCCCAACTTATCTTGCAGTTAGTAAAGACAATCAATTTTATATAGAAATTAAAACACTAGATCTAATCAACTGTCACACTAACAATAATCACTATTACTGCTCTTTCCATCCAATCTTGAGGTCAATGAAATCGCCATCTTGCTCATCCTCACTGTACCTTGCTAACACCACTTCAATTAACAACACGTGTGACTTTCGCTTCAGGCAGCACAGTATAACCCCAACAATACAACAATTAACACACTCCAAGTTCCTAATGTTTTACATTTCACATATAAACATAACATGCACTTCCCAAACACAACACTTACTTGGGTGCTCATTCTGTGTAGTAGAACTACCCTGCCACTGCTCATTTTCAGCTACACACATACACGTACCTCACAGGTGGAATCACTGTCAACATAAAGCAAACATCACTACAATACAATACCCAGTTAACTTAGCACTATTACAACAATTCTTCTCAGGAGGGGTCTTACCAAAAATTCGGGCCGATTCAATATTCAATAACCCACCCACAATAGATATCCCATCTTTCAATTTATATCATCACAACCTCTCAAGCATCATTGCAAACGATCACAAGGCCCACCTGAATCTAAAAACAATGGTAAAGGCCACAAAGAAAAATCAAGTTATTTTTAGTTCTTTGGCTGAACCCATCCTGGACGGTAAATTATTTTTAAATGACAATTTTGATTCAAAATTCCTTCTATTAATTATTTCAACAGGTCTCAGTGGTCTTTGTATTCTTGGATTCATTTTTATGTGGTGCAAACTGAAAACAATAACAAAAGCTGTAGCATTAGCGTCAACTCTTCATACAGCTAAAGCTATGACGCTACCCCCCTTCCACTACTTTCCACAAAACACAGACACCACTACATTGCCACAAACACTTTACACAGATTTGCATACTATACACATGTACATAAGCACACCCGCAAGTATAATAATTTTACTCTCTCTATTTCTCTGCGCCCTTTTCCTCCTAAAACCCCGACAACAAAACAGTCTTATCTTACAAATAACAAACGGTAACTCATCTGTAATGCTACCCGTAATAAATCTCCCTTCCTGCTTAAAATACTGCTCTTTCCATGCTGAAAACTTTATTTTAGACGTCACCACTAAGTTTACGTATTGGCCCATGGTTTCCATAACTTGGGATGACTTTTTCATTTCTTCAACCTTTTCCAACAAACGCATTTTTCCCAAGTCCAGATTTTTTATAACACCTTTCACCATGTATAAACTTAATCGAATTTTGGCCGACGAATTCTTAATTTTTTTATGGGTAAGACATGGTAACTATATAACACCTATGGACCTAAACAGCACATCAAATAAAGATATTGACCAAGCTAATCCCATAAATAAACCCACAGCACCTCTGTACCCACTACTTACCCGAAATTAACATTGTTAAGTTATCGAGGCATTAACCCCCCCCCCCCCCCCCCCCCCCCCCCACCCGCGGAACAAAAAGCGTTTTGTATCTTTATCAAAGGCACTACAGTATTTCTCTATCAATAACTCATGCATGGTACTCTCAGGGAAAATCTACGTCAAAAGGGGTGGGAACAGAAGACCAAAATCTTCAAGAAATATCCAACAACGGCAACTAGAGAACTATCAACCAAGATGTGCAAGGACACTTACGTAAATACTGAAGTTTAACCAATTCCATATCCATTTCAATGCCGGGAGGCATTGTCTTAGAAGGCAGAGGGTGTTATCACAAGGGTTAATTCCGTGACCAATCAACAAAACTGTGTTTACTGGAAATAACATAAGCTCATGACTTTGCAAACAATCTCCTTATACTTGTCAACACTAGCAAGTTTCTGATTGAAAGGAATAAAGCTCCTTATTGCCTTCACTCGTTCCGGCAAAACATGTATAACACTTTAAAATAATAGGAATTTAAAGGTTTTACGGATTAACGGATTACTGAACACAAAAAGGGAAAATTAAACACTGCCTGCAGAGCTAAGCGGCTCAAACTGTCCAAGGAGTATATATTGGTCAACTTCACTTGCACATTACATTACGTTATGTGAAAGTGAAGAAGTAAAATAAACAAATATATTCTTTGGACAAATTTTGATGTTCGCTGTTTTACTCTGCAGGTAAGCTGTATTTTCGTAAGAAAATTTATGTTAATATAATTTTTCTGGACTAGCGTGGATCAAATTCCCTGCGACTCCGTTGTGTGTGTCCCGTCCGGCCATGCGAAATACAATCACATTTATTCGAGTAAAACACACCGGAGCAGAATATATTAGTTAAAGTAATGAAAAATTAACCAGCAAACAAAAATTGTGTTCGCATATAATGAAGAATATATAATTTTTAGTTGACCATTTAAATGCAGCTCTGCGAGCCCTTAAACCCTCGAAATGTGTATATTAGAGCGTACCGTGCGCATGTATTATAAGTTTTGGTCTCGCCTCTGTTTATCAATCGATATGTGGAAACATATCGATTGGGAAACAGCGGCAGGCTTTTGCTACGATTTTTATTGTAAACTTTTCGGTGAAAACAATCGAATCTCACTCATATTTTTATATTTGTAAATATTGAAAGTAGATGTTATTTTAGTCGTTTTATTTATATAATTAGCCGTCAGTAACTCATAAAAATTTATTAATGTAATCAGCTTATTGAGAACATATTGGGCAGATGGATTTGTCAAGTGGTCACCATCCAATCGACTCTCGGCAGTCGATTGGGCGGTGGCTACTCGATCGGTTCATCACGCCCCCCCCCCCAATCGACGTCCGGTGGTCGATTAAACGGCGGTTAAGTTAACCGTGTTATTATGCCCCACGCTATTTACATCCAAAAATGACGGCAAACAATTTTCATGTATTATGATGTTATGTCTGTGAGATATTAAATATTATTATGACATTACGTTATGTGAAAGTGAAGAAGTAAAATAAACAAATATATTCTTTGGACAAATTTTGATGTTCGCTGTTTTACTCTGCAGGGCACATGTACACGCCATAAATTCCCGGCCACCTCTCGAGTTCAATTCCCCAAAATTGAATGAACAAGACAGACGTCGCCGTCAAACAAGTAACTGTTCTGTATATATTGTATTATTTTTCGGAAAGCAGTAGTCTGGATGCGGACTGTGAATGGACAATGACAGGATTCCGCCATCCAGTGTAAATTTATTTATTTATTTATTTATTTATTTAAGGTCACATATTTTTGCACAATGGCTAATCATGACCACAACATGAGTATCAATGCAAGCCCAGGGGTGTGCATTAATAAACCATGTTGCCCATTTTAGAGAGGGTTTGCACCTCCCAAGTACTGGTGACTGGGTCCTATTTTACCAGTAAAACAGAGCCTGTTTACCGCAGTGAACAGGCACTGCTTCACTTCCCGGGATTCCTGTGGGGAATCCAGTGTAAATAAATATTGAAAGCTGACAAGCGTTTTTTTACTGAGCTAATTTCCCCCGAAGTTACAGTTTACGACAATTCTGTGGCATTCGGGAAATTTGAAAAAGACAATTGTCGCCGATTTCTTCTGAGGTGTAGTTCATAGAATTAAGTACTTAGATGCAACTATCTGATGAATAGGTCAATTTAGTGATGATATCCTGCTGTGCAGGTTAGCATCACTAAATTCATCCACTGGGAACCTCATTCTGCAGATGACAGTCTTATTTTCAGGCTTGAAAGTATAATAAATTATAATAAATTTTGATATTGTAGGCATTTGGTAAAGGGTTAATAATGTAGTCCATTTATGGATATTACATAAAAGCTTAAATCATTTAATCTCTACATCTAGTCACAATGAAGTCACTATTTTGTAACTCTTTCAGTACTATGATACACTGTAAATTTCTACAAGATAACTTTTAACAATATTTCTGAACTCCAATGACAGAAAGTTGTTCTGTGAAACCATTTTGAAATAAAAAAAAATGCAGATTCTTTGCAATGGTATGTACAATGCTGTATAAAATACAAGGTAAAAGGGTAAAAAATTTCAGTTTGTGATTTGGCATAAAATTGTTTAACCCTTTAAGACTTTAATTATCCTGACGCTCAAACGTTAATGGGAATTCAGTTTCTTCACCATTTTTTAAAATGCAACTTCAAACGTCGAAAGTACAAATAAGATATTTTTCACATTAGTGATTAACTGGTTGAGGGCTAGATTATTTTTGGTGGTCTGAATTTGTTATTCAAAACTTGTTTCATTGCAAATTATTGGAGAATGCATAGAGGCATTCTCCAATAATTTGTAATAAAACAAATTTATATAAACAAAATATTATTTGTGTTTCACTGAATATGAAATACAAGCAAGGAAAGTGTTGGTTTTTGCTCTGGTATCCTCATTTTTGAAAATCCTGATAGTGGCTTCTAGCACTCAACCAGCTAAGAAGTCTTGACAGCAGAATTATATTAGTATTTTAAGCTGTGATAACATTTGGCTCAACGGTTGTCACTGAGCACTATTCGAGAGAAAATAGGAATTGCGGTTAAAACTTTAAAAAATTTAAAATTAATAACAAAACAAATGACCAAAAAGTACCAACGTGCTGTTTGATTTCGTATGTCATGAGACGTACTAAAATATCAAAGGGTTAAAAATACTAATTTTACTGAATACAAAAAATAAGATGGCTTTTGTCCATGTTTGTGATTTTTTGAACAGCTTTTGGTATTTATCCAGCAGAGTTTTTGTCCATACCCAACACTGAATACTGGGTTTCTTGGCTATGATACTGAAAGAGTTCAAATTTGTGTTGCTAGTAAAAAACTAAAACAATCTATGCGCCTAGCTTAGTACATAACATAAAACTAAGAAAAGTTGAAACAAAATGCAAGAAATGTGATAAAAATCAAAACAATAACATCTGCATGAGCTTCTGTGTTCATTCTGATCAGAAATTGTAAAAAACTGATTCCTTTCTTCAAACCTGCATTGTAATACAGTGGAACCCAGTGAATTAATAGCAACTTTCACAGACAAAAATATTCAATTAACAGGAGTTTATAATTAACTGGAATTGAGTAATTTTCTCTGATCTAGTTATAAAATCAGAATTTATTAAATTATATCTTGTATGATCGAGCTCACTTTGTCAGAGAAAAATATTCAAGTGACAGTAATTTGATAATTTCCAACACTCTAGTTATAAAATGAGCATTTATTCTATTATATCTTGTTCGACAGAGATCACTGAGCCACTTTGCCAAAGAAAAATATTCAATTAAGGCCCCACAAAATCAATCTTCTGTTTCTCAGGCCACGTTTTGTAAAATTGCATGTGAGCTGGTGGTTTTTTATTTATGTTATTTTTTATTTTTGTAATTATTTCTTTGCCACTAAAAGTTCATGTTCATGTTCATGTAAAATTGCATGTGAGCAAGTGCTTTTTATTTTATATTTTATTTCTGTAATTATTTCTTTGCCACTAATAGTTCATGTTCTTGGTTTTTTTTATGTTTTAGGCCTCATATTCTACAGAATAGCATGGGTGGTGGTGTATTTCGTCCCTTGAGTGCAAGAAGCTTTTGCAATGCTAAAGCATTGCAAAGCCTTGTTGCACTCAAGGGACGAATTTATCAAATTTATTAACGTGGGTAAAATATCAGACATGAACTATTTAATTTGTAATTCTTAAGTTTGCATTCGTTATAAAAAGAAAGCATGCGACTGCTAAAATGACCATGCAGTAGAGCGTGAGAATCAGATTTTTAACTTTTTTAGGCCTAATAGGAAATGGATTATTTTGTAAATTCTAGTTATAAAATGAGCACTTATTCTTTTATATCATGTATGACAAAGCTCACTGAGGCACTTTGCCAAAGAAAAATATTCAGTTAATAGGAATTGGATAATTTTGTAGTATTCTTGTTTATAAATTGAGCATTTATTCTATTATATTTTGTATGGCAGAGCTCACGAAGTCACTTCATCAGAGAAAAATATTCAATTAACAGAGTGTGCAATTGATTTAAGCCAATTTGTTTTTCAAGGATTGGCAAGCAAGTTATGCAACTTATATTAATGCCTCTCCTTGGCCCAATGGCACAGCTGTGCAGCGGCAACTGCGTGGCCTCGCTCTTTTCGAATACTACAAGGAATCTAGCCTGCAGAGTGCACTGAGTGCATCTCTCTGCACAAAGTGCATCTCTCCCCGCAGAGGACAACCATTTTAAATCCCCACCTGACAGGACGGTATGCTGTGACACCATCAACCTCACAATTGATGCCGACAGAGTGTGCAGAAACCTCAAGAACTTTTTCTGAATGAGGATCGATCCCGGAACCTCTGGCTTGAGAGACCAGTGCACCTACCCGGTATGCACTCGGCCACTACCCATATACAATAAACAGGAAATGGATAATTTCCTCTATTCTTTATCATAGGCACGGTGGTGCCGAGTACTAAGGTGCACTTCACATCGATGGTGCACCTGTCTTTAACCAATGCTAACCCTGCCTGTGTGGAGTTAGTACATTGGGGAGTCTGACAGTTGCTCGCTGCAACTCGGTAGTTCTCTCTGGGTACTTTGGCTTCTTTCGCTGTCTGACATGAGGCGACTCTGACTGTTGAAAGTGGGGGTGGATATGGTGTGATGCAAGGCGAAGTGAGATCAATATTAGGCGAGGCCGAAGGCCTCGTCTAATATTGATCTCACTGACCCATAACTTATATTTTTTTCTGCCAAGACGAAAACTGTATTATTTATCATGGATGACACAGTGATCTGGTTTGTAAGAGTAACAACAGTGTGCTTGTTTTGACAATCTCAGTCAATTCAGATTGCTAGACATGCTGGTTGCCAACAGTTGCCGATTCTTAATTACAAGTACTAAAATGGAATGTACCCAATTTCAGCGTGTTTGACAATAAAACAGCATGAAGCCAAACACACAAAACTGTATCATTGAAAACAATAACAAAATTACATTTTATCACCGAAAATGATGACAAGATGAAATTTCTTTGCTAAAATACAGCATATGTTCTTCCAATTTCAGAGACCTCTGTGCAGAATAAAGGATGAAAGGTGAATTCCAGCTTTATTGATAATCAAGATTTACAGACATTTCTTTCCATTCAATTCAATATTGTTACCTTCCTAAATGGGATGTTTTGAACTTGGATAATTCTGAATGCACGAAGAATTTTTATTTAATTATTTGTTCAACTTAAAAGTAAATGAAAGTGACAATGACACAGCAGCTTAACTTGACTGTGCAAAGTGTTTGATAAAAAGGATAATGTGCAATGTTTATGAAACGATTATGAAAAAAGGCAAGAATTGTGATAATTGAGAATATGTTAAGTTCTGTACCCAACATGGTATGTTTTCAACAAGAACAAGAGCGCTTGTATCGCTGAAGCAATACAATGTCCCCTACCGGACTAATGAGCATTAATAATTATACAAATGTTATAACCTAGATATAACCTAGATGTGATCAGCATGAATTCCGTTGAAGCATTTCCAAAAGAAAGTCCAGAAAACTGATATTTTGGCGCTTTTCCATATTTCCAAGGGCCATAACTCACACCAGAATAATGCAATCAGCATGAAACTCAAACTTGATCTGTAAGTCATCGTTCTATAATAGGTTACCAAGAATGAAATCATTCGGTTGAAGCATTTCCAAAAAAAGTCCGGAAAACTAAAGTATGACTGACAGACTGACTGACAGACTGACTGACAGACTGACTGACAGACTGACTGACAGACTGACTGACAGACTGACGGATGGACAGAGAACAAATGAAACTTGATCTGTAAGTCATTGTTCTCTAGTAGGTTATCAAAAATGAAATCATTCCGTTGAAGCATTTCCAAAAAAAGTCAGGAAAACTGATATTTTGGCACTTTTCCATATTTCCAAGGGCCATAACTCACACAAGAATAATGCAATCAGCATGAAACTCAAACCTGATCTGTAAGTCATCGTTCTATAGTAGTTTACCAAAAATGAAATCATTCCGTTGAAGAGTTTCCAAAAAGCTCCGGAAAACTGAAGTGTGACTGACAGACTGAGTGCAAACCTATAGTCAGTCCCCTCTGGCGATGCCGGTAGGGGACTAATAATTTGAGGTGTAGACTGTATTAAAGAATTGTGGCCTAGGTTGATGTGGCCACACAGTTAACATATGTCAACTAAAGTAACCAAGTTACAGTAAAATCACTCCAAAAATGAGTCATCCTACCAAGTTATAATGAAATCCCTTCAAAAATATGACTCATAGACTTTGCTAAAGGAATCTAGGAAACATGTGTGTCCAGCAGTCACGGTTGACTGATCACAACCAAAATACGATAGTCTCGTCTAGATATCATACAGAGTCATCATACCAAGTTACAATGAAATCCCTTCATAAAAATGACCTGTAGATAGTGCTAAACGAAACTAGGTCACATGAATTTCTGAAATCTGAATGCCTGTTGGGTCATTATTCTTCATTTCAAGCAGTTTAGCTTACGGCCACTTCCATTTTTTCTAGCTGTTGGAAATCTTTATTTTTGACAATGACTTAATGGTTTTCATAACATGTAATATGTATTCAATTAGGAGATATATTCTATTAACCATAAAGCACTTAATGTATATCATGTATCGTCAATTTATAATTCAAAATAAAAAAAAAATTAAATCATGCGAACCAGTGTTGTTTCTGGACCTATCTTGACAAACATGCATACAAAATTAGTGTATCTACAGTCAAAATCGGCTAAGCCAGGCCCTACCAACATGAGCTCAATTTTCATCACAAAAGCTGTGTTTGAGTGTAACACAATGAGTAATTCTTTGATGAAACTATTTTTAGACTATTAATATTGCTCTTAACCCTTTACCCAACGAATCGCCCGCATCCGCCAGCGTAATATTTAAATTCAGCATTTGAAAAAATATTTTTCAAAAAATTCCAACAAAACCATATATCATGTGACCCCTCGTTGGAACGAGCTCATCGAGCTCGTTCCAACGATGGGACACATGATATGGTTTTGTTGAAATTTTTTGAAAAAATAAAAAAAATGATATTTACAATAATAAATTTTGATATCATCTACGTTGGATAAAGGGTTAAAACATTCAGATAAATCAACATTTTTGATAGAAATACATTAGATCCATTATGTAAAAACGAAATCTCTCTAGAAATCTGTGTCTTGTGGACCAATTGTTTCCTACACTCAAACCATCTAATTTTTCCTCTTATCTGTTGTGGTTTGATACTTTTTGGAAGAAAGTGTCATTTTGTTAAAAAATGCTCAACTCATTATCAGTCTCATAATTTCCATGCCTTCATCATCATTAAGCAAAAATAGGCATCATTGTCTATTGAAGCACTGACACCCGAATAATAATCCAGAAATTCAGTTCGGGTTACCTGCAAAATTGAAGCACAATTGTAACAATGAACAAGTGTGGAAAAAGTGCTTTAATACTCTGCACACTGATGTCAGAGAATCAAAATTTTCTGATAATGCCAACTGGGAATCTGTTTGCAGAGATTTAAACTAAAGACCCAATAAAAGGCCAACTAAAAGCTTCAGAAATGCTCACCTGAGAAAAAACCTCCATGCAATTCATGAAAATTTTCAAGCCCAAAAGCACAAAGAGATGAGTGGAATTTTCATGTGAATCTGAATGTTCAGCAAACATCTTCAACTCATGCACAAGAAATAACTTGCCAAAATACACAATGTGGGAGTCTGAACTGATCGCCCAGATGGTCACCCATCCGAGGATTAACTATTGAACACAACAAAAGTGTAAAGATTTAAAAGAGAAAAAAAAGCATATTATATGACAATTTATCATATGACTCGTCCGTTTTGTTCACTTTAAAACATTTGATATTTTGTTCTCATATTAATCATTGATAAATAAAGCCTTCCATCAATTTCATTGGTCAATTTCAAAACTAGACAATTTGATTGGCTGAACAAAATAAAACTGGGCCACATTTTCATAATTTGCATAATTAGAGTTGGGAGCTTTCATTGGTCAATTTCAGAACTGGACAATTTGATTGGCTAAACAAAATACAACTGGGTGACATTTGCATAATTTCAGTAGGGAGAATTTACGTTATCTGTCCTATTTAGGGTGGGTTATATTGTATTAATCTTTTACCTCCAAGAAAAATGCCATTAATTTTTTTTTATATTTTCACTTTTTGCTTCCAAAACATAGGTTATGACCCCTCATTGGAACGAGCTCGACGAGCTCGTTCCAATGAGGGGTCATAACCTATGTTTTGGAAGCAAAAAATGAAAATTTTTAGTTATACGAGGATGTTTTTTTCCAAGTTCCGTCTGCAACTCAAGTCGGGTGATGGGTTAAAAAGTCCTACTAAGTGGCTGATTTGTGCGTGTGTGTGTCATATAATAAATAGAATATGAAATGAGTGTTTTTCTCATATAATATTTATGAAACTCGTCCAAATTTTCCGTTTGTGCTCGCCAGAAGCTCGCCAAAATGGAAAATTCTTTGACTCGTTTCATAAATATTATATGAGAAAAACACTCATTCCATATCCTCCATGTCTGTAAGGGGCAATGTCTGTACAAAATACAAAAATATCTCAGCTTCACTAAAAATTTTGATTTTACACTAAATAATCCGAGATTATGAAATGTCATGATAGACTTTTGAAGAATTATTTATTTATGTATTTACTGGTGTTTAAGGCCACATATTTCTGTACAATGGCTAATCATGACTGCGACAATTTTATGGGTGGAGGAAGCTGGAGTTCCCAGAGAGAACCACCGAGCAATGGCGAGCAACTGTCAGCTCCCCAACATACTAACTCCACAAAGGAGGGTTTGGATTGGTTGAAGACTACTGCACCATCGACATGCAGTACGCCTTAGTATACAATGCCACTGTGCCCCCACGTGGGCAATGGGGGTCAAGTGTCTTGCAAGGGCACAACGTGGTTGCCACAGGTGGGATTCAAACCAGACTTTAGAAGAATAATCAATTCAAGTTGACTAACTCCTTGCTTGCTGCTGGGAGATATTCCTGGGACACGAAATCTCTTGCCTTCAAAATAAAAAAAATTTGAGAATATTTAACCAGATTTTTCCCTGTAAATTGTATAGACTTTTAGACCCATGGTTTCTAAAGTCAAATTTTCATGAATTTTTCATCAAATCTCTTCATGGCTGCTTCATAGCAGCCTTGACTAGATCACAGGTATTCGGCACAAGCTGTGAAATCGAAAGAATGAAAGTGTCAATGACACTGTAGCTCAACTTGTTTAAGACATGTACATGTATAGTATATGACAGCAATGACACACATCAAGGTAATGACCTGATAACAAAGGTACATGTAAAGTATTGTAAAGGTCTGTACATGAATACTGACCGTAGCCTGTAACAAATGTACAGGTAAAGTATTGTAAAGGTGGGTGACAGATGCTAAACCAGAAAAGTGATAACAAAGGCACCCAAAAACACTTCCTGTTAACAAAGGTACCCCAAGAAGTTTCGAGAAGACCGCTTCATAAATACAGACTCCAGCCTGAGCCGTATTGACATGTGTACTTACTGTGTATAAGTAGCACTGAATAAATCAATCTAATTTGCATAATTTCTGCAGGAGAAACAAACCCGTATTATATGTGATGTATTCCATGTTACTAAATATTCATACAAAAATTTATTCAAATCAGAACTTTCATACAAAAGTTCTGAACAAAAAACTGATTGCACTAATTTTGGTACAAAACTGCACCCCAAAACACTCGTCCTCGTCCCACGGTGATAACAAAGGTACTCAAGAAGTTTTGTAAAGATCAGTTCATAAATACAGCCTCTAGCCTGAGCCCTATAGAAGTTTTGTACAAAAAACTGATTGGACCTAATTTCAGTACAAAATGGCCACTGGCAGCCATCTTGAATTTTGGACCACACCCAGAAACACTCGTTCTCATCCCAAGGTGATAACAAAGGTACCCAGGAATCTATGTCACATGCTCCTGCGGCCATCTTGGTTGAAAAAAACCAACCAAAATCCGACATCCTCATCTAGACATTATACAGAATCAATCCTACAAAGTTACAATAAAATCCCTTCATAAATACATGTAGACTGTGCTAAAGTTTTCAGGTTTCGAACACACATGCTCACCACAGTTGACCGATCGCAACCAACATGGGCCATTCTCATCCAGGTATGCTCATGAAATTTAATGATGATCAGACAAGAACTTCAGAGTGTAGTCTGAGCTAAAGAAAATGTGAACAGATGAACAGACTTGCAGACTCACAGATCTCCACATGTGTAATGGCAATAGCTTATCTTGATCTTGTCAAGTTAAGCTAAAAACACTGTTAGCCAAATCTGTAGGTGTCTATACTGTTTGAAATGGATAACCAGTTGATGGAGAATGAACAAAACAGTATTTATACCTTGTTCACTTTTAACTCAGGTGAGCAACTAATTAACGTACTTTAGTAATAACTAAATTGAATAACTGAATGTTAATTAAAGATAAAAACAGCAGAACTATGGCAATAAAATGTACTCCAAAAAATGCAACCCATAAATATACAGTTGTAACCAAACTAAGCCATTATCAAAAGTAAGCGTAACACATGCAAACCTAAGAAAAACAAGAATACGAACACCACTGACTCCACAGCAACCTGTGTTTCTCTACTGCCTCATCGTGTAAGGCATTCACATATTTCCAGCTCTTAGAACTAGAAAAAGGTGCGACCAAATCTTCATAATTACACCTGAAACTGGTGTTCTGTTTGTTTATTGCTGTTGAACTCTCTCTTCACACTGATGTCATAATGCCAAAATTCCAAGCAGCAAATTTTTCCCATAATGCAATTACATGTAGGAATTTAACCAAGTCAGTCTTGTTTAACAGAGCTCATTTACTTATTTTTGGTGTTCAACTGGTAGAGTGCTGAACTATTTTTGGTTATCAAAATCTTTTCACAGAAATTGGGATGTTACCACAGGAATAATGCCAAGATTTTCAGTAATGCAAAACTAGGGAGTCCAAATATCAACCTAGGGACTTAACTTGAACAAACTTGAAGAATGTTGTAAACCAAATATCCAAAGATTCTGACTGGTGGTTCTGGAGAAGGAGATTTTGAGATATATATTACCAATTTTGCACTGTTAAAATTTGCCCCCCCCACCCCTCTTCCCCCCTAGGGAACACAAATGTCAATCCAGGGACTTTATTTGAACAAATTGAATGTGAACCCTTTGTTGCAATTTATAGGAGTGCCAGGCATTCTCCCAAACATTTGTAACAAGGAAAATCCTTACAGACGAAATAATTTTATTTCAAAGATAGTATGAAACATATCTGCTGAGTATGAAGCCTTTATGTTGCAGCACCTGCACATCTGAATAAAGCCCAAATTTAGGCTTCCCGCACTCAACCAGTTAAGGTATATCATGATTGCAACAATGGTATGAAGTCAAGTTTAGTCAATCATTTATATCTGTGCTACCCAATTTAGAGGACCTCCACACCAGACGTTGGTTTTGCATCCTATTTTAGCAGTAAAGCAGAACTTAACCCTTTACCCAACGAATCGCCCGAATCCGCCTGCGTAATATGCAAATTCGGCAGATGAAAAAATATTACTTTTCAAAAAATTTCAACAAAATCATATCATGTGACCCTTCTTTGGAATGAGCTCGTTGAGCTCATTCCAAAGAGGGGTCACATGACATGGTTTTGTTGAAATTTTTTGAAAAATTTAAAAAATGATATTTAAAATAATAAATTTTTAAATCATCTGCGTTGGGTAAAGGGTTAACTGTTTGAGTGTTAGAAGCCACTATCAGGGCTTTCAGAACAAGCAAAGACCAATACCGGGTCTGGACCTGCGTCGCTGCATGCAATTGAATCGGCAAACAGGAAGTGGCTGCACAGCAGATGTGAAAATTGCATACACGATACAACTGATCATTATCAGGCTCCAGATGAAATATTAAATCAATCCCTTGCATAGAAGTTGAGAAAAGTTTGACGGAAAATTTCAATGTTCAGTGGGTACAGTAAAATTTCTAAGTATCGGCAAACAGGAAGTGGCTGCACAGCAGATCTGAAAATTGCTTACACGATACAACTCATCATTATGAAGCAGCAGACCAAATATAAAATCATTTCCTTTCATAGAAGCCAAGAAAACTTTGACGGAAAAAGTGTTTCGGACGGACTGACGGATGGAGTCGAGCGGTTACTAGACCTGCTCTGCCGCTGGCGACGCAGGTAATAAAAATGAGGGTACCAGAGCAAAAGCCAACAATTTCACTGCTCACATTTCATATTCAGTCAAACCCAAATAATATCCTGTTAATATAATCTGCTTTATTTCAAATTATTGGAGAGTGCCTTATGACGTATGAAATCAAACAACGCCTTGATACTTTGTGGTCATTTGTTTTGTTATTATTTTTCGATTTTTTAAAGTTTTAACCTCAATTCCTATTTTCTTCCGAATAGTGCTCAGTGACAACCATTGAGCCAAATGTTATCGCATCTTAAAATACTAATATAATCCTGCTGTCAAGACTTCTTGATTGGTTGAGTGCAAGAAGCCACTATCAGAGCTTTAAAAAAATGAGGAAACCAGAGCAAAAGCCAACAACTATTCCCTTGCTTATATTTCATATTCCGGAAAACACAAATAATATTTTGTTTATATAAATTTGTTTTATTAAATGAATTGAAATGGATAACCATTCATAAATGAGCCCAAATATTAACCCAGCCACTCAATTTTAACAAACTTGAGTTTGACCCGAGGTGTTGTATTACCTGTGGGCACTCTCCAATAGTTTGTAATACAACAAATTTTGAATAACAAATTCAGACCACCAAAAATAATCTGGCTCTCAACCAGTTAATACCACACTAAACAAGCACTGCTCCATTTCTTGGGGTTCATTCAGCTCTGTTACACAAGATTAAATTGCTTAATTTTCAAGTTGCTTTATTGTACAAATTTGCAAGTTGAAATTTTGATATTTCGATATCAGTGAACAGACAGTTAAATTCACTTTCAGCATCTATTCCTATAGCATTTAAGAAAATAGTTTGTACCATTACATGTACTATCCATTCTAAAGGGCTCATCAGGAAGTCCAAATATTAACCGAGGGACTTGATTTGATCAATCTTGGATCTGACCCTCATAATAATGATGAATGCCAAACATTAAAAGATTCAGACTGGTAGTTCTGAAGAAGGTTTTTAAAGATTTTTCCCCATATTGCCTTAAGTTTAAAATCTGAGCTCCTGTATTGAGCGCAAATATAAACCAAGGGGCTTCATTTTAACATTATTATATCTGACCCCCAGATCCCTCAGTAGCTTCCTGAATGACGACACACTATGACGCATCAGGTCACCTTGAAGGAACGATCAGCTGATCTTTGTTATTATTTCGAAACGTACGCACTTGGGGTCAAATTGGGATGAATATTGTGCCAAAAAATAGGGTCGTTTTCAAAATCTATATACTGTATTTACTCCATGTATTGGGACAGCTAAAAATAATTATTTTCACAGGTATCCCAATTCTTAGAAAATGGGGAAAGAACACAGCCTGGTCTCGATTTGATGCTGAATAAAGTTGTGTGTGATTCGTTTTCCATCACTATATACGAAAATCGCTGTCCAATTTTTTTTTATATTTTCATTTTTTGCTTCCAAAACATAGCTTATGATCCCTCATTGGAATGAGCGCATTGTGCTTGTTCCAATGAGGGATCAGAAATGCGCTCGTTCCAATGAGGGATCATAAGCTATGTTTTGGAAGCAAAAAATGAAAATTTTTAGTTACTCAAGAATTTTTTTTAGGAGTGTCGTCTGCTACTAGCCACGGGCCAACTGGAAACAAATCTTCTGAGTGTCCCAAACTTTGGAGTATAAAAAAAATATAGTTTTCTGAAAAAAATGTGTGTCCCAAATCATAGAGTGTCCCAATACATCGAGTAAATACGGTACAATAAAAAAGAAAATCTGCTCTATTTTAGTTAGTATCTGGAATTCTCATGAGCGTGGACCTGAAAGTTTTATTTTTCATGTGCACTTGCGCGAGTGAAAAATAATATTTTCAGGTCCACATGAATTTTTTTAGTAGCATCCTAAATGACGTTATGCTTCTACACATGACATTGCCTTGAACATCGCCTTGAAGGAACAATCGGCAGTTTTTTGTTATTGTCTTGAAACTGTTTGCACTCGAATTGGACTGAATATTGCACAGTAAAATGTCACGTAGCATATAATAAAAAGAAAATCTACGCTGTTTTAGTGAATATTCACTAAAACAGAGCAGATATCCTCTATTTCTAATTTCAATTAAGGCCACACAAAGTAGATCTTCTGTTTCTCAGGCCATTATTTGTAACATTTCATGCGGGCAAGCGGTTTTTTATTTTATTTTTTATTCTGTAATTATTTCTTTGCCATCAAAAGTTCATGTTCTTGGTTTATGTTTTAGGCCTCATAATCTACAGAATAGAATGGGTGATGGTGTATTTCATCCCTTGAGAGCAAGAAGGCTTTGCAATGCTGAAGCATTGCAAAGCCTTCTTGCACTCAAGGGGCAAATTTATCAATTTTATTGACTTAAATGTCAGACATAAACCATTTAATTTTTTTTTTTCAAGTTTATATTTGTTATAAAAAGAGAGCAGCATGCGGCAGCCAAAAGGACCATGCGGGAGGGCCTGAGAAACAGATTTTTAATTTTTTTAGGCCTAATAGATTGATTGTTAGTTATGGAAATCTCACTTTATTGAATGATAGGAAGCTGGGATACTTTTTCTGAGCTCCAAAATTTCAAGAAATTTTTCCAGGCTCTCTACAGTACAGCCACCATGGACTGTTCGAAATCCACGGGTAGGCAGTGAGGTCTATGCATGCATTTACCGGGTCATAAAAAATCATGTGCAAAATTTTAATTAACTAAGCACTGGGTTGTACAAAAATTCAATTTTTGATGATTACACCAATAATTGGAGTTTGGAATCTATTATTGAGTCCGTGGAAATATTTTCCACCAGTGACCAGTCTTCGGTAACCTACTATATCTTACCTCCTACAAGTATCTGGGAATTTCATTGGTTCAAAGACGTCACATGCAGACTGCATATAAAACCACATACTGACTGTCAACATCAATATATGCCAACAGCAATGGGTAATCTCCCCTTTGGTCATTTATTATTTGAAATGGTGGCAACCGAAAAATGCTTCAAGTTGAAAGATCAAGTTTTAGAAGCCCATATTTGGTCTGAAGTGCAGATTAGACAACTTAAAAGGCTTCATATTCTGTGGATGTGTGTCATGTTACCTTCGAAATGAAACCGTTTGGTACATATGAATTTGCCTTGTTACAATTTATGGGAAAGTGCCTGTTGGCACTCTCCCTTAAATTGTTACAAGGCAAAGACACGTGAACACGTTATGAGAATTCTCTCATTTAATTTTGATCGCTGTTATTAGTTCTGTGCATCGATACAGCAGTCGGTAAGATGTATTTGTTACACAGTTTCGCTCTCATCTAATATGAAATTAACTGATACCATATTAGGCCACCAACAAACTGCGTAACTAATAATATCTAGAATACAGATTAAAATTCCTCCTTTAATTCAGCAATTCATCTACAACAGTGAAGTCATTGTAACTGAAGATTTCCACACAATGGTTTATTCTGACTACAACTGTATAAAGTAAAATTATAGCTTGGAATATACTATAAGCAAGTGGTGTATTTATCTATCTACTCTAAAACATGATACTTTGACTGCCATACTTATTCTTACCATTAGTTGGTATTTCAAATCAAATCTTTAATGGAATATTTATTCAGGTTTAACCCTTAACCCACTGAGCATTTTCAAGATATTTTTAATTCACATACTTAGGCACAATGGCTAATCGTGACGGTGGCAGTTTTACGGGTGGAGGAAGCCGGAGTACCCGGAGAGAACCACTGAGCAACGACAGGCAACTGTCAGCTCAACATTCTAACACTGATCAAGGTCCGCTCAAGCAGGGTTACAGCGGTTGAAGACATGTGCACCATCGACGTGCAGTGCGCCTTTGTACATGGCGTCATCATGCCCACATGTTGGCAATCGGATAAAGTGCCTTGCCCAAGGACACAACATGGGCCGTCTCGGACGGGGGTCGCAAATAGATAACTGGTGGGCTGTGACTTCTTAACCCTTTACCCAACGCAGACGATTTCAAAATTTATTATTTTAATATCATTTTTTAAATTTTTTCAAAAAATTTCTACAAAACCATATCATGTGACCCCCTCTTTGGAACGAGCTCGTCGAGCTCGTTCCAAAGAGGGGTCACATGATATGGTTTTGATGAAATTTTTCAAAAAATAATATTTTTTCAGCTGCTGAATTTGCATATTACATGGGCAGATGCGGGCGATTCGTCGGGTAAAAGGTTAAAACAAAGTGCTCCAAAATCAAGACCATGAAAAATATACAAACCCAGCATCTCAATTCAGTATTCTCGCATTTCCTTTTTAACACTTTACCTAACGCACTGGATATCACAATTTATTTCAATTGTTGTTTTTTTTAATTTATTTAAAAAAAAATCAACAAAACCATATGTCATGAGCTCATTCCAATGAGGGGTCACATATGGTTTTCTGGAAATTTTTGAAAAATAATTTTTTTTTTTTTAAATGCTTAATTTGTAAATTGTGTGAGCGGATTATTTATTTATTATTTATTTATTGGCGTTTAAGGTCACATATTTTTGAACAATGGATAATCATGACCACAACATGAGTATCAACTTGAGACCAGAGGTGAGCATTAATAAGCCGTGTTGCCCATTTTAGAGAGGGTTTGAACCTCCCAAGCATTGGTGTCTGGGTCCTATTTTACCAGTAAAACAGAGCCTGTTTACCACAGTGAACAGGCACTGCTCCTCTTCCCAGGGTTCCTGTGGGGGCATGAGCGGATGCAGACGATTCGTTAGGTAAAGGGTTAAATGGTGAGATTCCAGTTGAGATCGTCAAAATGCTTGTTTGCTTTTGTGATCACAGTACTGCTTGTCCCTGCTTAACACTTTACCTAACGAATCGGCCACATTCGCCCGCGTAATATGCAAACTGTGCAGTTAAATGAAAGTGTCAATGACAATGTAGCTTAACTTGTGTGTTGTGTTTGATTAAAAGGATAATGTTCAACGTTTATGAAAGGATTATGAAATAAGACAAGAATTGTGATAATTGGGAATATGTTCATTTCTGTTCTCTGTATGCTATGTTTTTGGTAAAAATAATATGAGGTGTACACTGTACTAAAGAACTGAGAGGTGGGTTAATATGACCTCACAGTTAATGTATGTGGCCCTCATAGTTAATGTATATCAACGAAAGTTACCAAGTTACAGTGAAATTATTCCAAAACGAGTCATCCTATCAAGTTACATTGAAATCCCTTCATAAATATGGCCTGTAGACTGTGCTAAAGGTATTCGGGCTTCGGGCCCCTGTAGCCATCAGTTTCCCAATTACATCCAAAGGGTTCTCATCTAGACATTATATGAAGTCAACCTACCAAGTTACAATTAAATCCCTTCATAAATATGAACTGAAGACTGCGCTAAAGGTTTTCGGCCTTTGGGCTCGGGCAGCCATCATGGTTGAATGATTACAACCAAAAGGGGACATTCTCATTTGGGCATCCTACGAAGTGACAATAAAATCCCTTCATAAATATGACCTGTAGACTGTGCTGAAGATTTTTGGGCTTCGGGCACCTGTAGCAATCACAGCTGACCAATCACGACCAAAAGGGGATGTCATCATCTAGGCATTATACGCAGTCAACCTAACAAATTACAATGAAATCCTTCCATAAATACGACCTGTAGACTATGCTAAAGGTTTTTGGGCTCGAGCAGCCATCTAGGCTGAATGATCGTGACCAAAAGGAGACGTTCTCATCTAGACATTATTTGGAGTCATCCTACCAAGCTACAATGAAATCCCTTAATAATTATGACTTGTAGACTGTTCTAAAGGTTTTCGGGTTTCGGGCCCCTGTAGCTGTCACAGTTGCCCAATCGTGTCCAAAAGGGGACGTTCTCATCTAACATCATATAAAGTCAAACCTACCAAGTTACAATGAAATCCTTTCATAAATATGACCTGTAAACTGTGCTAAAGGTATTCAGGCTTCAGGCTCAGGCAGCCATAATGGTTGAATGATCGCAACCAAAGGGGACATTCTCATCTGGGCATCATCTGGAGTGATCCTACGAAGTTACAATGAAATCCCTTCATAAATATGACTTGTAGACTGTGCTCAGCTCAAGATATTCGGGCTTCGCGCACCTGTAGCCATCACAGTTGACCAATCACGACCAAAAGGGGATGTCATTATCTAGTCATTATATGGAGTCAACCTAACAAGTAACAATGAAATCCTCCCATAAATACGACCTATAGACTATGCTAAAGGTCTTTGGGCTTGGGCAGCCATAAAGGCTGAATGATCATGACCAATAGGGGATGTTCTCATCTAGACATAATTTGGAGTCATCCTACCAAGCTACAATGAAATCCCTTCATAATTATGACCTGTAGACAGTTCTAAAGGTTTTCGGGCTTTGGGCCCCTGTAGCCATCACAGTTGCCCAATCAGGACCAAAAGGGGACTTTCTCATCTAGACATTATATGATGTCAACCCACCAAGTTACAATGAAATTCCTCAATAAATATGACCTGCAGACTATGCTAAAGGTTTTCGGGTTTTGGGCTCGGGCAGTCGTCATGGTTGGTAGATCATGCCCAAATGGGGAAATTCTCATCTAGACATCATAAGGAGTCATCCTACCAAGTTACAATGAAATCCCTCCATATTAAACATGACCTGCAGATTGTGCTAAAAGTTTTTAGGTTTTGGGCTTGGGCAGATCATGACCAAAAGGGGGCGTTCTCATCTATGCATTATACAGAGGCATCCTACCAAATTACAATGAAATCCCTTCATAAATACGACCTGTGGACTGTGCTAATGGTTTTCGGGTTTTGAGCTCGGGCAGCCATACCAGTTAACCGATCGCGACCAAAAGGGGACGTTCTCATCTTGACATGACCCCAAACCTGCATATGAAATTTTGTGACGATCAGGCAAGAACTGCGGGGTGTAGCCCGTGCTAAAGGAAAATGTGAACAGACTCACAGACTTCCGCACGTGTGAATTTGTTATCGGTCAAGTTGAAAAGGATATTCATTCAAGTTGCCTAGTTCATTTCACAATGTGGGTTTTGGGCTTTGGGAGGGTCTTACTGGAACGAATGTTACTGTGATGAATTGATGGTAACATGGTCCGAGGTTTGCAGCTCAGAGCACATGTTCAACCTCGATGCTTCAAATCTCGGTTGAACGTACACTCCAAGCTACAAACCTCAGGCCATGTTACCATCAGTACCTCACAATAACCTATAATATCTGGAATAAAACCTTGCATCATTCTTCTGGTTTTGTATTTCCCGCAAAATTGTGAAAAAACTTTCCATTGAAAAATTAAGATGTATTCCCCACCCCTTTTTCTTGGGGTGTGTGTGTGTGGGGTGGGAAGGGTGGAAGTAGTATCTCTTCACCAGAGAACAATATATGTATGGCAGTAAAAGTTCCTAATATGAATGTCAACCATAGAACTTGAAAGAAGAAAAAAATATCTTTACTAATAAGCTGAAGTTTCAAAAACTGAATAATTAAGAATTTATAGCAATTTAACTGGTGGAGTGCTAGAAGCCACTATAAGGGCTCTACTGAAAAGTGTTCAAAGCCACTTTAGTGGCTTTACAATATTTGCACTAATTTGTTGTTGGTTCAGTAGTAGAAGAAAATTATTAATATAAAATTGTTCTGTCACAATTTATTGAGAGTGCCAATTGGCACTCTCCAATAAATTGCAACAAAACATGTATTTATTTATTGGTGTTTTAAGGTGACATATTTATGCACAATGGCTAATCATGACTGCAACAGTTTTACGGGTGGAGGAAGCCGGAGTACCTGGAGAGAAACACCGAGCAACGGCGAGCAACTGCCAGCTCCCCAACATACTAACTCCACACAAGCAGGGTTTTTTAATCTTATTTGTTTTACAAGGATTGGCGAACAAGTTATGCAACTTATATTAACGCCTCTCCTCGGCCCAAATGGCGTAGGTGTGTGGCGGCAACTTCGTTAACCATTTACCTTTATTAGTTGAAGACAAGTGCACCATTGTCGTGCAGTACACGTTAGTACACAGTGTCACCGTGCCCCCGCGTGGGCAATGGGGGTGAAGTGTCTTGCCCAAAGACACAACGCAGTTGCCGCAGGTGGGAATCAAACCGAGGACCTCTCGGCTTGCAGCTTGCACCTCTACCTACTGATCCACCGCGCCCCCAAAAAAGCAATTATTTGTGAGCAACATCTTGCTAAACTAAGGCTTCTTTTGCTGGAAGTGTGATATCTTTAAAGAAAATACTTGCGTTAAAATGGCCATTGAAAAGTAATTTAGCACTCGACCAGTTAACAAACTGAAGCAATTAACAAGTCTAAAAAATGATTCACATCTACATATTTTTAGTAGAAAAATTTTTTTTAGAACCAAAAACATCTACACTGTTACAACTTTCAGTTCTGAATACATACTATATATTCATATTGACTTACCATTGCTAAGTATTAAGCAATTTAGATGATTTACTAAGAAAAACTGTGTTACAGAACTGTTACGAAAATAAATATAAAAGTGAAGATGATGGTACATTCCAATGTGGTAATGACCATTCTAGGCATTACTCACAGAAAAAAAAGTAAAACACTTTCATCAATGAAAGTGTCAATGACACTGCAGCTCCAATTGACCAAGAAGGGACTGAACTAAATAGAAACTTCCAGTAATGCCAAGTCATTCACTCAAGTTTCAAGTTGAGCAGGATGTAAAAATAAAATCAGCCCATCTTCACCGATTTAAAAAAGCAATTGCCTGAGAATCACCCAATAAACTCTCAATAACCTTACAGTATTTTATAGCATCCAGGCCTGAAAATAAGCTGTCTGACATTTGCAGAATGAGGTCCCCAGAGGGGGAATTTGATGATGCTATTCCATCCAGTGGGCCAATTTATCCTCTGGGCACCTCTTTCTGTTTGGTTTTGAGACCCTGATTCAGATTGAGGTCCACAGAGGATACATTTAGTGATGCTACCCTGCTGTGCAGGGTAGCATCACTAAATTCACCCTCTGGGGACCTCATTTTACAGATGACAGTCTGCTTATTTTCTGGCTTGAAAGCATCAATAACATTGAGTTCTCATTTTAAACAATGCATGGTTCTTGAAAAAGGTGAGTTAAGTAAAAATCTCATTAGTCGTCATTTATGGTGTGTGTGTTTGTGGTGTGAAGGTGTGTGTTTGTTTGAAGCTTCATTTGAAATGTGAAAAAATTTTGATACAAGAAGTGACCTGTAGAATGTTGTAGTCATTAACCCAATGGCTAATCGGTTATACCCATGTAATGAACTGTGAATTTTCTAAATTCAAAATCCAAGATGGTCAGTGGTGGCCATTTTGTTTTCAATAGGCCATCAGAATCATATGAAATTTGAAAAAAGATCAGATGGGAGATATGGCCTGTAGAATATTCTATAGGAATAGTAGATAATTTAAAAGCAAAATCTGAGATGGCCCCTGGTGGCCATGTTTTTTAATGAAAATTTAAAAAAAAATATGATAGCTCCCATCTGGACATCACATGGAAGCTACATATAAAATTTGAAAAACACCAGGCAAGTGAGTCGGCATGTAAGGTCTGCTAATGGAATTGTTCACAATTCATATGTCAAATCCAAGATGGCCACTGCCGGTCATGTTTTTCAACGTAATTAAAAAAAATTTGATAGTTTCCATCTGAAAACTACACAAAAGCTGCATATGAAATTTGAATAAGATCGGATGAAAGATGTGGCCTGTAAGGTGTGCTGATGAGAATTTATATGCCAAGTCCAAGATGGACAGTGGAAGCCATTTTTTTCAACGGAATTGAGAAAAATTCATTATCTCCAATCCAGACATTACCCTAAAGCCACATATGAAATTTGAAACTGATCAGGTGAGAGACGCGACCTGTAGGATGTGCTGAAGAAATTATGGATGAACAGACCTACAGATGGATGGATGGATGGATGGACAGACGCACAAATGTATGTATGGATGTATGGACGGACGCCGGATCACAATCCATCTCAATAGCTCATACTTGACGTTGTCAAGTTGAGCTGATTATACTTGAGTCTGTTAAGTTGAGCTAAAAATCAGTGTGCAAAATCGGATGAAAACGCTAGTTTCATTCACCTGGTGGTTACGCAAATTTAAATCTACGCAATCGGATGACCGGTTAGCCAAAAGTTGCATCTTGAATGGTAAAGTCACTTTACTGGTAGAATGCTAATTTATTTCTCAGTCTGAAGATTTGTTCACACATTTTTGTCTTGTTTCAATTCATGGGAGAGTGCCTATAGGCACTCTCCCATAAATTGTAACAATGCAAATCCATGGAGAAGAAATAATTGTACTTAAAAGATAATATGATGGACATCCACAGAATATGAAGCCTTTAACTTTAGGTACAGTTAAAACTAGAAGTCCTGTCACGGACTGTGCGCTTATCTAGGCTTAATTGCGCATAGGAATTGCGGGCAATTGCCATATCGAATGGCATCCAAAGCACGGCAGGTTCTCCTGGTTACTCATAGTAAACACAGGCAATGCTTCTGCCAATGGACCTCCGGGTTACCCGAAGGTCCATTGGCTGAAGCATTGCTTGTGCACAGACCATGTATGCAGAATTTGATAGCCTTACTATGGTCTTAATGCGTAGATTAAAGCGCAGAGTGACGTGCTGTTTGTGCGCAATTCATGACAGGACTTCTAGTTTTAACTGTACCTGCAGTTCAGAATAAAGCACAAATATGTGCTTCTAGCACCCTACCAGTTAAGCAGCCTTTCTTGTGTCTTAATAAGAATTTTAGACTTTTGCTATGAGAGGCTGTAGATATTTCAATTCCATGCAATATATGCAGGCCTGAAAATAAGCAATCTGACATTTGCAGAATGAGGTCCCCAGAGGGTGAATTTGATGATGCTATCCCATCCAGTGGGCCAATTTATCCTCTGGGCACCTCTTTCTGTTTAGTTTTGAGAACCTGATTCAGATTGAGGTCGACAGAGGGTAAATTTAGTGATGCTACCCTGCTGTGTAGGGTAGCATCACTAAATTCACCCTCTGGGGACCTCATTTTGCAGATGACAGTCTGCTTACTTTCTGGCTTGAATATATGAGTACTTGTTAATGATACAAAAACAGTTTCCCAAGATTTTTACATAGCTGAGCGCCCGGTTAGCCATCTCCAACCCACGTGAACAGTCAGTTGGTTAGAGCCATTTATGAAATTTTGCACACTTTGAAAAAGAGCAAAAATCCAGCAAAGAGTTCATAGCATTTAAAAAATGGAGGGATAACTTTTCAAATCAACTATTGTTTACAAACAATGACAACACAGTGTGAAATTGCAAGTTGCTCCTCAGCATATTCTCTGTACACTTGAACAAATAGTCCATCTCAGTTGTCTTCATTAGTGTTCAACCAATAATCGGAATGGGCCACCCCAATCGGCCGATTGTGGGCAATCGGAAGACAAGAGCGATGGATCTGAACATTGGTTCAACTGATTGTTGCCAAGTATTTTTTTGTGATGATTCATCATCCACATTTTATTATCTTCTGCAACTGTTAATGTAAAATGTCAATGATACCATTCAATAAAGTTGATAAACAACCACAATGTGTATTCTTAATTTCTCTTCACGCCCCTTTACAGTTCATATGGGAAAAGTGACTTGGGCCACAGTAAAATGCCTAGTTGCATGCACTTGGGTGGTACACGTGGCTCTGAGAGCCATGTATACCGCCCAAGTGTGCATGTCTGGTCATTTCATTTTACTACGACCCAAGTCAATGTTTAACACTCTGAAATATGTTCAATTTAATGTAATTCTTTCAAGCCTTGACTCATCTAGTAGTGCACAGCATTACAATCGGAATCAGCATCGGAATTGGCCAAGAGTGCTCAAATAACTGGTAAACAGTCAGCGGCCATTTTTGGTATTCGGTCAGCAGCATTTTTGGTAAAAGGTTGAACACTGGTCTTCATGCTCCTTTTGCTTTAGGGGGTGGTCGGCACAGGAGAGGGAGTGGGGGGGACAATAATCACATGACCATACCATTTGCAGCAGATGCTGCCATATCCACATCCAATCTGTGTCCTTCCAAATCCCCAATTTATTAATATTATTGCCAGCCGGAAGCCAAAAGATTGTTTTCAAATGGCTTTTTGCTACTTCATTAGCAATTAACGCTAGAAAAAAATGGCTTGACATGAAGTTTTAGGCAAGAATTCGAAAAATATTATGCTTTGCATCATTTGTATCAACGCAAGTGGTTGATCTGGCAAAGGTGATGCCAAAGAATTGCAATTCGTTTGGTCACATGTGGTTTAAAATGGAACACATGTCCACAAAAAAGGATTCCATGTGCAGACATTATTCTTGTCTATTTCTCGCTTTAACCCTTTGCCTAACGAATCGCCCGCATCCGCCCGCGTAATATGCAAATTGAGCAGATGAAAAAATTAAGTTTTTCAAAATATTTCAAGAAAACCATATCATGTGACCCCTCATTGGAACAAGCTCCCTGAGCTCGTTCCAGTGAGGGATCACATGATATGGTTTTGTTGAAATTTTTGGAAAAATTTAAAAAAATTGTATTTAAAATACTGAACTTTGATATCGTCTACGTTGGGTAAAGGGTTAATGCAGTGATTTTATCTTCCTATGGTTCTGTTGAAAAAACAGATATTGTGATCTCTAATGAATAGTCTCTATTCATGCCGTAACTTTCCTGATCTGCTTACTCTGTCTGTATATTAGAATTCAATAGATTATAGATCAATTTTTCACCACCAGCTGTTGGGGATATTTACCTAATAATTAAGGTACCACAAAATCCATCAAGTCTATTCTGTCCTTGATCCTCATCCACTCAATCTCACACCCGATATCCATCAACCTGTATTATTTTGAAGAGTTTTCAAAATCTTTAAAATCATTTGGTTTAACCCTGCCAGTTCAATGGCAGCAATTGGAAGAGTCCATATTCATTATTTGGGATAGACCAATCAATATTTTCAACGTGCAGCCTCTGGTGAATCTGAAGAAGATTTTTAATGAAATTTCCTTATATTGCACTAAGTTAAAATTTTGGCTACCATAGGGAGTTCAAATATCAACCCAGGCAATCGATTTGAACAAACTTGAATCTCACCCCCTAGAGATGCTAACTACCAAATATGAAAGCATTTTGACAGGTGGATCTGAAGAAGATTTTAAGAGAAATTTCCTCATATTGCACTTAGTTAAAATTTGGGCTATCATAGAGAGACCAAATATGAACCCAGGGACCTAATTTGAACAAACTTGAATCTGCCCCCCCCTCCCCCCCATTTCTTGGTTTCATGTACGCTTCTGTTGTATTGTTCAATTTGTACATTTATTCTTAGTAAATAAATAGTTTAAACTAAACTTTTCTAAATACAATTTAAACTTATTTTTTATCTCAACCCCAGATACCGCAATCAAGAAACATTGCCTGTGGATGTGGCAGCATCCGCTGAAAATGGTATGGTTATCAGACCTGCTAAGCTGATAAATTGCAAAATAGTGAGATTTCCGAGCCAAAATAGAGATATTTTCATTTTTATATGGCGCACTGCCAACTTTCATCACATGGTCTGCAAAGTGCAACCCGGTGGTCCATGTGATAAAAGTTTGCAAGTGCCTCTTGTGTTTTGTCTTTAGAAATTGTAAATAATTACTATATGAAAAATCTGTCCCACAGCGATTTAGTAGTAATCCACCCTCGACATACTGAAGTCGAAATATTTTCTTTCTGTTTGATCGGTTCAGTTCGTGGTTTCACTACCAACCTGGCTAATAGCACATTACATGCTGCATTTTATACCATGATTACCTATTCTACTATATATGAAAAGCCAATGACTTAAATTTTAACTTTACACACCAACCGTGATGAACACGCCAGCAATGGGATTTCAATAGTAAAAATTTACACCTTTAATTTACAGTAGAAAGACATCCCCATTGACCTTTGGTGACATCGACCTGAATGCAAACTTGTCTCAATTTACCGCACGTCGCCTCGCGAAGAGTGAAATGGAAGTGGCAATTATTTACTACATTTTTAAATGGGTTTACCTCATAAGATACCAAAAATTAACAAACATGCATTGACGCATGTTAATAAAGCATCCATAACTCGAAATAGTATGTTAATATGTTATTAAATTGAAAAAGGCTCAGTTTCTTCTTTTTTTTATTTCATTTTGCCAATAAAATTGACAGCGGAAGTACCACCCACCAATGCTTGTGTAAACAAAAACAGATTCGCACGTTTGTACGCCTGGTGATCTGTAAAATCATGAAAAAATAATAGGGACTCTTAATAATCTGACGATCATGGTATAAATAAAATATACCCAAAGTAGCTTGGTGTACCAAATGTTCACCACTCGTGGTGAAATGGTGTTAACCGCATACTCAGGGCTCGCGGTTAACACCACTTCTCCACTCGTGATGAGCATTTGGTACACTAAGCTACTATGGGTATATTCTATATGTACAGCACAAACGTTCTTGTGTATATCAGGCTCCTTCATTCTTCTGCAGTAAAGAATGCATTAATTAACACGAGCATTTTCTGCACTAATTATGCCAGGAACTTCTAGTTTCAATCGTGTTCTGGTAATCTTACATCCACCTTAACACTAAAACAGGTTAGAGTTAAAAAGTTAAAAGTGATTGTAACACCTGAAGTCTCCTTATACTTACCACTCCATCAGGATCATTTGGTGTATCAAATGATTTTAAGAACTCTCCCAAACACTGCTCTTCGGTCCATTCGCCATTCAAATATTTGGGATGCTTTTTGCCGCTGTATACATTTTTCAAATCGTCTACGGTCACCTTATCATCACCTGTTCTATCTAGTTTATTGAATGCCTCAGTTACCAAACGTGTTCTCGTTTTGTTCATGGGTGGCTATAAAGGTAAATAAAAAAAAAATACATCTGAAGCTTTTATATTAAATGTGAAGGCATCACAACCTATCAAAGTCAAAATATTGCAAATACATATATGTAGTTTGTTTATTAACGATTAACAGCACTTTTAACAGGCAGAGTGTGCGGGGGGGGGGGGGGGGGGGGTGCAGGCTGCAACCTGAGAGATCCTCCGTTCGATTCCACCTGCCGCAACCACTCGTGTCCTTGGGGATAGTGATGAACCGATTATCAAAACTTGCTATGAATCGATTATCGATTATTTCTCTGCCGATTTTGATGGTTGAAATAGGACCCAGAAGAAAATCTGTTAGCGTCTGTTATACTGCAGAATTTTGTTGATAAATCACCAATTACGAAAGCTTAATACCACATAAGTTCTCAGAGTATGCATGTTTAGTTCTGGGCAATATTAGTCAAAATAATATTTGCCTTTTTGGGAGTTGGGGTGGGGGAAGATCATTACAAACGATACAATCACATGATATTGTTCTCTTGTGATGATTGTGTGTTATTCTGGTAAATAGTGTTTATAAGGTTTTGTGTAATAATACAACACACTTGACTGTATTAACCAGGAAGTTACCGAGCACATATACTTTGTGTCTTAATTGAATAATAACTTTGATGTTAATGTGTGTTGTGAAGTTGTTTAGCGCATTGTTTACAGACACCCAGTCACCCACGAGACATCAGAATGTTATTTAATGTTCAGTTGGAGAGAAAAATCAAGGGAGATTACGGACTTAAAAAATGAGCGGGACAAACTGAAAACGTGTTTGTGACCACCATGCGACTTACATGTTGCGTAACAATCATCTACCATCAAAAAAAAGAATGTTTTTTAGTTTTTCTCCAATTTTAATTTCTTATTGTATTGTGATGCTTGCATCATGAAGTACTACAGACTAGTGGCTGAACACATTTTATTCATACATGTATCCAATGCAACGTTGTTCAGCACCATGATTGAAGACTGGTGACTTCGTTCAGCTGGGGATAGTGGCGATCTCATACCGATTGCAGATGGCAAATTCCGTAGTATCTCGGCTCTGCAAATCCGTAATATTCTGATATGCACTACACACGTTTTTAATGGGGAAACTTCATTGAAATGGCCAGATATCAAAGAGATTTTAATAGTTAGTGTTAAATATAGAATAACCAGAACTGCCGGTTTTTAATCGCCGATTGTCATAATCTGCCAATGCCTCACAACCAGCCGGTTCCAATTGCCGATTCCGATTATCAGTTCATCACTACTTGGGGATAAGACTTCACCCCCATTGCCCACGTGGGGGCACGGTGATGCTGTGTACTAAGGCGTACTGCACACCGATGGTGCACTTGTCTTCAACCAATGCTAACCCTGCTTGTGTGGAGTTAGTATGTTAAGGAGCTGGCAGTTGCTTGCCATTGCTCAGTGGTTATACATGGGTACTTTGGCTTTCTCCACCAGTACAACTGTCATGGTCATGATTAGCCATTGTGCAGAAATATGTGACCTTCAACACCAATAAATAAATCAATAACAGCCAGTGTTATATTGTAACTGATGGTTTCACAGGAACTCATTAACTCTGCACAAGCAGAGTTAGCAACAGTTGAAGAGAAATGCAGTATGCCTTAATAAACAGTGCCCAAGGACACTGCACAGGTGGCAAAGTTCAATGTCTAACTGATGAGCATAGGGCTTCATGGTGTATCGATAAACCGATATATACCGTATTCAAACTAGTATCGACTGAATACCAGTGTAATGACAAAAATATCGGTTCATCATTATTTATTTACACACAATTTAATTTTTACGATATGTTGAGTTTATTTAATTTTTGTCCTGAATAATATTATCCCTTTACCAAATGAATCGACATCAACCCACATAATATACAAATTAAGCAGTCGAAAAAAAAAAAATAGAGGTACTGTGAGCAAACTCACAAACTGATACCCCCCGCGCCTGAAATGTATAAGTTAGATTATCTCCCCAAGGAAATGTCAGAATGGAATTATATTGCTTCATGCACATCTTCATATGGAGTTCTTTCATTGTGTAAAGTTTCATGAAAATTCTTCAAACGCTTTAGGAGGAGTTGCGCTTATAAGGATGGACAGATGGATGCCCCCCCCCCCCCCCCCCCACACACAAAAACTTTGTTTGCGGGGGGTATAAAAATTCAACAAAACCATATACAGTAAAACCTGTCTTGAGAGACCACTGTCTTGAGAGACCACCTGTCTTGAGAGACATCTGCCAGGCATCGATTGGTTTTACTCTATAATGGACCTGCTATGGGAGACCACCCGTCTTGAGAGACCACCTGTCTTGAGAGACCACCTGTCTTGAGAGACCACCTGTCTTGAGAGACCACTGTGACCTGGTACCAACTTGTATTTTATGCCATGATGGACCTGTCTTGAGAGACCACCCCTTTGAAGACTGAGACCATGACAAAAACTTTTTACCTGTTCTGGAATTGGAAAATCCATTGTGGTTATACTAACATAATTAAAATTATTAAAAGCTCTTAATTGGGTTTCAATTGCTATTCAGTTACGTAACTCATTAAAGATTGAGATGTTTTTATAAGACCCATGTGAAAAGATTAGGATTATTGCTGAATAAACAATTTCATACATGCCTGAAATGTGACAGATAGGAATAAAAACTAGAACTACATGTATCACTGAAGGTGATTAATACCCCCGCTTTGGGTTTTAAGAGGAATGCACTTCTGATCATGTAGGCGAAGGCCATAAGGAAATGTATACATAAAGATCATTTTTTGTTGTTGAAATTTGTATTTGCATGTGGCCTTCCACAGAACAGCACTGAATACTTAAAGAGCCCACACATATATGGTTTACATTTGGAAAAACACATTTACAATGTGCAACATGTATTCAAAATCGGTTCATTAATGTAGGAGGAGTTGCACACACAAGAATCCCATTTGAAAACCCATAATAAATCCAAGTTAAAGGGAGATAACCTAGTTAAAATTGTCGCAGATCAAAAATTTGGGAATATGCGTATGTTCACTTAGTTGTGATAATGTTTGAAAGGTTTCGTCAAAATTGATTGATAAATGTAGGAGGAGCTGCACGCAGAAGAATTTCATGTAGAAACCCATAATAAATCTAAGTTAAAGGGAGATAACCTAGTTAAAATTGCCACAGCTCAAAAATTTTGGAATATGCGCATGTTCACTTAGTAGTGATGATGTCTGTAAACTTTCGTCCAAATTGATTGATAAATGTAGGAGGAGTTGTGCACACAAGAATTTCATGTAGAAACCCATATTAAATCAAAGTTCAAGAGAGATAACCTGGTTAAAATCGTCGCAGATCAAAAAGTTTGGAATATGCACATGTTCACTTAGTAGAGATGATGTTTGAAAGGTTTCATCAAAATCGGTTCATTAATGTAGGAGGAGTTGCGCACACAAGAATTTGTTCGGATGGAAAGACACAATAAATCAAAGTCAAAGGGAGATAACCTGGTTAAAATTGTCGCAGATCAAAAATCTTGGAATATGCGCATGTTCACTTAGTAGTGATGATGTCTGAAAAGTTTTGTCCAAATTGATTGATAAATGTAGGAGGAGTTGCACACACAAGAATTTCATACAGAAACCCAGATTAAATCAAAGTTCAAGAGAGATAACCTGGTTAAAATTGTCGCAGATCAAAAAGTTTGGAATATGCACATGTTCACTTAGTAGAGATGAAGGTTTCATCAAAATCGGTTCATTAATGTAGGAGGAGTTGCACACACAAGAATTTGTCCGGACGGAAAGATGTACAGACGGACATACGTACGGACAGACGGACGTACGTAGGTACGGACGTACAGGGCGATTCCTATATAGCCCCCACTTCTTCGAAGCGGGGGTATAATAAATTTGTGTTGAAAATCTTTTTGTAACAAATTGAAATGGACTGTTATAAAAATTATAAAAATAAATTAGTGTTGAAAATATTCGATCAAAAATTGTGGATGTACGTACTAACGTACTAACATACTAACAAATGTACATATGTATGTACGCCAACGGACGAGAAGTGATGGCAATAGCTCAGCTTGACTGTCAAGTTGAGCTAAAAACTAAAGTCATCTTTAAAATTAAATTGTGGCTAAATAAATAATGATAAACCGATATATTTTTTTTTATACCGGTATGTATCGGTTTATCGATATACCATGCATCCCTACAGTAATCAGGTTTCTCCTAATACCTCCTCCCCCCACCCCCCAACAACAATAATTATATAAAAAAGACCATAATACAGGGCTTATATTTCGTCTAACTTTGTGAGAATCCATTTGATTCTCGTGAAAATGGTTGCGAGAATCCATATCTACTATGAGTGTCCCAGGATTCCAGGACGCCACCATGGTTCAACCACTGTTGAATACTGATAACACATGTTAACCTTTTACCCAACACACCTTTTTAATTTTTAAAACTAAATTTGATAATTTTTAAACAATGAATAATAAATAAATGATAAAATAATTAAATGAACAATATTTACCAATAAAATCTTACAAACATGGCTGTCATTGGAACCGGCTCAATGACAGCCATATTTGTGCAATTTTATTGACATAGTGTCAGGATATTTCAGGTCATGTTAGCCTTCTATTAATTAATTTGTTGTGTTAGATAAAGGGTTAAGTTGACTCAATTCTTTTCACGTGAATCCTAGCAGAGGTGCAGCGAGAATCTACATGGATTCTCGTCGGTTTTATTGCGCGAATCTTTGTGCGAATCGATTCTCGGATTCTCGTCGAAATATTAGCCCTGTAATACTTCAGTTTCCAGTACAACACATGTAGATGTCAAACTTCAAAAAATAATTGTTCTCTTGCACTTCTACAATCAATTGATGACTGTAGCAGTAATCTGAAGAAAATTAATTTAAAAAAAAAAAATGGAGTTAATTGAATCACACAAATGTTCAGAAATTTCAATTATTCAACTTCAACAAAATTTCTTGCAGAACAGGTGTTAAAAAGAATGAAGGCAGGGGTATCATAATAGGAAACTCTGAATCTGCTATATACAGTAAGGTCACATGTTTACAGTGGAAAAACAGCCGACACTGTTCTTCAAATTAACTTTGCAAATGTAGCGGTTAATTGGTAATTATTCGAATAATAGCAAATGGATACTGGTTATTTATTTATTGGTGTTCAAGGTCATATATTAAACACAATTGCTAATCATGACCCCGACAATTTTATGTGTGGAGGAAGTCAGGAGTACCCAGAGAACCACTGAGCAATTGCAAGCAACTGTCAACTCCCCAACATACTAACTCCACACATGTGCGGGTTAGCATTGGTTGAAGATAGGTGCACACCCAACGTGCACAGTATGCCTTAATACACAACGTCACCATGCCCCACATGGGCAATGGGGGGGGGGGGGAGAGGGGGGGGGGGTGAAGTGTCTTGCCCAAGGACAAAATGATTGCTGCAGGTGGGATTCAAACAGAGGACCTCTCGGTTTGCAGCCTGCACCTTTACCTCCTGAGCCACCATGCCCCCATCGTAACAAAATGCTTGGCAACAATCGGTTGAACCGATGTTCCAGGAGCTGTTGCCATTGTCATCTCATTCCCAACAATCAGCTGATTGTGGTGGCAGGTTCCGATCATCGGTTAAACACCATCAATAAATATAAAACATCAAACCCTTACCGATAAGGAATAAAAATCAAGTTCTTACTGAGGACTGAAGTTGGGCCTCACAAAGTAGATCCGTTTCTCCAAAAAAAAGCAATCCAATCATAAATGTGCCCCGAAGGGTGTGCCAATGGGAAATATTGAGGTCTGACTAAACTAAGTTCTAAGAACATTGGCTGCGGCAACATTTTTGGACAGAAATTGAACAAAATCGATATCTCCCATCTAGAGAATTAGTCATATTTCTGGAGATACATGTACCCATTCCGATAAAATGGACATGTTGTAATGTGAATGTTATCAGTCTATAGTATCTGAGTTTGTGTCATTTCTGAAGAAACTCACGTACTCTTCACCGACCAGGCATCAAAAGAAACTTTCTAATCTATTTTATTACGCCGAACAACACTGAATAGTGATTGAATGACTATATGGGTTAAATATCACATGCAGATGATGCAGTTCATACTATAATCAATGTAGACAGAAGCTGAAAGCAGCCTTGCGCTCTTTATTTCCAGGTCTGTATGTAATTAAGGCTTCCCTTGCTAATAGTATGGTATGTTTGAAAAAAAAGAGTCATTTTTGAAATCATGCACTTGGAAAAATAACTCAGCACTCTACCTGTTAACCCTTTACCCAACGTAACGGCCAAAACCGGCCAGCGCTATTCACAAAAATCGCCAATTAATTTTCAATATATTTTCATTTTTTGTCTCAAAAACATAGGTTATGACCCCTCGTTGGAAAGAGCTCGTCGAGCTCGTTCCAACGAGGGGTCATAACCTATGTTTTTGAGACAAATGAAAGTGTCAATGACACTGTAGCTCAACTTGTCAAGACAAAGACATGTACATGTATAGTATGTGACACAGCAATGACAAACATCTAGGTAATGACCTGATAACAAAGGTACATATAAAGTATTGTAACGGTCTGTACATAAATACTGACCGTTGCCTGTAACAAATGTATAGGTAAAGTATTGTAAAGGTGGTTGACAGTCAGATGCTGAACTAGAAAAAATCTTTGAGTCTCAGAGTGGGTCTGACTGAACCCCAAAATATTTGTTCTCATAGCACAGTGATAACAAAGGCACCCCAAAACACACTCGTTCCTGTCCCAAGGTGAAAACAAGAAGTTTTGTGAAGATCAGTTCATAAATACGAGCTGTATAGAACTTGTGACAAAAAACTGATTGGACCTAATTTCGGTACAAAATGGCCACTGGCAGCCATCTTGAATTTTGGACCGTACCCAGAAACACTCATTCTCATCCCAAGGAGATAACAAAGGTACCCAAGAAGTTTTGTGAAGATCGGTTCATAAATACAGCCTCTACCCTGAGCCGTATTGACATGTGTGCTTACATTGTATAAGTAGCACTGAATAAATCAAAGTTCATCTAATTTGCATAATTTCGGCACGAAAAAAAACCCCTTACAATATGTGATGTATTCCATGTTACTAAACATTCATACAAAAATTTATTAAAATCAGAACTTTCATACAGAAGTTCTATACAAAAGACTGATTGCACTAATTTTGGTACAAAATGGCTGCTGGTGGCCATCTTGAATTTCGGACCACACCCAAAAACACTCGCTCTCATCCCACGGTGATAACAAAGGTACCCAAAAAGTTTCGTAAAGATTGGTTCATAAATATGGCCTCTAGTCTGAGCTGTATAGAAGTTGTGTACAAAAAACTGATTAGACCTAATTTCGGTACAAAATGGCCACTAGCAGCCATCTTGAATTTTAGACCGCACCCAGAAACACTCGTTCTCGTCCCAAGGTGATAACAAAGGTACCCAAGACATTTCGTGAAGATCAGTTCATAAATACAGACTCTAGTTTGAGCCGTATTGACATGTGTACTTACTGTGTGTAAGTCGCACTGAAAAAATCAAAGTTCATCTAATTTGCATAATTTCTGCACGAGAAAAAAACCCGCATTATATGTGATGCATCCCATGGTACTAAACATTCACACACAAAAATTATTCAAATCAGGGCTTTCATATGGAAGTTCTGTGCAAAAAAATCTGATTGCACCTAATTTTGTACAAAATGGCTGCCATCGGCCATCTTGAATTTCGGACCGGACCCAAAAACACTCGTTCTCGTCCCACGGTGATACCAAAGGTACCCAAGAAGTTTCGTAAAGATCGGTTCATAAATATGGCCTCTAGCCCGAGCCGTATTGGCATTTGCACTTACAGTGCTGAAAGTAACCCAAAAAAACATCAAAATTAGTCTAATTTGCACAATTTACGTACGAGAAAAAAACCTGTATTATATGTGATGTATCCCATGGTACTAAACATTCATACAAAAAATTATTCAAATCAGAGCTTTCATATGGAAGTTCTGTACAAAAAACAGATTTCTGCATCGTCGGTACAAAATGGCAGCTGGCAGCCATCTTGAATTTCGGACCGCACCCAAAAACACTCGTTCTCGTCCCACGGTCATAACAAAGGTACCCAAGAAGTTTCGTAAAGATCGGTTCATAAATACGGCCTCTAGCCCGAGCCATAGCAGCTTGGCACTTACAGCTCTGAAAGTAACACTAAATAAATCAAAGTCAGTCTAATTTGCATAATTTACGCACGAGAAAAAAACCCGTATTATATGTGATGTATCCCATGGTACTAAACATTTATACAAAACTTTATTCAAATCAGAACTTTCATACAGAAGTTCTGTACAAAAAACTGATTTTTGCATCATCGGTACAAAATGGCCACTGGCAGCCATCTTGAATTTCGGACCACACCTAAAAACACTTGTTCCCGTCCCAGGGTCATAACAAAGGTACACAAGAAGTTTCGTAAAGATCGGTTCATAAATACGACCTCTAGCCCGAGCCATAGCCAATTGTTGACGTACGGACAGACGGCCAGACGGACAGATGGACGGACGGACAGACGGACGGACGGACAGACGGACGGACGGACAGATGGACGGACGGATGGACAGACGGACGGACGGACAGACGGACGGACGACGGGCCATGACAATAGCTCAAATTTGACTTCGTCAAAGTTGAGCTAAAAATGAAAAAAATTAGTTATTCAAGAATATTTTTTGCATGTGTCGTCTGCTTTTCATGTTAGGTAAAGGGTTAACCCTTTACCCAATGCAGATGACATCAAAATTTATTATTTCAAGTATCATTTTTAACATTTTTTTTTTAAATTTCAACAAAACCATATCATATGACCCCTCACTGGAACGAGCTTGATGAGCTCGTTCCAAAGAGGGGGGTCACATATGGTTTTGTTGAAATTTTTTGAAAAAATAGTATTTTTTCAGCTGCTGAATTTGTATATTACGAGGGTGGATGTGGCCAATTCATTGGGTAAAGGGTTAACTGGCAGGGTGCTAGAAGCCAAAATTTGGGCTTTATTCTCAAGTGCTGGTACCCCAACTCAAGGACTTCAGATTCTGTGGATGTACTTCATATTATAACTGAAGTAAATTATTTTGTATGTATGGCTTTGTTTCGTTTAGAATTTATGGGCTGTCTAGTAAATTGTAACAACAAAAAGACATGTGAACAAATTTTTACGATCTAACTCCACAATTTAACAGAAGATACCCTTATTTTCCTAAGCACTCAATTATAAGCACCCACAAAAAAGACGGATATACAAACTGAAAGCCTCTACATGGTCTTATAAATAGCAGATGTGGGAAAATTTGAAAGTATCAGTGATTTTGGTTTTCAATGATTGGTTCGGTTTTTCTGTATCCACATCATATCAGTATCACTTCAGTTTTTCGGTATATTGCCCTAGAGCTGTACAGTGTAGGTTAACCGAAACCGAACCGAGGATTTTATTTTTTTTAAAAACCGAAACCGTCAAATTCTGTAATCTAAGGTTTTTCGTTTTTTATTAAATACTCTCTTGCTGCAGAAATTCACAGAATGTAGCCATCCCAGAGTAGTGAGAGTACCCAGACACTGCCAATGGCGGTGTCTGGGTACTCTCACTACTCTGGGAAGGCTACATTCTGTGAATTTCCGACATTTCAGTTTAGTTGTGTTTGCCAGCTTTCCTCAAGTTGCGTGTAGGTGTCAGACCTCGAAAAATGACCAAGCACAATAAAAGTTCTGTATATTTAGGTAGTTATTATATTGGCCTTCCTGATTCTTCATGTATTATAGCTTATTTCGGGCATTCATTGAGTTTCACTCAATTTCACTGCCATTCAGTTATGACTCCGGACATAAGAATGAGTTTTATTGAATTTTATTTGGCCTCATGAACAAACCGAAAACCGAACCGAACTGAGGTTTTACTCCACCTGAAAAACCATAACCGAAACCGAATAAGAAATTTAAAAACCTACAGCTCTATATTGCCCATCTCTACCACACAGACTTAATAATTCCACTTCAAACGAAGATAATATGAAGAACATCCACAGAATATGATACCTTTAAGTTTTGGCACCTGCACTTCAAGAATAATGACCAAACATGGGCTTCAAGCACTTTATCAGTTAATGAATACAAAACTGTTGTTCAGTTAAGTTTGTTTCTGCAAATACATTGTGATACATTGTATCTGTACCACTTACCCTTTCAATCCCCATTGTCAAAGTACATATTTATTTATTTATTTGGGTTTTAACGACACTTTCAACAGCCCGGATCACCTCGTGTCGGAGTTTTACGGGTGGATGAAGTCGGAGTACCCAGAGAGAACCACTAAGCAATGGTGAGCAACTGTCAGACTCCCCAACATACTAACTTCACACAAGCAGGGTTAGCATTGGATGAAGACAAGTACACCAATGTGCAGCTTTGCCCCCTCTAGGGCTGCACAGTATATCGATAAACTGATATATACCGGTATTCAAATCAATATCAATTGAATATCGGTGTAATTACAAAAATATCGGTTTATCGTCATTATTTATCTACCCAAAATTTAATTTTCAAGATGTCTTGAGTTTTAACTGTAGCCTCGAATGAATAATATCCCTTTAAGGAATCGTCTGCATGCGCCGTGTAATATACAAGTTCAGCAGTTGAAAAAATAATTTTAAAAAATTCCAACAAAATATATCATGTGACCCCTCATTGGAACGAGCTTGCTGAGCTCGTTCCAACGAAGGGTCACATGCTATTAATTGTAGAAATTTTTTGAAAAATCTGATAAACTTATTTAAAATAATAAATTTTGGAATCGTCTGTGTTGGGTAAATGTGTATCGAACCGCATCTCAAGGCATGCCGATTTGTTCCGACTGATGCCTCAAGTCTCGATTGTGGTACTTATGTTCAGATATCTGAACAGTTGTCGATATACCGGTATACCAGAGTATTTCTTTGAATACTGGTATTCAGTTATGAATATTGTGTAGCCTGAGCCCTCACTTGAGCAATTGGGTTGAAGTGTTTTTCCCAAGAACACAATGTGGTTGTCGCAGGTGGGTTTCAAACTGAGGACCTCTTTGCTGGCAGCCTGCATCTCTATCTACTGAGCCACCATGCTCCTATATTAATATTTATTTATTGATTGGTGTTTAAGGTCACATACTTATGGACAATGGCTAATCATGACAGTTTTACGGGTGGAGGAAACCGGAGTACCCGGAGAGAACCACCGAGCATTGATGAGCAACTGTCAGCTCCTCAACATTTTAACTCTGTTCAAGCTTTGCTCGAGCAGGGTTACAGGAGATGAAGACATATGCACCATCGAAGTGCAGTACGCCTTAGTACACGGCGTCATCCTGATAACATAGATAAAGTGCCTTGCCCAAGGACACAATGCAGGTCGTCCCGGATGGGGATCGAACTCGGGACCTCTAGCATAGAATTCCAACACTCTACCACTGAGCTACCACGTTCCCCCACCATGCTCCTGGCCAAGCATATAACTGGTCAGGTTTACAACTTGGGCTTTCAAAACACCACCAGTCAGGCAGCTGAAGTCATAATCGCTTAAATTTATAGTAATCTCCAACTGCGTAATTGACAAGCAATAAATAATAAACCCCAAAAATCACCAGAACAGGAAAGGAGAGGAAACAAGAGTTATGACAAATTTGTTTGAATCTCAAATTTGAACTGGAAGATTTTAGAGGAGCGAGAGAAGGTTATCCAAAAGAATTTTGGATAACCTTTGGAGGAACTTAACACAGGGTAATTCAATTTGTGCACCCCTGATTAAATAAGCAGGCCTGTCGATTTGAGGCAAACAGCTGTTTGGGTCACGTGAAGGTTACCTAAAGTGAAAAAAACATGTGAACAAAAAATGAGTCACACCAAATTGTTGCCAGGTCACGCCAAATGTTTGCCAAGTTGAATGATCCAGTACGAATGAATGGTGGAATGATGTTGAGCATCAACCAATCACTAACTGTATAGGTATTTGCATCTACTTGAAGTATAGCTGCTCTGTTGGCCAATTATTGGCCAACAGAGTAGATATACCACAGGCAGATGTAAACACTTATGCTGATGACTGGTTGATGTTCAACATAATTTTAAAGTGTTGATCATCTTAAGATGTAGCATAGGTACAAAATTATAAATTGATAGCAATTTGTATACTTTTTATACTTACCAATGGCCCAGACTAGCTGGTGCTAACTCAAAAATATCTAGGGCCTAACACAAATTTTACCCCCCAAATCCCCAAAATTTGCATGCAAAACCAAAAATTAAAAGTCCTATTTGGCCCTCCATACATTTTCTCTCTGTGCATGCGCAGACATCAGGAAGTGATCGGAATTGGCGCCAACATCATTCTTTGCAGAAAAGAGTACCACATAATAATTCAGCGGGGAGGTATGTGTGCCCACTCATGGGAGGGCCATCTCCGTCTGGGCCATTGGCAAGTATAAATGAAAGTGTCAATGACACTGTAGCTTAACTTGTCTGTGTGTTGTGTTTGATGAAAATGATAATGTTCAATGATTATGAAAGGATTATGAAATAAAACAAGAATTGTGATAATTGGGAATATGTTAATTTCCGTTCCCTGTATGCTACAGCTAAAACTAGAAGTCCTGGCAAGAAATGCGCATAGATAGCACGTCGATCTGCACATTACTCTACGCATTATGACCATAGTAAGGCAATCAAATTCTGTACATGTGGCCTGTGCACAAGCAATGTTTCAGCCAATGGACTTCCAGGTAACCCAGAGGTCCATTGGCAGAAACTTTGCCTGTGTTTGCAATGAGTAACCAGGAGGACATGCCGTGCTTTGGATGCCATTCGATATGGCAATTGCGCGCATTTTCTACGCTCAATTAAGCCTAGGTAAGCGCACAGTTCATGACAGGACTTCTAGTTTTAACTGTATGTTTTTAATAAAAATAATATGAGGTGTACACAGTACTAAAGAGTGGAGGGGTGGGTTAATATGACCTCACAGTTAATGTATGTGGCCCTCACAGTTAACGTATGTCAATAAAAGTTACCAAGTTACAGTGAAATTAATCCAAATCGAGTCATCCTATGAAGTTACATTGAAATCCCTTCATAAATATGGCCTGTAGACTGTGCTAAAGGTTTTAGAGCTTCAGGCCTGTGTAGCCATGATGATTGACCGATTGCTACTAAAAGGGGCCATCCTCATCTCGACATTATACCGAGTCATTCTACTAAATTACAATGAAATCCCTTCACAAATATGACCTGTAGTCTGTACTCAAGTTTCTGGGGTTTTGGGCTCGGAAAGCCATAATGGTTGAATGATCACGATCAAAAGGGGACGTCATCTGGGCATCATCTGGAGTAATCCTACGAAGTTACAATGAAATCCCTTCATAAATATGACCTGCAGACTGTGCTCAAGGTTTTCGGGCTTCGGGCACTGTAGCCATCACAGATGACCAATCACGACCAAAAGGGGATGTCATCATCTAGGCATTATATGGAGTCAACATAACAATGTTACAATGAAATCCTTCTATAAATATATTTATTTATTGGTGTTTAAGGTTACATACTTATGCACAATGGCTAATCGTGACCTGACAGTTTTACGGGTGGAGGAAGCCGGAGTACCCGGAGAGAACCACCGAGCAACGACGAGCAGCTGTCAGCTCTCCAACATCGTAACTCTGAACTCTGCACCGCAGCACAGGCAGGGTTAGATTGGTTGAAGACATGCGCACCATCGACGTGCAGTACGCCTCAGTATACAGCGTCATCGTGCCCCCATGTAGGCAATCGGGGTGAAGTGTCTTGCCCAAGGACACAACGCAGTTGCCGCAGGTGGGATTCGAACCGAGGACCTCTCGGCTTGCAGCCTGCACCTCTACCAACTGAGCCACCGTGCCCCCTTCTATAAATATAACCTTTTGCCTATGCTAAAGGTTTTTGGGCTCAGGCACCCATCAAGGCTGAATGATCACGGCCAAAATGGGACGTTCTCATCTAGACATTATTTGGAGTCAACCTACCAAGTTACAATGAAATCCCTTCATAAATATGACCTGTAGACAGTGCTAAAGGTTTTCGGGCACCTTTAGCCGTCAAAGTTGCCCAATCATGTCCAAAAGGGGACGTTCTCATCTAGACATTATATGAAGTCAACCTACCAAGTTACAATGAAATCCCTTCATAAATATGACCTGTAGACTGTGCTTAAGGTTTTCGGGCTTTGGGCTCGGGCAGCCATCATGGTTGAATGATCGCAACCAAAGGGGACAATCTCATCTGGGCATCATCTGGAGTGATCCTGTGAAGTTACAATGAAATCCCTTCATAAATATGACTTGTAGACTGTGCTCAAGGTTTTGGGGCTTCAGGCACTTGTAGCCATCACAACTGACCAATCACGACCAAAAGGGGATGTCATCATCTAGGCATTATATGGAGTCAACCTAACAGGTTACAATGAAATCCTTCCATAAATATGACCTTTTGCCTATGCTAAAGGTTTTTGGGCTCGGGCACCCATCAAGGCTGCATGATCGCGATCAAAATGGGACGTTCTCATCGAGACATTATTTGGAGTCATCCTGCCAAGTTACAATGAAATCCCTTCATAAATATGACCTCTAGACTGTGCTAAAGGTTTTCGGGCTTCGGGCTCCTGTAGCCGTCACAGTTGCCCAATCACGTCCAAAAGGGGACTTTCTCATCTAGACACTGTATGAAGTCAACCCACCAAGTTACAATGAAATTCCTCAATAAATATGACCTGTAGACTGTGCTATAAGTTTTCGGGTTTTGGGCTCGGGCATCATCACAGTTGGAAGATCATGCCCAAATGGGGAAATTCTCTTCTAGACATCATAAGGAGTTTTCCTACCAAGTTACAATGAAATCCCTCCACATTAAACATGACCTGCAGACTGTGCTAAAAGTTTTTCGGTTTCAGGCTTGGGCAGCCATCACGGTTGATAGATCATACCCAAAAGGAGACGTTCTCATCTAGGCATTATACATAGGCATCCTACCAAGTTACAATGAAATCCCTTCATAAATAGGACCTGTAGACTGTGCTAATGGTTTTCGGGTTTTGGGCTCGGGCAGCCATACCGGTTGCCCGATCGCGACCAAAAGGGGCATATGAAATTTCGTGACAATCAGACAAGAACTGCTGGGTGTAGCCCGTGCTAAAGAAAAAATGTGAGCAGATGTCACAGACTCAGACTTCCGCACGCATGATGGCAATAGCTTATCTTGACTATGTCAAGTTAAGCTAAAAACTAATTTCCAGCCACCAAATTTTCAGTGTAAAAAAAAAAAATTTTTGTCTTAAAATTGACCGAAACACAAACAAAAAAAAAAATTTCCGGATTTTGGTCTAAAAAAGTCTGGAATGGGACCCCAAATTTTCAGCCAAAATATGAACCCAGGGACTTCGTTTGAACAAATTTGAATTTCACCCCCTAAGGATGCTGCATACCAAATATCAAAAGATTCTTATTGGTAGATCTGAAGAAGAAGATTTTTCAAGAATATTCCTCATACTGCACTAATTTAAACATTTGGGCTCCCATAGAGAACCCAAATACGGATCCAGGGAATTGATTACAATAAAAATGTGAAACAATCTTCCAAAGATGTTATATGTGAAATTTGAAAGCTTTTGGAGCAGTGGTTTGGGAGAAAAAAAGTCTTAGATGTTTTACCCATTACCCACAGTGTTAAAAAATGCTGACTCAGCACTTTTTCAAAGTTCCAGAAAAGTACTCCATGATAAAACCGATAGCAATTTTTTTGACCATTCCATTCTGTTGGTCTTAAGGAAGCTTCACACCAAATAAGAATTCTCAGTGCCGTGTAGTTTGGGAGATATGGGCATTTTAATTTTTTTATATTTTTAGCTCCTGCGGTTCCCATGGGGCGACGGGAAAAAAAATTGGACATAAATTAAGTACTTATGACCCAATAAGCCCTCATATCAAATTTGGTTCAAATCGCCTCTCGGTTTGGAAAATAGAAATTTTGGAGGGGCAAGAATTACCATAACGAGGGCAAATATAGCCCTACAAACTTCTCTCGAGTCTACACCTCAAAAGGAAGCTGCACACCAAATATCAAGTCTCTGCTACAGCTGGTTCATGAGACAAAGATTTTTTTAGATTTAAGCACACTTTTGGGGCGTGGTCCTACCAAGGGGCGAGGCAACTTGCTTTGAACAAAATCAAATTGTGAGGTCATGAACTATTATCTCAAATATCAATTAAATTGGTTCAGCAATTTGGGAGGAGAAGACACAAAGACAGTGTTCACGGATGACGGATGGTGAGTGATCGCTATAGCTCTCCTGACTGAAAGTCAGGTGAGCTAAAAATACTGTGGTATACCGGTATATCGAAAGACTGTTCAGATATCTGGACATACGTACAATAATCAGGACTTTATCATTCACAATCAGAACAAATCAGCATGTCTTGATGATACAGTTCGAATAACTCTTTACCTGACGCAGATAATATCAAACCATATTTTTTTAAATATTGGTTCAATTTTTTTCAAAAAATATTCAATAAAATCATATTAAGGGACTCCAGCTCGTTCCAATGAGGGGTCAGATATGGTTTTGTTAAATTTTTTTGAAAAATAATATTTGTTCAACTGCACAATTTGTGTATGACCCGGGAGGATGCGGCCAATTCGTTAGGTACAGGGATAATATTATTGGTTTGGGACTACAGTTAAAAAACTTAGGACATCTGGAAAATTGAACTACGGGTAAACAAATAATGATGATAAGGCCGCTCAAAGTAGATCTTCTGTTTCTCAGGCCATTATTTGTGAAATTGCGAGCGGTTTCTTATTTTATTTTTTATTTCAGTAATTTCTTCTTTGCCATCAAAAGTTCATGTTCTTGGTTCAAGTTTTAGGCCTCATAATCTACAGAATAGCATGGGTGGTGGTGTATTTCATCCCTTGAGTGCAAGAAGGCTTTGCAATGCTAAAGCATTGCAAAGCCTTCTTGCACTCAAGGGATAAATTCATCAATTTTTTTAACTTGGGTAAAATATCAGACATAAACCATTTAATTTTTATTTTTTTTTAAGTTTAAATTGGTTATAAAAAGAGAGCATGCAGCAGCCAAAAGGACCATGCGGGAGGGCCTGAGAAACAGATTTTTTATTTTTTTAGGCCTAAACTGATATTTTTGCAATTACACTGGTATTCAATCGATACTGGTTTGAATTCCGGTATATGTCGGTTTATCGATATACCATGCATCCCTATATGGATGACATACTCTTCTCCAAAAAGCTAGCCCATGCCAAGATTAGTCTATAATTGCAACTAATTTGTATCTGGATTGCTGCTTCATAGTCTCATTATTGTTCCTAAGGATTCAACTCGATTCATCGGGACATTGCCCTTAGGAGCAAGAACTCTGCTGATACAACAGTTCATATATCAGCATAATTGTAATTATTTATTGGTGTTTAAGGTCAAATACTTATGCACAATGGCTAATCATGACCGTGACAGTTTTACGGGTGGAGGAAGCCAGAGTACCTGGAGAGAACCACCGAGCAACGACGAGCAGTTGCCAGCTCCCCAACATCGTAACTCTGCACTGCAGCACAGGCAGGGTTAGATTGGTTGAAGACATGCACACCATCAACGTGCAGTACGCCTTAGTACACGGCATCATCGTGTTCCCATGTGGACAATCGAGGTTAAGTGCCTTGCCCAAGGACACAAAGTGGGAGACCGAATCGATTGCTCAGACGGTCACCCATCCGAGGATTAACTGGGCTTGACGTTGCTCAACTTCGGTGACTGACGAGAACCAGTTACCGCAACACCACCCTCATAATTGTAATACATATATATTTAGGTTACCTAACAGGTTCTCTGAATCAAGTACAGGGGAATGAGCAACAGGTTATCAAAGTTCTGACCAGGTGAACGATAAATGGGTTACACAAAATTCTGAAAACAGTAGGCTTGAACAAGTAAGACTTGTTCCAAATGTCATGAGCAAGGGCTTGAGACAAAAAATAAACTTGAGTGGCATATTCTGTATGCAAGGATAAGCAGATCTTGCTAAATTTCTCAACATTGGGTTAATGGTTTAGGAATCTTACCCGTAAAGCTTTCAAAAATTCCTCAAAATCCAAACTTCCAGTTTCATCCTTATCCAACTGGGTGAATGCATCTGCGGCTTCTTCTTCAGTTAATTCACAACCATAATCACGAATTCCTTTTTTAAATTCATCCATATTGAGGCAGCCACTGGAATCATCATCAAAGATTCTGAACGTCCTGGACAACAAAAAGAATTCTTCTGTCATTTACCCAACATGAATAGCACACAACACTTCCACAGGGTCCATACACTTTTCGGAAGATAAAATTCCATGACTTTTCCAGGATTTTAAGTGAATTTTCCAAAATTTTAATGAGATTTCAGGGGCGAATCGGGAAACAAAAGTATTTTTTCAAGCATCTGGGTCATGGAAAAGTCCAATACTTTTCCATGACCCAGATGCTTGAAAAATTCCATTTTGGTTCTCCCTACCACATAATACAGAATTGTAAGAATTGACATAATAATATGCAACATTTAATGAATGAATCATAAAGACTTATACAATTCTCATTCTTCATGCTGAATTAAACTTCACAATGTTTTGTTGCACATTTTTGGCTAGTTTGATATTTGTATTACATTTTGGAAGAAATATCCCATGACTTTCTAAACAACAATTAGGCCTAAAAAAAATTAAAAAATCTGTTTCTCAAGCCCGCCCGCATGGTCCTTTTGGCTGCGGCGTGCTCTCTTTTTATAACCAATTTAAACTTAAAAAAAAAATTAAAATTAAATGGTTTATGTCTGATATTTTACCCAAGTTAAAAAAATTGATTAATTTGTCCCTTGAGTGTAAGAAGGCTCTGCAATGCTTTAGCATTGCAAAGCCTTCTTGCACTCAAGGGATGAAATACACCACCACCCATGCTATTCTGTAGATTATGAGGCCTAAAATTTGAACCAAGAACATGAACTTTTGATGGCCAAGAAGTAATTACTGAAATAAAAAATAAAATAAAAAACTGCTCGCCCGCATGCAATTTCACAAATAATGGCCTGAGAAACAGAAGATCTACTTTGTGTGGCCTTAAATTTTTATACCAAAATTTATTTTTTAAATACTTACCAAAGTTATTCAAATTGCATAATATTCCTCTCTCCTCTCAGATGAAAAAGAGTGCAGAATTTAGAGTTCCTAAGAAAATATCCCTTAGGAGACTATAAAATTGTCAAAAGACGAAAAAGAAACCAAACCAGTTTTGCCAGGATCTGATTTGTGAAGGTACACAAAAACCTGGCAAACTGTACCATATTTGACCTGTCACCTACTGTTCCCGCCAATATTGTGCAATAATTAATTAATAATTAAATTCAATATACATGTATACATGTGCGTGGGGGGGGGGGGAAGCAATTATAAAAGTAGTAATATTGCCAGGAGGGCAATCATTTTGTATTAATTCGGTAAGTATTTAAAAAATAAATTTTGGTATGAAAATTTAATTTTTCTCAAGTTTCCAAAGTACAGTAGAACCTATCTTGAGAGACTGCCCTTTGGGCCACACAAAAGTGGTCTCTCAAGACAGGTGGTCTCTCATAACACTGAGGTTTCAGGTTTTCTCAGTCAGTGAATAACCAACCACAAAATTCAGAAATGGAGAAGAATGGATTTTTGTAATTACTCTGTAGTTGTTCTTTTTTATGAAGTTTTTGTAACAAATTGAAATGGACTGTTATAAAAATTATAAAAATAAATTAGTGTAGAAAATCTTCAATGAAGATTTTCAACACCAATTTATTTTTATAATTTTTTTAACAGTCCATTTCAATTTGTTACAAAAAGATTTTCAACACAAATTTATTTTTATTCCTATCTGTCACATTCCCGGTATGTATGAAATTGTTTATTCAGCAATATTCCTAATCTTTTCACAGGGGTCTTATAAAAACATCTCAATCTTTAATGAAACCCAATTAAGAGCTTTTAATACTTTTAATTATGTTAGTATAACCACAATGGATTTTCCAATTCCAGAACAGGTAAAAAGTTTTTGTCATGGTTTCAGTCTTCAAAAGGGCGTTCTCTCAAGACAGGTCTATTATGGCATAAAAATACAAGTTGGTACCAGGTCACAGTGGTCTCCCAAGACAGGTGGTCTCTCAAGACAGGTGGCCTCCCATAGCAGGTCCATTTTTGAGTAAAACCAATCGGTGCCTGGTAGATGTGGTCTCTCAAGACAGGTGGCCTCTCAAGACAGTGGTCTCACAAGACAGGTTTTACTGTAATACAAAGTGCTGATTGAACAATAGGATGGAGGGAGTATAATGTATATTGAGTTATAAAAATAGTATATAACAAGGCCATAAATGCATACTAAAGGAACATAAAGCCTGTATGACCAAAATAAAGATTTCAGCATGTCCTGGGGAAAGAGTTGACCCAAAGGAGATGATGAAAACAATACAAACAAGCTATAACCCTTTACCCAATGTAACAGCCAAAACCAGCCAGTGCTATTCATAAAAAAATACTATCCAATTTTCATTATTTTTTCTTTTTTTAAGCACAAAAACATAGCTTATGCCCCCTCATTAGAATGAGCTCATTGAGCTCGTTCCAATGAGGCGTCACAAGCTATGTTTTTGTGCTAAAAAATGAAAGAAATTAGTTATTCAAGTATTTTATTTCCATGTATCGTCGTCTTTATGTGTTAGGTAAAGGGATAACTCAGAATATGTCCAATATGAGGTATAACAAAAATACCAAATGATACACATTATATATTTATTTATTGGTATTTCTGTACTATGACTAATCATGACCACTACAGTTTTATGGGTGGAGGAAGCCAGAGTACCTGGAGAGAACCACTGAGCAACAGCAAGCAACTGTCAGCTCCCCAACATACTAACTCCACATAAGCAGATTTAGCATTGCTTGAAGACAGATGCAGCATCGACGTGCAGTATGTCTTATAACACAGTGTCTTGCCCAAGGATACAACGCGGTTGCCGCAGGTGGGATTCAAACAGAGGACCTCTCATCTTGCAGCCTACACCTTTACCTACTGAGCCACCGCACTCCATAAAAGATACACAAATATATAAATACAGTGGAGCCCACTTAACTGGATATCTCTTAACTGAATAACCGTTAAGTGAATATAATTCCCAGCACAAAATCATTTACCATACCTCCAGCACAAATTTGACCTGTTAATTGAATATAGGTTGTAAACTAAACATGTTAATTGAATAAAAAATCTTGTAACCTGTCGAGAAATGACCCCGACTCTCCCCAGTTATCCTTTTTTATAGACCTATTTGGCCTCAGTACATCTAATACAGGCATTCAATCTATTACATCTTGTTTGACAGAGCTTATGGAGCTCTGTCAAACAAGATATAGCATAAATGCTAAGTTTATCTCTAAATACAGGAAAGTGGCACAATCCCTGTTAATTGAATACTCCTGTTAATTGAATAATTTTCATTAGCAAAGTGGCTATTCAATTAACAGGGTTCCACTGTACATGTGTTATACATGCCCTACATACAAGGCATTACTCCCAAGCAATAAAGTATGGAGGGCTTCAAAGTAACTGATTTATTTATTGATTTATTTATTGATGTTTAAGGTCACATATTTATGCACAATGACAATGGCTAACCATGACCGTGACAGTTTTACGGGTGGAGGAAGCCGGAGTACCCGGAGAGAACCACCGAGCAACAACGAGCAGCTGCCAGCTCCCCAACATCGTAACTCCGCACTGCAGCACAGTCAGGGTTAGATTGGTTGAAGACATGCGTACCATCGACGTGCAGTACGCCTTAATACACGCCGTCATCGTGCCCCCACATGGGCAATGGAGATGAAGTGTCTTGCCCAAGGACACAACGCGGTTGCCACAGGTGGGATTCGAACCGAGGACCTCTCGGCTAAGTAACTGATAATCCAGCCAGATAGAAAAATGGAACAGGCTGGAAACTAACCCCAGGAAAGCTAAACTGTTCAGAACTACCCTAGAAATGCTAAAGCATTCAAAATGCAATCATTCGATTCCCTACTGTTAAACAAAATAAAAATTGAATTAACCCTTTACCCAACATAACTGCCAAACCAGCCAACGCTATTCTCAAAAATTGCCAATTAATTTTCATTATTTTTTCATTTTTTATCTCAAAAACATACGTTATGACTCCTCGTTGGAATAAGCTCGTTTCAATGAGGGGTCATAATTTATGTTTTTGAGACAAAAAATGAAAAACATTAGTTTTTGCACGAGTCATCTGCTTTTCATGTTAAGTGAAGGGTTAAGAAACGCAAGTTCCAAAACAATACCCAAGAGGAAAACTAGCCATAAAACCTGGGTTAGAATTTCCCCAAGCAAATAAATGCAAAAGTATCCATCAACCTGATCCTTCTGTATGTGGATATGAGTAAACACCCAGTCCAAAAATATATTTATTGGGGTTTAAAGATACTTTCAACAACCAGGGACACCCTGTGTCAGGAATGAATACAGACGGAGGAAGCCGGTATTCACAGAGAACCACCAAGCCAGGACTAGCAACTGTCAGGCTAGTATTATTTATTTATTTATTTATTGGTGTTAAAGGTCATATACTTATGCACAATGGCTAATCATGACCGTGATGATCACCCATCCAAGGATTAACCTGGCTCGACTTCGGTGATCTGATGAGAACCGGTTACCGCAATGCTACCGTGCCCCCATCAGGCTAGTAATAATATAACGTAAAACTAAATACTGACGAGGATAACAAAAAGATCATAAATAATCAAGCCAGAAAATAAACAGACTGTCATCTGCAAAATGCATTCCCCAAAGGGTGAATTTAGTGATGCTACCCTGCACAGCAGGGTAGCATCACTAAATTTACCCTCTGTGAACTTCAATCTGAATCAGGATCTCAAAACTAAACAGAAAGAGGTACCCAGAGGATAAATTGGCCCACTGTATGGGATAGCATTATCAAATTCACCCTCTGGGGACCTCATTCTGCAAATGTGAGACTACTTATTTTCAGGCCTGTAAATAACTCAAGGAAAGACGACAAGCAGGCTGTACCTAATAAAAGACCTGATTTAATAACTGCTTGTGTTGCTACCATGACATCCACTGAATAGCATATTCCCATGAGAAAGCCAGGGCTTTAACTTCATGAGATGAAAATCTGAGAAAACCCATCAGCTGTAGTTACTTTTCATAAGATAATTGAATATCCATTAAGATCCAACTAAAAACAAAGTGGGGATATATACTACGATAGAAAACGTTAACTTAAAAAAAGAAGTCTACCAGCTTTTCGGAATACAACGAGATCCTTCAACATATGTCCTGATAGCTCTAGCTGAACTTAAGACACATCTGTAGTATGACTAATCAGAGAGAGGCAAACAAAAAATAATGAAAGTCATTTTTGGCATGCGAGGGAATTAACCCTTTACCGAAGTTACAGCCAAAACCGCAAGCGCTGTTCACAAAAACTGCCATTCAATTTTCATAATTATTTTCATCACAAAATAATGCCACATGATATTTACAACTGAATGAAGTTTTACAACTAGCATTATGTAGTGCACATATTGACCAAACAAATCGCACTGTTTGGTCATGTGATGCGTTTAATATTCAATGAGGCTATTGTTTATAGTTTGTCGAGCTTTTCATTGGGAGTTGCTTAAGTTTTGCAGGTCATGGAACAAACGCATCATCAGATTACACTTCTTCAGTCACATGTTTTCTTTCAAAGTTTTTTAGCACAATAACAAAGTGCAGAAATTTCTTATTGGACCACAATGTATGAGTGAATTTTCGGGGAAAGTTAGATCTTTCTATATTTCTATTCAATAAATACTTTTTCTTAATGACAATTCACACCTTTGAACACCACTGCCATATGCAATTCCATCAAGTATCGTTATGCTGTCTTTTATTAGAATGCTCAATAGATTGAACCCAGCACACTTTCATTCAGCTTTCTAAAGTGAAAGAATGTATGCTCTGCATTAGGCTGGTTTGGAGTCCCAGCGATTTAAACATTCCTTTGTGTTGCACTCTAGCTTAAAGGGACAAATCTCTTGCTTCTTGCATTTTTTCTTTCTCTAAATCTGAGTAAAGGCTATCATAAATAAACATCTCCAACGCTGCTATTCCAATTGTCAAGGGAGACATGATTTTTGCCTTGGCATAGTATAAAGTCATGAATAAGAATGTTAGCAATGTTCACAATAGCAAGGTAAATTCTAATCAGAAAGCTTATGAAAAATATATTCACTCTTCTTGAAAAATTAAGAGTGAGTGCAATTAGGGCTGCACGGTATATCGATAAAGTGATAAAAACCAGTATTCAAACCAATATCGATTGAATATCAGTGTAATTACAAAAAATATCGGTTTATCGTCATTATTTATTTACCCACAATTTAATTTTCAAGATGTCTTGAATGAATAATATTATCCCTTTATCCAAGGAATCGTCTGCTTGTGCCCTCGTAATATACAAATTCAGCAGTTGAAAAAATAATTTTCAAAAATTTCAACAAAACTATATCATGTGACCCCTCATTGGAACGAGCTCATTGAGCTTGTTCCAATGTGGGGTCACATGATATAGTTTTGTTGAAATCTTTGGGGGAAAATCTGATAATTTAATTTTGAAAATAATTTTTGATATCGTCTGCGTTGGGTGAAGGTGTTTCAAACTGCATCATCAAGGCATGCTAATTCGTTCCGACTGTGATGCCTCGAGTCTCGATTGTGGTACTTGTGTTCATATATCTGAACAGTTTTCAATATACCGGTATACCGCAGTATTTTTTTTTAAATACCTATACAGGTATTCAGTTTTGAATATCGTGCAGCTCTGAGTGCAATCACACTTCTTACATTTTTTAGAAGTGTTGTTTTCAGCTCTCCTCATATTTTCAAATGAAAGGAAATACATAGTAACTTTTGGGGAAAAAAATCAGAAGAGTAAACTCCACCAAGATGCTTTATACCAAATTAGTTTAGTCCAGTATTCACGCTGGGATGAAAATTTCATCAGCCATTTTTTAGCCACATGTAAACCTTTTTAGCCACCACCAGAGGGAGATAATATGAGAGTATTTTTCTGAACAGAGATCAGTTTAATTGAAATAGTGAAGAGCAAAACATAGGCAAAACTATTAACAGACAACAATGACACAACTTATTTTCAAATAGATTTAAAAATTCTGCAACACTTCATATTTGACCATTTTTTGAAAGTGTAATCTAACTAAAATTCATCCATTGGTATGCCTTCTAAAGAAATTTCATTAGAACATTAAGATGGTCAACAGAGAGTCTATCGCTGTGGCTAGTTTTGATACAGTTAAAACTGGAAGTCCTGTCATGAAATGAGCACAAATAGCACGTCGATCTGCGCAATAATCTATGCAGTATATGACCATAGTGAGGCTATCAAAATTCTGTACATATGGCCTGTGCACAAGCAATGCTTCAGCCAATGGACCTCCGGGTAACCCAGAGGTCCATTGGCAGAAACATTGTCTGTGTTTGCTATAAGTAACCAGGAGAACCTGCCGTACTTTGGATGCCATTCGATATGGCAATTGCGCGCAATTCCTACGCGCAATTAAGCCTAGATAAGTGCACGGTTCATGACAGGACTTCTAGTTTTAACTGTAGGTTTTGTACAGGAAACACACTCCCACAGTCCACTGTTGAAACAGGAACACAATACAAAATTCTGGCGAATCGACTCGCATTTGGGAAATGCAGCATTTGCCTCAAAGCTAACTATACATTGTCATTGATATCATTTAAATCCCCATTTCCTTTAGAATGTTTTTTATCTCAGATGAAAAATCGTCAAACGTTATTTCCTCTTCTTATCAAATAACAACATGTGTTTGTGCAAGTAAATTATCGTTTAATTGCCTGAAGCCAATTTGATGAGATAAATGTGAAGACACTAAAAATGCCAACAAGGAGGTGTGAATACAGCCCTGCAACTAATTAATCCCTCATGCCTCAATGTGGGAATTACTTAAGCTGCATTAACATTGCTGAACAATTAGGGCTGTCGCGACTATCATTTTTTGTAATCGACTAATCGTGACCAGTAATCGACGGTTAGTCGATTAATAGTCACTTCCCATTATTTTTTAGCAAATCATTCTTCTGTTCGTAAAACTCTGAAAATGACAATGGCACCAGTGTGTTCAGACGAAGTGGGGTTGTGGGAACAACAAATCGGTCCTGACTGAAGCTACATGTAGTCCAATCTTGGACCCACAGTTCGTAATATAATTTTTGGGGTTGGTACGTCCTGTAGGACGTATCAACCCCCAAAATAATATTACTGACTGCGGGTCCAAGTTTGAACTAGATTGAAGCCGATGAATTAAAATGAATTTACCAAAGAACGTTCCTGCATATGTTTCCTTTCTGCAATAAGTTTCTCGAAATTTTGAACATTGAGATCTATGCATTCCCTCGTCAGTTGTTAAAATTGGATCTTAGTCTGAAGTTCCAAACTTTGAGAAGTGATCTGACGTTCTGACTTTCGTCATAATTTTGTCACTTCCGCGCTTTGGGTTTTCCAATGGGTGCATTCGTGTGTACAAGACTGGAGAAATTCAGAAGAATCTATTCTTCTCGAGTAACTGTGAGTGTTCTTTCTTACACAGTCAGTGACAGTCGTACAGTCTTCCGGATATGGATGTTAACTATGGTTAGATATTTAAAGTTATTCACCTTCATTGATCATTCACCTCACAAAACAATGCAATTTAGCCCCGACGTGTAGTAGACGTGTACCACCTTGAAAATGAACGACGATCGACTAAAAATAAAAAAACGTCGACTACTTCAATAGTCGACGGTTAGTCGACTGATCGAATAATCGCGACAGCCCTATGAACAATGTAATTTCTTCCCAAGAGGATAACAATATTCTTTGGCCATTTTTTTCGCCAACCATTGATTTTTTTTAGCAACTTCTGATTTTTTTTCACAATTTGCGAAAATAGCTATCAACAGTGAATGCTGGTTTACACTTGGACCAAAGTTTCTAAAGAAGAATACTTAGTTTGTGGAGCACAAGATAATGACTCTACATTTTCCCATTGCCGACAGTGTTAAAATGGACATCTGCATGCGGCCCCCATGACAAAATCGATAGCCACCTTTTTGGTCCATCTGATTCCAATGGTCTTAAGGAAGCGTCATACTAAAAAACGATATTCTGGTCCTTGCAGTTTTTTAAATATGGGAATTTGAATTTTTTATATTTTTAGCTCCTGGGCTTTCCTATGGGGCAGCAAAAAAATTGAGGGCATCAAGTACATATGACCCAATTATACTTCATGCAAAATTTATTTCAAATCAGCCCATCGGGTCTTGAAATACAAATTTTGGATGGGGCTCAAAATGGGTATACTCCCATAGAGCCAAATATTGACCTACCAATTTGAACAAATTTTAATCTTCACCATCAAAGGAAGTATCATACCAAATATCAAAACATTCACCGTGGTGGTTCATGAGAAGACAATTTTTAAAGACGTTTAGGCTTTTAGGCATTAACCTTAGCCCAAAGATGGCAGAAAATTCATTCGAACTAAAGGGTACACTCCAAAGATGGTCTGTGCCATAAATGAATGAATTTGGCCCAGTGGTTTTAAAGACAAGTTTTAACCCTTTACCCAACAAATCTCCTGCATCCGCCCGCGTAATATGCAAATTCAGCAGTTGAAAAAACATTTTTAAAAAAATTTCAACAAAACCATATCATGTGACCCCTCGTTGGAACGAGATCGTCGAGCTCGTTCCAACGAGGGGTCCCATGATATGGTTTTGTTGAAATTTTTTGAAAAAATTTAAAAAAATTATATTTAAAATAATTTTGATATCGTCTGCATTGGGTAAAGGGTTAAATTAGTTGATGGAGTACAAGAAAGATGATGACTCGACACCATTGCCAACAGTGTTAAAATGGGCATCCCCATATGGCACCCCATGACAAAACTGATAGCAATTTCTTTTGGTCCAACTGATTCCACTGGACCTCAGAAAGCTGCATACAATGAAAGTGCCAATGACACTGTCGCTTAACTTGACTGTGTAGTGTTTGATGAAAAGGATAATGTTCTAATGTTTCTGAAAGGATTCTGAAATAAGACAAGAATTGTGATAATTGAGAATATGTTAATTTCTGTTCCTTGTGGGCTATGTTTTCAGTAAGAATAATTTGAGTGAAGACTGTACTCAAGAATTATGACCTGGGTTAATGTTGTCCTAACAGTTAACGTATGTCTACCAAAGTTACCAAGTTACAGTAAAATCATTCCAAAACGCTTCATCCTTATGAAATTCCTTCATAAATATAACAGACTTTGCTAAGAAATCTAGGTCACATGATGATTTGATGGTCACGGTTGACCGATCAGGACCAAAATAGGAGTCTCATCTGGATATCATACCAAGTTATCTGCCAAGTAAGAGTGAAATCCCTTAATAAAAACAACCTGTAAGCAGTGCTAAAGGAATCTTGGTCAATAATAATAATATAATAATAATAATATGGTTTAAAGCCGAGTATCCACAAAAGTGCTCACAGGCTTCACACAAAACTAAAGGTGCATTTTATATAACACAAGCAGGTCAGCAATAAGCCAATTTATACAGGTGTGTTTTTAAGTGTCTCTCGCATGCCACAAATTTGGTGCCGTAATGCAGAAGGCCCGATTGACAGCTGTGACCAGCTTTCCTGTATTGTGAACAAGATTGCATGAAGTTGCTGATCGCAAAGGATGAGCAGGTTCATACTTCTTAACTAGATTGCAAAGATAAGGAGGCGCAAGATCGTTGACAGCTTTGTAGGTAAACAATAATACTTTGAAACTAATTCTTTCACTAATGGGTAACCAATGCAGTTTTTGTAAGATAGGGGAAGCCGAAGATTTTTTACTCTTGGTCACAAGTTTAGCCGCACAATTCTGAACATTCTGTAGCTTGTTAACTGGGGACTGTTTTCAGCCATATAGGAGAGAATTATAATAATCCAATCTACTCGTTAGAAATACATGAATTAATTGCATTGCTGTTCACTCATCTACCACACCACACATTCTACCGATATTCCGGAGGTGATGAAAAGCTGTTCTGGAGACTTGCAACTCATGCTTGTAAGCAGAAAGGTTTTCATCCATGAAATAACCAAGATTACAAACGATTGCTGATGGGGAAATGGCACTGACATCAAAATTCAAACTCATTCAAGAAATTTTTGATAGCTGATAAGGGAGTCCAATATAAATGACTTCGGTTTTGTCCTCATTCAACTTCAACCAGTTGTTGGTCATCCAGTATTAAACATCAGATACACAGTTTTCCAGATGGCATGCCGCATCTCTCTCATGTTGAGAGTTGAAACTAATATATAACTGGGTATCGTCGGCATAGAGGTGGAAGGAAAGCCCATGCTTTCGGATTATGTCAACAAGGGGAAGGACATATATGGCGTACAATAGTGGGCCAAGGACTGAACCCTGATATTTCAGGGAGAGTAACTTTGATACAGTGTTTTCTATCAGTATTCTCTGAACGATAAGCAAGATACGATGTGAACCAGTCTAGTGCCATGCCACAAATGCCAACTCTTTGCTCTAGAATGGATGCCAGAACAGAGTGGTCGATTGTATCGAACGCCGCACTCAGATCGAGTAATACAAGACATGAAACTCGCTGTTGGTCCATGGCAACTAAAAGGTCATTCTGAACACGCAAAAGCACACTTTCCACGCTACATTTTGGATGATACGCCGATTGTAACTCTTCAGAGAGTTCGAAACGTGCGAGGTGATTCCAAATTTATTTGGATACAACCTGCACGAGCAATTTCAATGTGAAGGACCAATTTGATACAGGACGATAGTTTTTCAGAATATCACTATCAAGTCCAGGTTTTTTCAGAAGAGGGACTACATAGACTTCATAGAGGATGGAAATGTCCCCATGGCTAGAGATGAGTTGACAATTTGTAAAATCCAAGGTAGCAGGGCTGGTACACAAGCCTTTAGAAGTTTTGTTGGGATAATATCTAGGGAACACTGTTTGGATGGCGACTTCTTAATTAAATGACACAGCTCTTCGTTTTCAAGAAGATGGAAGTGGTCAAATCGATTCCCAATAAACACTGGAGCGTATGGTGTTTCATCTCGCATACCTTTGCTGCCATTCGCAATGTCAGCTCTAATATTCTCAGTCAAGTGACCAGGTGGCTGTAACGGGTGACCAATCATGACCCAAGTATGAGAGTCTCATTCCACAATGAGTCATCATTCCAAGTTACAATGAAATTCCTTCATAAAAATAACACAGAGACTTTGCTACAGAAATCTAGGTCACGTGACGATTCGGCGGTCACGGTTGAGCAATCATGACCAAAATAGGAGTCTCATCTAGACATCATACCAAGTTACCCTTCCAAGTTACAATGAAATTGCTTCATAAATATGAAATGTTGACGCTGCAAAACAAATCCAGGTCACGTGTCTGTGCGGCTGTCACGGTTGACTGATTGTGGTCAAATTAGGACGTTCTCATCTTGACATTATACTGAGTCATCTTACAAATTTGCAATGAAATGCCTTTATAAATGCAAGCAGCAGAATGTGCTAAAGGAATCAAGGTAACATGCCCCTGCAGCCATCATGGTTGACTGAACCCAACCAAAGGACGTTCCCATCTTCACATTATATGGAGTCATCCTACCAGGTTACACAGAAATCCCTTGATAAATATGACCTGCACTCTTGTGTTCCAAATAAAAGTACAGGTGGGAATAAAAGTACAGGGTGGAATATTTATCAAAATTATATAAAAGTACAGACCCAAATAATAGTACAGGGTGGCAAGCCATTGAGGGGGTGGGGGAGTAGGGCTAGTTAATTTTATCAGAAAGCCAACTTATTTTCCAGTATTGCAGTTAGTTTTATTAAAGAAAATTAAAAGGGCATTTAGGCATCATGATAATTTACAACAATGAATACACTGTGCTAAACAAAAGACAATCACACAATCTAGTAAAGATTTACTAATTTGAAGATCTCCCTGTTGGAAGGGCAGTTTTAATAAACATACAGGCCCAAATAAGAGCATACAGGGTGGAAATATTCCCCATCCAAAATTAATAAACATACTTGTATGTTTATTACGAACATAAGGGTAGACTATGCTGAAGGTTTTCGGGTTTCGGGCTCTCACAGCAATCACGGTTGACCGATCACAACCAAAAGGGGACGTTCTCATCTAGACATTATACAAAGTCATCCTACCAAGTTACTATGAAATCCTTTCATAAATACGACCTGTAGACTGTGCTAAAGGTTTTCAGGTTTTGGGCTCTTGCAGCCGTCATGGTTGGCCAATCGTGACCAAAAGGGGACATTCTCATCTAGACATAACCTCAAACCTGCATATGAAATGTCTTGATGATCGAACAAGAACTGCAGGGAGTAGCCTCTGCCCCCCAAAAATGTGAACAAGACTCAAATCAATTCTCACCACAACCCCATGTGGCAGTTATATATATATTTTTATCATATGACTTGTCCGTTTTGTTCACTTTAAAACATTTGATATATTGTTTTCATATTAATCAGTGATAAATAAAGCCTTCCGTCAATTTCATTGGTCAATTTCAAAACTAGACAATTTGATTGGCTGAACAAAATACAACTGGGCTTCATTTTCATAATTTGCATAATTAGAGTTGGAAGCTTTCATTGGTCAATTTCAAACTGGACAATTTGATTGGCTAAACAAAATACAACCGGGTCACATTTGCATAATTTCAGTAGGGAGAATTTATGTTATCTCTCCTATTTAGGGCAAGTAATATTGTATTAATCTTTTACCTGCAAGAAAAACGCCATTCATTTTTTTTTATATTTTCATTTTTTGCTTCCAAAACATAGGTTATGACCCTCATTGGAACGAGCTCGACGAGCTCGTTCCAATGAGGGGTCATAACCTATGTTTTGGAAGCAAAAAATGAAATTTTTTAGTTATACGAGGATGTTTTTTCGAAGTGCCGTCTGCAACTCAAGTTAGGTGATGGGTTAAAAAGTCATACTAAGTGGCTAATTTGTGCCTGTGTGCGTCATATGATAAATAGAATATGAAATGAGTGTTTTTTTCATATAATATTTATGAAACTCGTCCGAATTTTCTGTTTGGGCTCGCCAAAACGGAAAATTCTTCGACTCGTTTCATAAATATTATATGAGAAAAACACACATTCCATATCCTCTATTTATTATACGCTAAACCAGGGACCAGCCTGGGGGGAATTTTAGGGAGACTTCATGTCTCCCCCCAGAAAAAATACGGAAACTGAAGAGTCAAGTAGGGAGACTTCATAGGCAAGTGGGGAAAATTAAGAATATTTACGTACCACCCCCAGACACCCCTTCATATTTTCAGCTCGTGGTCCTCCATTAACGCCTGATTAATCCAGGTCCAGTTGTCCATGATGCATCTATGCCAGGTCAAAAAATCACAAAGTAATTATTGATTGAAAATCCCCTACTGCTACCCTCTCCTTCATGACTCCCTCCCCTCTTCTTTGTGCCAATTCCCCCAGCACCCTCCTGTGGTTGCCTTTCACAAAAGTCTACTAAGCTAATAATTTCCTAAGTCTGAAAGTGTGAACAGTACCAGATATAAGAAGGTTGCTTGGAAGGTACTTTTTCAAGATCCTTCATATGCACACTTGTGCCCTGTACAAAGCTTTTCTTGTCATCACTAAGGCTTTTTCACGTGTTTCAATTCCATTCGTGTTTTTCTGGGAATAGACAGCCCAACAGTTAACAGTCAGCAAAACGAAATGAAAATACAGTGTTAAAAAATATGTCCGTTGTGTATACATTTTCAGCAGAAAATTTTCGGCATCCTTAGCGATGTAACCTACTGTCAAAAACTGGGTTATTTTGTTCAGTCACGTAAATCACCTATTTATAAACATTTGTCTCAGTCACTCATTAAATAATTTTCGGTATCCACTCAAAAACACTAGATATCCTCTATTTATTAGTTGGTAAGTTTAACCCTTGACTTCACTATTTGGACAGCTCTCAGAAGAGCATCTAAAAGAAATGCCAGGCTTAAGGCCCCAAAAAGTTAAAAATCTGTTTCTCAGACCCTCCCGCATCTCTCTTTTCATAACTTATGCAAACTTAAATGAATGTGTCAATAACACTGCAGCTCACCTTGTCCAAGAAAGGACTGAACTAAATAGAAATATCCAGTAATGCCAAGTCATTCACTCAAGTTTCTACAGAAAAGACATCATACCCAAGCTAAATATGAAATCTGAAAAAAGCCTGTTTGGTGTACTGATGGAACTGTTGACAATTTATATGTCAAATCCAAGATGGCCATCTTTTTTCAATGGAATGCAGAAAAATTTGATAATTCCCATCTAGACATCATACCAAAGTTACATATAAAATTTGAAAAAGATCAGGTGAGAGGTGCGGTCAGTAGGGTCTGCTAATGGAATTGTTGACAATTTATATGCCAAATCTGAGATGGCTACTAGCAGCCATGTCTTTCAACAAAATTTAGATATATTTGATAGCTTCCATGTAGACATCAAACCAAAGATGCATATGAAATTTGAAAAGGATCGAGATGAGTGATTCAGCCTGTAGGGTGTGCCAATGTAGGGTTTCCGCTCGAAACAAATTAGTGGGTCCGGTAGAAGATGAAAAACACAGATTGCCTGGCATGATCATGGTTCACATCAGACGAAGAAAGTTTTAGAATTCAACACTGCAGGAAGGTCATTTCCTTGCATCTGAGATGGCGAGTCATGTTTTAGTGTTAACGATTTTGTGAGAATAATTATGTTTAATAAGAATAATAAGAATCTTTGGGGAAACACACAAAGCTATCACCATTTCTTTGCTACAATCGGCATGTGACAACTCCTCTAATCGGCAAACGGCGGAAAATAGCAATCATTTCCGAATGATACTTGACAATGTTTAGTTGCAGATTGTCAATTCCGGAAATGGTGCTTCTAAAATATGTCAACTGTGTTGGGAGAATGACTGCATTTTGACTAGAATTTTATGGAGACATGTTTGTCTTTTGGACATGATTTTATGCTGTATCGCTAAATGATTGGCAGGGAAAATGGGGCCGATTGACGGACACTCAGCTGTAACTCTGGCTAATGGAATTGTTGACAATTTGTATGCCAAATCTAAGATGGCCACTGGCAGCCATGCTTTTCAAAATTTGGAAAAATTTGATAGCTCACATCTAGACATTGCACCAAAGCTACATATGAAATTTGGGACCGATCAGGTGAGAGCTGTTATCAAGTTGAGTTAAAAAATAAAAATTAAATGGTTTATGTCTGATATTTTAAACAAATTAATTAAACTGATAAATTTGTCTCTTGAGTGCAACAAGGCTTACAATGCTTTAGTTTATGAGGCCTAAAACATAAAACAACCCAAGAACATGAATTTTTGATGGCAAAGAAATAATTACAAAAATAAAATAAAAAACGTGCACTCACATGCAATTTTACAAAAAAAATGGACTGAGAAACACATGATCCATTTTGTGGGGCCAAACAGTACATAATTAAGTAACTCACCTTCCTAAACCTTTTATACCATTAGCTCCTCTTTTTAAACATGCATAACGTAATTTTTCAACAGGATCTGTGCAATTTTTTAATTCTTTGTCTGCTTTCATTTGCAATTCTCTATTTCCTCTGTTAGTGCAGGCCATTTTTGTTTCGTTTTACTACAAGTTTTGTCTGAAATGTAATATCATTATCTCACAAGGCTAATAAGTCGACAAGAATTTGAGAATCGATTCACACAAAGATTCACACAACAAAACCAGCAAAAATCCATGAAGATTCTCACTGCAGTCCACCTCTGCTGGGATTTGCGTGAAAAAAATTGAGTCAATTTAACAAACACAGCGACAGCAAGTTAACCAACAGTCCAATACAAAGCTAACACGACCTGAAATATTCTGACACTTGGTCAATAATATTGTACATGGACAAATATGGCCGGCATCCATTTTTGTAATGCTTTATTGTTAATATTGTTTATTTTTTTTTAAATTATCAAATTTAGTTTATGTTTTAATGAAAGTGTCAATGACACTGTAGCTTAACTTGTGTGTTGGGTTTGATGAAAAGGATAATGTTCAATGTTTATAAAAGGATTATGAAATAAGACAAGAATTGTGATAATTGGGAATATGTTCATTTCTGTTCCCTGTATGCTATGTTTATGATAAAAATAATATGAGATGTACACTGTACTAAAGATCTGAGGGGTGGGTTAATATGACCTCACAGTTAATATATGTGGCCCTCACAGTTAACATATATCAACAAAATTACAATGAAATTATTCCAAAATGAGTCATCCTATCAAGTTACATTAAAATCCCTTCATAAATATGGCCTGTAGACTGTGCTAAAGGTTTTCGGGCTTCGGGCCCCTGTAGCCATCAGTTTCCCAATTGCGTCCAAAGGGGACGTTCTCATCTAGACATTATATGAAGTCAACCTACCAAGTTACAATGAAATCCCTCCAAAATACGACCTGTAGACTGTGCTAAAGGTTTTCGGGCTTCAGGCAGCCATCAAGGCTGAATGATCGTGACCAAAAGGGGACGTTCTCATCTGGACACTATTTGGAGTCATCCTACCAAGCTACAATAAAATCCCTTCATAATTATGACCTGTAGACTGTTCTAAAGGTTTTCGGGCTTTGGGCCCCTGAAGCCGTCACAGTTGCCCACTCGTGTCCAAAAGAGGACGTTCTCATCTAGACATTATATGAAGTCAACCTACCAAGTTACAATGAAATCCCTGCATAAATATGACCTTAGACTGTGCTAAAGGTTTTCGGGCTTCGGGCTCGGGCAGCCATCATGGTTGAATGATCGCAACCAAAGAGGAAAATCTCATCTGGGCATCATCTGGAGTGATCCTGCGAAGTTACAATGAAATCCCTTCATAAATATGACCTGTAGACTGTGTTCAAGGTTTTCGGGCTTCGGGCACCTGTAGCCATCACAGTTGACCAATCACGACCAAAAGGGGATGACATCATCTAGGCATTATATGGAGTCAACCTAACAATGTTACAATGAAATCCTTCTATAAATATAAACTTTTGCCTATGCTAAAGGTTTTTGGGCTCGGGCACCCATCACGGCTGAATGATCACGGCCAAAATGGGACGTTCTCATCTTGACCTTATTTGGAGTCAACCTACCAAGTTACAATGAAATCCCTTCATAAATGTGACCTGTAGACAGTGCTAAAGGTTTTTGGGCTTCGGGTACCTTTAGCCGTCAAAGTTGCCCAAACATGTCCAAAAGGGGACATTCTCATCTAGGCATTATATGAAGTCAACCTACCAAGTTTCAATGAAATCCCTTCACAAATATGACTTGTAGACTGTGCTTAAGGTTTTCGGGCTTCGGGTTCGGGCAGCCATCATGGTTGAATAATCGTAACCAAAGGGGACAATCTCATCTGGGCATCATCTGGAACGATCCGATGAAGTTACAATGAAATCCCTTCATAAATATGGCCTGTAGACTGTGCTCAAGGTTTTTGGGCTTCGGGCACTTGTAGCCAACACAGCTGACCAATTACGACCAAAAGGGGATGTCATCATCTAGGCATTATATGGAGTCAACCTAATAGGTTACAATGAAATCCTTCCATAAATATGACCTTTTACCTATGCTAAAGGTTTTTGGGCTCGGGCACCCATCAAGGCTGAATGATGGCGATCAAAAGGGGACGTTCTCATCTAGACATTATTTGGAGTCATCCTACCAAGTTACAATGAAATCCCCTCATAAATATGACCTGTAGACTGTGCTAAAGGTTTTCGGGCTTCGGGCACCTTTAGCTGTCACAGTTGCCCAATCATGTCCAAAAGGGGACGTTCTCACCTAGACATTATATGAGGTTAACCTACCAAGTTACAATGAAATCCCTTCATAAATATTACCTGTAGACTGTGCTAAAGGTTTTTGGGCTTCGGGCAGCCATCATGGGTGAATGATCGCACGTTCTCATCTAGACATTATATGAAGTTAACCTACCAAGTTACAATGAAATCCCTTCATAAATATGACCTGTAGACTGTGCTAAAGGTTTTCGGGCTTCGGGCTTGGGCAGCCATCATGGTTGAATGATCGCAACCATAGGGGACAATTTCATCTGAGCATCATCTGGAGTGATCCTAAGAAGTTACAATGAAATCCCTTCATAAATATGACCTGTAGACTGTGCTCAAGGTTTTCGGGCTTCAGGCACTTGTAGCCATCACAACTGACCAATCACGACCGAAAGGGGATGTCATCATCTAGGCATTATATGGAGTCAACCTAACAGGTTACAATGAAATCCTTCCATAAATATGACCTTTTGCCTATGCTAAAGGTTTTTGGGCTCAGGCACCCATCAAGGCTGCATGATCGTGATCAAAATGGGACGTTCTCATCTAGACATTATTTGGAGTCATCCTGCCAAGTTACAATGAAATCATTTCATAAATATGACCTCTAGACTGTGCTAAAGGTTTTCGGGCTTCAGGCTCCTGTAGCTGTCACAGTTGCCCAATCACATCCAAAGGGGGACTTTCTCATCTAGACATTGTATGAAGTCAACCCACCAAGTTACAATGAAATTCCTCAATAAATATGACCTGTAGACTGCGCTAAAGGTTTTTGGGTTTTGGGCTCGGGCAGTCGTCACGGTTGGCAGATCATGCCCAAATGGGGAAATTCGCATCTAGACATCATAAGGAGTCATCCTACCAAGATACAATGAAATCCCTCCACATTAAACATGACCTGCAGACTGTGCTAAAAGTTTTTGGGTTTTCGGGCTTGGGCAGCCATCACGGTTGATAGATCGTGCCCAAAAGGGGACGTTCTCGTCTAGGCACTATACAGAGGCATCCTACCAAGTTACAATGAAATCCCTTCATAAATACGACCTGAAGACTGTGCTAATGGTTTTCGAGTTTTGGGCTCGGGCAGCCATACCGGTTGCCCGATCGCGACCAAAAGGGGACGTTCTCATCTAGACATGACCCCAAACCTGCATATGAAATTTCGTGACGATCAGACAAGAACTGCGGAATGTAGCCCGTGCTAAAGGAAATGTGAACAGACGTCACAGACTCACAGACTAACAGACTTCTGCACGCGTGATGGCAATAGCTTATCTTGGCTATGTCAAGTTAAGCTAAAAATGAAAAAGCTGTGTTGGGTAATGGATTGACATGTGTTATCAGTATACAAAAGGTGTTCAACCATGGTGGTTCAACGTGGGACACTCATAGCAGGTAATGGATACTCGCAACCATTTTCGAAAGAATCCAAATGGATTCTCCCAGATTTCCATGAAATATAAGCCCTGTCTCAAAGATTAAAAGAGGGTTCAGTGCAGAAGAGAAAACAATGACCTCACAAGAGCATGGCAGTTAAAACCAGGGGTGGTGTGATGATGGTTGATTGAGCGGGGAGGGAGGGAGGGCATACAGTTGAAACCAGAAGTCCTGTCACAATTAGCGCAGAAAATGCATATTACTTAATGCGCTCCCTACTGCAAGGATGATGCAGTCTGAAATACACAAGCTATTTGTGAGGCTGTAGTGAAATCACAAACTTAACCAATTAATCAAATAAAATATTGATACTACAGCATGTGGGGGGAGGATTACTGGTAAATTGCTATTTTTTCAGCTGCTGAATTTGCATATTACATGGGTGGATATGGCTGATTCGTTGGGTAAAGGGTTAACCTGATTTCCCCTGACTGATGGCTCAAGCCTCAACTCACTAATATTCCAAATACAACAGCAAGGCATGACTTCACCGAAGGCAGGCCTTGATGTAGTGGGAATGCAGTTAAAACTAGAAGTCCTGTCATGAAATGCGCACAAATAGCACGTTGATTTGAGCGTTAATCTACGCATTATGACCATAGTAAGGCTATCAAATTCTGTCCATATTGCCTGTGCACAAGCAATGTTTCAGCCAATGGACCTCCGGGTAATCCGGAGGTCCATTGGCAGAAACATTGCATGTGTTTGCTATGAGTAACCAGGAGAAACCACCGTGTTAGGGATGCCATTCGATATGGCAATTGCGTGCAATTCCTTTGCACAATTATGCCTAGATAAGCACGCAGTTTGTGACAGGACTTTTAGTTTTAACTGTATTAGTCTCTCCGGATTCTAGTTAAAAAACTCATGACTTCTAGAAAATTTATTAGTGAATAAATAATATAAATACATATAGTTGTGTCATAACTTCTTATTTCATTATCGTGTTCCATACCACAACTCCAAATTGGTGTTGCTGGGCCCCCAACGACCTGAACCTGATACTACAGGCTAATTTGCGAGTGGGGGCGCGGTGGCTCAGTGGGTTGAGGTGCAGGCTGCAAGCCGAGAGGTCCTCAGTTCCAATCCAACCTGCGGCAACTGTGTTGTGTCCTTGGGCAAGACACTTGACCCCCACAGCCCACGTGGGGGCATGGTGGCGCTGTGTACAGTATGACGTACTACAAATCGAAGGTGCACCTGTCTTCAACCAATGCTAACCCTGCTTGTGTGGAGTTAGTATGTCGGGGAGCTAACAGTAGCTCACCGTTGATCAGTGCTTCCCTCCGGGCACTCTGGCTTGCTCCACTCATAAAACTGTTGTGGTCATGATAAGCCACTGTGCAGAAATAAACAGGAATAAATAAATTTGCGACTTTTTTCCAAAATTGTTTTCAAAATATTCATACTGTAAAGTAAAAAGTGACTCGGGATTGGACCACATCTGCAACTGACCATTAACTGCACATTTCCTTTGTAACTTTTATGTTACATGAATAAAACATCACTTGCAAGAAAAAAAAATTCTTGAATGACCAGAATTTTTCATTTTAGGTTTCATAGACAGTTTGCGATTCCTCATAAGGGAGCATACTAGAAAATCTATGTTTTTTGAGAAAGATGAAAAAATCACAAAGTTTGAATGTTTATGATTATGAATAGCACCTGTCAGTATTAACCTGTTACCTAACATGAAAAGCAGATGACACTTGCAAACAAAATTCTTGAATAACTAATTTTTTTCATTTTTTATCTCAAAAACATAGGTTATGACCCCTCACTGGAATGAGCATGACGAGCTCATTCCAACGAAAGGTCATAACCTACGTTTTTGAGACAAAAAATGAAAAAATAATGAAAATTAATAGGTGATTTTTTAGAATAGCGCTGGCCGGTTTTCGACGTTATGTTGGATAAAGGGTTAACAGTTTAACTGCAACGAAAGCCTTCAACTTGCACACCGTGGGGCCTAAAAAAAACTATTTTGAAATAACAATGCAATGTTATCGGCTCAATTCCATCCGAGTGATTAAGAAATTATAATATATTGTTCAGGGTTCGATCCATCATGCATCAACTAGACCTGTTTTCATGTAAAGTGTAAATATGGTTATTTTATTACAGATGACCGACTGGTTGGGGTGGGGCACTTTAAACCTGATTTGTCTTGACTGATGGCTCAAGTTCTGACTGACTTATATTTCAACAACATCATCAAGGCATGCCTTGGTGATGAAGTTTGAAAATTAGTAAGTCAGAATTGCAGTTGGATTACTGGATACTCTCCCCTGCCAAATAAAAGTGACATCACTCTCATTAAGTTTTGGATAAAGAGGACAGCATCATGATTATTAGGCACCATCTTGATTATTGAAATGAGTTACTGTCATTAGAATATCTGATCAGGAAGTCAGCCAAAAAACAATAACACCTGAAAACAGCATTTGTTTGAAAAAAATATTGTAAAATTTCATTGATGTGCACAATCTAGGCTTGTCAGAATTCACAATCTGTGTAAATGTGAAAAAAGTCTTGCAAAATTTTTTTGCCTAATCCAGCCTAATCTCCCACTATTGTGGACCCATTCACCTTGAGTTCCTTTGATCGATGCCAAATTTACAAGAGTAAAGCACTGGTATTTGTGGGAATTTCATGCAACTGTAGCTATCACTCCCATATGGAGCACGGTGACGTTGCGGTAACCGGTTCTCGTCAGATCACCGAAGTTAAGCAATGTGGAGCCTGGTTAGTCCTCGACGGATGGGTGACCGTCTGAGCAATCGATTCGGACTCCCGCGTTGTGTCCTTGGTCAAGGCACTTAACCCCGATTGTCCACATGGGGGCACGATGACACTGTGTATTAAGGCGTACTGCACGACGAATCGTCGATGGTGCGCATGTCTTCAACCAATCTAGCCCTGTCTGTGCTGCAGTCCGGAATTACGATGTTGGGGAGCTGGCAGCTGCTCGCACTTGCTTGGCGGTTCTCTCCGGGTACTCCGGCTTCCTCCGCCCATAAAACTGTCACAGTCATGATTAGCCATTGTGCATAACTATGTGACCTTAAACACAAATAACTCAATCAAAATCACTCCCATAATTTTGGTAGGCCTGTCATCACTATTTTATGGCACCATCACTTTTATTTATTGAACCCAAAACTGTGCAGCATCACTATTATTTGGCCAATCACTATTATTTGGCAGAGGAGAGTACTGCTTGGAAATAAATGTAGTTGTCTTGATTCAACTTAATTGGTCTTGCTGGGGCCAAAAATTCTGAAATTAGTACAGTGGGCCCACTTAATTGGATATCTCTTAACTGAATAAACCTGTTAATTGAATATAATTTCCCAACACCAAACCATTTACCATACCTCCAGTACAAATTTGACCCATTAATTGAATTTGAGTTATAGAGAAAACTCCTGTTAATTGAATAAAAAATCTTGTAACCTGTCGAGAAACTACCCTGACTCTCCTCAGTTTTCCTTCATTTATGGACCTATTTGGCCTCAGTGGATCCAATGCAGGCATTTAAACTATTATACCTCGTTTGACAGAGCTCATGGAGCTCTGCCAAACAAGATATAATAGAATAAATGCCAAGTTTATCTTAAGAGTAGAGGAAAGTGACACAATCCCTGTTAATTGAATACTCCTGTAAATTGAATAATTTTCATTGGCAAAGTGGCTATTCAATTAACAGGGTTCCACTGTACTACAAGCCTCCACTTGTATAACCAACTGTTTTAAGCTTATTTGTTTTACAAGGATTGGCAAGCAAGTTATGCAACTTATATTAATGCCTCTCCTTGGCCCAATGGCTCAGGTGCGCAAGTTATGACTTCCGTGGCAGCAACTTCGTGGTCTCGCTCTTCTCGAATACTACGAAAGGATCTTTAGCCTGCACAGAGTGTTCTCTAGTGTTGAAACGATTAGTCGACTAGTCGATTCGATTTTCGGAAAAATCGACCCTGAAATCCGTCTGTTGACTAGTCGGGAAACTCAAAGATGAAGTCGTAAAATGTCAATAGTGGGGGTTAATGATTACAAACATCAGACGTTTCTGCTTTGTGGTGGACCTATTTTAAATTGTATTGAGAAGTGGATATCAATGCAATCATTGTCGTTTGCCTTACTGTACTGGTTTGGGTGCGAGCTGGCGAAGACCGGATATGAAGGTGAGCAAACTGTCCGTCACAAAATTTGACCCGGGAGTTTTTAATTAATTGCACAGGGTGAATGGCGGCACAATTCAAACATTTTACAAATTCACGAAACTTCTGTTTTAACATCATTGGGTACTTTTTCTACTGTACAGACAGAGGACTAGGAGGCACGCACTTCCCAGGTATCCTAATTTTTTTACTGAATCGTTAAAGCTATAATATGCACATTTTCAAAAACTCAAAATACGAAAAAGAGAATAGCTACGTTCATGACTTTGACAAGGAAACTTCATCAAACACCTGTCAAACGAGTCATCAAACGAAAGGGTTATCAATGTATATGTAACAGTCTCTTATCACCTAATTTACTGAAACAATTATGTTCTCAACAGAAAAGCCGACTAGTCGATTTTGAATCGATTACTTCCGTCGACTAGTCAACTTTGAAAAATAGGTAATCATTTCAACACTAGTGTTCTCTCTCTGCAGGGAACCTCCGACAGCCATTTTACATCCCCACCCGATAAACAACTCTGTGCCACAAGCCCGAGTATTGTATCAAGTCTTGTTAGAAAGTACCTGATTTCTTGCAGGAGATAACTGATATTTTAGACTCCAATCCTGACGTAAGATGTCCAATTGGAAAAATTACTGGGAGGAAGGGGGTTTTGGGGTCACTCCCCTGACGAGGGCTTATGTTTCGACGAAATCCGAGAATCGATTCATGTAAAGATTCGGGCAACAAAACCAGTGAGAATCCACATAGATTCATGCTGCAACTCGTAAGGATTTGTGTGGAAAGATTTGAGTCAATTTAACCCTTTATCTAACAGATCAGCATCAAGTTAACCAATCCAAGGCTGCCATGATCTGAAATATCCTTACACTTTGCCAATACAATTGTACAAATTTGGCTGTCATTGGAACCGGCTCAACGAGCCGGTTCCAATGACATCCATGTTTGTAAGGTTTTATTGGTAAATATTGTTTATTTCTTTTTAAATATTTTCAAATTCATTTTATGTTTTAAAAATTAAAAAGCTGTGTTGGGTATAAAGGGTTAACATGTGTTATCAGTATACAACAGGGCTTCAACCACGGTGGTCTCATGGGATCCCGTGACACACATAGCCAGTATGGATTCTCGCAACCATTTTCACGAGAATCCAAATGGATTCTCCCAAATTTAGATGAAATATTAGCCCTGTCTTCCCCTCCCCTCCCCCTTTTGCAATCCCCTTGGTCAAAACAAGATGGATGCTTGGAAAAGCTACAAGTCTATTGTGGACAGTAGATTACCACAACACAAACACAGAGGAATTTCCACCTATACAAAAACTTACTCGTGGAACCTCCACCCATTTATTTATTGGTGTTTAATGACAGTTTTGACAGTCTGGGTTATCTTGTGTGACAGTTTTTGGGAAGAGGAAGCCGTAGTAACCGTAAACCGACGAGCAACAATCAAACTCCCCCAACGTCCATGCAAGCAGGCTTAACACTGATTGAAAACAAGCATCCACATGCAGTACACCTTAGTACAAACTGCCACAATGGCCCACATTGGCAATCAGACTGAAGTGCCATGCCCAAAGACACAACACTGTTACCCCTGGTGGGGATTGAACTGTGGACCTTTTGGTTTGATGTTCAATGCTGTAACCACTGAGCCACCACATTCCCACTTCCAACCATACAAAAACTTACTGATGAAACTTGTACCCATACAAAAACTTACAGTATGTGAAAAACAAAAGAATGACAGGCTACATTTTAGGCAAGAGACCAACTTTACTTTCTTATGTTTCAGTACAGGTTGGTCAGTTATTGTAGGGGTGGTAACTCCACTACTCAAATATTTTGTGGTTATCCACAACCCATGTAATGTATGTGAGTCTCCTGATCTCCTGATCCCCCATCTCAGAGCACCTTCTAACAGTGTGTTGCATCACAACATTTTCACTACCCGAGTCAAAGCGCACAAACTTTTATCATCAGACAAGCCTGTGGAAATTGGTCAAATGATTCATCTATCATTCGTCTGAAAAGAATTAAGGAGACCTATTTTCTGTTTGCCTACATTTCAAGACTGTCAGACCTGAATCTAGTGGGGGTTGGGTGGGTGGACACAGTTCCCGCTGCCCCATCTTGACCATGTTTGTCAGATATATTTGTGTTCCACTGAAAACATTTTTGGTTGCTCAAAACAGCCAACATTTTCTCTCAAAGCCAGTGATTTGAAAAAGTTGACCATTTGCAGGGATTATATTTCAACGAGAATCAGAGAAGCCATTCACGCAAAGTTTCACGCAGCAAATCTGGCGAGAATCCATACAGATTCTCGCTGCACTTATGGTAGGATTCACTTATCAAAAATTGAGTCAATTTTACCCTTTACCTAACATAGTAGCAGCAAAGTTATCAATACAAGGCTAACATAACCTGAGATATCCTGACACTTTGTCAATAAAATTGTACAAATATGGCTGTCATTGGAACCGGCTCATTGAGCAGGTTCCAATGACATCCATATTTGTAGGGTTTTATTGATAAAAATTGGGGGGTTTTTTTGGAAATTATCAAGTTAAATTTATATGTTAAAAATTAAAAGGCTATGTTGGATGAAGTGCTAACGTGTTATGGCGATTTTGACACCAAGCATTTTTGCCACTCGGCGGTTTCGCCACCCAGCGATTTCATCACCCACCATTTTTGTCACCCTAAGTAATATTCTATGCATGAACAAATTATTGAATAAATTATTATATTAAGCATCCGGTTTGTAAATTAAATTAACTTCCACTCAAAGGGTCACCCTTAACACCGTAGGTCCCTCTAAAAAAAGCGAGAAAAAAAGTTCCTAGCCCAAAGGGAGTTCAACAATAAAACAAACTAAATGATATGTGCAGGTCTTTCTCCTCAAATAGTTGGTCATTTGCCACGACTTCAAGTGACCTGCGGCGACACACGATTACGACAGATCTGTAAAATATTTAACATACTGTATGCAGAAGTGTTACAGTGATATCAAATAATATTCTCACTGTCACTAAATCGGATAATTAGTTTGATTTCGGAATAATGCACAGTGTGTCTGCTATTTATTTCCATTTTATTCATTTGGCATAACGCAAGTTACGCAACAGAATTGTTTTCAAAACCAATCAACGCTACTTCATCTGGGCCCAATGATAGCGGGGGGGAGGGGGGGGTGGGGGGGGGGGTCAGGGGTTGACCCCTCCATGGTAATCACTATCAGAAATTTTGCTTCTTTTTCCTAGAATCTATGTGCAAAAATTGAGGTTTTTCCGCCATTTTCCTAATATTTCCGGAAATGTCGGAAATTTTCAGCCTACCCTCCCCCATTGGGATCAGTCAAAGTGTATTAAACTCTGTTGACTTATTGTCACCCCCCCCCCCCCTCCCTCCCCCTGGTGATGTGGCCCAATCATTGATGACTGTAACAACTGACAAATTATGGACACAAATGGACTCAAGAGTCAAGGAAATTACAGGGGGGGGGGGGGGGGGGGGGGGGGGGGGTCTCAAATTCAAAAATTCTTCCCTGGAAAGACCCATATCCCAGAGAGAAGTCGTTCAGTGATCTGAACGTAGTGGCTACCCCTCTACATTCATATTCTTCCCATTCAAATCTGTGGTAAAATTCCTCAAGTTTTTATGGGAACTCCAAACTCCAAAATAGGAATATATATCAAGCTCTCGCCCTTATTACCAGCTGCGTTCAATAGTGCACGTATTTCCTTACATTTGTGCAGAGTTTATTGATCCAAACTATGTTTTATTATTAATTATCGATATCTGAATACTCGCGAAGTGTCAACGAATGTTTTGATATCGTCCATGTTTTGTCTAAATATAAAACAGTAAAAACAATCTGCTAATGGCGCAGAAACAAATAGACCTTTTCATCGATGCAGAATTGGAAACTCGATCACATTCGTGCAGAGGAGGTTGATATCCTCCTCTGAGGGAATGCGATCGAGCTTGATAATCTCCTCTGCATGAATGCGATCGAGATTCTGATTCCGCATCGATGAAAAGGTCTATTCGTTTCTGAGCCGTTAGCGGGTTATTGTTTTTACAGTTTTATATTTAGACAAAACATGGATGATATCGAAACTTTCTTTGACGCTTCGCGAGTATTCAAATATCGATAATTAAAGGATAAAACATAGTTTGGATCAATAAACTCTGCCCAAATGTAAGAAAATATGTGTACTATCGAACGCAGTGGATAATAAGGGCGAAAGCTTGATATATTTTCCTATTTTCAAGTTCCCATAAAAACTTGATGGGGAATTTTACCACAGATTTGAAAGGAAAGAATCTGAATGTAGAGGGGTTATTTATTTATTTATTGGTGTTTAAGGTCACATATTTCTACACAATATCTAATCATGACCTCGACAGTTTTACGAGTGGAGGAAGTCGGAGTACCCGGAGAGACCCACCGAGCAACGGCGAGCAACTGTCAGCTCCCAACAGACTAACTCCACACAAGCAGGGTTAGCATTGGTTGAAGACAGTACACCATCGACGTGCACCAGGCCTTAGTGCGCAACATCACTGTGCCCCCACGTGGGCAATGGGGGTGAAGTGTCTTGCCCAAGGACACAAGGCGGTTGCTGCAGGTGGGATTCGAATGGAGGACCTCTCAGCCTGCAGTCTGCACCTCTACCTACTGAGCCACCGCGCCCCAATGGAGAGGGGTAGCCATCCCCCCCCCCTCCAGGTGTTCAGCGATGTGAACCTATCGGCTAACCCCCCCCCCCCTACGTGAGGGGGGGGGGGGGGGGCGCCATGTTCAGATCGCAGAACTAGTCACCTACTAAGTAGATATTACTCTCCCCCCCCCCCCCCAATTTTTATATCCTCGCTACGCGCCTGGTACCACCCACTTTCAAATTTAATCCTAAGACTATTTTTAAGATGATAGAAATCCGAGCGGCATCTAAGATTACTAAGATACCAACTTGATAGGTTTTTCTAACAATATTAGTTGCGCTCCTTTTTGATACACGAGGATCAGGTGAAGCGCAGGTTACAAATAATTTTAGTGACGAAGCACAGGTAGAGCATACCTGCACTGTTGACTATGAATTACTGAATGTACTCAAATAGAAGTGGAGAACACATTTGGAAGAAATCTCATTCTTTTCCACAACACGTGGTATACGCCGAACGAATCGAACAGCTACCACATGAGCAGGTGCGAATCTTGTCAACAGATAAAATAACCAAAATTTAAAAGCCCTATAAGTGGGGAAAAGTAAAAATTTCTGTTCAGCACAACAGAAAATATATTTGTCTCCAGCTTGAAAACTGCAACTTACCTTAGAAGCTTGACTTGAGATGTTATATTTCGCAATACCTGGAGCTTATCTGAAGTCACTAATTTCCCCAGGCCTGTGTTTGTGCTGTTGTCCTTGGCAACATGAATGACTTGTCAATACTTGCATTTTACTGGTCAATGGAACACGCGGGAACAGGTTACATTCATCTGTTGAACGACATTCAAATAGGAAAATTAGTCAATTGAAAGAGAAGCCAAATTATCAGTCATCAGTGTATTGTTGTGGAGCATGTGTCATTCACATCGGGGTGATAAAACGTCGAATTAGCAACTGGATCACCATTTTGTCAAGACTCCAAACAAACATCGAACAATGGATGCTGTTACAAAGAATTTGCTGTCCTAATTAATCAATGACTCGGTGTTGCCTGAGTAAACGGACCCACCCCCTCCCCCTCCCCCACATTTCTATAATTCAGATGTTCATCCGTAGACATTTTCTCAAACCGTCCCCGTTTCAATGGAGTCCTAAAAAACAGTTCCAAAGGGAAGGGAGAGGGGTTCCAATGACATCCATATTTGTAAGGTTTTATTAGTAAATATTGTTTATTTCTTTTTAAATATTTTCAAATTCAGTTTATGTTTTAAAAATTATAAAGCTGTGTTGGGTATAAAGGGTTAACACGTGTTATCAGTATACAGCAGGGCGTCAACCACGCTGGGATCCTGTGACACCCACAGCCAGTATGGATTCTCGCAACCATTTTCACGAGAATCCAAATGGATTCTCCCAAATTTAGATGAAATATTAGCCCTGTCTACCCTCCCTCCCCCTCCCCTTTTGCAATGCCCTTGGTCAAAACAAGATGGATGCTGGAAAAAGCTACAAGTCTATTGTTGAGAGTAGATTACCACAACACAAACACAGAGGAATTTCCACCTATACAAAAACTTACTCGTGGAACTTCCACCCATTTATTTATTGGTGTTTAATGACAGTTTTGACAGTCTGGGTTATTTTGTGTCTGACAGTTGTTTGGGTAGAGGAAGCTGTAGTAACCGTAAACCGGCGAGCAACTGTTAAACTTCCCCAACGTCCATGCAAGCAGGCTTAACATTGATTGAAAACAAGCATCCACATGCAGTACACCTTAGTGCACACCGACACCATGGCCCACATTGGCAATCCGGCTGAAGTGCCATGCCAAAATTTTGTGGAGCATGGCCCCCCCCCCCCAATAATTTGCTCATATTTCGTCGTTAGTTTATCCATGATGGGAGCAACCGATGTAATCTGAATAAAACTGGACATTACATTATTGAACTCAGATTAGAACAGTGTCGTAGTAACCGGTTGGGGGGGGGGGGGGTAAGGGAGATATATCCCCCACCCCCACAAATTTGTCAAAAGTAGGCTTTACTGGGCTGGGTTGGTGGTTTCTCCACACGGGATGACCACTGGTTACCATATTCCGACATTACTGTTAATGATTACTGGATTGAGTGGGTTCCATGTGAGCTTTCTTCCACCAATAAAACTGACAGTCGTGTTTTCGCCTAATTGTGGAAAGCGAGGTTAAACCCCAACCAACCACAGGGTAATTCATTGCATGTTCACTATTCCTGTCATTCTGCTCGGAAATCACGCTGAATTGATCAGAGAGCTGACGTATTTCCTTATTGACGATGTATTTGCTCAGAATCACTCAAAATGCATATTTGTACATCTTAAATTAAAAAAAATTCCCGGGGGAGGCCCCCCGGACACCCACCAACAAGACGGGGAGGTACCCCCTTCTCGTGCTTACCCCCACTCGCCTTTTCGCGGTTCGGATGACGCTTCGCGTCATAGGAATATACGATTTATTTGCTTAGAATCAACCAGAATGCATGTTTTTACATCTTAAATTCGAAAATTTTCCCGGGGGAGGCCCCCGAACCCCCACCAGCGAGACGGAGGATATCCCCTCTCGTGTTCACCCACCACTCGCCGCTCGGATGACGCGTCGCGTCATGGGAATATAGGTCCTACCCCCACCCCCCCCCCCAATAAAATTAGCTTACTACGCCCCTGGATTAGAATTATGAACGTATCACTGAATGTTTTACATGCACCTGCATATGTTGATGTCCAATATTTATTTATTTATTTATTTATTTATTTATTTATTTATTGATGTTTAAGGGCACATATTTCTGCACAATGGCTAACCATGACCATGACAGTTTTACGGGTGGAGGAAGCCGGAGTACCCGGAGAGAACCACCGAGCAACGGCGAGCAACTGTCAGCTCCCCAACATACCAACTCCACACAAGCAGGGTTAGCATTGGTTGAAGACAGGTGCACCATCGACGTGCAGTACGCCTTAGTACACTGCGTCACCGTGCCCCCACGTGGGCAATAGGGGTGAAGTGTCTTGCCCAAGGACACAACGCGGTTGCCACAGGTGGGATTCGAACCGAGGACCTCTCGGCTTGCAGCCAGCACCTCTACCAACTGAGCCACCGCGCCCCCTGTTGATGTGCAAACGTTTTGAGCAATTCCTTTGGCAGCTCAGAAGACCACGACAACCGTTGGCGTAATGATAAAACTAATGAATCCACCATAAGGCCTGACTGTTTTTTAGCATGACGGAATACGGCCACGGCCTGCAGGTGAGCCCGGTGTGAGAACCGTCCCCAAATGTAATGGGGTTCTATTGGGATTTTTGAAACATTTTGTTAAAAAAACAACTTTTGCCGTTTAAAAAAATCAAGAGGTTTTTGCTTCAAAAGCTACCAGAATGCTTCCTTTAATTGCCCTTTTCAAAAAACTTTCTGGGAGAGTAACCCCCCCCCCCCCCCCCTCAAAAAGCTCGTGCCTTCAGCACTCGCGCCAGATGCCTTCGGAATCTGGATACCCCATACCCATTTACACACTAAAAACTAAAGTGTTAAAACTGACACTTTCAAGGTGTTAAACCCATTCTAACTCTTAGGGTTTGATTTTAACACTCAAAGTGCAATGCTTTAAGCACTTAGACATTACAATCGTCAGACATCTGAAACTTGAATGGATGGCACTTCCCATGTATCTAGCATTGTTGGTTCTTCCAGAATCGTCCATAATTTGATTTGCGCTTGGTGGGTACATAATTAAAAGGACACAACGCAGATGACGCGGATCAGGCTCGAGAGTTCGAGCCTGATCCGCGTCATCTGCGTTGTTTCCTTTTAAGTGTCGCGACATTACACTTGTCAAGTGGTATTATTGTAACACCTGTCAAGTTCTGAGATATCTACACTTGAACAAAGTGCTAGTTCAGCACTTAGTAAGTGTTAAATACAGCACTTCAAGTGTAGTTTTTAACACTTTAGTTTTTAGCGTGTAGTATCAGCCAGTTCACCCAAATTAGCAATATCAGCCCCCCCCCCCCCCCCCAATATAAATTTCGTTCCGACGGGCCTGGGGGTGATAAAACGTCGAATTAGTAACTGGATCACCATTTGATCAAGACTCCAAACAAACATCGAACAATGGATGCTGTTACAAAGAATTTGCAGTCCTAATTAATCAATGACTCGGTGTCGCCTGAGTAATCGGACTCCCCCCCCCCCCCCCCCCCCCCCCCCCACACACACACACTTCTCTATAATTCAGATGTCCATTCGTAGACATTTTCTCAGACCACCCCCGTTTCAGTGGAGTCATACAAACCAGTTCCAAAGGGAAGGGAGAGGGGCAGCAGCAGGCCTTTAGATTACCCCAAATTCACACCGTTTACAGGTGTGCTCAAATTAAAGAAGGTGTGAAGATATCAAGAAAGATATATAAATTCTCTGTGCTTCTGCATTTGAGAATTACTTCCATCATAATATGACCATAGAAACACAACGAAAGACATAGTAATATAACAATAACATGAGTTTGGAGAGCGTTACGGTTTATTAACGGCCCGAGAGGAATGAATAACAGCCCGAGGGTTTATTAATGGCACGAGACGAAGTCGAGGGCCATTAATAAGCCAGAGGGCTGTTATTCATTCCCCGAGGGCCGTTAATAAACCGGGACGCTCGACAAAATCATGTTATTACTATTATTACCATGACCGGAAGCGGGCGGCGGGCTGTTAATGAATTTTGTTTTCATTAACGCCCGCGGCTCGCTTCCGGTTGCATGGCGGCATGAATTACTGAGTCTTACCGCCCCGCTCAACTCCGTTATTATACTAGAGAACGCCCGCTAAAGTGGTAATAATAAAACATAACAGGGTAAGGCTGTTATTTCTGGTTTTAGTGTGCTCAAATAATGGCAAAAGGATGTGTTAAAAATAAATGAATTCAAAGGGCTGGATACAGAGGAACGCCAAGACCCGATGCTTGCCCCCCCCCCCCTCACACTGGTCCTCACCCGAGGGTTCAACCGACATCAGCCAAGAGACCATCACGACGCAACCGGTGACACCTGCCGAGTACCTGAAGCCGTTCCTCCTTCGACACGCCTAGACATGTGAAAATTAATCATCTACAGTCACTGAGGGTCGAAAGGGGCTTGTTTCCCATACCGTCCCTGCGCGCCTTCGGCGCGCGAAACCATTCCTTTCGACGTGCTTGCCCCCCCCCCCCCCTCCTCCACCAATCTAATGGAATATTTTTATAGTCTGTCGAAAAAATCGTTGACCGCCCGAACACCAGCATATATTTCGTCGCCTGAGTGCTATAATGTCCCATGTCCCATAGGGGACATAGGACATTCTAGCACTCAGGCGACGAGTTGTAATTCCTCCTCATTAGGATAATAAGAACAACTGGATGAAGGATGGGATGGCGGAATGTATTATTGGAACTTGGTGAATGGCGAGAAGTTTGTCTCAAGAGTATCAAAGTAGGACGGAAATACAGAGGATCAAGACGCAATCGCACCATACGTAGCCAACTCAAGTATTGGGAACAGGTAAAGGATAATCACGATGGGGCATTAGGGCCGCGGTGGGGGGTGGGGGTGGTAGTAATCCAGGTTCCCGGAACTTTCGGGGGCCCGAGTTTGGCCAACTTGAAGGAGTCAAGGATTTTGAGGTTAGGTCTCCCCCTAACCCAGTCCAAACAGGGCCTGAAAGACGGTACCGATGTTTTAATTTTGGGGTTTTATTACGTCCATTTAAAGGACTTACCCCCTCCTCCACCCCCAAATAAAATACAGGCTTTCAGGTCATGTTTGGACTAGCCCCCCCCCCCCCCCCCCCTCACCCAAAGTTAGGGCCTATGCCTCCTTTGCCAACAGTTAAGAAAGGGGCTGTATCGTAAATGGTGCTCTGCACTTGATCAGCGTTTGTAATTTTGGATCGCATTATTCTTGAAGTAATAACTTCATTAAATCAACTTGATGTAGGGCTAATATATTTATATCTTCAAGCAGTCAAAACTATAACTCTAGGTCACTGCATACTCACTGATGAACTTGGAAATTTGAAACATACTCTTAAAAAACTGGTCATTCTCTGACGGCCAAAAATAACACCCGTCCAGGGACGTGGCTAGAGGTTTTTGATTGGGGCGGGGGGGGGGGGGGGGGTGAAAATGAAGCCACGAAAGGGGGCATAAAATTGATTCTAGTAACTAAAATGCCAACAGATTTAGGATAAACTTTATCAAGTTGTTATTATTATTTGGTATTATTCTGGGAACTGAATATGTGCTAAACAAATGCTCAAGCTGAGAACTGTGAGCAATTCACACTGTCCTAACATTAAATCAAATCTTATGCAAGAATGATCAATTTTCGACGATGTTTCATCATTTTGTAACTGTGAATGATGGAATTAACTCAGGATAACGATTTTACATGATGCAGTTTTCTTGAAGTGCATTTGGAGGATTTTTTTTTTATTACGATAAGAAAACGTCCTAAAGAAATCTCGTACCGATTGACATCATGCATACTTATGAAGCTCGATATTGCGTACACTGCAGTTGTAAATAGTAACAGTTGGAAAATTTGTCGATTTTGAAACAGAGTTGGAATTTTGGGAAGTAAAGGAGACATTCAGTATCACCAAAGAAGCTCTAAAATCCAGACAGATGGAATTTCCAACTACTCACGACTTGCTCTCCGAATTTCCAAGTATAGGAAATTTTGGCTAGGATTTGGGGGGGGGGGGAGAACCCCCCCCCCCCCCCCCCCTGTCGCCACGTCCCTGGTTGGTGCAAGTTTAGTGTACACGAGTTGTTGTTTTTTAAGTCTTTACCTAACCTAAAATGCAGACGACACTTGCAAAAAAAATTCTTGAATAACTATTTTTTTTTTCATTTTTTGTCTCAAAAACATACGTTATAACCCCCATTGGAACGAGCTCGTCGAGCTCGTTCCAATGAGGGGTCATAACCTATGTTTTTGTTTTGAAATAAAAAATAAATAAAATAATGAAAATTAATTGGCGATTTTTTGCCGTTACGTTGGGTAAAGTGGTAATTCTATTCAAACGTTCTAGAAAACATAGAAATTATTGACAATGGCCAGCAGATGCGTAGATATTGCATTTAAATGACCAGGGCTATCGCTATTTGTCGATTAGTTAGCCTTTCTAGTAGATCATCATTCACTTTCGAAGTGTTACTCATGTACAGGTCAGGTTTAAATTACCCTGTATATCGAGGTGAATGGACAGTTACATTATTAACCCTTTAAACTCTAGAGGTATCTTCCATGCTAGTTCAATGGCAGCAATTAGAACCCCTATGCATCATCTGGCGTCAAACCAATCAATATTGTCAACGTGCAGCTTTGGGGCTGCACGTTGAAAATATTGAATGGTCTACCCTGCACATTTACTGACAGCCATCCTATTTAATGACGTTATGACGTATCATGTTCCTGGCCGGAAAAGCGGCCACTCAGCTTCAAAGGGTTAATCCTGAAGATGTCCAACCATAGTTAATTTTAAGTCATTTTGGGAATTCAATATTTGTATTATTTCTGGCTGAAACCACATTGCTCTTTCAATGGGGAGATTTTTATCATTGGTCATTTCATGGAAATTTTATTTAGTTTAAACAGTATTTTATCCAAAGAGTAAAAAATAAACACATGCAAAACATATACAATAAGGAGATATACAACTTAATAATAGGAACATCGATACAAGTTAAGCATAACTGAATAATGGAAAATTGAGATATTGACAGGATTCGGCATCAAGCCTGAGCTTATTTTAAGCCGTCTCCTTTCACCTTCAGCATTCACATTTGAGAAGGAGGGATTGAGATTTTGTGAAATGTTCTGTTCAAGCTGTATTGGAACTGTTTTTGCTGTGAGAGAGAGAGAGAGAGAGAGAGAGAAAGAGAGAGAGAGAGAAAAAATAGCGTGTGAGAGAGATAGGAAAGGGAGAACGAGAGAGAGGGGGAGGAAGAGAGAATGAATGAATGGTGCCTGTCGACGTAGGGAGGTAGTAAAAACGCTCCGGGGAGTATAATTATCACAAAAAGGTTGCAGATGAATTGTAACTGACTCTTTGAAGATTATACAGATCTTTACCTGTGTGTTGCCCTTTGCAACAACACTGACCGAAAGAGACCGTTACGCGATGTAAAAGGCCTGCTTTTATCCACACTTCTCATAACAGCATATTAGCCCAAGAACATTAGGTTTCACTAGGGAAAAAAATCGGAGAAAGCTGATTTTTCAGGGAATGTCGAGTACATGTCACTGAACGATTAGACAAAAGTCCCCTAAAATCCCAGTTGAGCTTTTTTTTCTACAGCCTTTTTTCGAAAACGCGTTTGAACAAAATCAAAAAAAATCGCACGAACTTTGTAACCTCGAATTGATCCAACTGTATTTTTTGTTTACGCGTATTTCGAGCTACATAATGTCTAATATACATTTACCTAGAGGAAAATGTGCATTCTGTGACAATTTCTGCGAAAAATTATTGAAAATTCACAAAAAAGTATCGGATTTACGCAAAAAATTACGATTTTCCTAACGGATTTGCCCAAAGGGTCGTAGTACAGAACGGGATGTTAGTTGGACAGACGATAAAAAATCCACCACCATTTGAAGACTTTTATCATTGCTTACAAAATAGACATTATGGAAGACCCCCTCTGCTTCTGGCCGAGTTCCCCTTTTGGCATAAAATTCGTCAGCATGAGAACTCAACTATTTTCGGGCTTGGGACCGAACAGACACGTCTGTGTCTGGCAGCATTAGATCAATAAATAATATTTACAGAATGTACAAAAATCAATAAATAATATTTACAGAATGTACAAATCAATCAACATGGATTAAGTTACATTGACTATTATCAACGCTATATACAGAAATGACATGACCTATATACATATTATTCATCGAACTCAGAAATTTCCGACAGGACAGTGTTTCTGTGGTTGTTACAAGAATCCGAACTGCAATTACACAAACCTGAGCAAGAGAGTCCTGCCTTCTTACACCCACACCTTTTTGTACAAGCACTCTTGCAACCACAACTGATCAGATTCAGTAGGTTATCGGGGGCACATGGCTTTGTGGCTGCAGTCGGTACAAGAAGTCCATTGTCTAGCGACCACCCCCAATCCGTCGGAGGAAGCGAAGTGCCCAGCCATTGTTGGAACTGGAGATAACATCTGTAGACATGTTGTTGTGCAGCATCGCTGCTTGGTGGGAGTGAGGCTAGGTCGATGGGTTTATTCAGTTTAGATTTTGCTACATAACGCTTGTAAGTGACATATCTATATTGGTCGAGAGAGGAAACAGTTTTACTCCCGTATAAGATCAGGAGAAGTTGTTCCCCGGCAGCGGCTACTGCACTTGGTGTACTGTCATCCGCCAAAATTGTGTTGACATACTGTTGTGAGTCGCTAGTAACATCGGAGACAATTGTACTGAATACTTTCTTCTTACCAACTCGAAAGAGTGCAGAAGTAGTGTCACAACCACTTATAGAATGTGCTACAAGGAGGTTGCTTCTGTGGTCACCCATTTTGGTTGCTATTTCACTAACTGAAACTAGTAAGTTTGGGGTAATGGAATACATCATGTGAATATTACATCCCGGTTGAACTCGAGAGGTAAGAATGACTAACAAGTCTGTGTCTGTTCCCACAACGACAACATTGTTGTCATCTTGAGCGATGTCACGTGCAGTTTCGGCTATCAGTACATCAGCATCAGCCTCGGCCTGCTTGGACTGAATATTGATAGCAGATAGCTCCTGCATTAGAAGATCGATCAGTTGGGTTTTGTTCTTGGCATTTGCAAGGAAATCGGATTGGGGTGTGGTGGCTGGTAACTCGGGTGAGATATTGATATCAATGGAATACCTGTCTTTAGATCTACGGGCTTGTTCCATGCCCTTTGTCGACATTGTACAAGCATAACCATCAAAAACAACCACGACGTTCGCCCCAAAATGTCTCACTAGATAATTGGAATATGATGTACATATGTCCTTATATGACGACTGTTTAGGCCATACAACTGCCCTCAATAAAAATCCACCATCTACAACAAACAGAGAATGTTCTGGGATTTTAGTTTGCTCGGAACCGTATGTTTTGAGGATCTTACCGAGCGTGCTTTTCTGTGTCTTCCTCATTCCAGCAGAATCAAACAATGCTGGTGGTTTCGGGGCGAGTTCATATTTGAGATACTCTTCCATCTCTGCTTGTGACTGAATAACACATGTGATGCGGTTGAACAGAATTGTGGGGTCAATCACTACCTTACTTCCACGGACTTTGATGCTATTTGCCATCGATGCGAAAGACTTCACAGTGTCAACACGTCGTAGTTTGATGCTGTTGAACGTTTTGCTTACAACATTCGATACGCAACATTCACCAATTTTGCGAACTTGGTCACAGTTCACAGTTTCGTCGGCCACAAGCCCGGTCGCTATAGAGACTAATTGTAGTGGATCTCTATTCTGAAAGGGGGAATGCACTCTGAGCCAGTTCAATAATTTGGTGATATCATTGGCATCAGTCAATTGTGAACCTTGACGGAGATCCCGATGTTGTTCGCCATGACCAGTGTGAACATGAACAAAATTTTCGAGAGCATTACATATCGGAAGGCAAAGAGGTAGTCCATGTACCCATTTCGCAACAGTGCTATCGGTTATTCCCCTGCCATGTGTGAGACCACCAGGGAGCTTGAACATTCTCATTAAACACTGCTCTATGGTCTGATCAGAATATATCCCGTCCCAGAATTTATCTGAGCGCCTTATGGTAAAGTAACCTTTCTCAGTGAACAACTTCAAATCATCCTGTTGCATTATTTCTGTTAGCTCATTCATCTGCTGCAAATAGAGATGAGAACTGTTTGCGTATGCAAAATGACCACCTGCGTGAAATACTGGAATCATATTGCGAACACAATATGTGTGGAGTTCCCAGTCGCCTGTGCGCTCTGCTCTCAAGAACAACTGGAGAAGACCTATTTGCTCGTAGTATTGTACCCAAAGCTTTCCTGTGCGTCCTACGGACGCATTCTGGAGCAGTTAGTGTAATTTTGACAGTAGATGGTTGACACTTTCTTGATTGACAGCGTCATCTGTTGTACAGTCACCTCTGGCAAGTCCACAGAATATTTCATTGGCTTCTGTGCAGTCTATGTTATCTAGTGTTCGGCTTTCTTCAAACACAAGTTTAGAAGAGTCGATGCCGTTTGAATTTGAGTTTAGGGGGTATGGTTAATATTTCACACGTTTCACCAGTTCATTATGGAATAAATGACTATTGTTATATATCATTATAAAGCCACTGCTTTTCTGCAATTTTTGATATATAATTTAACTCCCAAAGTAGTCGTAGATTTGATTTAATGGACGCTGTGTACCGTTGTGTGTATGAAAACAATAAATTTGTTTTCGTAATTTTGTACATTTTCGTGAATATTTCACCATTGAGCGTGAGGATTGGTACAAAGTTGGCATTTTCTGTTGGGGATATGTATTCTCAATATAATTCAGCACGATATTTATGATTCTCACCCTACTAAGGCGAATAAGAATGAGAAATATGGAGCTGGGTCGAAATTTTTTAAAATTTTTTTTTTTCATCAAAAAAACGCTATAACTAAAAAAGCTCAACTCGGATTCGCGGGGACTTTTCACACTTTATCCGCAATGTGTGTCCCGGAAACATATAAAAAAATCAGCTTTCTCCGATTTTTTTCCTTACTTTCTCATTTTTATGTCTAATGTGCCTGGACTATATTACTAAAATCTTTTACTTTTGATTATAAACTCTTGGACTTTAGAAATACCTGAGTATTCGTTATGTTATCGTTGTATTGTGAACCAAATATTAAAGTATCGTTGTCTAAACGAATACCGAGAGCTCCAAGGGTACTGAGCCGCGTTGCATCGTAGATCGGACAATACAGTAAGAAATGTTCACATGTTTCAACGGCTCCACACCGACAGAGGGGTGAATCAGACAAATGATTATTGAGGAGGTCTGCCTGAAGGTTACTACATCTTCGTCTTAGACGGCAGTGGATAATTTGGCCCTTGCGGTTGTAGCTCTCATTAAAATGTTTAGGGGGTTTCCGAAGATTATTATTCAGTACGCGCTTGAAGGCAACAGTTGTTGTACAGTTTCGAGTATCTACAGGCAGGTCATTCCATAACTTTACAGATGAATACAGATATGCACGCTGACCTTGGGTTGATCTTCGGTTAGGTAACGACAAGTCACGAGAATTCCTTAGGTTGTAGTCTTGTGTTTGTGATACTTGTGGTGGGATATAATTGTAAAGGTATGCTGGGGTTTGTTTTTGAACCATTTTGTGAAACTGGATAAGTTTATGCTTCTTACGCTTTGCTTCCAAAGATTCCCAGCCAGTTTCTATTTCGAGTCGGGCCCTAGATATACTTTTCGTTGCACCTGAAACGATTCTCACTGCTTCCAATTGAATTTTTTCTAGTCTTTGGGATTCTTCAACTGTACAGTTGTCCCACACTTGACAGCCATATTCTAACAAGGGGCGGGTAAAGGAAAAGTAGATTGTTTGTAAAGTGGAGCGATTCAACTGATATTTATACTTTTTAAGAATATTAATACGCTTCCATGCCTTATTGGTGATCATGTCAACGTGTTCTTCCTATGTCGCTCGATTATTAAATATTAATCCAAGGTGTTTGTGGTTTACTACTTCTTGAATGCGTTGATTAAACATTTTAAGTTCTGGCTGTATCTGGGGGTTTCTTTTCCTTGTAATTGTCATTGTTTCCGCTTTAGATGGATTAAATTGTACAATCCATTGCTGGGACCATGATTCGATTTTAGAGATGTCGTTTGAGAGTATTTGGGCAGAGTGTTCGGGGTTCTCAATTACAATAAATAGCGTGGTATCGTCGGCAAACAGTCTGATGTCAGATATTATATCGTCTACTATGTCATTAATATATATTAAGAATAAAAGGGGACCAAGAATTGACCCTTGTGGAACGCCACTTGATACAGTTGTCCATTGTGAGGTGCTGGAACCTATGACAACTCGTTGTTTCCTGTCGCTTAGATAATCTTTAAACCACGCCAGTAAATGACCTGTTACTCCGATTTTTTCTAATTTATGAAGTAAACCTTTGTGCCAGACTTTGTCAAATGCTTTACTAATATCGCAAAAGAGTAGTCTAACATCTTTATTGTCTTCTAAGGCGCTGATAATATTTTCATAAATATCCGTTAGTTGGTACACAGTTGAGTCTCTCGGTGTAAAACCGGATTGGCACTTCGATAGAAGGCCATTAGTTTTCAAGAAATCAAACATTTTCTTAAAAACACACTTTTCAAATGTTTTACTTAAAGAACTGAGTACTGAAATGGGACGATAATTATTTACTTTGGAATCATCAACACCTTTAGAGACCGGTGAGACATTCGCAAGTTTCCATTCATTTGGGAAAAGGGAGTTTTGTAGGAACGTATTAAAAATCAAGGTTAAGGGCTCAGCTAGGCTGTCTTTACAATTTTTAAGTATATATGGGCTAACACAATCGGAGCCCATTGCTTTGTTACATTTCAGTTCCTTCAATGCTGTCAGGACCTCCTCCACTGAAAGACGGATATTGTTAAGTATTGGCCGATCGTTGTCAAATACAGAATGTGGAATAGTGTGACCATTGTCATCAATATTTGAGATTGAACAAAAATAGTCATTAAACAGGTCTGCCTTGTCTGTGTTAGACGTCAGAACAGCGTTGCCATGCTGGATGGCAGGTATACAGTTTTTTGATGACGTGTCGATCAGCCGATTCAATGTTTTCCACCACAGAGGTGAACTTGTTGAGGTATTTGTCAATGTGTTTTCAATTTTATTAAGAAAGGCTTCTTTCGCTTTGCGGACTTCGGCAATTACAGCATTTCGTTTGAAGCGATATCCTGCCCAGGCTTCTGGTGTATTATGTGTCTTTGCGGATAGGTGGAGACGTCGTCGCTGCCTAATTAGGAGTCGAATACCGTTGTGCATCCACTTGGGCTCTGATGGTCTTATGGTAACAGTTTTATGAGGGACATGTTTTATGGAATACTCTTTTATTACAGACTCTAATTTATCACACATGCCTTCAAGTGTCGTATTTTCAATCATATTTAGCCAATCGTAATTATTAAAGTCATTTTGCATTTCAGTATAATTTGCTTGATCATACTGCCAAATTTCTCGGATGTAAGACGCTTTTGTGTTTTGCAGGTGACCCATCTTAGTATAGATCGTTAGGATTATTGGTACATGATATCGGGTCAGGTCAGCGAAAAAGGGATCGGAGGAGTCTGTCTCAACTACTGATATGGAATCGCTAACTAAGAAAATGTCAAGAAATGATGAGGAAGTTTCAGTAAAATATGTCGGCGAAGAGACGATTTGCTTCAGTGAATTGGCCTGGCGGATTGAGTGTATGTGATTTGTCCCATATAGAACTTGATCTTCATTAAAGTCACCTGTTACAATTATATTCTTTATACGAGTATCGACCGCACTGTCGATGGATAATTCAATGTCATGCCACAATGCGACAGGCAAGTTGGGCGCACGGTAAAATGCTCCAAGTAAGAAGCTGAATTTGACATCAGATATTTCAGACCAAATACATTCAAGGTTGGGGGTAGAGAGATCATTGCGAAAAATAAAAGACATGTTATTTCTTACATATATTGCTACGCCTCCACCTCTTTCTGTTCTGTCTCTTCTCAATGGGGGTTGGAAGCCGGGTTCATCTATTGTAATCGAGTTGGTTGTGTCGGAGAGCCAAGTTTCAGTAAAGACGCAAACGTCATTGGAGCCCATTTCAGTCCTCAATATATCAAGTTTCGGAACAATACTTTGAATATTCAGGTGCATAATTTTTAGCTGGTTCTTCTGATGGGTAAAAGGTTGGTTACAGTCATTTAGATGAGAGGGTCCAGGGTTTGATTCAATGTCTCCCGACTGGAGCAGTATTAAAAGAAGCCTAAAGACAAACGAGAATGACTGTTTTGTCAACATCCATTGAACATTGAACATATAACTTGAGACCTGACAGACTCAGAGGAAAGATATTGTTCACAAAAGGCTTGAGACATTTTCCGGAATGTTCTCTCAAGGAGGTCAATTTTAACCTACATGTACATTCACCATAGGAGGGTAAGTTCAAAAAGGAACAGACCATTAATGTTAAACCTTTAGTGAGTTTCACATCCGATAAACGCAAGAACAAGTAGCGTGTTGCAACCAATGACGCCTGAGGTGACAGAGCGTTTTTTACTCGACGTATATGCCTGGAAATGTGGAACAGACCTATCCGTACACGGTGGATTAACGTATCAATCATCTTGGAGGATCATAGAAGTATGGAAAATTAAGATACAAGGACGGGTAAATTCCACATCGACATGTAGTATCAAGCAAAAAGCTTGTACTTGAAATCGTCAGACCGGCAGTTTTCACGTGGAGACATGAAGCAGGAATTGAGATAGAAGGAGTAGAGAAACACTTATGAATTGGTAGTATAAAACAAAAAATGAAAATTATAAAAATGACTAACTTGAAGAAATTCATGCCAAGGAGAATAAGCTTGGAGGTCGATCGTCCAACTAACGTTCACTGATCTTTACCGAAATTTTATTTAATATATAAATACTATTTCAGTAATTAAATCAACCCGACTTGCGAAGGCCTATCCTTTTTGGGGTGGTTGTGTGTGTGTGTGTGTGTGTGTGTGGGGGGGGGGGGGGGGGGGGGGGTTGACATTGATTTGACGCAAGTGTTGAACCGATACCGATAGGTCGTTATTGGCCGATGCCGATGATCGGTACATCACTAGTTATATGATCCTTATTTGAACCTGTGTGATTAATAATTTTCAGCAGTGGAATGTGCGGCTCTTCCACTGATTGGCATCATTGCTCATGTCAAATATTTTACTAACTGGATTCAGTTACCTGTCGATATACTAATATCTATGGAATTTGAACTAAAACTTATTAGTAAGGGGAAAGCAAACAAGGATTCTGGGGTTCTCCGAGTCCAAAACATGGCCTGCAAGTCAGTAATATAATATTTTGGTTTGGTACGTCCTTGAGAGGACGTACGAAACCAAACAATTACATTACGGACTTTTCAAGGACGTACCAAACCAAAAAAATTATATTACGGACAAGAGACAAGATTTGAACCAGTTTTGGTTCTAAAGAGAACCTATATTTTTTGCAGTGTACCTCTCCCCGAGGAGGGTGGTGTAGTGGTGTTTTCTTCTACTTCTACTTGAAATTCCAGTTCAGATGGACGCTCTTACTTATTTCATGGATAGTCCAGAAGATGGGACAAGAGACGCCCAGAGCTGAGATGGCTTTCTTCAGTCTAGCTGGTGTTTCCAGGTTTTCCATGATTTCAGTCAGGTGTTCTCACTCTGAGGTCAGAGATGCGAATTCGAACGTGGAACTGGTGTTTTGACATTATTTTATCAACTTATAAATGCAACCCTGACCATGTTACATTATCACTTTTACTGCTAAATCATTTTTAGATGTAATATACAAAATTGCCATTAACCTTAAAAGTGATTTCTCCCTTCTTTAACTTTTGCCAATTTACAGTTCTCGTATATTTCTGTGAAAATTTATACCGCCATACAATGCACAATTAAAATTAGCAAAGCAATTTCAACAGGAGAGACAAAAGTCCCCCTTTCCAACTTTTGGTGAATTATTTAAAATTTAAGATGCTGTATAAGTTATGGAATTTTGTTTATTTTGCAATTCCAACCTCTGATATTCTTTAAATTCAAATTAAATATACACAAACTGACCATCAAAATGAAGGTTGGGATGTATATAACACGAAAAATATATGAAATAAGCTCAGCTCAGGATACATAACATGATTTCACACCTTGGACTCCGAGGTGCTAACTACTGAACAATGGAGCACCCACTTGTTATTCAAGAAACACTTGTCACAGCGAAGGCTACCCTTGCTACCACCTGGAGGATCCAGGTGCTCAGGGGTAAAATTCACCTGACAGTGGATTTTGATAAAGAAGCCGAACCGACGTCCTTGGAGAGGTGTAGTACCTTTCGTGAGGGGATTTTCCACCGCACTGGTCACTCTCCAAGCGACTCGGACTTGCAAAAGTATGATGACAAGCGCCGAACACAGACAAAGGACAGCCAAAAGAAGAGAAGGAAAAGAAAGAAGGGACCTTCCGCCAGATGACGCAATGTCTGCCGACTGACGGTGTTCATGGAAAAGAAAAGAACGGAAAAGGAAGAGAGGGAGGCTAACCATGGCGCTGAAAGCTCAATGCCTGCTACCCCTGTCCGTCCCACGTTCAGCTCGGTTCCCTCCACTCCGGTGGAAGGTCCGGAGGACGCTGGTTCGCCAGGTAACAGTCTAATCTCCAGCCCATTACACTCTTCCCCCGAAGAGGAGATGGAGGAGGATGGTCTGTTTGTGGAGCAGGAAGTTGAGGCTGACATCGCACATGTCGCTAAACCCGCTCTTGCTCTTCCTGCTTTTTCCAACCGGGACACCATCCAGGAAGCAAACACCGCGGAGTCCGTGAAAAGCATCCTAGGAGAAAAGGCCAGAGATGACGACCACCTTATATATCTACAAGCCCAGATTAAGACCTTGAAAGATCGCGGGTGCAAAGGTAACATGCTCAGAATAGGATTAGGGAGTCTCAGCAACCACCACCTGCTCACAACACCAAAGAACTCTTCACCACTGGCAGCTGCGAGGGCTAGACCTTAGCAACCGAGTCAGCCCTCCATTACTCCTCCTTTAACACCACCAAAGGAGGTGTCACCAACGCAGCCACCTCCTCCTAAGAAAAACAAACGAAAACACTGACGCCGCTGAGTACCTTAACACTCTCCTCCTTTACCACGGCCAGACCAGACAAGGCGAATCACATACAGTTAAAGAGGGTTGAAAGGGGCTTGTCTCACAGCGTTCCTGCGCGCCTTTGGCGCGCGAAACCATTTCATTTCTTGAAATCAGCTCATAGAATTGACAGCAGTCACCATTGGTTCCTGGAAGTCTGCTACCGGTATTCGTACCCGAACTAATAATACAATAATATTTCTCGAGAACAACTTGAAGCCTAATGTGCTTCACATATCCAAGTACAAAGCTAAGCATTCAAAACTCTTTAGAGTGCAGTGATAGGACTGCATTTGGGAAAATGACAACGCTGTCTGCATTTTTTATTGAATATGGATTCCATGTTCGACGGACATGCGCAAATCACTCGATACCACGAATTTCCATCGAAAAACAACTTGAAAATCGGAATTCTAAGAAATTTCAAAAGGTGTCATGGTACCTTGCATAGAATATGGCAACTGTGCAGTCTCTGTATAATAATAGTACACTGTATTAAGGCAATCATTCTCATTATTTGATTTTAGGCGGCGTTGTATATCGATGCTTTTTCCGTCCGATGACATTGACCGGAAATCGACAGTAATTTACAACAATTTTGGAATTTACCCCCATGCAGCTCTGTCCCAGTGTTTTGAAGAATTTTGATGCCCTAGCTTTGTTCTTGGATATGTGAAGCACATTTGGCCACAAGTTGTTCTCGTGAAATATTATATTCTTATCAGTTCTGGTACGAATACGGTAGCAGACTTCCAGGAACCAGTGATGCCTGCTGTCAACTCTATGAGTTGATTAAATGGACGCATGCAAATGTGTCAATATACAGGCATTCCTGTAATATTATTTGCAAATCCAAACAATATTTGGCCAAAGAATCCCACTTTTGTCCTTTTCTTCTATTTCAACTAGCTTCCAACCCGGAGGCTTGCCTTCGGGTTGAAAGATGGCTGAAGTGGAAGAAACGGACAAGACTTTGACCTCACTGCGGCATATTCATCTAAACGAGAGACTACAGCGAGTCAGCGTACATTTACCGATATACGATTGTAACCTTTCTCACATTGGGTCAAACCATGGTAGTATTGTAAATTTGTGCCCCCCCCCCCCCCTCCGCACCCTTATTGAGCTTCTACCGCTCCCTGATTATAACGTTTCAAGAAATCTAACTTCACGTCCAACTTTATTCTTTTGCAATTCAACATTTCAAAACCAAGTCCCCGCATGTTTCAGACCATTTAGTACAAGTTAACATGCTTTCGTTCACACATCACTAAACCCGGAGCATTTCTTGACCCCACTCACTATTTCTGATCACTACCCGTCTAGTAACCTTTGTAGAAAGGATCTTGCAGTTTTGACGCGATGCCAAAATGGTCACACACGACTAACACATTCCTTTTTGTTGGAGGGCACTGTGCTACCAGAGTGTGTACCCTGCCAGCAGGTGTTGTCAGTGGAACACATTCATTTACATTGTACTGATTTTAATCATGTCAGAGGGCAGTATTTTTCTGTAGGATCTCAAAGCGATCTTTTTTTATCGTACGAGCCCGAATAAGATTCTCTCATTTTTTGAAATCAATCAACCTTTTCAGTAAATTTTAAAATTGTTTTTATTGTTTTAAACTAGAGTCTTCAAGACTTAATCTCACCAGGTTGATTTGTTAGATATTCATATTTCTTGTTTCGTCATGCATCATTGCAATTGTTCACACCAGATTGTCTTTATCATTTTATTGTAGTTGTTTTTTACTAATCTTTGTATTTCATTACTGCCATGTTTTCCTTTTAACATTTTCTCGCCACGATATAGCCTTAGCTGCTGATGTGGCGTAAAGCACCAATAAATAAATAATTGACCGCACTCGCACGATTTCTTTTCAAAGCTCCACACTGCCCATCAATTCAATACACCTATTTAAAACTTCAAGTGTTAATTACACATCTCGGTATAAGTATTTACTGGCAGATACTTACCTTAATAACTACACAAGCTCACCTTATCCCTTCCAAGGAAACAATCTTTTTAATTTCTACAAGTTTACCTTGACACATCAGTGGCGAAACAAGTTTCAATTGGGCAAGACACTTCACCCCGATTGCGTACTGCACGCCGATGGTGCGCATGTCTTCAACCAATCTAACCCTGCCTGTGCTGCGGTGCAGAGTTCAGAGTTACGATGTTGGAGAGCTGACAGCTGCTCGTCGTTGCTCGGTGGTTCTCTCCGGGTACTCCGGCTTCCTCCACCCGTAAAACTGTCACGGTCACGATTAGCCATTGTGCATAAGTATGTGACCTTAAAAACACCAATAAATAAACAAGTTTCAATTTATTTAGACACATGTCACACTGAACTCGTGACACATAGAGGTTCATGATCCTTGAAATTAACAGTTCCAGAACAAATTTTCACCAACTAGGTAATGTTCCCCAACAAAGATTCAATTATAAATGTCATAGAAAAAAAAACTTCCGAGTTCATATCTGTATTTATTTATTCCAGACTATACTGGCAATGTGAGAAGTACAAAAAATGGTTTCATTCAACTGTGTTGGGAAGTCAGCAGACATGGAACCTGAACACTTTTACCTATGCAGTATGTGAGGTAAACATATTTTTGTAAACATGTTCCGAACATTTGAATGTTCCCCTGGCTTTAAGAGGGTAATAATCCACATTTCACAAAACATGTAAATTGTGAGAAAAATGTGCAACCTGATATTTTGACACCAGTGTGCTCAGTATTAACCAGGAGAGTGGGGAGATCGGAGATTTGGCTAGAGGGTTTGTGTAAATTCCAACTGTGAGTGGTTTCGATAGGTGGTTGCACTGCAGCGCTGGGTGATATCTTTTAACCCTTTACCCAACGAATCGCCCGCATCCGCCCACGTAATATGCAAATACAGCTGCTGAAAAAATATTATTTTTCGAAAAATTTAAACAAAACCATATCATGTGACCCCTCTTTGGAACGAGCTCGTTCCAAAGAGGGGTCACATGATATGGTTTTGTTGAAATTTTAAAAAAAAACTTTTAAAAATGATATTTAAAATAATGAATTTTGAAATCGTCTGCGTTGGGTAAAGGGGTATGAACCCTTCTGAAAATTTTCACTAGTCCTGAAACGGAAAAAAACATCATTTATAATGTGTCTGGGTCAGAAAATTTACCGGATTAATGTCAGAGTCGAAATTTTGAGGCCATGTCAATTTTAGAGTAGGAAATTTGAAACTCAAGTTTCCAGTTGGAAATAAAAGATCAAAATTTCTCATCATTAGTTGGAATTTTAATATTTTTCATGAACAATGTTAATTTATTGAATTTCCAACTATTTGATTTTTGACCTCGGAATTTTCAACTATTAAAAAAAATACTCCTAGCTGGGGGTGAGACCCCACCCCCACCCCCACCCCCTGTCGCCACATCCCTGGGGAGATTTGCTTTGTTTATTGCAATACAATAATTTTCCATTGTTTGAGTAGTATCAATGCCTCTTGATAATAATTAATATTGATGAACAAAATACTCGCTCATAGTCTAATGTACACTGAAATAATTGATTTGCATGTTAAAATTAGTGTTCAACCGATAATCGGAATCGGCCTCCCCAATAGGCCGACTGTGGGCAATCGGATGACAACAGCAACGGCTCCTGGAACATCGGTTCAACCAATTGTTGCCAAGCATTTTTTGTGACGATTCGTTAACCACATTTTATTATCTTCTGCAATTGTTCAATTGTTAACGTAAAATGATGTCAATGATACCATTCAATAAAGTTGGGAAACAACCACAATGTGTATTCTTAATTTCTCTAGATGCCCCTTTACGGGATATACAAGTTAAACGACATGTAAAGCTTACAATTGAGCGCACTTACAGCAATTGCCAGTTCACACAGGGCAAGGGGGGTGGGGGGGGGGGGGGGGGCACTAACAATTTGCAAGACGTGACGTCCTATTTTTTATTCGGCTCCTTTTTACACCCACCCACCCACTACGTGCAAATTTTCTACTACCGTTCTCAGACACCCACCCCCCACTCTCCCATTAAAATCCAAAATAAACTTACCCCAATTGCCCACATGGGGACACGATGACGCTGTGCTGAGACGTACTGCACGCCGAGGTGCACATGTCTTCAGCCAATCTAACCCTGTCTGTGCTGTGTAGTACGCAGTACCGTGTGCAGTGTGTAGTACAGTCGTGGGTTATGATGTTGAAGAGCTGACAGCTGCTCGTCGTTGCTCGGTGGTTCTCTCCGGGTACTCTGGCTTCCTCCACCCGTAAACCTGTCACCGACACGATATGACCCTGGTTGTTAAAGTGTCGTTAAATACCAATAAATAAATAAATTAATCAATTAATAAATAAATAACTTGGGTTGAATTTAGTGCATCAGAGAGAATTTTCCCAAAATATTGTCTGCACATTTTCTACATTTCGAACAAGACACCCACCCTCTACTAACGTGTGACATTTTCCCAGATTAAGCCCCATATTCTCACATATAAAGCCTCCTGATGTTGTATTTATGTTAAGAGTGTGATGCACAACATCATCTTTAAGGTTTGAAACACAAATGATGGTAGGCCTATATATTAGCTGATATATTGATATATTTTTAAAAAATTCAAAACATTGCACAAGTTGGAAAAGCACATTTTTGGCGCACTCAAGAGACCCACCCACCCCCACGTCACGTCTTGCAAATTTTTGGTGCCCCCCCCCCCCCCCCTGGTTCATACCGGAAAGAAGTGAGGGTTGCACTCCTTTGACTCAGGTCGCAGTAAAATGACCAGTCGCACGCACTTGGGCGGTACACGAGGCTCTGAGAGCGTGTACCGCCCAAGTGTGCGCATTTGGTCATTTTACTGCGACCTAAGTCAACGACGTTTAACACTGTGAAATATGTTCAATTTAATGTAGTTCTTTCAAGCCTTGACTCGTCTAGTAGTGCATAGAATTACAATCGGAATCGGCCGTGTGTCAGCTCAAATAACCGGTAATCGGTCAGCGGCCATTGTTGGTAATCGGTTGAACACTAGTTAAAATTATCAGTGTATTTTAAGTCTATTTACATCAACGAATTTGTTAACCCTTTAACTAACATGAAAAGCAGACGACACTTGCAAAAATAACTCTCGAATAACTAATTTTTTTCATTTTTTGTATCAAAAACATAGGTTATGACCCCTCCAACGAGGGGTCATAACCTATGTTTCGGAGACAAAAAATTAAAAAATAATGAAAATTAATTGTTGATTTTTGAGAATAGCGCTGGCCGGTTTTGGCCGTTACATTGGGTAAAGGGTTAAACAAAGAGGTTCATCGTATATATAAGGTTCAGTCTCTGTTTTGAGTTAGTTTTTACTTTGTTTTTTTGTTTTTTTTTTACATATTCGCATCTTTGTATTTGCCATAGAACCCTCCATAAATCATACATGTTAATGTTAAGATATACACTTGGTCTTGGTAACTGTGTCTTTTAGTGTGATGGCAAGAGAAGAGTCAGTACCATTGTACTGGTTGTACTGGTTTGGACACTTATTGTAAATAATTTGTTAAAATTGTCCGTTTGCGCACTCGGGTTTAATCCCGGAAACGGGAATTCTCGGTTCCAAAAGCCGGCCCCGATACCCGGGAAATCTACAGCACGGAACCGGGAATAAAGCATGGCACTGTTTGTGTATTGAACTGAAGCTTTCTGAATTGAAATTTTGTAGGATTTCGTCAGCCCTTCCACTCCTGAAATTTTTACAGTCCTGATTCCTGACGAACCATTTTCAACAAATCACTGTAACTCTCGACCAGTTCTGGAGGACCCCCACCCCCTTTCAACAGCAAGATCTTGTTCACCCGCTTCAAAGTTCAAACTCGTCTTCATTTTCAGAATCTCTAGTATCACTATTCACTACCTCCTCCAACATCAACACCCTCTTCACTGCCGTCACCAGTCTCCTCTGCTTGAAGAGCTTGAAGAGGAGACTGGTAACGGCAGTGAAGAGGGTGTTGATGTTGGAGACGGTAGAGGTGATAATGCGGGTGATTCTGAAAATAAAGGTGGGTTTGGGATTTCACACTTATCTTAGGAAAAGAACTTTTCCGTTTTGAGATGGGAGGTTGCCAATGAAATATGCTAATTCATTCATTTATTTATTTATTGGTGTTTAAGGTCATATACTTATGCACAATGGCTAATCATGACCGTGACAGCTTTACGGGTGGAGGAATCCGGAGTACCCGGAGAGAACCACCGAGCAACGACGAGCAGCCGCCTGCTCCCCAACATCGTAACTCCGCACTGCAGCACAGGCAGTGTTAGATTGGTTGAAGACATGCGCACCATCGACGTGCAGTACGCCTTAGTACACGGCGTCATCGTGCCCCCATGTGGACAATCGGGGTTAAGTGCCTTGCCCAAGGACACAACGCGGGAGTCCGAATCGATCGCTCAGACGGTAACCCATCCGAGGATTAACCGGGTTCGACGTTGCTTAACTTCGGTGGTCTGACGAGAACCGGTTACCGCAACGCCTCCGCGCCCCCAAATATGCTCATTATCATTAAAATAAATGCGTCATGTTACCCTCGTAAATTTGCTTGATATTACCTGGGAAATTTCCCGGTTCCCGGTTCTGAGGGTAATTTCATTCTCGTTCCCGGTTCTTAGAAAACCAGGGAATATATTAAATTCTATTGCACACATAGTACTCAAGAAAACAGCTGATTCTCTGAACATTATGTCATTGATGAAAATTTTCATGTCAACGCCAATTCTTATCTAAGTTACTAAAGTTTATCATAAAGCGGGGAAATACGTGTTCCATGGACACATTTGGTTGCCTTCTGTATTGGTGCTGTGGTTAAATGGAGATTAGAGTAGATATTTATTAACCCTTTGAAACAGTGGGGGGGGGGGGGGGGCTACCCCCCCCCCCCCCCCCCGGAAAGGTCCAGCCCCCCCCCCCCCCCCCCCCCCCCCGTCGGAGATTCTTAGTCAGTCCGTTGGAGTGTCTCGTAAACCCGACTTCACGAGAAATTTCCGACAATCGAATGTTGACATCTCGTCTTGTGTCGATCAAGAACGAGGTATATGGTTCTTCTTTGTTGTTATCCAACTGGCCTTCCGTTACTTCCATACCTAATCATCGGTTATCGTCATGGTAAAAGTTTGGAATCTATCGAAATCTAAACAACAATGACGTCCCGCTATAATGTGCGGTGTTCTATTTGCAGCGAAATATTTCAAAACGATTATGCAGTTAGGCAGTCGTTCGTCAAACTGGCTTTATAGATGAAATATTTCCCGACCTTATCATAATATGTTTACGTTAAATAATCAACAAACATACTCAATTTGCTTCTATTTTGGTTCCCCAATTTACCAATTTCCACTAATTTTCCTTCGTTTGGGAGGTCAAATATTATAGCCCCCCTGTCGGAGAGGTCAGCCTCCCTGTCGAGAAATCCCTGGCGCCACCCTTGCTTTGAATTCTAGTGGTATCTTCCATGCCAGTTCAGTTGCAGCAATTAGAAGAGTCCGTATTCATTATTTGGGGTAGACCAATCCATATTTACAACGTGCAGCCTTGAGGCTGCACGTTGAAAATATGGATTGGACTACTCGACACATTTACTGAACAGCCATCCTATTTAATGACGTTATGATATATCATGTTCATGGCCGGAAAAAGGGCCGCTAGAGTTCAAAGGGTTAATTTAAAATCAACAAAGATAAATCACTAGAAACCCATGCTTGGTAGTGGGGGAGCGGGGGCATAGAGTTGGTCTTGTTTCTAAATAATTTACCGATTTATACACAATGTTTTTGACAACTGAGTCCAAATTTTTATTTCTTTATACAATTATTTTTATGAGTGTGCTTACCGATTTCTTAGTTACACAATAATTTACATAATCTAGTAAATAAAAAAAACAACATTTTATACCATGATTACCTTTTCTACAATATATGAAAAGCCTATGACATAAATTTTTGCTTTACACACCAGCCGTGGTGAACACGGCAGCAATGGGATTATTTATTTATTGTGTTTAAGGTCACATATTTCTGCACAATGGCTAATCATGACCACAGCAATGGGATTTCAATAGTTGAAATTTACACCTAGAGTGGAACTACATCCAAGTTGACCTGAAGTGACGTCGACCTGAATACGAACTTGTCTAAATTTATCACACGTCGCCTCACGAAGAGTGAAATGAAAGTGACAATTATTTATTACGTTTTTAAATGAGTTTACCCCATAAGACACCAAACTTAACAAATATGCATTGGCTCATGTTAATAAAGCATCCATAACTCGAAATGGCATGTTATTATGCTATTAAAATGAAACAAGAGGCCCCACGGGGCCTGAAGCGCTCATCTTGTACAGAACACAATTTAAACAGAGTCCAAGAATGAGTCTACATTAAGCAAGCCATCTCCATAGGCTACACTGTCAATCCTTGAGTCCCTCAGGAGTGACAAAAATAATCTGGGCATCATGCCTTTTCTTCAGTTGATAATAAGTAAAATGTAGAGCTCCCCTATGAAGCCCCTTGATACAACCTATGTGGATTAATCTTAGTACCTCTAGAGGGTACTGAATACAAAATTTTTAATTCTTCAGCAAAATGGCCAATTCTGGCTCCCATAGAGAGCCCAAATATTAACCCAGGCTCTTGATTTGAACACAGTTAAATCTGACTTCCCTAGAGATGTTGTGTACCGAATATGAAAGCATTCTGACTGTTGGATCTGAAGAAGAGAAATTGTAAAGAAATTTCTTCGAATTGCATTAAGTTCAAATTTGGGCTACCATAGCGAGCCCAAATATTAACCTATGGATACGATTTGAACAAACTTGAATCTGACCCCCCCCCCCCCCCCCCCCCTAGAGATGTTGTATACCAAATGTGAAAGCATTCTGACAAGTGAATCTGAAGAAGAAGATTTTTGAAGAAATTCCCTCATATTGTACTAAGTTAAATTTAATGTTCCCATATGGAGCCCAAATATTAACCTAGGCACTCGAGTTGAACAACCTGGAATCTGCCCCCCCCCCCCCCCCCCTCCTAGAGATGTTGTATACCAAATATAAAAGCATTCCGACTGGTGGATCTGAAGAAGAAGATTTTTAAAGAAATTTCTTCATATTGCACTAAGTAAAAATTTGGGCTACCATAGTGAGCCCAAATATATACCTAGGGATCTGATTTGAACAAACTTGAATCTGACCCCCATAGAGATGTTGCATACCAAATATCAAAGCATTCTGACTGATGGATCTGAAGAAGAAGATTTTTTAAAATTACCCTCCATATTGAACAAAGATAAAAATTTGGGCTTCCGTAGGAATCCCAAATATCAACCTAGGGACTTGGTTTGAACAATCTAGAATCTGACCCTCATAACAATGATGTATACCAAATATTAAAAGATTCTGACTGGTGATTCTGAAGAAGAAGATTTTTAAAGAATATTCCCCATATTACCCTATGTTAAAACTTCGGGCTCCTGTAGAGAGCCCAAATATGAACCAATGAGCTTTATTTCAACAAACTTTTATCTGACCCCCCCATATGAATGCTGTATACCAAATATCAAAAGATTCTGATGATTGGTTCTGGAGAAAAGATTTTTAAAAATTTTTGCAAATATGCTGACTCAGCATTTTTTCGATGCCATTACAGAACACCCTAACATAACCGATGGCTATTTTTTTTTTACCATTTGATTCTACTGGTCATAAGGATACTTCATACCAAATAAAAGCTCTCTGTTCCGTGGGGTTTGGGAAATATGGGCGTTTGAAAATATTTCTATTTTTAGCTCCCAGGGTTCCCATGGGGATGCGGGAATTTTTTTTTTTTGCATGGGTCAAGTACTTATGACCCAATACTACCACAAACCAAATTTGGTTCATACCGGACCATCGGTTCAGAAAATAGAAATTTTGGGCGGGGTCAAAAATCTTACCCCTCCTATTACAAAGCCAAATATTACTTCACGAACTTCGTTTGAATAAAATTGATTCTACACCTCATATGGAAGCTCCATAGCAAATATCAAGTCATTGTACACACTGGTTCTTGAGAAGAAGATTTTAAAAATATTTTGGAGCATTTTCCCCCACTCCCTCCCTATGGGGCTGGGCATGCTGAGTTGAACAAAAATGAAATGCCCCTTTGGGACCATCACTCACACAAACTTTCACTTGAATTGGCCCAGTGGCTTTGGAGGAGAAGACCAAAACATGGTGTTGACGGACGACGGACGACGGACGACATACGACGGACGACGGACGACAGACGACGGACGACGGACGGAGAGCGATGGGATTAGCTCAGCTTGACTTTGTCAAGATGAGCTAAAAAGGCCCCGTTTCATTTTCCATTTCGTTTCGGCGATAAAATTGACAGCGGACGTACCGCCCACCGATGCTCGTGTAAACAAAAACAGATTCGCACTTACGTACGTCTGGTGCTCAGTAAAATCGAGAAAAAATAACAGCGACTCTTAATAATCTGACGATCATGGTATAAAGAAAATATACCCAAAGTAGCTTGGTGTACCAAATGTTCACCACTCGTGGTGAAGTGGTGTTAACCGCGCGCCAAAGGCTCGCAGTTAACACCACTTCACCACTCGCGGTGAACATTTAGTACACCAAGCTGCTATGGGTATATTCTATATATTATTAACATATTATTATTTTCAGGAGGAAGATATAAAAGGGAACTGACAACAGAGAGAACTACAATGACCTTCGCTTTGTCAAAAAAAAAAAAACCCTGATAATTGCTCTGCATGTCCATATTTAGCATTGACTTAAAACATTATGCTGTTTTAAGTTTTGTTATAAAATTTAACCCAATGCCTGTTCATGGCTGCATGAGGATGGGTACTGTCAGAAAAAACATTCATTATTTGGGAATTTGGTATGTTAAAATCATTTTCTCCATTACGAAATGGAAAATGAAGCAAATGCTGTGTACGACTTAACATCAAAATATAAGTTGAACAACTTTGCTGTTATACGTTATCATTCAAAGTTTAGCTCTGGGACAACATGGCAGCTTGAAAAGTACGACTGTAAAAAATATTGATATTTTTGCAAAATTTGATAAGTTTGGCTAATGCTTTATGTCAGGTTAGAATTGAAAATTTGAAAACACTTCCCATAATTGTCTGCATCATCACCTGTCAAGAATATTTGCTTGTAACTTATGTTGTAAAGTTTAACCCAATGACTGCACTGGCTACATTAGTTTAAACATATTTTATTGTCATTAGATTGAAAACTGACAAAAGGATTGCAACACAAGTTATTAAACTTATATAAGTTCCTCTCCTAAAACATTCAATGGTAGCTAACAAAAATATACAAGAACAAACCAAACAAACAAAAACAAACAATTTATATCTACAATACAATAAACATGCTTCAAATAAGGTAACAGGAAACCAATTCATAGCAGCTGGAGAGAAGTGAAAGACACGACATGCAGGTATAGGATAAGATGGTATAAAGCAAGAAAACAGAGGAGAGTTGAGTGTTGTGTCCTAATCGTACGGATGCGGTCATCGCAAGTCATCACCAATCCTTATCTTGATGTTAGAGAGAAAGCACACCAAAAAGGGGGAGGGGTGAGAGTTAACTAAAACGATTGCTACCTGAAATAAAGGACTGTACTAACATAAAAATCAGATTGTTTTCATTTTGTGATAAATTAGGCTTTCCGAAAAGAACATCGTCCGTGGAGGTAATGTTAAAATGAGAAAGTCGTCTAAAGAGGATTTCACGCTGGACTACGTAGTGAGGACATTCGAAGAAGTGATGAAAACTGTTTTCAAGGACGTGTCCACAAATACACCTGGACGTATCAGATATATAATTTGCATACTTATCACCATTCAGTTCGCTACAACCATTTCTTAACCTACAATGTAGAATGTTCTGTTTCCTTGTTCCGAAGGAGAAATAGAGCGGAGGTTTCACGACAGGATTTTATTTTAATAGCTTAATTTTAGTTTTAAACTCATTTACAGTTTCAGCTAATGACACATATTGAGGTAAATTGTTCCAAGCCACTACCATGGATGGCAAGAAGGATCTTTTAAAATGTTTGGTTCGGGATTGATACATGGTAAAATGATCTGCGTTGCGCAGGTTGTAGGTCCCTCGGTCCCCAACACGCGGAGGTAATAAGTTAAATGAATAATCAGGGACTTTTTGATTTATTATTTTAAACATTGTGCAGTGTTTGTGTATTTCACAACGCTGTGCTAGACTACACCAGCCTAACTGCAAAAGAATATTCTCTGTAGAGGTTGATCTTGAAAGACCTATGACAATGTGTCCTGCTTCCACATGTAATCTATCGAGTCGTTTGAGAAGGTAATTAGGCACACAGTCCCAAACAACATCCCCATAGTCCATAAGAGGTAATATGTATGATAGGTACAACTTTTCCAAGGTTTTACGAGAAAGTTTTAATTTAAGTTTCCTTAACTGTGATAATCTGGGTGCAACTTTTTTACAAATTTCGTTAATTTGAACATCCAATTTGAAATTACTTTGGATAGATATTCCTAAATGTTTGTGAGAGTTACATGGGCGAATACTAGTATTATTAAAAGTAATATATGGAAGGTCGGGATTTGGTGTGTACGAGAAGAATATTACCTTCGTTTTATGGGGGTTAAATGAAAGTAGCCATTGTTTGGCCCATATATTTATTTTCTTCATGTCGTGGTTCATAATATTTACCAGAGTTTCTATTTCGTTTCTACATGAGGTCAGGCATGTATCATCAGCATACATCCGCGCCAATGAATCGAGGACATTGGAAGGGTCATTGATGTAGACTAAGAAGAGAAATGGGCCCAACACTGATCCTTGTGGGACACCAGCTATTACTGTTTTGTACTGAGAGAAAGCATTGTTAATCAACACTCTTTGTTGACGACCTTGTAGGTAGTTTTCAATCCACAAGATCGTTTTTTCGACCACCCCATATTCTTTAAGTTTAAAGGTCAGTCCCTGATGTCAAACTGTTTCAAATGCTTTCGAAATATCGCAAAATATAGAACAGGTCTGAAGTCTGTTATCCAGAGAATCGCACAGAGAATGATAAAGTTCTATTAGATGATATGTTGTGCTACAGCCAGGAATGAAACCAGACTGATATTGATAGAGGAGATTATTTATTTTCTTGGAAGTAAGAAAAGATATATTTTCGGGCAACTTTTTCCAGTACTCTACCAAGACATGGCAAGAGTGAAATCGGTATATAGTTAGATTTATCTACTGGGTCATCCTTTTTATACACATGTATAACAGTTGCTTTCTTCCAACTATCAGGGAACTTGCAGGAACTGAATGAAAGCTGGAATAGTAAATACAGGGGAGCGGAGTTACTAAGCACTGCACCTTTTAACATTCTCACGCTGATGTTATCGTGGTCGTGTACTTTGTTCGCTTTCAAAGAGTTAATAGCCGAGACAATGTCTTCGACGTCGAAAGCAATTTTATTCAATTTAAGACTACATTGAGCAGCGAACTGGCTACATTTACATTGGTACTGCCAGGAAAAGGCTCCTTTCTGAGAATTTGGTAAGCTTAACTAACTTTTTTCTCCATCACGAAACTGGAGAGGTATAAATGCTTTGGATAGCTCCATTGCACAATTGAGGTGAAACATATTTACTGTCATATGTTATTTCGAAACGTAAGTTTGTGTGTCTTTTTATATGTGTTTGTGATTTGGGACAAAGTCTATTTATTTGAGGCAAATTGCTCCCCCCCCCCCCCTCCCATTAATACCATTTGTTCAGAAGTGATTCATTCCAGTGACACTCTTCACTGGGAGTTGAATATTGACGGGATAGATGTTCTGTGCCTATAAAATGTTTGCCTTTTTAAAATCTGACCCTTGCATTTGATTGTTAAAATTGCACACAAATAAGAAATATTGAGCACAAATTCTTCCACAGCTTATATGTTCAGTTCACACCATATAAACCCTGGAGAGGACCTTCCATTTTGCCACAGATGTTCTTTTTAAAAAATCCCATATATCAGGGAGACTCTGGAAACTGACTGTATTATAGCCAAGCTAAAAATTTGGTATTAATTGTCAATAGAATTAGATTATTAACAGAGTGTTAATCCCGACAAAGGTGTTTTCTATTGGACAGTCTATGAGAAAAAATATTAACAATGACCAGTCGATTAATGCACGTTTATACAGGTTTTGTCATAACAACTTTCTATAATTGTTTAATGTTGATAAGTTACTGTACCTATATAAGCTTGTTGCATTCTTGTGTTGATAGACACGGATAGCCGGTTAGGAAACTTATGACGAAGGTTTGGCCACCAACCCTTGTCAATCTTTGTACTATATATGATTAAATTTGTTCAAGTGTAAAGACATTTAGTCTCAGTATTCCATAAAGCGATTTCCCCAGTTCAGAATTTATCCGTGACCAGTTCCCCGTGGTTATATATGGTGAGAGAATCCGCGGCATAAAGTGACTTTTTAGCTCACTTTGAGATATTGGAAATACATTTCCGAATCAAAAATGTGTAGTATGGTTCCCCTGAATATAGTGAATCTATCACAGCGCTTGGGCGTCGAGAGATTAGAACTGTTTTGGGATCTCCAAGTTGAAACAAACGAGACCCGTCTTTTACTTAAATGGAGGAAGCCTTCATCTTGTTTCAAGAAGCCAAAGTCAGCAACAGGACTTGCCAGAGACAGAAAGCGTCAGGCAGAGTTCATTATAAGGAAACAAAGAGAAAGTATGTACAAAATACCGAAATAAGGAACAAATTGATCATATTTCTATAATGGAGGAAAAACCTGTCGTGAGTACGAAAACTTTTCTTTTATCGAAAGCTAGCTCGGATGTGTCAGTCAACCCCACTGGCACCTCTCCCGAACAAGCGACATCTGTTACGTCATGCTCTGTGGCAGAAACATTCAATGGCCATGAGAATACCGGAGTTCAGAAACGAGAGACTACGAAATTGTGCACAATCAAATTAAAGGAGGTGTCGATTAAAAAGGTTAAACACTTGGAAAAGGACCCTTTTACAAAAAAGAAAATGCATTCAGCGAACAAAACTTTTAACCAAATCTTTCGGAACAGAAACATTCGAGGCAAGAATGACGAATCATGCATGAGCTTGAAATTAAATTCGACGAATGAACTGAAAACTCATAATAGCAATCCGGTTCGCACAGATGTGCCAAAACGTCAGAACATTAATTCTCGTGACGACATGCCGAACTCGTGTACCAAACGATTCCAAAATTCCAATGAATTGGTTGACATTTTATCTGGATATACATCACCTCAGGGTTTGAAAATGTTCTGTGTTGAGTACCGCGATGGTGATGTTGAGGAAATACCAATCGAAGAAGTGCCATCCGCATTAAGGGACCGGTTAGATCCGCACTGGTCAAGTTGGTTCTGTAAATAAAACGATTTGTTCTCAACAAATTGTTGTGTTTAAATTTACTGTTTGTTTGTTTTTGCACATTGCATGTGTTAGAGTGTACATATTATAGTGCTAAAAGATTAATCCTGATTGAGATAAATGTATATTCATTACAATGCCAGAATGATGGCATCATTCTTCGGAAGGCCAGAGGTAATATAGCCAAGCTCAAAGTTTGGTATTAATTGTCAAAAGAATTAGATTATGAACAGAGTGTTAATCCCGATAAAGGTGTTTTCTATTGGACAGTCTATGAGAAAATTTATTAACAATGACCAGTTGATTAATGCAAGTTTATACAAGGTTTTGTCATAACAACTTTCTATAATTGTTTAATGTTGATAAGTTACTGTACCTATATAAGTTTGTTGTATTCTTGTGTAGGTAGACACGGATAGCCGGTTAGGAAACTTATGACGAAGGTTTGGCCACCAACCCTTGTCAATGTTTGTACTATATATTATTAAAATTGTTCAAGTGTAAAGACATTTAGTCTCAGTATTTCATAAAGCGAATTCCCCAGTTCAGAATTTATCCGTGACCAGTTCCCCGTGGTCATAGTATTGAGAATTCATCAAAGTGTGGGTGCAGTGTTTGACCATCCCAAATGAGAATAGATGTTTTAGGGTTTGATATTGCCTCTTTTCAGGTAATGATTCTGAAGTTTATTATAAATTATCCTCGCCAACATTTATGGTACATGGATATTTAATACCTGGATGTCGGTTTTTAAACATTGAGCCGCAGGCGAAGTGGACCAAACTTGTGAAAAATTGTTTTGTTTTTACAAACGCAGAAGACAACAGATAGAGTTACATCCCTTGGGCTTATTTTTGAAACGTTAACATGCCGGAAGCTAAATATTTGTTGACAAATTAGCTCTTATTTTATTTTTCTGAAGTTGTTTGATTTAATTATTCGATTGTTTAATTTATAACAGCAAAATATAATCGAATTGTCAGAAATCTTATGATATTTGTGACTATTTTCTGGTTTTTGCTTCGATTTTTATATCAAGGTGAGCGAATGCGAAAAGCTTTCATTTGAACCATATACCCCAAATGTTTCGCTTCCTCTTATACCTGGATGAAGCACGCTCTCATATACGTTGGATGTTGAGTGCGCCCTTTGCCATGGCTATTTGTTCTAGGCATTCTGACCAATCTGAAGACAGAATGTATCGGGATATAGGGACAATGTTATTTATAAAAATGTGTTTATGCTTGTATTAAAACAGTTCAAGCTTTGTTTTCATTTTTCTGATACTGCTCATCCACTTAACACGTAATGCTGGGAAGTATTTAATATTTATTGGCTTTTTATGGTCACTTTCATTTTCCTTGGCTATATCATGATATCAAAACAAGTACAAAGTCTACTTGAGCCCACATTATAAGTTATTGTGATAAAGCGACGGTATCGTGGTCTGAGGTTTGCGGCTCGGAACTTATGTTCATACGCTCCGAGCCGCAAACCTGAGGCCATGTTACCATCAACTCATCACAATAACGTATATGTTCCAATAACCCACTACCCATAGCCTAAAACCTACATCGTGAAACACGAGAGGCTTATTTACTAAACTTGTGATCGTTAGAAATTGCCTTGTTCAAGGCAACTTTTAACGATCACAGGTTTAGTAAATAAACTTCTCGTATACCCCACGACGGCATTGGATAAATAATCAATAAACCAGTTAAACTCATTCCATTTCAGTTCAAATCGTAAATAGGTTTGTAATTTAAACAACATTTCACCCGGAACAACGTCTGCTGCACGTGAGAAACATACAGAAAAATGAAGCGGCTTGCTAATTACTGCGTTGATGAAACAATTACGAAATGGGCGACGTCGTTTGAAATATTTCGCGCGGTGACGTCAGACGGCCACATTTGCTACTGGAGCCGCAAACATAAAGGAAACTACGTCAGCTCTCATCCAATCAGAGGGCGAGGAATTTACTCTTATTGAAACATTAGACAATTTCTACACTTGGTCCTTTTCACCACAGAAGTTGTACTGCTTCTTTACCCCCTGTAAAACAAGCAATGTTTAATTTACCAGTGTGTGGGAGAGGAGAAGCGATTCTTCACAGTGATACTACAGTGTGCAAAACAGCAAAATGACTCTAACCAACTGACCGTTCACGTGGTTTGGGATTGGCGAACGTTCGGCTACGTAAAAAATCTTGGGTAAACTGCTTCTTAATCATTAACTGGTAGAGTGCTAGAAGCCCATATTTGGGCTTTAATCTGAAATGCCAGTACCACAACTTAAAGGCTTCATATTCTGTGCTTGTTCTTCATATCACCTTTGAAGTGAAATTATTTGGTCTGTTAGGATTTGCCTTTTTACAATTTATGGGAGAGTGCCTGCACTCTCCCATAAATAGTATCAAGGCAAAGATATGTGAATGAATTTTGATGACCAAAAATAATTTAGCACTCTACCAGTTAACAAGTATTTATATATTGCGTGGAACGGTGGAATTAAAATATGTATAGCCTCTCAAGGCAAAAGTCTAAAAATCTATCAAGACACAAGAAAGACCGGTTAACTGGTAGTGTGCTGGAAGCCCATATTTGGGCTTTATTCTGAACTACAGGTACACAAAGTTAAAGGCTTCATATTTTGTGGATGTCCTTCTCATTATTGTGGAAGTAAAATTACTTCAGCTCCATTGATTTGCATCGTTACAATTTATGGGAGAGTGCCTGTACTCTCTCATAAATTGCAAGAAGACAAAAACGTGTGAAAAATCTTGAAGATGGGAAAATTTTTAGCACTCTACCAGTTAAGTTACTCAGACTTTACCATTCAAGATGTCATATTTGGCTAATTGGTCATCCGCTGGCGTAGATTTAGATTTGCGTAACCACCACGTGAACGAATCGAGCATTCTCGTCAAATTTTACACACTGTTCTAAGTTCTTTTATACGTACTGGTAATTAGGCAGAACTGGCTAAACTTGCCAATATACTTGGTTTGGGGCACAACACAATGCTGAAAGTGACCTTGACTGTTTGAGTGTTAGAAGCAACTATCAGGGCTTTAATAAAATTAGGGTACCAGGGCAAAATCCAAACATTGGCCTTTCTTGGGTTTCATATTCAGTCAAAAGCAAATAATATTTTGTTCATATACATTTGTACTATTACAAATTATTTGGGAGTTCCTGATTCGTCTACTTGGGACACCGTCAATGAAATTGAAATGCAGAATTTTTTTTTGTCTTTGTAAAGCCCATGAGCTCTGTGAGGATTTTCGGCTTTAAACTACATTTATTATTATTATTATTATTATTATTATTATTATTATTATTACTCTTCAATAATTTGTAATAAAACAAATTATGAATAACAAATTCAGACCACTAAAAATAATCTAGCCCTCAAACCAGTTAACTGCTCATTCTACATAAGCTTGTTTTTCAGTAATAAGAAAAGTTGTCTATGTAAAGTTGTTCTGTGATAATGTATTGGAGAGTGCCCGGATGACAGCTTGAACCCTCCTTCTAATACTACCTTCTTGTGTGTAACCCATTGCTTCTGTTGTTTTGTCCATATGTACAGAATTTGAAAGTGATACTTTGGGTGATAACCCCACTCTGCTGGTGATTTAGTCTCAATCCACTCTCCACGTACTGTATATAGAATTTAAGTTACAGTCTGTGTAGTAAATTATACCCAGCACACCTCCCCTCACCATGTTATATAAATCAGTTATTGTTGCCATTATCCAAGTAACATTCAAACGGCTATTTCAGAACATCTGTGTTTCAATTATTTTTTTTTCAGATTAGGCTAAAAAAAAATAATGTTTTGATTCTAGGCCCTCCCTATTGGATTTGAACCTCCTCATTAGACATTTTTATTATGTCATGTTTTTTAAAAAAATTGTGAAAACTTGGAATGATAATTTTTTCACATTTCTCGACATATAATTATTTAGCTGTGTTAGCAGTAAATTGGTTTTTCTTGTTACAGTTTATGGGAGAGTGCCCAGGGGCACTCTCCCATAAACTGTAACAAAGAAAATTCTGATATACTGGATCATGATTTAATTATTTATTTATTTGCTGGTGTTTAAGGTCATATATTTCTGCACAATGGCTAATAATGGCCGCAACACCGATATAAACTCAAGTTTAACCAATCTTTTAGAGCCATGTTTCCCATTTTAAAGGACTCCTACCCCAAGCATTGCTTAGTGGGGCATATTCTAATGGACCATGATGCTTGACAGATCAATACCATTAAAAAGAACAATAAAATTCAAATCCTTTTAGCTGTTGTTATGGCAGTTAGTTATAAAAGGTACACTATAATTACACTAAAATACAACCTTTTCTCTTTTTCAAGTGGAAAGACAGCAAAAAGATTTACTGAGTATACTCAACCCTTTTACACGAAAAAAAAAGAAAAAAAAAAGTAAAAATAAAATCCTCCCTCCCTCACTGATTTGAAAACAAAAATTGCCTGAGAATCAATTCATTTTTTTTATTTGGCCTTAATATTCTGATTCAAATGAGCGTTATTGAATTAAACATGTAATTCTACTATTTGGAGGCAAAATTATCTTATGTATATAGCAAGTACAATGGGAAGTAAGGGTGTAATTTTTTTATTCAAATTCAGAATGTTTTATTGTGGTTATCCTACAACTTATTTCAGCGGACACTCTGTAGTGAATGTAATGGTTAGTACAGTACAGACAGAAATAAGCTGAATGATACCTACAGAAGCAGTACAGTGTTAAATTAGTTGAATGGTAATGACAAAAGCATTTTCCACGGAAGCCGAATGATATAATCTCACCAACCATCATTGAACCAAGGAATTGATACCATTTTCTGGAAAGCTCTCACAGCAGGCTTGTCAAAGAATGGTATCAGGGCCTTGTTGGATAAATCAAGGAAGAAAACCTACGGCAGCGTAGAACTGCCACACCATAGTATATTTCCAGGGATTACTAATCTGTTTAAACAGACTACTAATCTGTGTTTACAGATTAACTAATCTGTTTTCATATTCAGCCAAACGCAAATATATTTTGTTTTTATAAATTTGTTTGATTAGAAATTATTGGAGAGTGCTTGTGGGCACTCTCCAATAATTTGTAATAAAGAAATTCTGAATAAGAATTGAAGTCCACCAAAAATAATCTAGCCCTCAACCAGTTAAGGGGCTATATAAGTAATGGAATTTTGTTTATTTTGAAAATTCTCATCTCTGATATTCCTTCAGTTCAAATTAAATATACACAAAATGTACATCAAAATGAAGATTGAGATGTATAGAACACGAAACACATGTGTAATGAACTCATAGAGTCGACCGTAGGCACCACTTGTTCCTGGAATTCTGCTACCATACTCGTACCAGAACTGATAATCTAATAATATTTCACGAGAACAACTTGTGGCCAAATGCGCTTTACATATCCAAGAACAAAGTTAGGGTATCCAAATTCTTCAAAACACAGCGACAGATTCGAAAACCTTTGCTTTTGTGTACATATGAATTTACTTTCGATTTCCGGTAGACGCCGTCGGACGGAAAAAAAACATTTATATTGAAACGATCCAGCCGTGGTAGGGTCGGTAAATAAGTCTCGGCTTGGTTGAGTAGTTTGGGACCGATGGTAGTGGCCGCGGAAGAGTTAAATGTTATTACTTGCCTTCGTGGAAGAGTCAAATGATAATACTCGGAGACAGGTAATTCAAACATCACTCTAGCTGCACGGATTTCCTTTTTCAGAGAGATAATTACGTGACGAATGTACCGCTTGATTGCGCGTTCACGTATTCATGTTCTGAATTATCAGACTTGGGATTTTGTGAAGGCAGCTGAAGGTAAACATTTAGTTACATTTATTTGGAAAATATTATTGCTTCGATGTCTTGCTAGTCGGATTTGGGAAGGATTATGGAATTTCCTCTCTCGGTGGAACCGGTGCGTCTGTAGGCGTATTTCTTATATTTTTCTTGCCTTTTTGAATATTCTGTGCTTGAGAATTGTGCGACTCGACTGAGATTTTCTTAGAGGGGACGCACACTTCTCAGCTAGTAACAGACTCAACCGGGTGGGCCGAGGGCAGAGTAGTCCGAACCTACCCTAGTTTTGACTGGTCGAGATACTACCCCCTCTCCCTTAGGCAATCATTGGCACCATGATAGTACAATTAGTAGAGATCATGTCATAGCCCTGGTTCGCAATCAGTACATTATGGACGGATTACTTTAGTGGGGGACACACTTTGGTTGAAGGTGGGGGGAGACTTTTGCCCCTCCCCACCCGTGAAGTACAGGAGGAATTGTTAACTTTTATAAGCGTTTCAGCTTGAACATGGTTAGGATTGGGATCCGATTTATGTAGGCCAGCTCACCTCTGTAGAGGTCTGCACTGGATAAAATAGTTATAGATTGGGATCCGATTTATGTAGGCCAGCTCACCTCCGTAGAGGTCTGCACTGGATAAAATAGTTATTGTGTCGCGATAATCGTGGTATTTGGTAGTGGTACTCCCTTGTGTACGTAATTTCGAACAGGATTTGGGTGCGGAGTTTTGGTAGCGGAACTCATTTGAGTTCGTAGAACCAAAACTATTTGTAGCTCCCCTCCTCCCGACTGGGATAGGGCAAGGGTAGTAGCCTATTTATTATTTCGCGCATTGTTTGAGCGTTCGCGACTGGTATTGGCCGGAAGGTATCGCGTTAGCTATAATGTGGATTAGTGCTTGTTTACACAGGTAAACAAGCCCTGTTCGATTTGGTAACCCTCCTTAAGGTTGTTGGTAAAGAAATTTTCTTGATTTGGCCGTTGGCAATTTGAATAGTTGTAATGATGCAAGAGCCCCTCACTTGAGTAAGGAGAAGACTAATGTACTGGAAAGTGTTGGAAATGGTTTGTTTGTAATTAATTAAATATTATGTCATCTATTCTCTTGTTGTTTAGTTGTTGGAAACCTCGCTAGGAATGAGAAACCGCTTCTTAACCCCCAGTTTTTCCCAAACTGCGGACCTTTATGGGACCCTCTTGTTGTTTTGATGGGGGGCGATGCACGGGCATTTCTCTGTGGAGGACCATTGGAGGCGCTGGCTTCGATTAGAACCACACAAGGCACTAGTTGTGGTGTAAATCGAGAGGGGCGGGGCTCGGGTTTGTTACAATATACAACGCCGTCTAAAATCAAATAATGAGAAAGATCGCCTTAATACAGTATGCCGTTATTAGCTAGAGACTGCACAGTTGCCATATTCAGTGCAAGGCATCATGATACCCGTTGAAATTCTTAGAATTACGATTTTGTTTTTCGATAGAAATTCGTGATATCGAGTGATTTGCGCATGTCTGTCGAGCATGGAAACCATCTTCAATAAAAAATGCAGACAGTGTTGTCTTTTTCAAAATGCAGTCCTATCGCTGCACTTGAAAGTGTTTTGAATGCCTAGCTTTGTTGTTGAATATCTGCAACACATTCGGCCACGAGTTGTTCTTGCAAAATATTATTTTATTACCTGTTCTGGTACGAATACGATAGCAGACCAGTGGTGCCTGCTGTCAGCTCTATGAGTTTCGTGTTCTATACATGCCAACCTTCATTTTGATGTATAATTTGTGTATATTTATTTATTTATTTATTGGTGTTTAAGGTCACATATTTTTGCACAATGGCTAACCATGACCGTGACAGGTGACAGTTTTACGGGTGGAGGAAGCCGGAGTATCCGGAAAGAACCACCGAGCAATGGCGAGCAACTGTCAGCTCCCCAACATACCAACTCCACACATGCAGGGTTAGCATTGGTTGAAGACAGGTGCACCATCGACGTGCAGTACACCTTAGTACACAACGTCTCCGTGTCCCCACGTGGGCAATGGGGGTGAAGTGTCTTGCCCAAGGACACAACGCAGTTGCCGCAGGTGGGATTCGAACCGTGGACCTCTTGGCTTGCAGCCTGCACCTCTACCAACTGAGCCACCGCGCCCCCCTGTGTATATTTAGTATGAATTGAAGGAATATCAGAGGTGAGAATTTCAAAATAAACAAAATTCCATAACTTATATAGCCCCTTAATTACTTTGTAGCTGTAGAAACGAAGACTTAATAAATGAATTGGGAAAAGTAATAGAATCATCGGAATGCAACGGGACGCCAGCTGGGGATATATTTCTACAAAACTGCTAAATCGTTTAACTAGTTGTCTACAGGAACGATCAATGTCACTCGAACACGTTATGTGCGTGCACGTGGATTTGTTTATCCAATTTACTTTTATTTCCGGGTTTGCAGAGTCGAAAGTGTAAAATGGCTTATTGTTTTCAGAAATAAAGTACATCCGCCTCGTCTCAAAAACGGCACGCTTTCAGAAAACGTTTTGAATCGTCCGTTGAATGTGATTAAAGGGTAAACATGAAGAATACCGGACCCAACAAATTATACAAAAATTACCAACTTTTCCCATCTTTTCGTGGTTTCCCTACATTCTTTAGTGTTTTTTCTTTATATATTCATCTTTTGGGGGAATAAAAATCACTTTTTAGCTTGTTTTTGCTAGTTTTTAACTACCGTGACGAAGCAATTCAACTTGCGCGTCAACCATCTTTTCTATCCGAAACTTGGCGAGAAGTGTGTGTTCGATTTTGAAGCGCACTTGTTCTGCACCGGTACCACAAGGAGAAGTCGGTAAGTTTTTCATTTTTAAGGTAAGTTATTATGTAATAAATAGCACCGCGCTCGACGGGTTAGGGTCAGTCTAGCAAGGGTTCGGGTTAGCTAACCCGAACCCTTCCTACACTGACCCTAATCAGTCGAACACGGTGAGATTTCCTGAACTGATGTGATACTGAATTCTCTACAGATGGGAGGAGACGCCCACCGTGACGTCACATGTTTGACAGTTTCCGCTGAAAGAACGTCGTTGATAAACACGATCAGACGACTTTTCCGTGCCTCTCTTACGGGAAGGAAAAACTTGGTAAATAATGTCTAGATGTATTAAAAACTCAGGGTTTTTGGTACATATGTGAAGAAAAAACACTAAAGAATGTAGGGAAACCATGAAAAGTTGTGAAAAGTTGGTAATTTTTGCATAATTTGTTGGGTCCGCTATTCTTCATGTTTACCGATTAAAGTTTCATCGAAATCACTTGAACAAAAAGAAATAATATAATATGTGTCCCAAATTAAGAAACTTATTTCGATCGATAACCCCATCCGATAGCTCATTGCAAATCGAAACACGCCCAACACTTTCAACAATTTAATCGCACCGACCGATAATCACTTCAGCACGAAACGATTGGTAGATAGAGTTACTCCCCTTATATTGTAAACTAACGTCTGCTTGTTTACATTTTCACAAGGACGATACACCAAAAATTAAATTACCGGGCTTATTAATTATACTGGATTTTGTCCGTTGACATAATAAATACTTTACGGGATGTTTAGTGGTCGAATATGGTGTCATGTGAGGCTCATCGACATCAATATTAGGCTCAGCTAAGGCCTCGCCTAATATTGATCTCACATGACTTGCATGAGGCATGTGGATTCACTTCGGGAACTTGCAATATCACCTGTAATCAGGCCTGTTTTATGGAAATAATTGGAAGCACTAGCAACCGTTCCTTTTATGACTTTCTACATTGCAAACACATGTGTTTTTTTCTGGAACTCGTGGAATCAGTGTAGGGTTAATACTCCTAAAGCCATGTACATTTCTGTACTGGGTAACATGATGAATACACTGTATTCTATTTTTCAAAACGCCTCTATCCACGGTGGGGAGGGGAGGGGGGGGGGGGGGTGGGGGGGGCATGGATTGTTTAGCCTCGCCATAAAAATATTGGGGGCGAGCCAACTAGGAGGGTCGGAATCCGGGCGCGGGCCAAACTCGACTCACAGAGCTGAGTTGGGACCGCACTATGATTTTCTTCCTGCCGAGTGAACTCGAAATATAGTTTCGTTCTTTGTTAGGTGTGATTCCTAATCACTTCGGGCTGCGGGAAGGCAACAATGATTAAAGTAACAACGATTCTTTTATTTACATTCAAAATAAACTAATTTCCGTATTCCACACATTTATGTGTGACAGAATTAAAACAGGGAAGATGCAATATGTTTTTATCTCAACTGTACATAGTAAGTTTTACTGTTTTAAGCCAGTACAAATTTTCATGTTTCATTTTAGGTAAAGTACTGATATTCACAAGGGAAAATAGTTTCCCTTATAATTGTTTATTTTAGGACTGGAAGTAAAAAAATGTCTTTGAGGGTTTTGTTTACTTCAAGTTTATTGCAGCTGAGCATCTGGCTCAACATTATTCTACTTTGTCGAGTCACAGGTGACTGACCACTCTCAAGTGTATACAGGTTCATTAAGATCAGAACTGCATGCATTGATTAATTGTTCACTAATCAACCTGACTAACTCCATATTAGGAAATGTTTTCTGTCCAAGTAATGCTATTGGACAAATCTGGTAAAGAGCTCACCTGTCTCTGTTCATGTTAAGGGGACGTCCAACCTGACTTTGGTCAAATTTCATGTAATTTTCTTTCAAGTCTAAAAAAATCCCAAAATGAATAACCCCAATAAATTATATACCAAAATGCTTGGAATGAAACATAGAACATGTGGAAACGGAAATTTGCCATGGAACTGCTGCCATGTGTAAATAGCACCACCTGAAAGTCTGCTGTGGCATAAGTAAGAGAACAAAATGTTTACAATAAAATACCTCAAAATAAAATAACAGCTGTATTCTATAAACATTATTTAAGTACATACTCGAAGAAATCTTTTCCTAATTCATGAAAGTAATAAAGATTGAGACCAAATGTTATAACTTATAAGTGGAGTGCTCACTGATTGAAGGCAGACATTTTTTTTGTTTATGTTTTGATTTGGGGAGTTCAACAAAGGTCAACTTGAAGGAGTCCAGCAGAAGAAGTATGGAAGGACAAAAGAGTGTCTCCCAATATAAAGATGTATGTGTTACTGTAATGGTTTGGAAAGAAAATATGATATTCTCCTATGTAGAATGCACTGCAAAGTCATACATTGTAGTTGAATAAATATATTTACAAACCCCTTGCACTGTAACCCCTTTTATCCCATACATCAATTTGATAGTGATTAAATTGTTAAATTTGTCTGGTTTATCAATAAGTATAATAGCTTTGTGTAACTCTTGGACACCAATACACTCATGATATCTGTTGGAGAAGAAATAAGGGTAACTGTAACCTGTCACTGCAATAAACCATCTAATGTACTTAAAAGTACATTGTTATTCAAAACACATCAAATCAACCTTACATAACCATTATTGCATGTACTTTCCCCAAGGAGGCTTATTGACATATTGAGATCAGAAGGGCACATCCAGAGGGTCTCACATATTTTTTTCAAGAACGCAGTACACAAAGCAATCCCCAAAAGGTGACAAGTGAGCTCCATTTGACACAATAAATTTCCTGGGCGGAGGGGGGGGGGGGGGGGGGGGGCTCTCTTCCTTGTATGACTCTACCTCCGGCACTCAAGGCATATGCCTTTTTTCTCAAAGTTTAACTCTTTTTTTCTTTTTGAAGATCCTGGCCACACATGCATGTTCCAAACACTATCAGACAGGCAACCCTCCAAATAAGTGTATCTGCAAAAATCATGTTACATTGCAAAACATTCTTTTTAGACTTTTATTTCTGGAACTTTCATGCTTCTTACTTCCAACTTTAACACTTAATTTATCGATTAATGGGTGAATAGAAAAGTCCTGCCATAATCAAAATTTTGAGATTCATAAGCCTTCAAAACAGCTCCGATAAAAGTGTCAAACATCAGATTGGTGGCTTTAGACAGAATATTCATTAGGTTGTTGCTTGATAAGTAATAGGAACAAAATCTTCACAAGAAAATTCTGTAGCAATACAATTGAGGGTATGAGCAGGCACTTTGCAACAAATTGTAACAAATCAACTAGTTATAAACAAAATTTTCTAACTCAAAAGAGTGAAAAAGTACCACAACTCTGAAAAAATGTGGGAAGAAACACAGGCGTTGTTTCCCCGTGATGCTCGATCACAACACCAAATATCCTTCAAATTGGAGTAGCAATGGTTGAGATACAAGGGAGCACTTTGGTACATGTAATGATGAATGGGCAAGACTAAGATTAAGAGGACAGGGGTCACCACTGCACGGCCCTAGATGCAACTTTGATTTTCCAACTTCCAGGTCTGGGGCATAATAATCGCAACACACCCACCTTATCAGTTCATAATTTCAGTAAAATAAAAGAAATTATCAATTTGAATTAATTAATAGATGATGGAAAATATCTGGCTTCCTTCGCATTCTCGTACTATTTAATTACCACAAACAATATCAGTTTGATGCCGACAAACGAAACTGAACGCATGTGGTCTGGTTAAAAAGTAACTCGGCATGAAAAATGAAGAAATTGCGAATATTTCGTGTATTTCATTTGTTTAAAAGCCAATTGCAGCTAATATTGACCGTGCATTCGATAATTCGTTTCGGTTTTGACCACACGGCCACGCTGACACTTAGTGACAGCAGTTATGTTTATTGTGATATGCAAATTGGGGGATGGTTTCCGGTGAATGAGATTTGTCACATTTGTCAGTGTAAAACGATCACAAAAGACACTGATCGACGCTTGTGTTAGTATGGTTGGTTGCAAGAAAAAACTAAATTCTCAGCATCGTCCAAGCGCACCTTATTTAAAAGCACGAATGCATCATTTTCAACCCATCTTCAATCGGTCCTTTGCAGACATCAAACACACCCGCCTCAAATTCCATGGTTACTAGGAAGTAAATAACTTCACAACATGTGGGGGAAATCAACACGCTCAATATAGTTCCAGGTCACTTGGAATATACTTCGTGAAAAAGTGATTTCTGAAGCATTCTGCTTACTTTGTTATGAATATTGCCTTATTGTATGTGTATCGTCCCGATTTTATAAACTCGGTTATTTTTTTACAAGTGGTTCATGTTGTCTTTCTAGTGCGCAATAATTCAGATTTTTTGTCAACAAAAAAGTTCCGACGGCCTGTAAACACGAGAGGGAATTTCGAACCATATTTTGCAGTTATGACATTAACAGCTCAAGTATTTGCTGTCACCTGTTTGCAAATCCGCTCATACATTGTCTCGAACAAATAAAGGGCGTGATCACGTCCTTGCATTATTACGATTGCCCAAATTGAGTATTTCTGCAAGAACCACATCGTAATCACATGACCGGAATAAACATCATTGAAACGTGGCCACATCCGGAACATCCAAAATTTGTGTTGGTGTTATTACATTCAAACATCAAAACCCACCAGAGTGTGTGTCAAAAAATGCTTTCTCCGAGTCTGTAGTATGTTATCAATTATATTGAGGACAAGGCTTTCGAATTACCGATTATTTTGTGATTTTACCGGTTCGTTACTAATGTCATTGGCAAATTAATCTTCTTCAAAATCATAAAATTCACTTTTTTTCCTGAAAAAAATTATACGTACCTTTTCTATGCACTTTACTCATTATTTTGATATATAATTTGCCTTTCCTTACTTCTCTTATCTGTTTCTGAGGCATTGGGAAAAATGTCAAAAAATTGACCAAAGTTAGGTTGGACGACCCCTTAAGAGAGAATTTGCAATTTTATCCCTCAGCTTTCTTCAGTGCAATTAGAGGTGTATTTTGTGTGTCTTTTTGTTCAACATTCTACTGACTATAATATTCTCTGTTATTATGGATAAAAAAGGGTCATAGACATATAGCCCTCTTTATTGTATGTGTACGTAGGAAGGAGCAGGATTGGACTTAGGAATTTTCTGAAACCAAGGTACAGTCATGTTATGATAAGGCTATTATAATATTTATTTGTTATTTATTTATTAATAATCTTATCCACATTGATTGCTTGATCAATTCAATGCCCCACAGTGTGGAGCATTGGTCTGATCATGCAACTAGTGTTGGATTTGAATAGTTTTGCATACTGATGCTAAACATAAACAGTAGTCTGTAATATTTTTTACCGTAACTAAATTATTTTTCGTAACTTGGAATTATTAAATATTTGATTAATATTTTACCGGTAACATTTCGGAACACTTTGGCTATTATCAGCACCGTTGATGCTGGAAATTATACTTGAAATTACATTGTCATCAGTGGATATGTGATTCAGTATTTTCTGCTCTGCAGAATGCATTGAGCACATACCACTGGGGACAGTGCAATTATGATAACTAATATCTATAATTGATTTGGCTGATTTCTAGTGTTATAATTTATTATATTCAGATTACAAGTTCAGTACTGTGGCTGTACCATGATGTAGATAGGCAGAGAGACAGAGACAGGGATGGAGCTCATCACACTGATGGTAGGCATCCATATTACTTGTAGATAATATATTTGCTTTTATAATTGTAAATGTCAGTACTTCACTATTCATAGTTGGTAAATAGTGCAGTAGTAGTGTACTGTGTTGAGAATTATAACTGAAATGGTTGCTTTGAATCATTATGACAGGGTCAGTAGTATGTCTCGTACCTTTCACCCCCATTCGGCAGGACCTCGGAAGTGACGTCATGTCACGTGACCTAGTGGCGCCATGTTGTGTTGTCATGGTAACCCGCGTGAGCGGCCATGTTGTGACGTCATCTCCATAGTGATATGTGGTGTTAGTGCGCATGCGCAGCGCGTGTTGTTAGGGTGATACGTGTTTCCGTCGTCCATTTTGTATACTGGAGATCGCCATCTTGGTTTCTATGGTAGCACGTGATTGCTATGTTACCCAATTGTTCTGCAATAGGACGGGGTATGTTCGGAGAGTGTGTTCGATTGTAGAAGAGTAAATCTAATTACCACAAACAACCCGACAATCCTTCCAAATCACCAAAATCCACCCAAAATCACCGAAATTGATTTTATTTCCCCAATTGATCGGTTTAGCACGTAGTGCTATAGTACTAAAGGGTACAAGGGGTGCATTCGACTGAAGTGGAGTAATTTTCTGGTTCGGATTTTCCCAGAATCCTCATTTAATTACCCAAATAAACCCGTCAAGTTGTATTATTTCGAATTCTTTAAGAATCCCTTTTTTTGGATCCCATGACATGTTTTTTCCCTATTAAGAGTAGCACGTAATACCGAGGGGGTGTGTTCGTTTGAAGTGGAGTAATGTTCCCATTTTTTTTGGATCCCATGAGGTGTTATTTCCCTATTAAGAATAACACGTAGTGCTATAGGACAAATTTACCCCCAGAATTCATTATTTAAATTACAAGTAGGACCCATATGTGTACATGAAGGCCATGACGCTAAGTTCCACCATATACTCATATGAGGATCTACCCAACAGATGTGTCGTACGAGGTCTAATTTACTATCCCTCATTTTGATTTTTCTTTGTACTTCAATGGAAAGTTAGAAAATAACAACACTAAATGTAAATTTAAATTTCTTTTATTTAACAACAAAAATACATCTTTTTATGGTATGTAGATTGTCAGATATTCATAAACAGTCTTTCTGCAGATTGGACATCTTCTGAGTGGTTTACAGCAGTCTTTGCACAGGCACAAATGGTTACATGGTCGCGGAACGACATTGGCTTCAGCTAATAAACACACACTACATTTTGTCCTCCGTGAATCTTCTTCTTGAAATGATGTGTCCATTTCTTCTTCTTCTCTGATGGCCGTTTCTTCTTTTTCAACGTCCATGAATTCAGGTGGTAAATTATGAATGTAATAACAATCTGGAGAATATTTTCTGTGTTCTTCTATAACATCATCTTCTGTTTCCTAGAAACGAACAATAATACCACAATGAAAACATTGAGTTCTGTCTCCTGTCCCCAAATAAAAGAATCCAGCTTTTGTCAGTTCATTCGGGGTTTTCACACTTTCACTTTGTAACATGAACTGAAATGTCTTGAGACGATTTTCCTCCAATGCATACTTGATGTGTTTTGGTAGTCTTTGTTCTGGTGTCTTTCTTATTTTTACTGGTGGCGGAACATCACGAAAATACGTTTCGAATGAAACACTCATTCTCTCTACAAAGTCTCTTGGATTTCTTGTTTCTTGGTTTCTTGATTGATAATCATTCAGTGCCATCCTGATCAAACATGGAATAGTGAACATTCTTCAATCCTTTTTATCTTCATTCTTCTTTGGTTTTCTTTCTCTTTTTGGTTTGGGTTCTCCTATTTCAAGACTTCTCTTCTTTGCAATATCCACTGCTTTGGTCACTTGTTCCCAATCTCTGGTGGTAAACTGGAACCCAACATCGTTCTTGAACAGTTGAATCTGTAAATCGTTGTTAAGTTTGAAGACGGTCACATTAGTAGACATCCTTCTTCTTTGACTGTCGAAACACAAATGAGCTGAACACCAAGTGCACCAGTTTTTATAGTTTTCCTTCAATGCAGCGACATCTAGTGGCTGGTTTCCTCTATGACGTCATTAACCAACACATCATTATCCATTAGATCAGTGGTAAACATGTTGGATATGGTTTCCATTGGTACACCGCGACAGTGATGTTTCAAGTAAAACAGACAGTATTGTCCACACACTGGTAATGGTCCTTGAAGGCGTTTTGTATTATACTTCCAATATCTGGAGTTCTTCTTCAGGAAATTCTCGAATGGTCTGTGTTGTGGTGGTAATCCATAGGAATCAAAGTATTCTGCATTGTGGTGAGTCACAAAGACAGCCACCCAATGTTCTCCTTTTCTGTGGTCTGGATCCGTGTTGGCTATCAAAGCCACTGGTCTGTGATCTGGTAATCTTCTTGGTAATTTGTTTCTTGAAAATACACCCAAACATATTCTCTTCAAACAACTATCTGATCGAAGTGCATTCTCTAACTGCAACGTGTTCATGTTGAGTAATCGAAGATTACTTGTCTATTCTTATCCACTTCTATGATGTTCTGGAGTTCTGCATACACCAGTACGTTGATTGTGGTTGGTAATGGGTTTTCGAAATGGACTTCTAGTCTCAAGTTTCCTCTCTTCACCAGATCGAAGTGTTGTCCATGTGATAGATCTGGAGTCAGGTCGAATACGAATAGGGTGTATCCATTTATGTACTCTTCTCGGCTGATATGGTTTCCTTCATTCTCATACATTTGCCCAGTTCCTTGGAACAGAGTTGCATAACATCTCGCCACTTCTTGTTGTTCGAATCTAGGTTGTAATGGTTTGGCTGGAATCTGCTGCCCATCCACGTACAATGCCAAGTAATTGATTTTGTAGTTCTTGAAATTATATGGATTCTTTGAAAAGTTTCCATTGAAAGCATCGTTGTCTACACATCCCACTACGATGCATTTAGGTAGTTGGCCTAAAAATAAGTTTTCTTGTGTAATGCTCAGATTTCCTTTCGGCACTGAAAACACCTTGGTTTCCACACGGTCGATAGGATATTTTGCAGTTGCTTTTGTTAGTGCTTTCTCGTGAGCCATTCTCACGAATGATTGGAGTCTCTCTTTGCGTACAAACATGGATACATCTAGAATTTTGATCCTGTATGTAGCGGTATCGGCCATCAGTGCGAAAGCATCTTTGGCTCTATTCATTTTAACATGAACATTAACTCCATTCAGCAAGTAACGAGTTTGGAAAAACATGTCCAAATGTAATCTTCCAGTCATGTCCACGATTTTACTTTTCTCTATAAATTTCTTTCGAAGAAGAAATCCCTTGTTATCATCTGTCAAATCTTCCATTTGTCCGGCCGTATCCTTGTACCATAATGCATTAGTCAGTTGTGACTTCTTGGCAGCTGGTCCATAACTCAACAAAGTTTCTATGAAAGCTCTGTAGTGATAAGTGTTGTTGGAAGGAGATACCAGTTTTTCATTCAAGCTGATATCGATTTGATTAAATAAGGAATGCATCCATAAATTGACTGGGCCCACTTTGGCATCGGGTGCAATTGATGCCCCATTGGAATCTACAACCGTTGCTTTAACATACAAGTATGTCTGTGCCAAATTCAAATAATCATCTCCTAATCCTGCAGTGTGGAATTCTATTGGACCACTGTTTCCTATAGTCGCCAAAGGTCTGTGTTCTACCCATTGCCCATGTTCCACACTAGTCTGTGTTGGTGGTATGGAAAACAAGTCGAGTTCGCTGTTAACACACTCACAAGATTTTTCATTAATGAGAGACATCATGCACCGAGATGGTCTTGGGTCTGAACAGTTCTCCTTCTTTTTGTCGATTTGCTAGTTTTGCGTGGTGCGGGCCTTTTTATACCTTTCCTGCTGGTTGGTTTTGAACCACCAACCACTTCATTCCAAGCTCCTGCACCAGCCTCTTTGACTCTTTTGATTGCTGCCTTTTTTACATTTTTCCCTTCAATGACATCTTCGCAAAGGCTGCTCCTTTTCTCAATAACTGTTTTCCCACGGTCCTGGCTGTAGTTTTCAATAAAGGTAACACCATATTCTTCAGTCCTCCCAATATACTTCCCAAACCATATCCTCTCTGTATTTGAGCTCCAGAAAAAGCCGGTAGACCGTTCCCAGCTTGTTTCGTGTAATATTCTTCATATAATTTGGACTTACAACAATAAGTCATGTTTATGTGAAATGAAGAGATCTACGATTTCTGAAATGAAGTGTCACTGTCACTTTCCCGAACTCGAATGGTACTATGGCTCCTGTGTCACCCCTTATATACACCTGGACGGTACTGAATTTTTTTCGTTCTACTGGTACATAATACACATTCTCAAATGTTTTAGAGATGATATCCCCATATTTCCCACATACGGGTACGATACGAAGAAGTGGTATTCTTGAATCTCCTATGACTTGGTCACGAACCAAGTCACAGTATACATAGAGTGAATAAAATCCTTGGTTGACATCGGCAACTCGGGAAGAATTGTAAGTTCCTGATTTAAAAACACACTCATTAAATCCCAAAATATTTTGAAGAGTAGGGCTCAATGTGACCACGACTCCATCATGTACCGTGATACGAACTTTACCGGTCACTTCATCCAGTTCAAAAGCTACCTTATCGTGACGAGGCAAGAGTAATTCTTTAACACCATTGATAGCTCGTATCACATCAATGGGATCCGAATAACGACCTTCCTTGAGAGTAAGTCGGTAATTCTTTTTCGAAGACCAGAACACTGTAACGAAAGCTTCTTCTCCACGAATATTGAACCAAGTATTTGGATACTGAATCTCTGCCAGACCTACTTCCCATTCTCCCGTGAGATTCACTGGTTGTGATAACTGAGTGGTGTACGTAGTCAACGTGTTTTCTGGAAACACGTTCATAGAACTATTACTTGGTAGAGTCAAATAAAACATTATTTTTCTTAATGGTAGGATTTGGTAACAAATATCCTATGCTACTACTCAAGAGAGCAGTCCACAACTTGCTGTCTGTGTTTTCGAGAGTGAGATTAATGACACTGGTAATGATGATGATATACAAAATGATTATTTGTGAAAAATAAGTGATCTCGCTCCTTGGAATTCTTTTACCAAACAGGCCAAGAACCGTTCGATCCTTCTTCCATTTTAAAGAAACTTCAGAGGTTCACTTCCTTTTATAGGTGAGCTGATTCTGTTTGATCCACGAATTGAACGAAGTTGGGTATCCCAACCACTTTACGAACACTTCCCTTTTCTTACCTCGACCACGTTTCTTGAGTACGTGTTCGATTTTGTAGATAGTTTTATGTGAAACTCGCTGAAGCTCTTCAGTGTAGAATGACCCTTTCAATATTTCTCCATTATCATCTTGTAAGATGTATGTGACTGGATGTCCTTTCTTGATGGCTACTACTGTGAATAACTCTTCGGTCCAATTGGGCAAATAACCTTTCTCAAAAGTTTTCTTAACTTTATTGATTCTCACTCTGTCTCCTACTTTGTACTTTGGTGTCTTGTGTTTTATGGTTTGCCCATACAACCTTTGCCAAACCTCTTCTTGATTTTCAAAGTTCACGGCAATGGGGGCCATACCTATACTGCGATGATGAGAATGATTATATGATTTCACCAAGTTTTGAAGTGGAAAAGTTAGTGTATTGTTCTTGGTAAAATATTTCCACATTTTGGTTTTCAAAGTTCTATTGAATCTTTCTACTATGGAACATTTTGTTTCCACATTTTATGTAGTGAAAAATTCGACTTTGTGATCTTTGAGAAAATTCTGAAATTTTCTGTTTAGAAATTCTTTGCCTTGATCAGTTTGTAATTTTTCTGGTTTACGACCTTGTTTGAAAATTTTACTAAAAGCTTTCACGATGGAATCACCAAGTTTGTTTTGTAATGGCATCACCCAAGCATATTTACTAAATACATCTATACATGTCAACAAAAATTTTATGTTTTTGTTGAGTTTACTTTTGTTTGAAACATTTACCAAGTCAGCTTGCCATTGTGCATCTATAACACTAACTATTACTTTTCTTCTAGGAAATGTACGACGAACAGGTTTGTGAAGAGTGTATGTGTCTTGAGTCTCTAACAATTTTACAACTTGTTTAGTTTTTTTCTTGGATGCTCTACGAAGAGCGTCTACACCACCAAAACTACCAGGCACTTCAGAATCATAGTACAATGCTTCCATGACTGCCTTTTTCAAGTGTCAACTCTATTTATACCTTTTTTGTCGGTCCACTTTGGCGTTTCTGTTTTCGTTGGTTGTTTTGGTTCCGACTTTATCGGTGCCTGTTTCATAAAATCCCAATGTTCTTTATGACCAATTAATTCTTGGGGTATGTTACTATCTCTCAAAGCTTCGGCCAACATTTCCCATCCCTTTGGTTGGAAAGATTTTCGTCTTTCAAGTAAATCGTTTAGAAGATCTGTTACATTCGACCCTACCACTGTTTGATCTTTGTAGACTAATTCACCCTTCTCATTCCAAGATATATTTGGGTCACTTCTAATACGATTCAACAACAACGTTCCCTTTCTCTTCATTGTCATAGGTACAGAATCGAGAATGTCTTCGTCTTTATTATCTTTCTCGAATTCGACTTTAATTGGTTGAGGAGCCATTACCTTTTTGTTGAAATGTCAAGTATCTTTGTAAAATTTGATTATATTGAGTCATCTTTTCATCAGCCGAAAGAAAAGGGGCATCGAGAATATCTCTCATTTCTCTATCCAGTGATGAAACAGCCAGTTCATTCGGTTGTCTTGGAGTCTCTTGTAGACGTTCCAATAACCTTGGTTCTACCAAAGCCATCTTCTTTGCATATTCCATCATCCAAATATACCTTTAACAGCACCCAATAGTACAGGAGGTAGCAATGCCCCCAAGAATCTCCCTTTCTGCAAGATTTGTCTCCTCTTTTTGTCAGAGGTACCTTTGTTTGCCACTGCCCTCACTAGTTGTTTCTGACGAACAAGTTTGGTTCTCTGAGCTTTGGTCAGAGGTACTGCTCCCTTCAGTATATTCGAGGCACAGTCACACAAACAAGTTATCAATTCTTTGTCTGCATGTTTTAGTATGGATTTGACGAGTGCGGGTTTCGATTTAATAAGAACCTTGAGAAGAGCGATGTTGCGCTTGAGACGGTCAGACATGCTTCTGACTCGAGTCAGACTTGTTGCTCCCCTTTTATACTTTTCGGAGGTACACATATTGGGTTTCCCCTGGGAAAAATTGACTTCTTAATCTCATGTGTTCAGGAGTATCTTGTTTGAGATCTATTAAAAGGTAACCATATGGTGTCGAAGTGGCATCTTCAAAAACTTCTTTCAGAAACTTGGAATGACCAGGATACATCTGTGCTGCCAAGTGTGAGATCTGAGAACGATCCCTAGGATTTTTAAACAAGATCATGTAATGACTATTGAGAGCTACAGTCCTATGGACTTTATTTTTATCGAATAAATTTTGAGCAATGTAGATCACACTAATGTTACGGTGATGACTACCTTTAGTAAATAATCTAGACACTCGAACATCTGCATCGAGCATCAGATCATCCAATATGACTAAACTATCAGATTTTAATTCTTGAGGGAGGCCCTCTACGAATTCTACTTGGGGTAAAGTATTGTATAATGGTTGCCATTCACTATAACACCAAATGATGTGACTTGGGACAGGTGATATAATATTTTGAATGTTTTGAATAACCCGATTTACAAAGGATGATTTACCACTACCCGTGGGACCGCACAATAAACAAGTGAATGGATGCTTCCAACGAGGATCCATCTTTGTTGTTTTATGTGGGTACTACTTCCCTTTTATACCTTTTGGGGAGGTGGCCCCCACTGAACGTGGGGACTACTCCCCCTTTTATACCTTTTGGAGAGGTGGTCAGTATGACCCGTCATCCAAAAAATATTTAAAATTGGTGGCCCTCTGACTTACTGGCTGGGGACAGTTTAAGTTTGTTTGATATTTGTCAAGAAGATAAACATCAAATAACTTAAGCGTCATTACCACCTTTTTTTCTTGTTTCTTCATTTTATACTTTTTTTCTTCTTTTTTTCTTTTTTTATAAAAAATCATCTATTTACAACATCTATTTACATCTTCAATTAGAATCCAATTGTAACAGGTTTCTTGATGGTCATAAATTCAATCACCAAATCCATAATACAACGTCTCTGTTCATTTGTGAGAGGTTTCTCAAACATATCTTCATATTCTTTCTGTACTGGTGGTGGATTCATTCCAGAAGTATTATGGTGCCACAGTAGATGAACATCATTCTTGTTAACTCTTTCAAGTGCGTCACTAAAACATGTTATAATCTTCTCTTCTTCAGACATCATTAGGCATACATTATGCTGAATCTGACTTGGTGATCGACTGTACATCCATAGCATTTTTCTTTCACTACAGCGTCAATGTTCTCTTCGACATAATGAGCATATGCCAAGCAAAGTTCATGCTGCAAGCGAACTTGCCTGAGTTCACTATCAATTTCATTAACGATCAATGGTCGTGGTTGGGTTATTCTCACTGTGATCTTCTTCTTCTTCTTCAAAGGTGGTTCTTGATTTGGTTTTTTGAAGTCTTCATGGTTAGTAGGTTTAGTGTATTCAGTTAAAGTTGTTTGTTGGGTTTTGATGGCTGCATCTACTTCTTCTATTTGGAATTTCAAGGCATTCCATTCTTCTAAAGATAGAGCAATACCAGTCTTCGTAGGATAAGGTTTCTGGTCTTTTCCCTCAAAGTATCTTCTGAGATGAATCTTCAGTTCACCCTGGTACTGGGTGACGTTAGCATAAGTCTGCTTGGTGCCAATTCGGAACATCTTCTCTGGTCAATGGTTCGATCGTGAATGATGCCAAGTCCATGCTTTGCCTAATCTTATATATCTTTGACGGACGTGATTGAAAACATCACACCAGTTCAACAAATTTTGATTGAGTTTTTGATTCTTGGTTGGGGTTTGTGTTTGTTTCCTATAGGATTATAGGTTAAAGTTGGAAAATTTAGAAAATTAGTATAGAAAGTAATGGGAAAGAAACACAATGAGAATACAGAAATTTGATTGGTTGATTAACTTCGATCTGATTGGTCAGTTTGGCGATCAAACTGCAATCTTGTTCCTTAAACTGTAGGATATGGCCCTCTGCATTTTATACTGGCTTGGGACAGACAAACCTCTGTCAAATGGAGATAAGTCAAATAGCTTGAGTGCATTCCCACCCCCTACAGTTCGTATCCTCTTTGAGGGATTTTTTTTTGTTCACCAAAAAAGAAAACGAAAACAACATGTCCAACTTAGCAATTTAGTTTTTCTATCATAAAAATTTCTCATTTCTTTTAAATATTCACAACAGAGAATTTCTTAGTAATGATGATGATGATGATTTATTCCTTTGGTTATACAATAGGGGTAGCCTAAAAGACACCAGGAATCAACTTTAAAAAAATGAAATGAAACTAAAAAGTATCATCTGGTTCCAATAGGTGTAACCTAAAAGATACCATGAATCAACTTGTTTTTTAAAAATAAATGGAACTAAAAAGTTTTGAATGAAACTAAGTTTTGAATGAAACTAAAAAGTAAAGAAGTATCATCTGGTTCCAATAGGTGTAACCTAAAAGATACCACGAATCAACATTTTTTAGAATAAATGGAACTAAAACGTTTTGAATGAAACTAAATTTTGAATAAAGAAGTATCATCTGGTTCCAATAGGTGTAACCTAAAAGATACCATGAATCAACATTTTTTTTTTAAAATAAATGGAACTAAAAAGTTTTGAATGAAACTAAGTTTTGAATGAAACTAAAAAGTAAAAAAGTATCCTCCACTTCCAATAGGGTTAGCCTAAAGTATACCAGGAACATGATGATGATGATGATAATGATGAAAGAACTCTCTGTATTAGAATAAATAAAAAAATTGAAAAATCTTTACGCCAGAGAAATGTATTGCCTTGTAAGACTTGCCATTTAGAATTTTTTTGTTGAAGACTGCCATAAAGGACTTTTTACTTTGAGAAAAACTTGCCATATAGGACTTTATGAGGACTGCCATAAAGGACTTTAGAGAATGCCATGTAGGACTTTTTACTTTGAGAAAAACTTGCCATATAGGACTTTAGAGAATGAAATGTAGGACTTTATGAGGACTGCCATGTAGGACTTTATGAGGACTGCCATAAAGGACTTTAGAGAATGCCATAAAGGACTTTAGAGAAAAACTTGCCATAAAGGACTTTAGAGAATGCCATAAAGGACTTTAGAGAATGCCATAAAGGACTTTAGAGAATGCCATAAAGGACTTTAAAGATTTGATGAGCCTAATATGATTGAGTAGACCACCTAAAAACCATTTCGGTTTTTTTTAGGAATTTTTTGGTCAACTAAATAGGACTTTTTGTAGGCAAAAGCTAGACTTGGTTCAGGTTGTAGAAAAATATGATACTCACTCAATTGTTTCTTCTTTAAATCTCTAGTGGTATGGTGTTAACTCCATCTTCTAAAACTCTTCGTTTTGGGTAGAAATATGATAGTCCATCTCTGCTCTGCTGGTAGGTATACATAGTGTTGTCATTCATCACAAATCCTCGGTTGATGCCAGATCCACTTTGTTGAGTCTTCAAAACTTGCAAATATCTGTCTTTCGTCAAATCATTGTGGCGTTTGCTGATTCCCTTACAACTGAATTTATTGGTGGCACCGAAACAATAATATGTTTTACTACACAGTCCAACAATGCCGGTTCCTTGCCATTCTACCTTGAACAAGCCTGGAGTTCTCCTGTCAAAACGCTTTCTTTCTTGGCAGCATGAGTGTGACAGCCATTCTTTGCCTTCTAATTTGGTTTTCACATAATCATCTCTGTGGAAATCACAACACTCTGATGGAAACCACTTGTGATTCTCTTTGTAAAATTCTACTCTTTTCTCTGGTTTCACTAATTCATCTATGGATGGTGATGAAGTACATAGATATGCAGAATCTGTGTCCATTTCAGCATATTCGAAATCTTGGCAGTTGATAAAAGTATCGATGACATCATAATAGAACTGAAGCATCCGGAGTTTCGCATACTGGTAAACAAAGAATCCGATGTGAAGTGGCAGATCCAATTTGATGGTCTTCTTGTTGAGTTCGACTTCATATAATGTTTCATCTAATGGATTCAAGGCTCTGAAGGACATGTCATTTACAGCTTTGGTGACTTCTTCGCCGTCGCAATAGCACACACGTCGATGCTTCTCTTTGTTGGTGACGGTTTTGCCATATCCAGAATTTCCCAACAGCTTCATGGTGTCGGCAACGATCGACTTGCCAGGGTCAACATCTCCTTGTCTTCTTGCTTCAGATACTTCATCTCCAAATTTTTCAAAACATCTTTTTGGTTTATATTGGATAACTTGATAGACGTGATCAACTTCAATAACATGCTGGAGGTACCACTGCAGTAAAGGGGTTGCAAACAACATTTTTTCCGCTCCATAGCTTCCGATCAAACTTCTACGGGGTTTCTTCATGATTCCATTCTTCTCGGCAAAGGACTTCATGTGTTCACCAATATCATCTATGGAAATATCTGTATTCTTGAAGATAGGTGTCATCTCTTCAAAATACTATTTCAGGTGATCTGGTACATGTATATCACATTCGACTAAACCAAACAGTTCACCGGACTTCACTTTGTTCAGTATTTCTTCCTCTGTCATCGCACCATCTATTTTGTCTGAAAAGTTCTCTTTCTGGAAGGCTTTGAGTGTGGCATCGGTCTTCTTTATCTCTCTCCACTCACACTCCCAGATTTCAATAAGTTTATAGCCCAAATCGGCGATGTACTTTGCATTGGTACGGGTGTCTTGTAGCAGTTCTTTCATTGGTTTATCTCTGACTTCATTATGGATGATAGGAAGGCTATTCTTATCTTTCATGCAGGTATGTCCGTGCCAGAAGCAGCCATGGAATTGGTATACAGTCAGTGTCTCTTTGCACCAACCATCAATAGGCAACTGTCTTCGACCAATCGTTTTTTTCAGCTCCGTTAAACTGATGTCTGATGTGGATGTCATCTCTCATTGATAAAAACTCTAACCATTGTTCAGCCATTTTACCATACTTCATTGGATGTTCTGGTTTAAACTGGTTTTCTTCACGACGTCTAATACTCCAACCCGTTGGCATCTCTTGCATTAGGCACCAAAGATATAATGCATTCGCATCAAAGCCTATAATACTTCCACATGGTTTTGCTTCTTTGCCATATTTTGTTTCTCTGATTCTGGTAACATCTTTCTCGTGGTATCGGTTGAAGATAATTGAAGGTCCACCAACGATATTATCTTTCACCAAGTGATGCGGGTCTTTGTTTTTCTGGTTAAATAATGTGAAGTAAGTGTCATCATTCATGGTCTGGAACAGGTATTTCAATGGGAGGCCCGGAACACTGATACCATCTTTAAACATGTCGATGTGGCGTTCTTGGTAGAAAGCAAACTGCTTGTCAACTGCTTCAAGGAATGGTTTTACATCTCAGTTATTATACCAGATCAGAAAATCACGGAAAGTTGTCATCTCCAGGTCGTTCCATACATGCTGGAAGTACTGGTATTCTTCATAGGATATATTTTCTTTTTTGAGAGAACTGTAGAAGGCTTCATGGTCTGGTAGGTGGTCTTGATCCAATTTGTTCAAACTGTCGATCCATTCATATGGTAAAAATTCCTTTGTCACGGAGCAGCCAAATGCTTTCAAAAACTTGTCATAGCTGAATCCTGGAGCGAGGTAGTTGCAAATATCAACAAACTTGAAAGATTCTGTCGAGACGCACATGTAGTTATTCGATTTCTTCACTGCAAACTTGAGTGGATTCTGTCTCTTCAGGTATGCCATCAGTTCACGCTTGACTACATTCATATCATATTTTCCAGAGTTGAATCCGATGACGGGCATCTCTTGTAGGTAGTCTTGAAATTTCTTCTCCAATTTTTGTAAAGGGTGCATCTTGGATGTATCTTCTCCAGTAGCTCTGGCTTCCGCTTCCAGCATTTCATCAATTTTCTGTCTGAGTTTAAACAAGGTCCAGGCATGATAGGTCTGCATCAGTTGGTGGCAATGAGATGAAATAGCTGTGAGGTATGTCATCATTTCTTCAACAAGTTCTTGAGAATTTCCATTTGTAATAAAACATTTCGGTTCTTGGTATTCTGGAACATTACTACATATGCTAACACTCAATGGTCGGTGTTCTGATTCCCATATCAGTTTATCACTGTCAGCAGGTAGACTGGATTTGACAAAGTAACTTTCAAAATCAAACGTTGCACGGTATGGATAAAACTTCTTCTCTTCAGATACTTCTAAACCTTCATCTTCTAACAGATCAAATATGGACTGGGATGGATGGTATACACCACCAACATACTGGTAATTTACTTCATCTGTACATGTTTTCTCGTGACGATTTATTGCCTGGGAGGTCTTCCATAATTTGCCACATTTGCGACATGCAAAGGATTTGCAGTATTGGTCTATATCGATGATGTAGCTAAAATAGTTCTTGTAAACGTTCACATACATGGTATCTTCATACTTTCTGTGAGATCTCTGTACTAATTTGGCAACAATTTGGTCATCATCATTCTTGACAAGTTCATATACTTGGATATTTACTTCAAAACATTTCTCCAAGTCAGGTAATTAGGCTAAAGTTACTCCACGGAATTCATTCTTTGGCTTCTTTGTATACTTGTTGTACATGGCATCTGTTGTATTATTCAATGTGTGTGCTGTGGAACCACTCCATAAAGCTAAACAGCGGAAAATACACAGGTTGTCTTCGTAGGTAAACTGGCGATGTTCATCTTTCACCAAAGCATTTACTGCTTTGTTCTGGAGAATGTAGTCAGGAAGATCTTCTGCCATTCCAATTGGGCGGTCTTTCAGCTTATTCACATAAAATGTGACGTTGGTAATTCTCTCCACAAGCCATTTGGTGTTGGGTCGTTTTACTTTGGCCCATTCCAGGGTATCTTCTTCCATGACATCATCAAGGAATTCTTCAAAGTCTTCTTGGCAGCATACAAGTTGTGGAACATCAAGTACCCGGGCGTTGTTTTGTGATGGATGGTAATACTTCAGTTCATTTGTTTCATTGTGTCGCAGGATAACACCAAAACTCAGATTAATTTTAAATCTTAGCTGTTGTGGCAGAAATATGATAGTCATCAATTCATCAGTCATCATCTTCAGGTTCACATCGTTGATCCGGTAGTTATATTGGTCCTGGACTCTTCTGTTCATCATGTGGCGAGTTCTAATAGAACTCCAGTTATCTTCGTACACGGTCAACATCTCATCTGACTCTTCTTCGGACAGCATATTCTTTTCAAACTCAATTGGGTCAACATCATAATGGGTGGTCGTCGTGGTCCGTGGTTGTTTAGGTGGTCCTCTCTTCGGTTCATCAGTCTTCCTTTTAGATGGTACAGGAACTGGTCGGTGGGCAACGCTCTTGTGTCGATTAAAATGGAGTAGTTGGTTGAACTCCTGGCCGCATTCCATACATGCATATGTCTCCAAACATTTCTTCAGATGGTCAAGGAGATACTCTTTCCTTATAAAGGTCTTGTTGCAGTTGGTACAATCGTGGGTCTTCTTCTCTCCGGTGGCGTGCTTGGTACGCACATTCTGGTTGCAGCAGTCCATAAAGGTCTTTCCACACTCTTCACAGGCGTAGACATCAGTTCTGGTAACGGCAGTAGCAGCATCAGACTCCATCTTCATAAATTTTTTGCGAAGGCAAAATTGCTATAGAAAACTCTCTAGCGATGTGTTCAGTTCGAAGGATCGAAACAGAATGACGCGACGTTATTCTTCTCCAGAATTTATTTAGACGTGACGGACGTTTTTGAAAACGTCACAACGTCACAACGTTTTTTCATCGATATTTTCATTCTCAATGGGCGTTTGTGTTTGTTTCCTATAGGATTATAGGTTAAAGTTGGGAAATTTAGAAAATTAGTATAGAAGTCAATGGGAAAGAAACACAATGGGAATCCAGAAATCTGATTGGTGGATTAACTTCGCTCTGATTGGTCAGTGTAAAACATCTTGATCCTCATTAATTTTATTATTTAAAATCATGTAGTTAGGGGGGGTCATTTAAAGAAATTGCTAAATATAGACACTAACAATTAGTTAGGGGGTCAGTTAAGGATGTTACTAAAAATAGAGTGTAGGAATTTATAAAAATATAGTTCCAAGTAGAAGCAGAGGATTTCTGGGTAAATTTGTCCTATAGCACTACGTGCTACTCTTAATAGGGAAATAACACGTCATGGGATAAAAAAATGGGAACATTACTCCACTTCAAATGAACACACCCCCTCGGTATTACGTGCTACTCCTAATAGGGAAATAACACGTCATGGGATCCAAAAAAAGGGATTCTTAAAGAATTCGAAATAATACAACTTGACGGGTTTATTTGGGTAATTAAATGAGGATTCTGGGAAAATCCGAACCAGAAAATTACTCCACTTCAGTCGAATGCACCCCTTGTACCCTTTAGTACTATAGCACTACGTGCTAAACCGATCAATTGGGGAAATAAAGTCAATTTCGGTGATTTTGGGTGGATTTTGGTGATTTGGAAGGATTGTCGGGTTGTTTGTGGTACTTAGATTTACTCTTCTACAATCGAACACACCTCCGAACATACCCCGTCCTATTACAGAACAATTGGGTAACATAGCAATCACGTGCTACCATAGAAACCAAGATGGCGACCTCCAGTATACCAAATGGACGACGGAAACACGTATCACCCTAACAACACGTGCTGTGCATGCGCACTAACACCACGTATCACTATGGAGATGACGTCACAACATGGCCGCTCACGCGGGTTACCATGACAATACAACATGGCGCCACTAGGTCACGTGACATGACGTCACTTCCGAGGTCCTGCACCGAGGTCCTGCCGAATGGGGGTGAAAGGTACGAGACATACTACTAGGGTCACATAGTTGGGAATATATTTAATTCAGATGTTATTTTTGTATTGTTGGGATATAGCTTTGTATGTTGAAAGTAACATTGAACCACCCATCAAGTTTATTTTATTATTGGGGGATCCTAGTCACGTGACCCTGGTACTTAATGGATGCAGCAGTGAAATTATTATCCACCCGAAACAATTTATTTATTGTCATTTGTACTAAGTTTGCGTCTGCGATAGGATTTACTGGAAGGTTATTGTTCATTATATGACCTGTTCATGTACACATTTGCTGAACACCTTGATAGACTCTCGTCTTCAATTTGTTCAGTGGTGTGTGCATGGAGAGATCATACCATTGGATCAGATCAGTAATACTGTTGTATTACAATTTATTGGAATGCTGGGTAAGGTGGATAATTTAGATTTTCCTGATCAACTCTTATCATATTTTGATTAATATTTGGCTGAATGTCTTTGTTTATCGGACACCAAGAGCTCATCGACTGTTGTGCCCCGCCAGAATGAGCTCATCGAGCTTGCACTGTTGTGGTACATTGGCCGATGTCCACTTGATGGTAGATTACTGTGGTTTGCACAGTAGTAATATAAACCAGAACTTTATCCATGGTTGTGCTTCACTGGAATGAGTTTACTGAGGTTGTTCTTGTGCTCGTCATCCATTTATACTGTCTTGGAAGGAGCTCTCTGTGAAATAAGTCACAGTGTATGTCTTTGGTTCATTGGCTGATGTTCCTCGGTGGAGTAAGCTCCTTGGACTTACTCTGTTGCAGCTCATCGGCTCGTGCACTCTTGACTGGAGCTCAGGTAATTGCACACTTGTTGCTGGAAAGTGATGTGATAGGGTTGATATTTTTGCTTCGATTTTGTGTATAGATATATATATAAGTATTGTATTGTTTTTATTTGTAGGAGTTCAGATTTGATTTGATTTGATGATTTAATGATCTGATGATTTGATGATTTATCGATCGTTGACAATAAATTGAACTCACGATAAACTTCAACCACCAACTTATTTATTCTGTTCATCATAAGCAAGTGTAACCAGAGCTGTCCATATATATTGTGAAATATATATGTATTAATTATTCTTATTAATTAATTATTTGTTCAATTACAGCTATGGGTGTGTAATTTGCACTGTTTGGCATTGGGTTAAACATATCTGCAGTGATGTTTTACCAATGACCAACTACCTCATGACAGTTCACTGCATGTGCATGATTTTGTGAACGAGCACTCACCATTTCCCGCCTAACACTCCTTGTCATAACCGTTTTTGCATCTGTCAGCTCTACAACTGATTGTCCAGAAAGTATTTTCTAAAGTATTTACTTATCTGCGAAGATTTGTAAAATTTATATACTGTGCATATCTGGTGAGTTTCCATTTCTACTGCATATGGGTCGATTTTCGATTTGGTCGTGTTCCGCAATTCATATTTATATTTCGATACATATCGATTCCTTTCACATTGTCATTTTATTATTATGTGCAATATTCTGAAAACTCATGCTTGTTGTATATTTATTTTATAGGTTTTAATAACCATGTAAATAAAGAGATTGTTGGATACATGTGATTAGTGTTATTGGACCCTGAACTCCTAACTTATTAATTCGTGGAGAGCACCCCGGGTTACAAATGGCGCCCAACGCATCAACACAAAACCAGATATTGCAACTTGTTCCAGAGATGTAAAATGCATTCTGCAGGACTCATTCGTCGATGTTCCTGATACCAACTATTTGCTGGAATCATCTTGTTCCGTCAACGTGAGGAGTAAACTGTGACAGGTACCCCTCGTACAGATATATATATATATATATATATATATATATATATATATATATATATATATATATATATATAGCTAGATAAATTATGTTATTCAACTTTCACCGGTGAATAAACTGTGCGCGAAATATATATAGGCCTATCTACAATTCGTCGCACCGTGCAGATGATTTTCAACGGATCGTGAAATCAATTCAACTGTTCTGTGATCAACATTTCTGAAACGGATTATAAATACTTCACCTTCAATCATGAATTTCTCCAGTGGACTACCATGCAGCTCGACGCTTCAGTGACTGTGTAATTTTTTTTTAGAACTTTAGTGTATTCTAAACTTATTCTCGGACTTTGGATTCCTTTATGGATTGTTAGTTTCATTGTTTATCTCTTGGATTGGATTAGGATTGAAAAAGGTAATATAATTATCTAAAGAATACGTAGTCAATGTGAGAAAATTGCCAGCTCATTTCTCACTAACTGTACTGTTGTTGGTTCTCGAAAGGCAGTAATGATTTGATCTAGGTCACCTGGTCAAAGATTTATTTACCTACGACAGTGAACACAGTGACATAAACACATTGTGAATTGAATTATGTAAAGTACCGGCATTGAATAATTAACCGTTTCCTTGTAATAGACTGATAGTGATTCTCTACAAGGTAGATAAGACCTATCACAGTTTCGTTTTCTCTTCTCACCTAGATGTAACAATAACAGTTTGTTATTGTTTACATGACGTGTCTGCTAACAGAATAATGAATAATTGAATAATTTTGAGTTCATAGTTCTGTCAGTGCCACTAAGCCGTAATTTGGTGGGTATTGCCATATTTGTTTAAGTCAAAGTCGTATAGACTGTAAATACCCAGTACAAGCTAGCATAGACAATACAAATTATGGAGTGACTCTGTTCACTTTATACTGTATTGTTTATACCCAGCTCAGGTGCCTGCACCTGCACTGTATTTCGGTGTTTAGTGTTTTTTTTCTTTCTTTTGCATTCAACTAATATTCAGACAGTGACTGACTTGAACTTGACCGACTGACATTTAATATTTTCGACAACATCTTATTACAATGTTGCACATGGGATTAATTTTGAATTAAATGCACAATGCTCAATTGCACTTTTGCTTTTCAGGAAATGTGTAAATATTTTTTTCACGTTCTTCAAGTTCAAGGTCATCTTGTTTTTACAGGTTGTAGGAAAGAGCAACTTATTGATTTCAACTTGATTTTTTTTCTCCACTTCAGTGTGTGTTAGTGTTCATAACATTGAAGTAGTTCAAGTTCAAGGTAACTTACTCATTACAGTTTGTTGGAAGGAGCAACTGATTGAAATATTTATATTTGAATTTTTTTTCTTGGTTTTGTGCTAGCATTTATAGCACTGAAAGATTCAAGGTCATTCAATTGTTACAGGTTGCTGGAAGGAGCCAATTGGTGAATTTTACTTGAGCACAAAATTTTTTTTTTTTTTTAGCATTTCGATATTTTTTTTTCAGATTGATTGATTTTTCGCATAAACTAGTGCGACATGTTTCATGCTGGACCTTGTGTTACCCGCTGATGAGAAATATTAGTTTTTGAATAGTTGTTTGACTTTATTATTTCAGGTGTTTTTCTCTACAGCTGATGAACTGCTGCTTGATTTTTTTTTTGTGTGTGTGACATTTCATAGCTGGACCAACTGCTGTCAACATTATTGATCCTTTATAGTCCAACTTATTTACGCTTTGCTGTCGGCAACTCAGCATTTATTGCCTATTTCAGTTTTCAGTCAACATTATTGACCCTTTGCAGTCAACATTATTGACCCCACACTGGCAATAAGTATATGTGACCCTTCCAGTTCCAGCTGGTGAATATTAACCATTGTATGCCAAGTGACAAATGGTTATTGTGCTTTTAGCTACAATAAGTGACACTCAACTTGAAAATTCTCTTCAATTATTTTGAAACAGGTGATGGAAAATTTTGTTGAACTAAAGTTCATTTTTTGTGTGACCAGTTAAACATACACATGTTTGTGACCATTTGCTTGTTGCGTATACTTGTGTGTGACTATGCAGTAATATACATGTAGCTGTACTTGTGTGTAACCATTTACATGTAATCTTGATTGCTGTGTTGACACTCATACCTAAAGTGTCTTTACTAAACTTGTACTAGGTGTGACCCTTATGTAAAATGTACTAGGTCAGAAGTGTGACCACCATATACATTGTGCGTATAATCATACAAGTTAGAGAATTTAGAAAAACTATATCCTTATATTTATATATTATAAATTCAGTTGTTAACATACGACTGCTAGAACATTGTAAAATGGCCTCCATGTCTGAAGAAGACATGCTTAAGGCATTGAAGGCCACAGGAAAGTATAGCATTTCCTTAGCTAGTGACCATAAGCCACAATCTCCTGAAATCACTAGACCTCAGGCTATAAGTACACCTAAAGGTGAAAGTTTGTATACATGGAAAGGTGGAGTAGGTGGCATTGGTGCCAAACCAAAGTTTACAACTTCTGCTGTTGTGCAGACACCAATACCTGATTTCAACAGGTCACAAATTATTACAACACCACATAATACACCAAATATTCCACAATTTTCTGGTAATGATCCACCACAGAAGGGTGATGTTTCATATCGGAAGTGGCGATTTGAAGTCCAGTGTCTTTCAAATGATCCTGAAATGTCAACAAATATTTTATTGAGAGCAATTAGAAGTCTCTCAGGGGAAAAGCCAGAAGTATGCTGTTACCACTCGGAGAAATGGCTACTGTGGATGACATTTTGAAAAAGCTCGACATTTTGTTTGGGGAAATAGCCACAAATGAAATGATTATGCAGGAATTCTTCAAAGCATATCAGAAAAGTGATGAATCAGTCACTGCATTTGGATGTCGACTTGAGTCAATGCTGCAGAGAGCAATTGACAGTGGATATTTGGAACAACACTCCAAGAATGAACTTCTGCGACATAAGTTCTGGACTTCTCTGAGTTCAGATAAACTGAAAAGCCAGACTCGACACAAGTATGATACTTTATGAGATTACGATGAATTACTTCGAGAAATATGTAAAGTGGACAAAGAAATCAACTTGAATACTTTACCTGGCTCTTCAACCAAAGTTCATCAACAAAGTGTATCGACTGAGAATGACCCTTTAGAAGAACTTAGTAAAAAGTTTGAAGAGAAATTCACAACTCTTGAAAAGAAATTACAGGGTCAAATAAATGAGAAATTTGACACTATTTTACAGAAGCTTGACAAAAACCAAGGTTATGTAAACCCTACCTCGAGCAGTGCTTCTTGAAGTAATTACCATAATTATGGGAAGCGCCGTGGAAGAAACCAGGGTTATAGGCATAACAATTACCCAAGGAAAAACCCAAACTGCTAACGACTTCTGTCAATGGCCAATCAGAAGTCGAGAATTTAAATGGCCAATCACTACATAAAAGACTTGTTGGATCCTCAAATGAGGGTGAAATATATGTGGATGGAAAAAAATGTAAAGCATTGATTGACAGTGGTTCAATGGTGACAACCATTTCAGTATCAGGTTATAAGAATTTGACAAGTGAACCAACACTGCACTCTCTCGATGAGTTGGGTTTGACAGTGTCAGTTGCTGATGGATCCAGTTTAAATTATTTGGGCTACATTGAGTGTTCCATTAGTGTCTCATTCTTGAAGGATGTAATGAATGTTCCAATACTGGTTGTTCCCGATACAGAATTTAATTTGAAATGTCCATTGATAATTGGAACAAATGTTATCAGGTTGTTCCGAAATGTTTCAATTGCATATGAAGAACTAGACAACACCACTGTACCCAAGGAATGGAAAATAGCCATGAGTGTTATTAGTAATAGCACTTACAGATTAAAATCTCTTAATAAGAGACCTCTGAAGATTGCACCCTATCAGTCTGCAATTGTAAAGGGAATGGCTAGAAATATTGATGCTGGTATCAGTGATATAGTCACTGAAAACTTGGAAGATGGTCGTAGTTTTATGGTTTGTCCGAGAGTGGTTAAAATAAACCATTCATCTAGGAATCTAAGGATTCCAGTGAAGATTTGCAATATTTCTGCAAAGCAGGTGGTCATAAAACCACGAGAAGATATATGTAAAATATCTGAAGTTAAAGCCCCAGTCACACCGAGCGTTCGCATGCCTCTCGTTCGAAAAATGGGGAAACGAAGTTACTTGCGAGCAGAACGTGTAAGAAACGCAGTTAAACACACTTGAACGTAGTTGAACGAACACCTAAAAATCGTTCGAGTTGAAACTTCAAACTGTTTCAAAGTATTGCTCGTTCTGGAAAAAAAATCCATACGAGCAAAACGTAAAAGTAACGTATCATGAAAGAGTCTTAAACGAGATATAAACGGGAAACAACGAAATGCAACGAACCATGCGTGACTTGAACGAGTAATGATTTGTCGGTACGTTTGTGTTTCGTATGTATTGAGTATTGCACGTTTTGACTCATTCAAGTACGTTCATATTTCGTTCATATTTCTGTTTTTACACTCGTTCTGACTGCTGTCAAAGAATCTCGCATTACTCGTATTAAATGCGTATGTGTCGTTTTTATTTCGTTTCTATTTCGTTGGTGTCTCGCATGGTACGAATGAACTTTGTTTTGTGTTTTTTTACTCGCTCGGAGTCTCGCAGGTATCTCGCATAGCTCGCATGTATTTTGCATGTGTCTCGCATGAGTCTCGCATCAATCTCGCACAGTGGGGTCGTTTCTTTTGGCTCGCAGCCTTCGTTCGACTCTCATTCGCTACGCTTGGATCACGTGTTTCTGTCGTTCGAATCTGGCATGTATAAATACCAATACGTTTCCCGTTATTTCATATTGTATTTGAAATTCAACAACACTACAGCAGATTTCTTTTTCATAGTTTACAAACTGTGTATTAACATCTCTGGATACTATGGGTCCAAACAAGACCACCAACACCGCAAAACACACCACCAAGAGAGCCCCAAGGCCAAACGCCAGAAGGAGGTGGTTGAATAAGAAGAATCCACCATGGAGGTTGATGTCAGTACCAGCCAAGCTCCAGCAACTGACACCAGCAGGATCCCACCTTCTCCTCCTGTCGAGGGCCAAGAAGGCAGTGAGGGTGACGAAGAAGATATAACCCCGGGACAGCCCCAAGAGCCAACCCAGCCAACAGACACTTCCAATAAAGGTAGGTTTTTGTAATTGTTTACTTTTTTATTATTTGTACTAAGCAATTTTTTGGAAATATTAATTTTTTATTTAATTTTCACTTATAGTATTCAAATTTATCTGTATTTAGGCAAAGGCAAGGACAAGAAGCGTGCTGTCCCTGTGCACCTGTCAGAGGAACAAGAGGAGCAGCTCATAGTATGGTTAGAGGACCACCCCATGCTTTGGAATTCTGGCAGCAAAGCATTCAAGAACAAGGAGGAGAAAGCTGCCCTTTGGGAGTTGAAAGGAGCAGAATTGGGGATAAATGGTAAGTTAAATTCAGTTGTATTTAAAAATATTTTACATATCGATGATAACGTTCATTTGTTTTTTGTCAAACACACCAAAAAAATGATGAATTATCTATTATTTTCTTTAGGAGATGATGTCCAAAGATGGTACAAGAATATACGATCACAGTTTGGGAAATTAATCAACCTCCCCTCAGGGTCAGGCGCCCAAATCCTTACAGAACGTCAGGAGTGGGTAGTACAGAAATGCCACTTTATGTCTGGGAAGATCGGGCGAATAACTAAGAGACAAGGTTGCAAAGTAAGTATATAGGTTCTATCGGGCGAATAACTAAGATGCAAGGCTGCAAAGTAAGTATATAAGTTATATTGTTAAAAAATAAAGAATAAAATTAAATATGACCTGCCGTACTAGTAAAATTTTCAACATTCAGATATTTGTAAGCAAATCCTAAAATATTTAAGATTTTAAAATAATTGTTATAGAAGTTTACTTTTAGAAATATATATATATAAAATATAAATATAAATATAGATATAAATATAAATATAATATAAATATAAATATAGAAATAATTTTTATAGAAGTACAGTAATGCAGGACTGTACAATTTAATAGAAAGTAATTGATACTTATAATATTTTATAATTATAATATAATTTGTATTTCCAGCTCAAATACAGCTACCAGGAAAGGAAGAGTGTTGGGTCTCAACAAGGCACGAGCGGCACCTCAACCAGCACGCAACCCACCCAAGCCACCCAGGAGAGCGTAGCTACTCAAGACCCTCAATTCAGTCAACTGAGCGACAGCGATGGGGAAGGGGAGTATATGGAAGCCAGTCAACCACCCACACAACCCCCAAACCCACAAACTGGGGCTGATGATGACACCCAACCAAAACCAGGAACAAAGAGGCAAAGACGTTCCGCAATCCAGGACAAAAAAGATGAGGAACTCGCCCTAACTCTCATGAGAAACGTGCAAAAATTGCAGCAACTTCAGGGGCGGCTAAGTACAATGCTGGAGACCTTAACGAAGCAAGCCCAGTCACCACGCCTCGCATTTGGGAATTACATCACCAGCCAACTTGAAAGCATCGACCAGTCTTTCTGGCTTGCGTATCAAAGTGAAGCCTTCCAACTCCTCGATAAATACATGCGTAAATCACAGAATATTGCCAATTTCACCACACCCAGGACATCACTATTTCAGCCCATATCAACAGCACAACAGAGCAGCCGCAGACAGCTATCACCACCTGTCCGTCCACAAAGCTGCGATGCTATGATAGAATTTCAAACACCAGTAAGCTGGAGAGATGATGGAGCGCCACAGGGACCCACCGCCACACCTGTCCTCCACACACCCGAAGTGCACATGTCAAATATATCTGGGGTCTCAAGTTATTTGTATAACCAAGCAATAGTGACCACCGCCAGTAGTGTAGCAGAGTCAACAGTCCCAACCACAGTAGGACAGTCATCTTCGTCATATTACCAGGAATACCCCTCTCAAAATATTGTGTCAGTACAACAACTTGAAACAGCTCAACCAAGTGTGCCTACTTGTGTGCCTACTTCTTCTTTTACTGCAATGCTGAATGAGGATACTATTATCGTGTCAACTACCTCAACAAATACAAGTAATCAGAATACTCAGTCATTCATGTGAATTCGTGAAATGTTTGAAAGAAACCTCATAAACTAAGCTGCTTATGAAGTCAATTATCATCTCAATGACAATAAGAATGTTGACATGTATAACACGTAGAATAAAACGAAATTTTGAAATTAAAGTTTATAATTGAATTGAAATTTAAAATGTCATTGACTTGTATTCTCAAAGTAAACTCAACTGATTTGAAAATGAAATCCCAAATACAATCTAAATTTTTTTTTTTATTTTTCGAATGAGATTTAGGCGCCCAAGTCCTTACATAACATCCACTCTCCACTATACAAGCCAAATACAAGTTCAATTTTGAGAAAAAAAAACAATTAACCCTTTGAACCGGAAAGACCAGTTTAACGGTCTGCTGACTTGTTCTACCACTGACGTAGTGTTCAAAAACGAACAAGTGAGTTTGAAGGGTGGAGCAATTAATATATTCCAGCTACCGCCAAAGGGCGGTAGCTTGAAGATACTAATTGTTCTACCCTTCAAACTCACAATGGACTGCTGCATTTTATGTTATCGATAGGTGAATGGATATACCATATCAGAGATGCAGGGGTCAAAGTGTTAAATAGGTAATCATATTTTTATTCGAAAACCAACAAAATCAATTTGTTTAAACATTCACTACAAACTTATTTAATACTGACAAAAGACAAACTGAAGACTTTTTCTGTTTCAGTTTAATAACAATTCACTTTATACACAATACTGGTACAGTGTTCACTGAAGTAAGTTCTACTAGTTCTAGCTCTTTCAGTCAAATAACAATACAGTTCAATTGTTTAAAACCATTTGATTCTGCCATGGAACTGAACCTGCTGGAGAATTGTAGTAATGTTTCAAAAGCAGTCTCTGAACCTTTGCATGCTTGTTGGCTGTGTTTCCACGTAGTGTTACGGTTATATCATCCAAATTGGCCCCACGCCTCCAAGCCCCGGGAATCACATTATGGTCGGCATCCTCTCTGTCTATCAGGTCAGCGTGCAGAGCTGGGTATCTCAACCTGATAATGTTGTGCAGCACACAGCAGGCCATGGTAATAAGTGCCACAGTTTCATGATCTTGTAACATTGTAGTCAGGAGACAGCGAAATCTGCTCACCAGTATACCAAAGGCATTTTCTACTACCCTTCGGGCCCGAGAAATCCTGTAGTTGTATATTCGTTCTTCACAAGTCAGGTTGCGATGCTAAAGGGCTTCATCATTCTCTTTGATAATCGAAAGGCATCATCCCCAATCAAGAAAAAAGGAATGTCCAAATTATCTCCTGGAAGTGCCTGATCTGGTGGAAGACCAATAGAGTTGTTTTCCAAAGCTTCCTTGATGTCAGAGTGGTTGTAAATCTGGGCATCAGAACAGGCTCCATTGGCACCAGCATCTAGCCAAATGAATTTGTAGTCAGCATCAACTATAGCCAACAACAGGATTGAATGATATCTCTTGTAGTTGAAGAAGTGGGATCCACCATTGTTTGGTTTTCTTATTGCCACATGTTTACCATCTATAGCCCCAATGGTATTCTCACAGTTCCATCTGGTTGAAAATAGTTCTGCAACTTGCCTCCATTGCTGTGGGGTATGAGGGGTGGAGATGACATCATCTTTATATTCATCACAGATTGCCTGGCAGACTTCTTTCACAACACCAGATATAGTATTGTGGGCTACACGGAATGCATACATCAGACTGTGGTAACTCTGGCCTGAGGCAAGGTACCTGAGTGTCATGGCAATCATCTGCCCAGGCTCCAGTGGTTTTCTGTAGTTGTTACCAGCTCTTTGGATCCTGGGCCCCACTCTGTGCACCAGTTCATTAAAAAATGCAGGATCAATTCGGATGTAATTCTTATAACCAGCTGGATCTTCAGTTTCTAACTCTGCCATGAGCTTCTCATACTGGCCATGTTGTACACGTCTTTGCAGCCAGGGCCTCACCCACACAGTTCTGTCCTTCCTTCTTCTTCTTCTTCGTCTTTGCTGGATCAGGTTATGGACTCCAGCAGCATTCTGTAAATCATTGGCATTTAATTGAAGTGCTGCATTCATTAGCTGAAACTGTTTAAGTTGATGAATATTTGCCATTTTATTTCAAAATTGTAGAAAAAAGAAGGAAAAATATCTCTGGCTATGTAGAAAATCAGAATACAAATGATGCAAATCTGCTGCCCAGCAGCTATATATATATATATATGGATCCAGAGAACGAGATGAAGCGAAACACAAACGAGACAAAAAACGAGGGCAATGTGCAGAGCGAGAGAACAGCGAGTTAGAAATGCAACGAACGTACAGAACGAGTGACACGAGAAACGAACGTATCACGAGCGAGACAAGAAACGAGTATAAACGTAAAAAACGAGACAAACGTAACAAAAACGTAACAAAAACGTGATTAAAATGTGACACAAACGTAATAAAACGAGAAAAATGAAATACATACGAGATACGACCGAAATACAAATGAGCCAAACGTATCTACCAAAACGAGACTGAAACTTACTAAAAACATAATACCAACCATACGAACGTAATTCGTAAGTGATACAAACATAATTACACGTGACAGAAACGTGAAAGCGGACAAAATTGCTACATTTCACCCGAAACGAGCCAAAACGTGCATTTCTGGAAATTTTCACAAATTTTCACAAACGAGCGCCAACGAGCAAAACGTACTTTTGGTGTGACTGGGGCTTTAAGTTGTTGATGATTTGGCCTCAAATCCGAATTTCATGATAAACACCCAGGAGGGTGTAAGCCCAGCTGAACACCCTGCTGCGAATTTTACTTCAGATATATTAAGTGATGATCAAACATCGGAAGTAAAAAACTTACTACATAAGTGGAAACATGTTTTTTCTACAAGTCTTTCAGACTTGGGACATACAGATACTGTCAAACATCAAATAGAGCTTGAGGATGACAGGCCATTCAAACAACCCTACAGAAAAATTCCACCCGGGATGTATGATGAAGTGCGTCATCATATAAAAGAAATGTTAGATGCTGGTATTATAAGGGAATCAAAAAGTCCATATTCATTGAATATTGTACTTGTTCGGAAGAAAGATGGCTCTCTCCGATTCTGTATAGATTATCGGATGCTTAATTCTAAGACGCGGAAAGACAGCTATATGCTGCCGAGGTTTGATGATGTTGTAGAGCCACTCAGTGGATCGAAATTTTTCTCAAAACTTGATCTTAGATCAGGCTACTGGCAAGTAGAGGTGGAAGAGGCTGACAAACCTAAAACTGCTTTCTCCATTGGCAATCTGGGATTCTACGAATGTAATCGCATGGGCTTTGGTTTAACGAATGCGCCGGCAACATTTCAGCGACTAATGGAGAAATGTATGGGAGAATCTCACTTGAGGGAGTGCTTAATATTTTTGGATGATATTTTAGTTTTTTCCAAGACTTTTGAGGAGCATCTTAACCATTTACAATGTACATTTGAGAAGCTTGTAGAACATGGTTTGAAGCTAAAACCCTCCAAGTGCGAGTTCTTCAAGACATCTGTAACATATCTTGGTCATATTGTTTCATCAGAAGGTATTTCTACTGATCCTGATAAAGTTGCAGCTGTCAGGGATTGGCCAAGACCAAGAAACGTTAAACAATTACGTCAATTTTTAGGATTCGCTGGTTACTACAGACGTTTCATTATGAATTATTCCAAGATTCTGGAGCCTTTGAATAATTTACTAAAAGGACATGGTAATCCTCAATCCAAGAAGAAATCCAATAGCAAACAAAAGAATAATAATTGTGTAAAAGTTGAGTGGATATGGGAAGACTTACAGGAAGAAGCCTTCAAGAGTGTGAAAGCCAAGCTGCTGCAGCCACCAATCTTGGCTTATGCTGACTATAATCTTCCATTTACATTACACACTGATACAAGTGCATCAGGTCTTGGTGCAGTGTTGTACCAAAATCAAAATGGTGTTGACAGAGTGATCGCTTATGCGAGTCATGGTCTCAGACCTAGTGAACGGAATTATCCTGCGCATAAGTTTGAGTTTTTGGCACTCAAATGGGCTGTGACAGATAAGTTTTACAATTATCTGTATGGAAACAACTTCCAGGTGATTACTGTTAACAACCCACTGACATACATTTTGGGAAAAGCTAAACTTGATGCTACTAGCCATCACTGGGTTGCTTCTTTAGCCGACTACCATTTTACTCTACAGTATAGAGCTGGTAAGCAAAATAATGATGCCGATGGTCTGTCTCGTAGACCACAAATGTTTGCTGATGTTGTAAAGGCTGTTTGTGAAGCAGTAACAGCTTCTGTTCCATTTGTAGACAGTTTATCTTCAGACACAGTTCCCCATTCGGCCGTTGGGGCATCTGTTTCATTTGATACTTGGAATAGAGTGAATTGGAAGAATGAACAAGAAAAAGATCCTACTATATCAAGAGTTGTTCACATCATTAGAAGCAGTTCTCTTCCCAGGAGGGGAGGAAGCAGGGAATTGCCAGAGGTAGAGAAGTACTTGAGGGAGTATAAAAAATTATCACTCAAATCTGGCATTCTCTATAGAACTTCTTCTCTTGATGGTGAACCGATTCAACAGCTTGTTCTACCAGAATCATTCCATCAGCTGGCATTGAAGGGTGTGCATGATGATGTTGGTCACCAGGGGAAGGAAAAAACGCTTTGGTTAGCAAAGCAACGTTTCTTCTGGCCTGGTATGGAGAGAGATGTTATGCACAAAGTCGACCACTGTGGTAGATGTATTCAATGGAAAACTCCAGTCAGACCTGCAGCCAAACTAGTTTCTATTGAAATTAGTAGTAGTAGACCTATGGAATTGGTGTGTATGGATTTTCTGAGCCTGGAGCAGTCAAAGGGTGGTTATGAGAATGTACTTGTGATCACTGATCACTTTACACGTTATGCACAAGCAATTCCTTGTCGCAATCAGACAGCTCATACCACAGCCAAGGCTCTATATGAGAATTTTATTGCATTCTACAGTTTTCCTGAGTGACTTCACAGTGACCAGGGTCGAAACTTTGAAAGTCGTGTAATAAAGGAACTCTGTAAAATTGCTCAGGTTCAGAAAACACGTACAACACCGTACCATCCTATGGGAAATGGATCAGCTGAAAGGTTTAACCAAACTTTGATAAAGATGTTGGCAACCTTGGATGAACACAAGAAGTCAGACTGGAAGTCATATGTTGCACCAATGGTCCAGGCGTATAATGCTACACGTAACAATGCAACTGGATTTTCACCGCACTATCTCATGTTTGGTTGGCACCCACGGCTATCCATAGATGCATTTCTTGGTATAGCTCCAGGAAAAGACCAAAGAACCAGTAAAAATAACTATGCCAAGAAATTATGAAGTCGTATGGAATTTGCTTATAAAGCAGCTGCTGAACCCAGTTCAAGAAGTGCTCAGCGGAATAAAAGAAACTACGACCAGAGGTTCAGGATTCAAGAGTCAAAGCTTGAAATTGGTGATCGAGTGTTGGTAAGAAAGGTCACCTTTGATGGCAAACACAAACTTGCTGACAGGTGGGAGCAGGCAGTTTATTTGGTAACTGAAATACCAAACAGTAATATTCCGGTGTACAGAATAAAGCCAGAGGAAGGTAAGAGGCGGTTTCGCACCTTGCATCGGAATATGCTGTTGCCATTTAATGCTCTACCATCTGAAACCCCTGTGGGGAATGGACACTGCAAAATGGACCCTAGACAGCAAGTTTGTGGTCGTGACAGAAAAGAGTCTTCTGAATCAAGTTCAAGTGAATCCACCACCTCAGAGAACTCTGATCAGTACTTGAGATATATAATACCTCAGCGAAGACAGCCACCATCAGCCTCATCTGTTTCTCGTTCTCCAAGTGAAGCTGCACCATTAACTCCACCACCACAAGATACCAGGCATTCTGAAACAAGAGAACCAGATATTGTGGCCACCTCAGAGGGTGCTGATGGTCATAATAATGGTGCTGAGAATACAGAAATACAGCCGAGAAGATCAGAAAGAGCACAGAAGCCTCCTGATCGATTTGGACAGTGGGTTTATTCCCAAACTGCTGAATTGCAGCCTGCAGATGAAATTTTTGTGTAAATAGTTCTTTCATTTGCAGCCTTGAAAAAAAATATAGCAGAAGTAGAGCTGAAACAAATTGTTGTTTCAACAGTATTTTACAAGAAATTGTCTATTTTAAATGTATCATTTATCAATTTTAAATAGATAATTATATTTTATCATGAAATGTTTTCAGATTACAAGACAACAGAATTGCGGAAGTTTATCTCACCACTGTGATGAAATTATTATATGTTTTTGTAGATGCTCTAATTTCTTTCAGCATTGTAGGGAAACATGGTGTGGTTTGCAATTGTCAGGAGACAATTTCCTCGAAGGGAGGGAATATGTAACCAGAGCTGTCCATATATATTGTGAAATATATATGTATTAATTATTCTTATTAATTAATTATTTATTCAATTACAGCTATGGGTGTGTAATTTGCACTGTTTGGCCATGGGTTAAACATATCTGCAGTGATGTTTAACCAATGACCAACTACCTCACTACAGTTCACTGCATGTGCATGATTTTGTGAACGAGCACTCACCATTTCCCATCTAACACTCCTTGTCATAACCGTTTTTGCATCTGTCAACTCTACAACTGATTGTCCAGAAAGTATTTTCTAAAGTATTTACTTATCTGCGAAGATTTGTAAAATTTATAAACTGTGCATATCTGGTGAGTTTCCATTTCTACTGCATATGGGTCGATTTTCGATTTGGTCGTGTTCCGCAATTCATATTTATATTTCGATACATATCGATTTCTTTCACATTGTCATTTTATTATTATGTGCAATATTCTGAAAACTCATGCTTGTTGTATATTTATTTTATAGGTTTTAATAACCATGTAAATAAAGAGATTGTTGGATACATGTGATTAGTGTTATTGGACCCTGAACTCCTAACTTATTAATTCGTGGAGATCACCCCGGGTTACACAAGAATTGGTTACGTAACAATTTCAATAAACGCTTCGAGATTGCGCGAATTGTCACTGTCGACCCTGAGTCGATACTCTCAGCACTGTGATACTAAACAGGCTACTATGTGATCAACATCTGCGTTCACAAGGGTTAATAGCACAATACAAAAGCCAACACTTTGAGACAGGTGCGAGTCGATCCTTGCTAACGACATCCAAACTTAGCCGTTACTTGGGTTTGTAACCTGCTCTCTAAATTCGGGCTTGTAGCCCTCGTCAACCTAATCTGATAATAGCGGTGTTCAACGGAGCTTCGTAGATTTCCCAGCAATTCCACTCGCACGAGACCCTATGTGGCGTCTCACTCCTAAACGGTCGGAACCCAAGTCTCTCCGAAATAGCTTGTTCCCCACACTTTATATCTCGTCTTGCGATGGTCAGATAGCAATATATCAAGATGCCTAAAACTGGCAAGCGACATTTCTGCTATCAAGCGTGTCCCGAGAAATAATATACTTGATAACCATGATGACTGAAAGTGTCGGTCTCTTCAATATTAATTGACTTTTAATTGCATGGATTTCATGCTGACTAGTTAGTCTGGGAGCTAGCCAATTAAGGTTTAATTAACATGGAAGCCACAAAAGGTTTGGGGTGTTCGGGGTGTATCAGTAGCATAGTCTAACACAAAACTGCCATTCCTATGTTCAACGTGGTAGGGGGCGCCACTTGAAACACCCCCCCTAAATGGATTTAATTAACACGAAAGCACAAAAGCAATTTCAGATACAAACGGTTGAGGGTGTTCTTGTGTCCTCATGTTGATTAAAATGCTAATTAGCACTAATTAGTGTTGTGTTCTTAAGTGACCTGTCCACCGGAAATTCTATTCTTACGTTACAGATTTCCATTTTTAGGAACACCCTCAACCGTTTGTATCTGAAATTGCATTTGTGCTTTCATGTTAAATATATCCATTTAGGGGGGTGTTTCAAGTGGCGCCCCCTACCACACCCACCACTTGCGAAACATAAGAATGGCAGTTTTGTGTTAGGCTATGCTACTGATACACCCCGAACACCCCAAACCTTTTGTGGCTTCCATGTTAATTAAACCTTGGCTAGCTCCCAGACTAAGTAATATGCCAAAGAAGTATCCCACTGTGAATCGCCTTAGGCTAATTATCTAATTAAAAACGTGTGCTTACAACACAGAGAGAAGAAATAAATATACATATACTTGAACTTGAAGGTAGGGGAGGGGGGCCCTGTGCTTTTTACAATCTACACAGCATCACTGGGGCAGATGCTGAGAGAGCTTGGTATCCCTTACCATCTGTACGCTGACGATACACAACTCTACTTGGCTTTTAACCCTTGTGACGCTTCTGGTGTTACAGGAACAGTGTCTGAAATGGAGCGATGCATCAACGCAGTCAAGACACTGGATGACTAGCCATAGGCTTAAATGAATGACTCCAAGACAGAAGTCATTTCCAGACAAAGGATTTCTCCAAAAAGATTTCCTCAGTCAGTGTAGGTGACTCCGATGTTACGGTCAATGATAGTGCCAGAAACATTGGGGTGATATTTGACTCCAGTTTAAATCTTGAGTCCCATATCAAAAAAGTCTGTAGATCATGTTATTGGCAATGTAGGAAACTTAGCCGATTTCGCCCATTCCTAAGCACTCAAGCTCTTGAGCAACTGGTTCATTCTTTTATCTCTTCACATTTGGACTACTGCAATTCGCTTTTCATTGGCCTGCCAAACATACTGTTACAACTGCTGCAAAGAATTCAGAACACTGCAGCTCGAATTCTCAGTGGTTCTAAAAGCTATAACCATATCACTCCTATTCTGAAAGATCTTCATTGGCTGTCGGTTCAATATAGAATTGAATTCAAAATTCTCGTACTAGTTTATAAATGCATTCACGGCCTGTCCCAGAGTACTTGAGAACGCTTGTCACTCTCTCACACATCCCCTACGGTCTGCAGATAATCTGAATCTGAGTCTGGTTGTACCATTCACAAAATCTGAGCTAGCCAGGACACGAGCCTTTGCAATTGCAGGGCCCAGACTGTTGAATACATTGCCACTGCATATCAGATCTCTAACAAGTATAGAAAATTTAAAAAAAAACAATTAAAAACTCATTTATTCAACAAAGCTTTTTTTTTCTTTCCGGAATACATAAATTGAATTGATTTTTCTTGTTGTAAAGCGCTTTAGAGCACCTTTGGTGGCTTTACGCTATATAAAATTGATTATTATTATTTATTATTATTATTTTAGTCTGGCTTTGCCCTGACAGTATTGTATCGTAACTAACATCTCTGATGTTGCTAAATGACGTGCTTCAATCTGTTATACAGTAAAAATGGCCGAATAAATGTACTGGCCCATTGATAGTGTTGGCTTAATTCTTTTTTTTATTAAATTTAATAACAATGATGGAATTATCCATTTAATTCTAGTCACTTTATTTTTGTTTTTATTTTTCTGTTCTTACTGGGGTTTAGCAACACTTTTCACGGGCAGGGTTACTTTGAGGCATACTGTTTTATGGATGGAGGAAGCCGGAATAGGCCTACCTGGAGAAAACCACTGAGCAGCAGCGAGCAACTGTTAGATTCATCAAAGTACTAACTCTGCACAAGCAGGGTTAATATTGGTTGATGACAAGTACATGACTGACGTGCGGTAGGCCTACGTACAAAGTCCAACCGCCCCACCCAACAATTGCAATGATAGTCAACAATTTTTCTCAAAAAGAAATTGCAATTTCATGACTGTTATTTGTAGTTTAAATTTATGACTGCCGAAAGCCTCAGTTAGATAATGTAGGCTATAGTCGGAAAATGAGGGGTGGGGTGGGGCGGTGGGGGGGGGGGTTGTACACATGAAATTCTGCATCTTAAAATATGTAGTTGGAGAGAATTGCCACCAGGAAGGGGGGGGGGGGGCTAATACTATTATTCTTTGCAGATACAGTGTAAAATCATTGTTCTTGAACCCACGGACCGATTAGAAGAGCTGAAGGATTTGTTCCTGAAACTTATGTAATTAAGACCAATGTGCAGCATAAAGATATCATGCCTGGACCCACAGGCCTGCATACAATAGTTTAGTAATAGCATTTGTTCCTGAACCCACAAGCCTCATATCATCATAATGTACAGTATAAATTGAAAAGTCATCGTTCTTGAATCCACGGGCCTGATTATCATTTAGATGGATTAAAGTGTCATCAGTATTTGTTTTTGAACACATAGACCTCATATAATGAAAAGAAATGAATAACTTTAAAACTACCTTTCCCGCACCCACGGCCCCCATTACGTTGGTTAATGTATTTTTCCATGGTCTTAAATATAATTGTACACTAACAGTATTTGTAGTTCCCGAACCCACTGGCCTATTTATGTGGGAACAATGGGATAAAGTAGTTGTTTCTCAACTCCCTATGGCCTATGCCTCATGGACATATAACAATGTTCAGTTTTAAGTTACGTTTCCTGAAAACTACATTGTACGGTCACAGGTCTCCATTATGGCTTAAAGTATTTGTTCCTGGACATACAAGCCTAATTTCAATGAGCATACTATAAAACAACAAAAAGTCACCATTCCTGCACCCACGGGTCTAGTGTCAGTGATGACATGGGAGAAAGTTTTTTGTTCCTGAACCCACGATCCTCATATAATACAAAATGGACGATGGAAACACGTATCACCCCAACAACAGCACGTATTACTATGGGGATGACGTCACAAGATGGCCACTCACGCGAGTTACCATGACAACACAACATGGCATTACTGGGTCATGTGACATGACATCACTTCCTAGGTCCCCCACTAGGTCCCCCTGGATAGGGGACAATTGGGCACATTATCTACTACTGACAACTAAGAACACATTTTATCGTCAACCAAATTTGCGAGGCGAACCCGTGTTACTATTTCATTCCCTTAGTTCCAATGTGTTCCATGTGCATACTGACACATACAACACATTGGAACTCGGGGACGATTTTTAGCTCTCGCCTGGGATTCAAATTATAAAATTGGTGCACGATTTGTAGAAAATTCCAGTGAAATTTTGTTTCTTTATAAAAATAGTCCATCAACGATTTCAGTTCCACACATATGTGCTGAACGGAGTTTCATTTTCCGCATGGTTTAGTGTTGCTGAAGATGAGGATTCTGTAGAACAGGCATTTAATAAATAATCATGTGACATGGATAACAGAGTTATAAATGTGGCAGGTTTGCTTGGAAATACATACCGGTTGTTTTCGATTCTTGTCACTGTGGTATTTTGACACTTCCTGTTGTTTCCTTGAAGCCGATAAACCAATGTATCTCATTGGTTGTTCGTTTCCAGTGTCTGTAACTTTCTAGTTGGTTGAATCCAAAGTGAGGGATCAATCATATTCGAGTTCTCCAACTCGAATTGGCTATATAAAGCTGCCTTCACTTAGTGAAGGCCCCCATTCTTGGCATCAAAGCTCTAATTCAGCTGCACCAGAACAATTGCCTGTTGAGGTTAGTTGAGGGGCCATTCTGTGCTCTCCTATTCAGGGGTGTTACAGACCAGAATCTATTCTGGAGTTGCTCCATTACACGGGGCACATATGCCGGTAGAGACAATGTCCATGACGTGCCTTTTCCGGTGGAGGTGCTCAATATAGTGGAGTTGCCCAGTTAAGGCCACACTACAGTTGAAATTGGCAGTCTATGGCCTCCCAAAATGTTTTTTTGGATGATGTAAATTTTATATAAGGCTAGAAACCCCACCTGAAATTGAGCCGAATTTGGTCCCAGTATTCTTCTCTTTTTATGTAGCATTCTACTGGCAATGTCACCCACAAAGAGCTGTGGTTTAAATAAAATGTTATAATTTGGTTGAGTTTGAACTGTTTTTTTGTTTTGTTGATAATTTTATTTTGATTTTGTTTAGTTGTTGAATAAACCACGTTAAACTTATTTCTTGTACTTTTTATCCTTAACTGGCAGAGAGCTTCAAATCCTTACGAATCTGACATTAACAGGGTTCCAGTCTTCTGTATATTATTATACTTAGTCCCATCCTGTTACATTCTTGGTGAGGCTACCAGGATTTGAAGGTTGCTTAGACCAGATATAGATTCTGTTACAAGAGATAATTTACAGAGAGTAGGGAGTCCAGTTAAGCATGGACAATTTGGAAATATGCCTCTAAAGACCAATCCCTGGGGTACACTTACAGCAACTTGTGCAGTAACAAGTTCAGTACACCCTTTGATGAGTACAAGACCAAAAGTATCTTGTGTTAAAATTCAAACATGTGTAGGTCCCCCATCTTTTCAAGCTGGACCCTTGTATACAACAGCTGGGGGTACTCAGAAAAAATATTGTGAGTCCCAAGGAAATCTGGGGCCTACCTTAAATCAAAACAGAATGGGGCCTGGGTCACCAGACTTACTTTTTGATTATTCCCCCTTTGATTTTGAAAGGACTAATGTTTCAGGGGAAATTTTGAATTTAGGTTTTCATAGTGAGAACAATCTGAAAACTCCAGGAGAGTTGAGTTTGCCTACTAAAAAGTTACAAACTTTTGGTACCACAGCAATTAATGAAAGATATCTTGATTATCAGCCTCCTAAGTTCAGTGAGTTACATCTTCCTAGGCTGAATCATGGGTATATTCCTGCTGGGATGGAATTGTTAAGCTCCACTGAAAACCTGAGTTTATGTGCTGTCTCTTCAGAAGCTACTCCTTGGAGAGCTGTAGACAGGACAAGTGCATTTAGGTTGCGAAAGGATGCAGGACAGTTACAGAGGCCTAAGGAATCCAGACATGGGGTACATTTTTTTGAAGATTCTTCTCACCTTCCTCCAAAGTTTCCTTATTCAGTATATGAGAGGGCAAATCAAGGTACATCTTCCCCTATAGGAGAACATGGCTTTTCCTTCCCTTCCTTTGTGGAACAAAAATCTAGTTCATTTGCAAAATCTTATCCACAATTTCTGAACACACAAAATAGGATTGATTTTAATCATGGTAAAACAAGTTGTGGAAATCAGAGCTATGGCCAGTTATCTTCTTTACCAAAAAGGGCAAATCTTGCCCCCTTAGAAAGGTCATCTCCAAAGTTAAATGAGACCCCATACAATGTAGGTAAATTAGGAGACGTGAACGTTGGTCAGGCAAAGGTACATCCTATTGACCCTGCGGTATGGGGTCCTACAATGTGCCAAACATGGATGTCTCCTTCTGGTCACCAGCAGAATGAGTTTTTACAGATTCCTTCAAATCATGCCCCAAAAAGCAATAACTTTTATCATGATCCATTACATATAGTAGAGACAACTGTAGGTAGGAATTTGATTGGAAATAGAACTCCCAGAGCTGAAGCTGAATATTCAAATGATTTTCTTAAGGTCAAAAACCAAAATACAAAAGAACCACAGACATATGATGGCTCATCTGACTTTCAGGACTACTTGATACATTTCGAGCAAGTAGCTGCCTGGAATGGTTGGAACGATTGTGAAAAGTCTCAGCAGTTATTAATGTGTTTGAGAGGTTCTGCTCAAAAGATATTGAGTGATCTCACTCTTAGTCAAGTTAGTAATTATGCTAAGGTTAAGCATGCATTTTTGCAATGCTTTAAACCTCCTGGTCGAGAAGTCGCATATCGAATGGAATTTAGGAATAGGAATAGAATAGAAACTGAAACTTCTGCTGAATTTGGATTTGCTTTGCGTTGGCTGGCTAATTCAGCCTTTCCAGACTTACCAAGCACAGCAAAAGAGGCTTATACTATTGATCAGTTTATTAATGGCTTGGGGTCTTATGAGCTCAGAAAACATGTTCAATTTAGCCAGCCAAAAACTCTGGATGAAGCAATAACTAATGCTGTAGAGTTTGAAGCTTTTGATGGATCTCATAATACCACAACCAAGTCGGTAGAAACAGAACATTTAGTGTCTGTGATACAGGAAAAGAGAGCTCAAAGTAAGCAACATGAACCAACTGGCCAAGACATTATTGATGTTATTCAGGAAGAGTTTAGCAAACTGAATAAAATTGTAGGGGATGCCCTTAACTCTGATAAAGGGATGGGAAAGTTAAAGAAATGTTTTAAATGTGGGGCGAATTGTAACTCTAAGCACAAGTGTTTTCTGGTAAACTTGAGAACGATGTAGATATTAAAATGAAGTCTGAATCAGTTGAATAGTCGGGAAAATAAAAAGGGTCATGTTTAAGCCCCAAAATTTGGCCTTGGATTATGTTTGTAAAGATTCAAAATGTGGGCAAACAATATGTATAACATCTGTTCAGCCAAGTTGTCTTTTTGTGAGGACTCTGATTGAAGGTAAATCGGTTGATATTTTAGTGGACTCTGGCTCTGCCATGTCTTTGGTATCTCGGGATATTTATGATAAGTTGAATGGCAGTTTTACTTATATTAAAAGTGTTGCTGTCACACTGTTGTCTGCTTCTGGTGATAGTCTTTCTGTTCTTGGAGAAACTTCATTGGAGATTAAAATTGGTAGTCAGAATTTTGTTCATAATGTAGTTGTAGCAGATTTGGATAATTTGTCTGGAATTATTGGAGTAGACTTCTTAACTAAACATAATGTTAATTTGAGCTACAGTCAAAAACTCCTTGATATAAATGGTGAATGTGTTGAACTTTCTCCACAGTTTGGGAAGCATTGTGCTCGAATAAGGTTACATGAATCTGTGACGGTACACTCTGGTACTGAACATGTAGTTCGAGGTATTGTAGATGGCTCATATGTTTCGCATGAAGGTTTAGTTGAACCAACCTCATTGGTTAAAAGCAAGGGCTTGCTGATGGCTCGAGCCATAATGAAAACAGAAAACAGTGGAATTTATATGTCAGTGATTAATATTGGGGAAAAAAAGTGTTAAGATTAATGGTAATTCTGTGGTGGCAACTCTGTCCCCAGTGAACATACATTCTGATGTAGGAAGAAGTATCCCAGATTTGAGCCCCACAGCACTACCTGGCCATGTGGAGTCACTTTTTGATGGAATGTCAGAAAAATTAAAGCCTGAACAAAGAGAAAAAGTAAGAGATTTACTCACTGAGTATCAGAATATTTTTGTTGGGCCTTATGGTAAACTTGGTAAAACAAACTTAGTGGAGCATAGTATAGATACTGGAGAACATAATCCCATTAAGATACCTCCCAGAAGAGCATCTGTTAAAAGGGAAATTATTGACCAGGAAGTTGATAAAATGCTTAAATAAGGCATTGTTGAACCTAGTACAAGTCCATGGTCGTCCCCTGTAGTTTTGTGTTCTCGAAGTGATGGGAGTGTAAGATTTTGTATTGATTATCGTAAGCTAAACTCAGTGACAAAAAAGGATGCTTTCCCTTTGCAGAGGATAGATGATGTGTTAGATACTTTGGGCAATTCACAGTGGTTTAGTATCTTGAATCTCGCAACTGGATAATGGGAAGTTGGTATGGACGAACTAGATAAACACAAAACAGCCTTTGTCACTCACAAGGGGTTATATCAATTTAATGTAATGAGTTTTGGGCTCTGTAATGCCCCAGCAACGTTTACAAGGCTAATGGAATTGGTTTTGGGCGGCCTACAGTGGTCTAAATGTCTTTGTTATCTGGATGATGTCATTGTGTACGGAGCCTCATTTGACATTGCCCTAGACAACCTAAGAGCTGTGTTTGAGTGTTTCCGAAATGCCAATTTGAAACTAAAGCCAAAGAAATGCAAACTGTTTGCTTCAGAGGTATCATATTTAGGTCACAGGGTATCTGAAGAAGGAATTAGTTGTGATCCTGGAAAGACTGATGCAATTCGACAATGGCCTACACCAAGTTAAGTTACAGAGGTAAAGAGTTTTCTTGGCTCTGCAGGGTACTATCGCCGTTTTATTCCAGATTTTTCAAGTGTGGCCTCTCCACTAACAAAACTCACACAAAAGAATTTTAAATTTAATTGGAATAAAGATTGTGAGCAGTCTTTTGAAAAGCTTAAAGAGCTGCTGACTCCTGCTCCAATTTTGGCTTATCCCACCAGTGAAGATTTATTCATTTTGGATACGGATGCCAGTTTAACTGGCACTGGTGCAGTTTTATCTCAAGTACAGAACGAGGAAGAAAAGGTCATAGCATATGCAAGCCACACCTTGAGTAGGTCCCAACAAAAGTATTGTGTCACTTATAGAGAATTATTAGCTGTTGTTACCTTCTTGAAACAATTCAGACACTATTTGTGGGGACAAAAGTTCTTGATTCGAACTGATCATGCCTCTCTAGTATGATTAAGAAATTTTAAGGAACCAGAAGGGATGCTAGCCAGATGGCTTTCTATTGTCGATACTTACAATTTTGAAATTCAGTATAGAAAGGGAAGTAATCACCTCAATGCAGATGGCCTTTCAAGAAGAGCCCAGAAATGTAAACGTGATGATTGCCCCTCATGTGGAAAAGAGATTTTTAGTAGAATAACATCTGATGTTGGTTCATCTAACAGCTCTCTTCAGGCTGGCAGTTTGGATTGTAAGGTTTTGACAGTGTTAGATGAGCCATTACAGAGTGTTATTTCTAATGGGTAGATTCCTGGTCACTCAATCTGTTGAGAGAGTGGCAGGAAGAAGATTCAGATATACAGCACATTCTTTTGTTGAAACAGAGATATGATAAAAAGCCGCCTAAGTCTGTGTTGGCAGATTTGAATCATAATGTAAGGATATTGGGACAAATTTGGGAAGTATTGGAGGTTAAGGATGACATTCTCTATCGTGTGTGTGAAAAAGATCCCCAAAGGAACCTTTACAACCAAATTATGGCACCTTTTAAAATCAGAGATAAAATATTGGAATTTGTTCATAACACAAGAACTCAGGACATCTGGGAAGAGATAAAACTCTGCAAACGTTGAGAAAATGCTTTTATTGGGTTGGAATGAGTCAAGATGTGAGGAGATGGTATTGTGAAAGTGAACAGTGTGCCAAACGCAAACCAGGGGCAGGCAAAGGAAAATCTCCATTCCAGCAAGATCCTATTTCAAAGCCTATGCAGAAAATTGCAATTGACATTTTGGGAGGTCTTCCAGAGACCCAAAATGGCAATGAATACATTATTGTAGTTGGTGACTATTTTTCAAAATGGAAAGAAGCATTTGCTGTTCCTAACCATAGAGCCTATACTGTGGCTGACAAATTAGCCACTGAATTCTTTGTACGTTTTGGTATGCCCTTACAAATTCACACAGACCAGGGAAAAGAATTTGATTCTGAACTTTTCAAAGCCATATGTGATAAACTGGGCATAGAAAAAAGTAGAACAGCTCCTTATAGACCACAGTCTGATGGGTTGGTGGAGCGTTTTAATCGCACATTAATTCAGATGCTCTCATCCTTTGTTAACGAAAATCAAGATGACTGGGATGAACATTTACCACATGTAATGATGGCATATCGCTCCACTACCCATGACAGTACAAAGTGTAGCCCCAATTTAATTATGTTGGGCAGGGAAATTGATAGCCCTTTAGATCTTATGGGTGGAAACCCATTGGCATCTAAGAAAGAAATTTGTTCTGTACATTATGTGCATTGGTTACAAAATGCTATGAAATACTGTTTTGAATTTGTATTCAAAAACTTGGGTGAAGCAGCTAGCAGGCAGAAGAAGTATTATGATCGTGGCCTTAAACCCAGAGAATTTCATCGTGGGGATTGGGTTTGGAGATGGTATCCACCAGCTCGTTCAAACAAACTTGGTCAAGGTTGGACTGGACCTTATCTAGTACTTCAAAAATTAGCAAGTGTTAATTATGAAATTCAGGAGAACTCACATGTTTCACCCATAGTAATACATGTGGATCACCTTAAACCTTTTACTGGAAGGGTACCCCCCAACAGGTGGATCGATGATGAGGGGAAAGTTTCTTCTGAAACTGAGACAAGTGCTTCTGAGAAAGTTATCAGTCCACAGGAAATTCAACTGGCTACATTTGGTGCAGGACTGCTAGGAGAAGGGGATTCTATAGGCGATAAAACATGTTTTGACGTAGGGTTAAGTGAACCTCTCAATGAAAGTCCCATTAGGACAAGGCGGGGTAGAATTGTGAAACCAAGGGATGTTTATTCTCCATGATAAATTGTCATATTTTGTCAGAAAAAGGTTTTGATTAATAGACTCCACAGTTTACAAATTTGTTTATCTGACTGCAGGCATAGAATGTTATTTTAATAATATTGATTAAATGCTTGGATTTTGAAAGCAGGACTAAAAGCAATGTATCATTCTGTTCTTGCTGGAAATTTATGTCTTTTTCCTATTTTTCAGAAATTGAAGACCTATTACAAGTGAGTGTATCACAGAGGGAATTGGAAGAATTGGACCGAGATATACGGCCTGTTTTTCCACCAGAGGGCATGCCATGCAATGTTTTAAATTGTGGTGTTACTGTTTTCAACACCTATCAGCAACTGAGGGTCTATTGGGAAACTTGCCATAGATTTGCTGACATTATAAAGTTCCATTGTGAATGGTGTCCCTCTCAGCACATTAGACGGAATCAATTACAAAGACATTATCGTTGTTTTCACCATTTTGATATTTGTGGTGATGCCAAGACTCGTCCGGCAGCAGCAGTTGGACGTTCTGAGGTGAACCAGCGTTTTGTAGATCCTGGTGATGTTCTCATGCCAACAGAGTCTGTGTCAGCTCGTAGACTCCAGTTTCGTAACAGTGTTGTTTGGGCACGACACCAGGGTAATTCCTCCCAGACAGCTATATTGTTAGACAGAGTGAATACTCTGGTAGCGAGATGTGAGGAGGTAGAGGTCACCATTTCTACTGCAGGAGAGACTCACTGTACACGCCAGATGAAGAGACACTGGAAGACTGTGGATGAAGAATCCGATGTTGTAGAAGAAATTGCCACAAAGACCGATTTTACAAAGTTTAGAAAAGCAGAATGATTCTATTATTTCAAGATTTTTCTTGGTTCAAATGTGTACCACCACCACTGAAGGTGATGACCTGTTTGGGCCATCAGCTTCAGTGATGGTGCTACACATTACCCTTGACATTGCCATTGGTGTGCTGCAAAATATTATTTCATTAATCTTAATAGTTATGAAGTCTAAAAATGTGTATACATTTTGTTTTTTTAAGGAGGGGGAGTGTGGCAGGTTTGCTTGGAAATACATACAGGTTGTTTTCGATTCTTGTCATTGCGGTATTTTGACACTTCCTGTTGTTTCCTTAAAGCTGATAAACCAATGTATCTCATTGGTTGTTCGTTTCCAGTGTCTGTAACTTTCTAGTTAGTTGAATCCAAAGCAAGGGATCAATCCTATTCGAGTTCTCCAACTCGAATTGGCTATATAAAGCTGCTTTCACTTAGTGAAGGCCCCCCATTCTTGGCATCAAAACTCTAATTCAGCTGCGCCAGAACAACTGCCTGTTGAGGTTAGTTGAGGGGCCATTCTGTGCTCTCCTATTCAGGGGTGTTACGGACCAGAATCTATTCTGGAGTTGCTCCATTACACGGGGCACATACGCCGGTAGAGACAACGGCCATGACGTGCCTTTTCTGGTGGAGGTGATCAATATAGTGGAGTTGCCCAGTTAAGGCCACACTACAGTTGAAATTGGCAGTCTATGGCCTCCCAAAATGTTTTTTTGGATGATGCAATTTTTGTATAAGGCTAGAAACCCCACCTGAAATTGAGTCGAATTTGGTCCCAGTATTCGTCTTTTTGTATGTAGCATACTACAGGCAATGTCACCCACAAAGAGACGTGGTTTAAATAAAATGTTATAATTTGAACTGTTTTTTCTGTTTTGTTGATAATTTTATTTTGATTTTTTTTAGTTGTTGAATAAACCACGTTAAACTTATTTCTTGTACTTTTTTATCCTTAACTGGCCGAGAGCTTCAAATCATTACGAATCTGACATTAACAGGGTTCCAATCTTCTGTATATTATTATACTTAGTCCCATCCTGTTATATAAATAATTAAATTACTTCATTTCTCTAGTGTTAAATAGCGATAGATGTTAATGAAAACCTGTTAACAACTTAGGTCAGATGAGCGCCTAGGCACAAGGGGCCTGTTATTAAGAGTTGTAAGTAGGACGCTGCCCAGTTAAGGCCACACTACAGTTGAAATTGGCAGTCTATGGCCTCCCAAAATGTTTTTTTGGATGATGTAATTTTTGTATAAGGCTAGAAACCCCACCTGAAATTGAGTCGAATTTGGTCCTAGTATTCGTCTTTTTGTATGTAGCATACTACAGGCAATGTCACCCACAAAGGGCCGTGGTTTAAATAAAATGTTATAATTTGAACTGTTTTTTCTGTTTTGTTGATAATTTTATTTTGATTTTTTTTAGTTGTTGAATAAACCACGTTAAACTTATTTCTTGTACTTTTTTATCCTTAACTGGCTGAGAGCTTCAAATCATTACGAATCTGACATTAACAGGGTTCCAATCTTCTGTATATTATTATACTTAGTCCCATCCTGTTATATAAATAATTAAATTACTTCATTTCTCTAGTGTTAAATAGCGATAGATGTTAATGAAAACCTGTTAACAACTTAGGTCAGATGAGCGCCTAGGCCACAAGGGGCCTGTTATTAAGAGTTGTAAGTAAGACGCTAGCGACTTTTCTCCTTGAAGTCAAATCTCTCAGGGGGAATTCCATATAAAATCTTTACAATACATTGGAAAAGATAAATTGTCGACCACGTCTAGAGAGGTAGGCTTGTTCTCAGACAGCTAACGGTCCTGTGTTGGTGTTAGCGATGCAAAGATTTGAGAACGTCGAGCAAGAATCGGCAGTAGAAGAGTTAATAATAACGACGTGTAGAAGTACTGGTGCAGACAGCCTGAAATAAGGGTTGAATCTGGCAACTGACAGATGGCAGATGGTGAAAGTTGTGGAAATAGAAGACCGGCACTGGTCAGAAGTACAAATAATTGATGTAAAGATGAGCGCTTTATTACCATTGGTCGAACATAACCGATGCTTAGATTCCACACCCACCGAACCAACCATGGTTCGGGTCGGTGTAAGACTTGTCACTGTAGAAAGACATGAAATTTCTCCTGCAATGTTTTTCACATAATGGACATCGAAGTAGAGATGTAATAGGAGCGGTGAAATGGTGGGAAGTAGTTCTTCCGAATATATTTTGGTGAATAGATTACTAATTACTGAAAGTGATTTACGTATCCAAAATATGAGGAAGAGTTACTTCCCGGTGCGTTTTATTGCTCTTGTTGCTCCATTGTTTCACCTACCGTGGGTTGTGAAAAGTCATGGCAGACTGAGTTTTGCGTGAATCGCAAGTAGTAATGGAAGGCAGTATGGCGTAAAAATTTAACACTGAAATCTCATAGACGTTGGTTGGCCAGAGAAAATCCAGACCTAGAAGGAATATGGCGTAAAACTTTAACACTGAAAAGTCCGATAGGGTTTTGAATTTGGCATAAAAATTGGCGTAAAAGGAAAAGAGCGTAAAAATTTAACACTGAAAATACCCATAGACATTTGTTTCGCCAGAGTGCCATCGGCCGATGGCACTCTGGCGAAAAAAATGTCTATGGGAATTTTCAGTGTTAAATTTTTACGCTCAATTCCTTCTAGGTATGGGTTTTCTCTGGTGAACCAATGTCTATTGAGATTTTAGTGTTAATTTTTTACGCCATACTGCCTTCCCTTACTACTATCGCATTTTTCGGTAATGCTCATTTTGTCACATTTCGGTTATCTAGTGTTTTTTTTTAGAGAATCAGAATTTACTGCAACAGTTAAATCAAGTATGTAAAATGTTGTGGGTCCATTAACCTGCTACAGGATTTATTTCAGAAGCAGTGCTAAGAAATATTATTATTATTTATTGGTGTTTAAGGTCACATATTTCTGCACAATGGCTAACCATGACAGTGGCAGTTTTAAGGGTGGAGGAAGCCGGAGTACCCGGAGAGAACCACCGAGCAACGGCGAGCCACTATCAGCTCCCCAACATACCAACTCCACACAGGCAGGGTTTGCATTGGTTGAAGACAGGTGCACCATCGACGTGCAGTACGCCTTAGTACACAACGTCACCGTACCCCCACGTGGGCAATGGGGGTGAAGTGTCTTGCCCAAGGACACAACGCGGCTGCCGCAGGTGGGATTCGAACCGCGGACCTCTCGGCTTGCAGCCTGCACCTTTACCAACTGAGCCGCCGTCCCCCCACCCCTCCCCCAGTGCAAAGAAATAGATGGTTATAAAATGAGCAGCACTCTCTACGTTCTAAGAGGCAAATTTGTTTTTACAGAGAATCAGAACAACAGAAGGTTTTTATCGAAAAATAATTCATTTTTTTTAAGATAATGTTTACGCTGGCAAGAAAGACTGCAGATTGGAACAAACTTTACAATGGAACATACAGACTCATAAATTGGGTTCAGTAATGCATCAGGATCAAATGTGCAATTTACGAAGAAAAATGCACTCAGTAACTCCTGGTTGAACTTGATGACCATATTCTGAACTTATAACGAGTTTCGACTTGTTAGGAGTTTTTTTCACAGTCGATATGTCATACCATGCCCGAGATACAGACAAGAGCCATTTTCAGAAATGCCCCTCCCCCACCACACACACACCTGTACCACTAAAAAGTAAATGTGAGTCAGAAATGCATTAGGTGGGCCCCAAAATACGATTTACAGAATTTTTAAAAACACAATCAATAGAACCTATGTGACCCCAGTGACCTTGACCCATATTTTGAACCTACAATGTGCTTCAACTTAATTGGTCAATCAAGTCGATATCTTATTCTATCCCCGAGATATGAGTACGACCCACTTTAAAAAAAATCAGCTGCACTCTTCTTTTAGACCACTTATTTATTTATTTGAGTTTAACGACACTTTTGACAGCCAGGTTCCCTTCGTGTCGCAGTTTTACATGTGGAGGCAGCCGGACTACCCGGAGAGAACCACCGAGCAACGACGGGCAACTGGTGGACTCCCCAGCGTACTAACCACAGCGTAATAAGCAGAGTTAGCATTGGTTAAAGACAGGTGAATCATCAACGTGCATGCATTACACCTTAGCAAATAGCGCCATAATGCCCCTACGTGGCCAATCAGGTTTTTGCTCACTAAAAGTAAAAAAAATGAGGTTCATCTTTATGAAAGTCTACCGTGATATTATCATGGTAAAACTACCCAGGTACTGTGATCACTTTTTCCTATGCTACATTTAACATGGTAAATATACCATTGTAAATGTATCATTGTGCATATGCCATGGTAGACCACAGTAATTATACCATGGTGTATCATAGTATTTATGACATGATATACCATAATTATTGTACAATGGTATACTATAGTAATTGTATTATGATATATTCACCAAGGTATACTATGGAACGCCACAGCTGCATTATGTGGCGCTCTCCTGATATATGCCTATCGTTCGTCAATATATGCTTATCGTTCTTCAATATGTGCATATCATTTGTCTTCATGTGATTATAGTTTGGCTTTATATGCCTATAGTTTGTCTTTATATGCCTTTCATATGCCCAGATATGCACATCGTTTGTCTTTATATGCATATCGTTGAATATTATATGCATATCAGTTGTCTATATATGCATATCATTTGTCTTTATATGGTTATAGTTTGTCTTTATATGCATATTATTTGTCAATATATGCTTATTGTTAATTGATATATGCTTATAGTTTGTCTATGTATTCGTATCATTCGACATTATATTCATATACTTCGACATTATATGACATTTCGTTATAGTATGTTGCGTCGAAATCGCGGAATTAAAATTGGAATTCTGTTCGCGAAATTATTTTTCACCGGTTGATATCATGCAGATACTATCGACTGCAGGACTGCTATGCATGTTTGAATTACAAGCTCAACAACAGAGCTAGGAGTGAAAACTTTGAGGAATATCGAAAGATTATGTTGGAATAACTATTTATATGGGTACTTTGTTTTTAATTTTCGCTCCACTTCCTCATGTAGTATTTACAGTTTTTCTACAATCCCTGCCTCTGCGTGCGAAATTATGTCGGACGGCCAGCTGGAACGACCAGGTCAAAGCTGCGTTAGCAGCGATTAGCATGGAAACTTTGTACCCGAGATTCGAAGCAGAACGGATCTCGGGTACAGATGTAAGACAACTTTCAGATGACCATCTGCAAGGATTAGGAATATCAACAATAGTATACGGAATAAGATTTAGAGCCGAAGCACCAAGGTATGTACACTCTACAGTGACATTCGGGGTCAATGTAAACGGGTCAGGGAAAACCGAAAACTGCAGATCTGATGAAAACATTGATCCTGTAGACCGATCGGTGTTTCTCAGATTGATTGATGTTCCCGAATTAAAGAAACTGACTGGGAGCTGGCAGCTGCTCGTCGTTGCTCGGTGGTTCCCTCTGGGTACTCCGGCGTCCTCCACCCGTAAAACTGTCACCGACACGATATAACCTTGGCTGTTAAAGTGTCGTTAAACCTTAATAAATAAATAAATAAATAAATAAACTGACACACATTGCAGTGATCGCAATTCACCGGGAATGGAAGATTTTGGGGACGTATCGCCCCAAAACCAGTTCGTCCAGTATCACTATCAGGACGGGTCCCACTAAACACACTGAATCACCAAAATACACCCAAATGTCCATACAATATTACCCAGAGTTTGGGAACTTTAGGCCCCGGGAAGGTTCGGCCCCGAAAAGATTCGGCCTTGTGAAGTTTCGGTCACCACTAGTGGGAAGTTTCAGCCTCGGGAGTTTCAGACCCTATCACTAGTATCAATGACGTACCGGCAGCCAGAGGGGGCATCCCCCCTAAACAGGTTGGGGATTTTTATTCCCCCACAAAACGAAGTTTAGGGGGGAGGCGTATATAGGAGTCAACTTATCCGTCGGTCGGTCGGTCTGTCGTCGTCGGTCCGTTGCACATGTAAACTTGTGGAGCGAACTACTTCCACAGTTTTAGCCGCATTTTCATGATACTTCACAAAAATGATCAACATGATGAGGGGAAGTGCGTGACATAATTTTGTTCCCGCTCGGTTTCAAGATTGCCGACTGGCGGCCATATGGGATTTTGTAAAATACTTGTGGAGCGAACTACTTCCACAGTTTTAGTTGCATTTTCATGAAACTTCAGCAAAATGATCAACATGATGAGGAGCAGTGCGTGTCACAATTTTTTTCCCGATCGGATTCAAGATGGCCGACTGGAGGACATATTGGATTTTGCAAAATACTTGTGGAGCGAACTACTTCCACAGTTTTAACCGCATTTTCATGAAACTTCACAAAAATAATCAACATGATAAGGAGGAGTGCTCGACATAATTTTTCCCCCCTCGGTTTCAGGATGGCGGACTGGCGGCCATATTGGATATTGCAAAATAATTGTGGAGCAAACTACTGCTACAGTTTTTGCTGCGTTTTCATTAAACTCGACATAAATTGATCGACATGATGAGGAGCAGTGCGTGACATAACTTTGTTCCAGATCGGATTAAAGATGGCCGACTGGAGGCCATATTGGATTTTGCAAAATACTTGTGGAGCGAACTACTTCCACAGTTTTAGTCGCATTTTCATGAACCTTCACCAAAATGATCATGATGAGGAGCAGTGCGTGACATAATCTTTTTCCCGATCGGATTCAAGATGGCCGGCGGCGGCCATATTGCATTTTCCAAAATACATGTGGAGCGAACTATTTCTACTGTTTCTGTTGCATTTTCATGAAACGCAATATAAATGATCGACATAATAAGGAGCAGTGCGTGACATACCTTTTTACCCCATCAAATCCAAGATGGCCGACTGGTAGCCATATTGGATTTTGCCATTTTCTAATATATAACCTGGAACTTAGGAAGGCCCAGGACCGTGGACTCTTGGGTCAGATCTGAATCCCCCCCCCCCCCCCCACACACACACCCGAAAAAAGAGTTGCGAGTCGCAGAACTGAAGTGTTAAGAAGAGGACTGTTCCTTGAATGGTGATGAAGTTATCACGTCAGGAATTGTGCAGTCAAAAGGTATGCATCACTCTTGGTCTCTGCATACCCACTTAGTTTTTTTTAGTTCAAATACCCACTTGTGAACTTGCAAAGTTGAGACTTGCTGCAAAAAAATGTCATTTTGACGGGGCAAAAAATGAAGTAAATTTCTATCCTAAATCTGCCAGAAGGCTCCATTTAATAGCAAATTTCAAACTTTTCTTGGGGGAAAACAAAAGTTAAAACCCTATTCCAGCATCTTGAAGGTAATCCCTTTTGAGAGGGTACGTTATGATGGTTTATTTGCTCAATTTGGTGTTTTACTGTGTAAAAACATTGGTTGTATGTACAATTTTCTTCATATCTTACTCGGGAAGAAACTCTCACTGCTTTTAATGGTGGGATACTAGCAGAGCTGCAGAGAGCGAAGACGGTCCTGGAAAGGGGGATGTGTAGATTGGACATCACGGGCCCTGAGATAGTCGAAGACGCAAAGACATAAGTGGGGGCACCCCCCCCCCCCCAAACATTTTTTAAAGTTAGTGCCAGAAGAAGCATTCTCCTGCATTTTCTTGACAATATCTACTCAATTATTTTTTAACAGTTTGGGTAATTTATTACTGGCACCTGTATTTCTGTGTGTATGGGGGATTTTTTTTCTTTCAAAGAGAATCGTGACCACCACGATTCAGGAAAGACCGATGGAAAACCAACAAACTTGAACAAGTGTTTTTTTTTTAATATGAATGGAACCTCGTCAGTAATGCAACTACGTTCTCTTGCCACCTCCACACGCGTCGGAGGCCCTATCAAAAGCCTTCCCACGACTTTCAACTGAGAGGTATCCATAGGTCTACTCACACTTTTAAATTTTAAAACATCCAAAATCCCTGGGCCCCATCCCGTGGCAGTTGCCCCGTGCCCCCCCCCCCTCATCCCCCAACCCACCGGCGTTATGTCCCAAAATACCAGATTCTTTAAACCGTAACACCGGTGTCAAAGTTGGGGGGGGGGGGGGGTGCATAGTGAGACACCCTTAACACATGTATCCCCGTTGATGCACCCCGTATAGGAAGGTGTGGGGGGGGGGGGGGTACACTAGATCCTAAATATTAGTAGAAGGTACAAGTAGATACTAGATCCCCTGCCTCTGTTCAGTCTGTTGGTTTTTAACTAAAATACACTTTTTTATCTTTTCTTCTTTTTTGTTACTCACTTTCGACTTTTGATGGAGAAATCCGACAATTGAGTTATTCAACTCAAAGCTGTCCACATCATGGCGCAAAAGCAAAAACAGCCAATTTTAAAACATATTGACAACTATTGTTAGATCAGGTAACGAAAAATTAGGCGATAACTTTGTGCAGCTCATCGTTGGCACAATTGACGAATTGAGTAATTTACCTAGTTCGGTACCGGTCAAATAGGCTACCTTTTCAAACACACACTTTCTGATGTAAAAATACTACTGCCGGTTTCATCAGTTCTTGTACTTATAGGCACGTGTTATGGCAAAACACATGTACATTGCATTTTTCTGAATCTTATGCAAGGACACCGACACGCATCGGCAAATATTTTTTCCGATTTTTTGTTTGCAAAGAAATTGGGACACAGAAATGACTCCAGTTAGAATCTCTAAAAAAAAGCCAAACATTAAGTTCGAGTAATGTTATAACCTATATTTATTTAAACATGGATAAAGTATTAACAAATAACAGCTGTTATTTTTCTTCATAACGTTTTCGTTTTTAATAGAACTAAATTGTTTTTGTGAGATTTGCGTAACCGGGCAAAAACCGCCACCGGACAAACGACTTAACACCTGGGTTTACGTCTGCCATTGGAATTTTTTACTTTTCATCACATATATAGCAAAGGTTACACAGACTTTGGAAAGACTCAGTCCCTGTAAAATAATTGTAATAATCGTAGGTCCATACTGTTTAATGAAATCATCACATTCTACTTTTACAATTTCTGGAATCAAACTCCATATTCTTTCAAAAGCCTCGTTGATTTCTTCTACTGTACTGTTCTGCTTAACTGGTAGAGTACTGGAAGCCCAGATTTGGGCTTTATTCTGAAGTACAGGTACCGCAACTTAAAGGCTACATATTCAGTGGATGTGGTTCATATTATCTTTGAAATAAAATTAGTTACTCTTCACTGATTTGCCTTGTTAAGATTTATGGGAGAGAGCCTTATACACTCTCCTATAAATTGCAACATGGCAAAGGCATGTGTGAGGGTGAGGGTGTGTGTGCGTGTGTGGAGAGAGAGAGAGAGAGAGAGAGAGAGAGAGAGAGAGAGAGAGAGAGAGTGAGTGTGTGTGTGTGTGTGTGTGTGTGTCTGTCTGTCTGTCTGTCTGTCTGTCTGTCTGTCTGTCTGTCTGTCTGGTCTGTCTGTCTGTCTGTCTGTCTGTCTGTCAAGAGATAGACCCTCCAAACAGCAATCATTATTTGTATTCGGTTTTCAGAATCTCAGCCATTCACTAATTGGTATGATATTTTCAGGTCATTCTTATATGGATACGATTTCAAATTATCAAGCAGCATCAAAAATTACTTACACCGTTTGGAATGCCCAGGGCTTTATAAATAAAATTTCCAATGCTGATATTGTTCAATTAGTTACAAAAATGATTTCATCACGATAACAGAGACGTGGCATCGGACTAAGCATGAAATCATACTACCGGGTTATACTTGCCTTGATATGAGCCGCGGCGTCTCCCAACGTAAAAAGGGAGGCGTTACGTTCTACTATCTTGACAAATATAAACCGTTCTTTTAGCAATCATTCTGTGTCGATAAATTGTCGCTATGGGTACAATTCGATGGAAAAATGTACAATATGCAGACCCCGGTTGTTTTTGTTTCTGTGTATATACCCCCTAACAATTCTTCTTACTGGAATACGATCAAACTCGAAAATTCTATATTCGAAAATATTAAACAAAAACTGTGGGAGTATGGGTGTGACGATCTAATTCTACTAGGGGATGATTTCAGCGCCCGAACAGGAGAAATGCCTGATTGCATTACGGATGATACCACACTGCACGTCCCACTTCCCGATTCCTTCACCGTTGACGCTTGCTCTAACCGTTTTAGCTCAGACAAAATGACTAATAGTTATGGAAGAGAGCTGCTGACCCTATGTCAAGTAGCAAAACTGAGAATAGTCAATGGGAGGAGTAAGGGAGATCCAATGGGTACCTTTACCAGCTACCAATATAATGGAGCTAGTGTCGTAGATTATATAATAGTATCAGATAAATATTTGTCCGATGTAGATTATTTTTGTGTTAAAGAGCCAACTGAGCACTCTGACCATTGTCAACTGGCGCTACACTTAAAAAATCAGTGCCATAATCTTCCCACCAAAAACACTCCAAAATACAGTTACACCCAATCTAAGTATAAACTGGACCAAAGATAGCCCAATGAGAGCTTTAGAGGCATTTTTGCGGCAAGGCATTCAGTTTAAAAATAGGCAGTTTATAATGAAAAATTACACTAATGACGATTCTGGTACAGAAGAAGCAATAACTGATTTGACTGTTATACTGACCGACAAAAACAACTTAACCTGGCAACCATGAAAATTTTGCGTGCCCCTAAAAAGACAAAACCTAAAAGGAAATGGTTTGATGATGAATGCAAACATCTAAAATACGCCATGCAAAATTCACTTAAGACTCTTCAGCAAAACTCCTAGGTCTGTTGCAAACGTTTTTCTATTGTAAGAAAATGTATAAAAGAGCAACGAAGAAAAAGTCCAAAATGCTCTTCAAGAACATATGGGAAAACCTCGAAAAATTATCATCTTCAGATCCAAAAACCTATTGGCAGACAATTAAGTCCCTTCGAACAAACAATGTTGAGATCAATCATCTGGACCCCGACAGGTCTGTTGATTTCTTTAAAACGCTTTTGTGTCGACCACAAACCCACGAAAATACATCCGATGTTATAAACACAGAAGTGGATATACAACACCCATTGAATAATGACCAAATCTCGGCTATCGAAATAATGCACTCTCTGAGAAGTCTAAAAAACAATAAATCGACCGGGTGTGATAACATTTCAAACGAACTCTTAAAAATAATAGTCCCGCATGTGATTGATCATGTAACTAAATTATTTAATCAGGTATTTGAATCACATCATTATCCCCCTTCATGGAGTAAATCTGTTCTCACCACATTATATAAGAAGGGTGATCGAAACGATCCCAATAATTATAGAGCTGTTGCCGTAAGTGGTGCACTAGGTAAGCTATTCAACAGAGTTATCAACGAAAGGATTAATACCTATCTTGAAGATAATTCCTTGATTAGTGATAATCAATTCGGGTTCAGAAAACACCGTAGAACTATTGACAGCGCCTTTATTCTTAAAACAGCTATAAACAAATATAAAAAACTTAAATAACCGTTATATGTTGTTTTTGTTGATTTTAGAAAAGCATTTGATATAGTTGATAGAAACATTCATTTTGATAAACTACACCGCCTCAGGATACAGGATAATGTATTTAAAATTTTAAAATCCCTATATAGCTCAAGTTACTATCAAATAAAAACTTTGCAAGGATTAAGCGCACCCTTAATGTCAATGGTTGGTCAGACAAGGTTGTGTGATCTCACCGACGTTCTTCAAAATCTTTATCGACGACATTGGTTTAATCTTTGATAAAAAATGAGATCCCGTCCGTTTACGCACCACCAATCTAAGTCACTTGCTATTTACCGACGATTTAGTGACCATCTCAAACTCGTCTCGGGGACTACAGAGAGCATTGGATAACTTGGATGCCTACTGCACTAAAAACACACTTAAAATGTTGACAAAACTAAAGTTATGATTTTTCAAACGCGAAAGAAGAAGGAGCCCCATGGTTTTCATATTGGGAACAATGAGCTTATGCACGCCCATCAGTACACATATCTGGGACTTTCGTTTACATCCGGGAGCGCGGTGGCTCAGTAGGTAGGGGTGCAGGCTGCAAGCCGAGAGGTCCTCGGTTCGAATCCCACCTGCGGCAACCGCGTTGTGTCCTTGGGCAAGACACTTCATCTCCATTGCCCGCGTGGGGGCACGATGACGCCGTGTACTAAGGCGTACTGCACGTCGATGGTATGCATGTCTTCAACCAATCTAACCCTGCCTGTGCTGCAGTGCGGAGTTACGATGTTGGGGAGCTGGCAGCTGCTCGTCGTTGCTCGGTGGTTCTCTCCGGGTACTCCGGCTTCCTCCACCCGTAAAACTGTCACGGTCATCATTAGCCATTGTGCATAAATATGTGACCTTAAACATCAATAAAAATAAATAAAAAATTCGTTTACATCCAACGGTAAACTACAGAATGCGCAACAAGATCTCAAACTGAAAGGTTTAAAAGCCCTCATACCTTTCATCAGCCTGAACAACAACTTTAAAAGAAAGTACCTTCCACCTGTTTCGGTTTACTGAAAACTATTTAACATCCTGATAAAACCCATCCTCTTATACGGCAGTGAATTATGGGCCACGGAAATCAACGATGCTAATATTGATAAATCGCCATATGAAAACGTTCATATTCAGTTCTGTAAGTTAGTCCTGGGTGTAAACAATAAATCATCGAACCATGCAGTGAGAGCTGAACTTGGACAGTGCCCACTGCACATAGATGCCAAAAATCCAGTTGGGTAAGTTTATATCAAAATTATATGACCTCCAAACCCCTTCCTTACTATCAGAGGCTAGAACTGAATCCGAGAATTTCAGAATGCCGGACTCAATATTGGTTAAATATCAGGAGCTTATAGCCAATTATAATCCTGAAAATAAATCTGAACAGAAAATCCCGTTTCAGGATGTAAAATACATAACAATAAGGGAAAATCTGGAAGAGACCCATTTAAATAATTTTTATTATGCTGTATTTGACGACAAGAGGCAAAATGGAAAAAATAAACTGAGAACTTATCGAGAGTTTAAGAACAAATATCACCTGGAGCCTTATTTGCTTTATACAACATCCCCCGAGGCGAGAAACATATTTACTCGTTTGCGTATAAGTAACCACAAACGTATGATAGAAAAGGGGAGGCTTATGCAACCACCCATCCCCGTAAGTGAACGCTTATGCGCGGTGTGTGGCTCGGGTGCAGTGGAAACAGAATGGCACTTCGTTATGGAGTGCGGTGACTATGCATCTCCCAGAGAACGTGAATTTAACAAATTTGAACGTGAATATCAAGAGTTTGTTGAGATGGACACATCCGAGAGATTCATATTCCTGATGAGAAACAATGTGCCACAGCTGTGCGGTATCATCTGTAATATGACCCAGCAATTCTTAAAACAACGAGAACAAGTTTTGTCAACCTGACACCAAGAAGTGACATTAACATATTACATTACAACCACTATAAGCCTTGATATTTACGTTTGTCATTTGGAATTAGTATTGTTTTATGTTTCTATTTATGTTGATTTTGTATATACAAAGCAATCTGCCTTTGTTCAGGTATATTTGCTTAATAAATCTTATCTTATCTTATATGTGAATAAATCTTAAGACCAAAAATAGTTCAGCACTATACCAGTTAATCATACCGTTCAAATCCGACATCACAAATTCACAGACTCAACATAACTCTGTACTACGGACCTTTAATGTTTTTTCAACAGACTTTGATACCAACAAAGGAACCATATCTGCAGGTAGCAATTTGACAGTTTTTACAGGAGGTTGTGAACACAGGCCCAGTGTTACACAGATTACGTTTCGATTCAGTTCAGCAGCTAAAAATTCAAACAGTTCTTGTGCATACTGCTCAACCAATGATTTACATTCTGTTTCAAACTCACCAAGTTTGGCACACAGATTCCGTTCAACAGATGTTTTCAATTCATCTTGGAGGGTCTTGCTTCTATCCGTTTGTTGCAGCTCTTCAGCAACCAAATTGAACAGGTCTCTTGACCATGGCTGGTCAGTTTTTTTTGTAAATGACAGGAATCGTAGACGCAGTTCAATATCTTTCTTAATGTTATTTGAGCGACAAAGGCCAAACATTGCACAAATGTCACCAGGGTCGATTTTCTGGTCTAAATATTCAATCAGCCGCGGTGTATACTGTTCAACAAAATCCTTACATATGTTTTCTACTGATCCCAGATTAGAACAAATTAACTGATCTGGAAGCCCTTCCACATCCACTTTTGTTGAATTACTCGAAAGTATCTCCTGATCAAGACCAAAAAACCTCTTGCAGTCGATATAGTATGTGTCATTACCGTCTTTAAAATACTGAACAGTGAGTTTAGAATTCTTGGATTCCTTCATTTCACAGAAACCAAAAATTGTACAAACAACTTTGTCATCGACTTCTCTCGTAATCAATCCTATCATTTCAGGTAAGTAATTGTCAACCAAATCTTGGCACTCCTGTTTGACCGAGTCCGATGGAACGACGGCACATATTTTGGAAATGAATAATTTCAGTTCTTTTTCAGTTTCTTTGCTTTTTAACATTCGTCTGGCCTCTTTGACTGCCGATTCACAGAAGGTGCACAAAGGCCCTGTTTTCATATCAACCTTCTGTCTGGGCCATACCAGTGCCATGCAAGAATCCATCGTTCCGCATTTTTCTTTGCGTGTCGAACATGGCTGCACCAATAGCTTGGACTTCACGTACAATGGTTTGCCCCTATTAATTTCTGATTTTGACCGAAACACACCACAATGAAACACGAAAATAACGGCAAAGTCTTCATTGTATACAAGAGCTTCGACTAGGAAACAAATCAAGCAAAAGTGGCCAAATGAATTGTAACGGTCTCTTTGCGACTGCAGTTTCAAACATGGCCTTGTAAACGAAAACCAATTCGGTCACGCATCAGTATTAATGTTGTAGAATTGCTTTTGTATAATCACACTCTCGTTACGTCTTGGATAATCTTCAATTAGTAGTGTGGAACTTCAGGTGCGTCCAAAAAAAATTCTAATGAGCCATTACTTCAAAGACAGCAACATCCCGGCTGTCGGTGGGTCTTCGCTTACTAAAGATAAAAAATTCTCGTTGAGTGGAGCGTTGTTAGAAGAGGTCGAGCGCTCACTAAAGGGGTGGGGAGGGGGGGGGCGCTTCGCTTCTTATAAAACTGAACATTAAACACGGAACCATCAAAACAGACCACCTCGATGCTGAAGGGGCCGCAGTCGAAATCACAGACGACAACAAAAACATCACGATCGTCTGTTAAAACAATAACCCTGGAAAAATTCAACATCTCCGAAAAATACAGTTGACATGTTCTCACTGACGACAGCACCGCGACCTACATCAGCAGTAACACGCTAAACCGATCTGATAACTTGGACCTAATAATTACGAGCAGCTCCCTCGTTAATCATATCGGCGATCACATGGCAGGCGATGACTACCTTGGCAGCGACCACCTTCCAGTCCACGCCTCATTTAAAATAGGAAAGGGTCCCTTGAGGTACCCCCCCCCCACCATTCGCAATAATCTTGCTAAAAATATAACTGTGACCTCTACCGCGAAATAATCGATGTAAAACTCCCCCTCCACACCCCTTCCAACATCACTGACCTCGAAGCCTAATGCGCGGACCTCACAAATATGATCAACTTGACCATAGATGAAATTTGTGCTAAAGATGGAGTGAGCCAATCTCCGGGAACACACTTATAAAAACTAAACCGACAGCTCTCCGGGCACTTAAATCCGAAAGCGATGCCACCAAAAATCGGAACTTGAAAAGAACTATAATCGCGGCGCCTCATGGCGAGGTTAAAAAGGCTCTCCAGACCGAACATCAAGCTAATTGGGAAGGAACCACACCCAAACTCAACGTGACAATGGAGCCCCAAATATTCTGGAAAACCTTCAAGTCGTTACCAGGCCAAAAAAGCAACAAAACGTCATCCAAGCCCATAACTAAAGGCCGAGGGAGCATCTAGAAAACATGAATTTCGTTAACTGGTAGAGTGCTGGAAGCCCATATTTGGGCTTTATTGTGAAGTGCCGGTACCACAATTTAAAGGCTTCATATTATGTGGATGTGCTTGTTACAGTATTGCCTATTCTCCCATAAAATGTAACAAGGTAAAGATGCACACAGAAATTTTCAAGACCAAAAATAATTTAGCACTCTACCAGTTAACAAATGGCAAAGAGTCGAATGGAACCAGAAGGAAGGCATGGAGCACGTCTATCGCATCGATGAACTCATGAAAACGGCTAACAAATAGGCTCTACAACCTGCAAACCTGCAATCCTACTTGATTTCGAAAAAGCATTTGACACAACGGAGTACTCTATAAACTCCCCAAGGTGAATCTACCACTAAAATCTTACTTTCCTCCTTTTTTAACCCTTCACCGAACATGAATAGCAGACGACACTTGCAAAAAACATTCTTGAATAATTAATTTTTTTTCATTTTTTGTCTCAAAAACAAAGGTTATGACGCCTCATTGGAACGAGCTCGACAAGCTCGTTCCAACAAAGGGTCATAACCTATGTTTTTGAGACAAAAAATGAAAAAATAACGAAAATTAATTGGCGCTTTTTGAGAATAGCGCTGGCCGGTTTTTGGCCGTTACGTTGGGTAAAGGGTTAAATGACCGGAAAATCAAAGTCCGTGTCAATAATGGAATGTTCTATGAGGTTCCTCTCGAGGCCGGCACCCCTCAAGGGTCTGTCCTCAGCCCCCTCCTCTTCATTATCTATGTCAACGGATTTTAAAATCACAACTAACCGTGTCCACATTTCCCACTTCGACGATGATAAAGGGCTATGGGACTCCTGCGGGCGACCCTCCCACATACCTCCCCCCCCCCCCCCAGCGCACTCGACGACCTCGAGCGCTGGAGTGCTAAGTGGAGAATCAAGCTAAACATCAACAAGGCCCAACGACTAACCTGCACTCGAAGGATCAAAAACCGCGACTTTGACCTCAAACTACAGGGCAAAGTTCTTCTAGTAAGCACCGAGACCAAATTCCTCGATATAACCCTAGACCAGACACTTAACTTCAATAAACACACCAAAAAACATAGCCTCTAAAGCGACTAAAAGAATTCATCTACACACCTGGATTTTAATTAAGCACCCCCTGTTTTTTCACAGTGGTGTTAATAGAAACTGTCATTACTTTCATACTATCTTTCAGATGGCCAAAAGTGAATGTTTGCGGAAAGAATGGTCGATTGACAAATGAAAGACAACACAATGATGAAAATATGCAGTATTTTAATGGAGCTAATTACACATATCATTCTGTCACTAAAGTCTTTTATGGAAAAATGTTCTCTCTACAAGTATGGTGCTGGAACGATCCATGATGAAACAATGCCGGTAATTACTGACAAAAAATATAGCTTGTGATCTCCTGAACACAATAGCAGTGTCTGACGTCAGTAGCGAGTGTATCCACCACGTGCCTAGATGACAGCTTGAACCCTCCTCCTAATGCTACCAGTGAGCCTTCTGATACTGACCAGAGGCAACTGCTGCCACTCCTCATGCAATGCGGCTTCCAAATCGGCCAAATTCTGTACAGGCGAATCCCTTGCTTGCACACGGCGTCCAAGAAAGTCCCAGATGTGTTCTAAGGGATTCAAATCGGGGATCATTGCAGGTCAAAGTAGTGTTGTAATTGTGTTGTTCTGAAGGAATGCATGCTCTCACAACATAGGAATGATGTGGCCTTGCATTATCGTCCATGAATACAGGGCGAGTAGCCAACGGGTGGTTGTCAAAATGAGGCACGACAACCCGATTGAGAATGTCCAGGATGTACTGATGACCATCGAGATTCCCATGCGCAGTCACCATACCAAGTTTACAATCATGAGAGAGGCATGCCCAGATCATTACTGATTCTCCACCAAAAGGAACAGTAGGTCTGATGTTCCTGGGCACGTAAGCAGTATTTCTATGCCTCCACACGCCCATGCAACCATCTGTGACATGAAGCAGGAACCTACTCTCGTCTGACCAATGGACTCTCCTCCACGTCCTGAGATTTCAATGTCGTCGTGTCATACTCCACTCCAAACGTCGTCTTTGATGCTGATCGGACATAGCTGGACACTTGATGACCCTTCTGGACCTCATACCCTGTGCTTTGAGACGGTTTCGGGCAGTTCTGTTGCACAAACGCCTGTTGTGGAACCAAAGGCGTTTCAAAACCCAACTTGAAGCAAAGGGTTCACGCCTAACCAGGCGTGCCAGACTCCAATCTTCCCGAGGAGAGATCTTTTGAGGTTGTCCAGGCCTTGGTCGGTTCTTAACATCGTTTGTTGATGTTTTCGGACAAGCCTGTTGATGACAGAATGACGATAGCCAAGTTGCCTTCCAAAAGCTTTGAATGGCATGCTGGTTGCATGCATGCCAACGATTTGCCATCTTAGTGCCTCTTATAGCCTCCTCCTTGCCATGTCAGCATGATAAAAAGTGACAAATTTTCTTGTTTTACTCAAATATTGCATGTGGATGATAGTGTTTTTTGTGACATTCATGGGAAGCATGAGGGGATGTGTTTGGGGTACGCTATCAACCAGGAACGTCATGTTTCACTAGACGAAATGTACTGCAAGACAAAGCAATCATTAAAACATAATAATCAGTAACAGCAGCTTCACTGTCATGAAACATTTCAGGGGATGCTTAATTAGTTTCCTGGTGTACATACAGAGCAATCATTGCACTCATTTAGTGAGCATGGTAAATATATAAAGCTAACAGTGGCGGCGCCATGGAGGGGTATGTGTATATTACCCCTCCACTTTTTTCGCAAAGCGTAGTAAAACAATACTATCATTTTAATTTTTGTTGTATTGAACGTTGTGGTATAATGGTAGGTATGCTTAATGCCATATTCCCAAGTGCACTAAATCAGAGAAGTTTTGAAATTATGTTTGCCCCACCCCCCCCCCCACCGTATCCCCCCCACACCGTATCCCCCCCCCCCCCCCCACACACACACGCGCTAGCTGCAAACAACAAACAAGAGTCGAGGGCCCAATGCATGCCGCGTTTAAACGGACTGAAACATAGTGCTTAAGAGTATTCGACGAATGCTATAATCGAGAGCGTGCAAGGCATCCGTTGAAAGATATCCCCACTCAGAACACAACAGCCTTGTCATTAACAAACATATACAGATAACCCCGAGTTTTGCAGCAAAATATATAGAGGATATGGAATAAGTGATTTTCTCATATAATATTTATGAAACGAGTCTAAGAATTTTCCGTTTTGGCGAGCCTCTGGCGAGTCCAAACGGAAAATTTGGACGAGTTTCATAAATATTATATGAGAAAAACACTCATTTCATATTGTATTTATCATATGACACACACACGCACAAATTAACCACTTAGTATGACTTTTTAACTCATCAACTACTTGAGTTGCAGACGGCACTTGGAAAAAACATACTCGTATAACTAAAAAATTTCATTTTTTGCTTCCAAAACATAGGTTATGACCCCTCATTGGAACGACGTGACGTGAAGCAGGAACCGGATCAAAAAGATTGAACAGCTTGAACCCTCCTCTTAATGCTACCAGTGAGCCTTCTGATACGGTCCAGAGGCAACTGCTGCCACTCCTCATGCAATGCGGCTTCCAAATCGGCCAAATTCTGTACAGGCGAATCCCTTGCTTGCACACGACGTCCAAGAAAGTCCCAGATGTGTTCTAAGGGATTCAAATCGGGGATCATTGCAGGTCAAAGTAGTGTTGTAATTGTGTTGTTCTGAAGGAATGCATGTTCTCACAGCATAGGAATGATGTGGCCTTGCGTTATCGCCCATGACTACAGGGCGAGTAGCCAACGGGTGGTTGTCAAAATGAGGCACGACAACCGGATTGAGAATGTCCAGGATGTACTGATGACCATCGAGATTCCCATGCGCAGTCACCATACCAAGTTTACAATCATGAGAGAGGCATGCCCAGATCATTACTGATTCTCCTCCAAAAGGAACAGTAGGTCTGATGTTCCTGGGCACGTAAGCAGTATTTCTATGCCTCCACACGCCCATGCAACCATCTGTGACATGAAGCAGGAACCTACTCTCGTCTGACCAATGGACTCTCCTCCACGTCCCGAGATTCCAATGTCGTCGTGTCATACTCCACTCCAAACGTCGTCTTTGATGCTGATCGGACATAGCTGGACACTTGATGACCCTTCTGGACCTCATACCCTGTGCTTTGAGACGGTTTCGGGCAGTTCTGTTGCACAAACGCCTGTTGTGGAGCCAAAGGCGTTTCAAAACCCAACTTGAAGCAAAGGGTTCACGCCTAACCAGGCGTGCCAGACTCCAATCTTCCCGAGGAGAGATCTTTTGAGGTTGTCCAGGCCTTGGTCGGTTCTTAACATCGATAGTTTGTTGATGTTTTCGGACAAGCCTGTTGATGACAGAATGACGATAGCCAAGTTGCCTTCCAAAAGCTTTGAATGGCATGCTGGTTGCATGCATGCCAACGATTTGCCATCTTAGTGCCTCTTATAGCCTCCTCCTTGCCATGTCAACATGATAAAAAAGTGACAAATTTTCTTGTTTTTCCCAAATTCATGTGGATGATAGTGTTTTTTGTGACATTCATGGGAAGCATGAGGGGATGTGTTTGGGGCACGCTATCAACCAGGAACGTCATGTTTCACTAGACGAAATGTACTGCAAGACAAAGCAATCATTAAAACATAATAATCAGTAACAGCAGCTTCACTGTCATGAAACATTTCAGGGGATGCTTAATTAATTTCCTAGTGTACATACAGAGCAATCATTGCACTCATTTAGTGAGCATGGTAAATATATAAAGCTAACAGTGGCGGCGCCATGGAGGGGTATGTGTATATTACCCCTCCACTTTTTTCGCAAAGCGTAGTAAAACAATACTGTCATTTTAATTTTTGTTGTATTGAACGTTGTGGTATAATGGTCGGTATGCTTAATGCCATATTCCCAAGTGCACTAAATCAGAGAAGTTTTGAAATTATGTTTGACCCCCCCCCCCCACCGTACCACTCCCCCCCCCCCCCCCCCACACACACACGCTAGCTGCAAACAACAAACAAGAGTCGAGGGCCCAATGCATGCCGCGTTTAAACGGACTGAAACATAGTGCTTAAGAGTATTCGACGAATGCTATAATCGAGAGCGTGCAAGGCATCCGTTGAAAGATATCCCCACTCAGAACACAACAGCCTTGTCATTAACAAACATATACAGATAACCCCGAGTTTTGCAGCAAAATATATAGAGGATATGGAATGAGTGTTTTTCTCATATAATATTTATGAAACGAGTCTAAGAATTTTCCGTTTTGGCGAGCCTCTGGCGAGCCCAAACGGAAAATTCGGACGAGTTTCATAAATATTATATGAGAAAAACACTCATTTCATATTGTATTTATCATATGACACGCACACGCACAAATTAACCAATTACTATGACTTTTTAACTCATCAACTACTTGAGTTGCAGACGGCACTTGGAAAAAACATACTCGTATAACTAAAAAATTTCATTTTTTGCTTCCAAAACATAGGTTATGACCCCTCATTGGAACGAGCCCGTCTAGCTCGTTCCAATGAGGGGTCATAACCTATGTTTTGGAAGCAAAAAGTGAAAATATAAAAAAAAATGAATGGCGTTTTTCTTGTAGGTAAAAGATTAATACAATATAACCCACCCTAAATAGGACAGATAACTTAACTTCTCCCTACTGAAATTATGCAAATGTGACCCAGCTGTATTTTGTTTAGCCAATCAAATTGTCCAGTTTTGAAATTGACCAATGAAAGCCCCCAACTCTAATTATGCAAATTATGAAAATGTGGCCCAGTTGTATTTTGTACAGCCAATCAAATTGTCTAGTTTTGAAATTAACCAAAGAAATTGACGGAAGGCTTTATTTATCACTGATTAATATGAAAACAAAATATCAAATGTTTTAAAGTGAACAAAACGGATGATTCATATGATAAATATGTGTATCCCTGAGAATTGGGTATTTTTTTCTTTTTTCTTTTAGCGTTAATGTGCACCTCTTTTTTTCTTTGTTTACAACTTACGCATTCCTACATTTTCAGAAATATTGAGATGAAATTTGGTACATAGTTTCAAGTTCTTCAAATGATATTTTTTTTATGAAGGCAGAAATTGTTTCTCGTGACAATCCCTCTGATAACTGTTGAACTTTGTAAGTGTTGTTACTGTCTCATAATATCCATCCATCTATGAGGAAGTGTCTGCGGAAATGTTCATTGTCACGGGGAAATGTCTGATGTTCTATGAAAATTAAATGAACTTGAACATTTTATCTCTTTCCAGAGAGCTTTAATAATTCATCAAAACATTGTTGTGAGTTGGTGATATTGATAAAAATAAAAGACAGAACTTCTCTTGCATTGTCTCTCAAAATATTTTAGTTGTTACAGTGGTTTCCAAACAATGCATTTTATTTAACCCAACAAATCATATGGGTGGAATGAATGAATATGAATCCAATTGGGTTCGTATTCACTCAAACGACTTGATTTGGGTTGATTTTTAACCCCACAGTTTTTAGAGAATGTGTATATTTTTGTCGTGCAAGCAAGAGCTTTTGCCCAACTGAGTACTCTAAACCATGCGTATATTTTCGTCAGGCAGAAAGGACGTTTGCCCAACTTGGTATTTCATAATTTCCTCCCCAACCTCTGCCGGACGAAACCCATTATCAGGAGAGTTGGGGATGCCATGGGTGCCCCCCCCCCCCCCCCCACCACCACAACACACACAGAGAAGTTACGCCCCTGAGTCTGACCTGCCTGATAATAGTGATGGCTGAATAATAGTAGTGTCCTGCATTTTCTAAATGTAAATTTACAGGTAACAGAATTTAGTATAAATAAAACTGAAAAAATTTATATAATTTTGTATTTAGTATAAAAAAGAAACGAAGACAAAAACAGTTTTAACAATATTATGGTGAATTATAAATGATTATATTTGTACACTTATTTAAGAAAAATAATATATTTAATATTCAAAGTAATATATATATTGGATTTCAAAAATCATACAAAACTAATAATGGCATAAGAAGAAACACTATAAACGTATAAGAGAGGTTTGGTGAGGTAGGACCTCAATTATATTGAATTTTCACTCCACGATAATCACAGTGAGCAAGAAACTTTTGCGCAAGATACGTGAATAAAAAAGATCCTTCAAGTCCAAACAAAATTAATAAATTGATTCTCAGGCATTTTTTTTAAACGAATGAGGGAGGGCGGTTTTTATTTTTATTTTTTATTCCTGATGGAATGATCGCCGGTGCGTAAAATTCAGTTGTGAGAATCGAAAATTAAATACAAGAGCTTCCATGTTATTTTCACAGATATTTTTTTTTGTAACAATGATCATTCAACACAAAATCAATAGAGAACAACTAAAATGGAGATCAAATATTGTATGGAGTTTTTTAACTGGTTGAGTGCTAGAAGCCACAATGAGGCTTTTCAAAACAATTAGGATACCAGTGCAACATTTTCCTTGCTCATGTTTCGTATTTTGTCAAACGTAAATAATAGTTTGTTTATACAAATCTGCTCTATCACAAATTATTGGAGAGTGCCTGTTGGCACTCTCCAATAATTTATAATAAAACCATTTTTGAAGGACAAATTCAGACCACCAAAAAATAATCTAGCCCTCAACCAGTTAAATAAATATTCATTTTGACAATACATATGAGAATCGTCGCATTTCGCGAAGAGAATAACAATACTGTACCAATGTATACAACATATTGCATCGCCAATCGCGATGCGTACCGCTAAAATCACACCCTATGATAGTTTTGTACATTTTGAATTTTGTCTCTGAAATAAATATGACGAACGCGGCTCGAAAAAAACCCCGAATGCGCCGCTGCCTGAGAATCAAAAGATTAATTTTGTTTAGCCGAACCTGCAACCTGTACCCAAAATACAGGTGTGCAAAAATATCTCTAATGCAGAGATGATGGCGTGTCAAGCAATGTATTATCACTGTCGAAACATTGATAAAAAAAATGTTTTTTTCTCTTCTCACTTGATAGTTTCTTTCAATTTCTTATCAATTCATTAAAGCAGCCTTAACTTGATCTCGAAACAAATTCAAAAAAATTATTCTTTAGAAAAAGGGGTGAAAATAGTCCAAATCTGTGGAATCGGAATCACCTCATTCGAAGGAACTTTAAGCAGAAACTCTCACCTTGGTTTGTATGTAGTACAACAGGATAGTCGTTGAGTTTTTAGTCTGCTAGACATACCCTCCATTCAGAAAGAGGTCCTGCTGAAATACACGTACATGTATGATAATGTGATCACAAAAGCCATCTTTTTGATAATCAGATTTAGAGGTGAAACGGTTAACCCGATTTAGAGCTGAAACGGTTAACCGATTAATCGAGTGACCATTGATCAACGTCTTGATGAATCAAAACAGTAATTGACCGAATACGGTACCGTAGTCGCGGACTGGTCGTAATCCACGCGTGAACAATGATGTCCACGCATGCGTTTACCAGGTAATAAAAAAATCATAATTATTTGGCATATTTGGGGCATATTTTCTCCCTAGCTAATATAATGGTGAGTTGGTGATATTGATAAAAATAAAAGACAGAACTTCTGTTGCATTGTCCTTCAAAATATTTTAGTTGTTACTGTGGTTTCCAAACAATGCATTTTATTTAACCCAACAAATCAAATGGGTGGAGTGAATGAATATGAATCCAATTGGGTTCGTATTCACTCAAACGACTTGATTTGGGATGATTTTTAACCCCACAGTTTTTAGAGAATGTGTATATTTTTTGTCGTGCAGGCAAGAGCTTTTGCCCAACTGAGTATTCCAAACCATATGTATATTTTCGTCAGGCAGCAAGGGCGTTTGCCCAACTTGGTATTTCATAATTTCCTCCCCACATGATCAAGAGAGTTGGCGGATGCCATGGGTGCCCCCTCCCCCTTCACAAAAACACAGAGAAGTTACGCCCCTGAGTCTGACCTGCCCGATAATAGTGATGGCTGAATAATAGTAGTGTCCTGCATTTTCTAAATGTAAATTTACAGGTAGCAGAATTTAGTATAAATAAAATTGACATAATTTATATAATTTTGTATTTAGTATAAAAAAGAAACGAAGACAAAAACTGTTTTAACAATATTATGGTGAATTATAAATGATTATATTTGTACACTTATTTAAGAAAAATAATATATTTAATATTCAAAGTAATATATATATTGGATTTCAAAAATCATACAAAACTAATAATAATGGCATAAGAAGAAACACTATAAACGTATAAGAGAGGTTTGGTGAGGTAGGACCTCAATTATATTGAATTTTCACTCCACGATAATCACAGTGAGCAAGAAACTTTGCGCAAGATACGTGAATAAAAAAGATCCTTCAAGTCCAAACAAAATTAATAAATTCTCAGGCATTTTTTTTAAACGAATGAGGGAGGGCGGTTTTTATTTTTATTTTTTATTCCTGATGGAATGATCGCCGGTGCGTAAAATTCAGTTGTGAGAATCGAAAATTAAATACAAGAGCTTCCATGTTATTTTCACAGATATTTTTTTGTTGTAACAATGATCATTCAACACAAAATCAATAGAGAACAACTAAAATGGAGATCAAATATTGTATGGAGTTGTTTAACTGGTTGAGTGCTAGAAGCCACAATGAGGCTTTTCAAAACAATTAGGATACCGGTGCAACATTTTCCTTGCTCATGTTTCGTATTTAGTCAAACGTAAATAATAGTTTGTTTATATAAATCTGCTCTATTACAAATTATTGGAGAGTGCCTTTTGGTACTCTCCAATAATTTATAATAAAACAATTTTTGAAGAACAAATTCAGACCACCAAAAAATAATCTAGCCCTCAACCAGTTAAATATTATTTTAATAAATCAATTTTATTAACACGTTAGCGACTAAATTGTCGTTGTCTCTGGCATAAAATATAAAGAGTTTCAAAACATCAAAGTTCATACCTTCAATAGCAGTGGCGGCATCCAGGTTTCTTCTTGTAGATCGTTCCGTGTTCGGCAGGAGCCCAGAGACAACTTGTCTAAGTAGTCAGAAATTGGTGCTTAAAAACACTAAATTTCTGATGCAATACCTGGGGCCCGTGACGACCGTCAGCAAATTCTCCCTGAGTTTTGGAGAATTTAGGGAAAGTCCCTTGACGTGACGGTCGCCATTTTGTAGACTCTATTTCTACCATGCAGACTGTCGATCAGTCTGCATGCAGTCCATGGAATCTCGGCTATCAAATAGTATTCTGCCCGGCATCAGTTAACCGGCAGAATGTTCTGGTGAATTGTGTAACTTTGCAACTCAGCATCCCCAGATCTCCGAGGAGTCTCACCAGGTACATGTAATGATTTGCTGGACAGTTCGAACACCAACATCCCAGGAAATACTGCCGAATGTTATTGTTCCATCTATCAACAAATCCTACAGTGTTACTGCTTGTTGACAATATTGGCCTGCAAAGGTATGCCTTATATTGTCAACAGAACATCTGGCGTGTACCCACAAAGTGCGCCTGTACTCTGGTCGCCAGTTTATACGATTCCATGTAATTTTCTTGTATATTCAAATCTGTTCATAAACCGTTAAATAGGTTAAACAAACTTGAGTCCACTGAAAACGTAGCTTATGACCCCTCATTGGAACGAGCTCATTGAGCTCGTTCCAATGAGGTGCCATAAGCTATGTTTTTTGACGCAAAAATGAAAAAAAAAGCTATTCATGAATTTTATTTGCAAGTGTCGTCTGCTTTTCATATTAGGTAAAGGGTTAAGTAATTGGTTGTACTAAAGGGAGATAATGGCATAGCCACTACACTCTAAAATCAGTTGGATTAAAAATCAACCCAAATCAACTCGGTTGGGTGGATATAAACCCAATTGGGTTCATATTCACTCAAGACAGTAGATTTGGATTAATTTATAACATAATTGATTTTAGAGTGTTGGGCCGTTTCTTTTCCGGCCAACTTTCTTATCCCGACGAACTACTTTCTTGGGTTCGAAATATTGTTTACACAAGGTTCAGTGGTTTTGGACTACCCCTACAGGGAACAAAGGTCACAACATTGAGCAGATTGAGTAATATTAGTAATAACATTTTATTCAAGCAAAATAACACCAACAGAGAGGAAGATTGCAAAGAGTTAACAGAGATTATTTATTTATTTTTTGATGTTTAAGGTCACATGTTTATGCACAATGGCTAACCATGACCGTGACAGTTTTACAGGTGGAGGAAGCCGGAGTACCCGGAGACAACCACCGATCAACGACGAGCAGCTGCCAGCTCCCCAACATCGTAACTCCGCACTGCAGCACAGGTAGGGTTAGATTGGTTGAAGACATGCGTACCATCGACGTGCAGTACGCCTTAATACACGGCGTCATCGTGCCCCCCTCCATGTGGACAATCGGGGTTAAGTGCCCAAGGTCACAACGCGGGAATCACAAACGAACACATGTAAATAGGGGGAAAATATAAGTTAAAGGTTTTAAATGGGTAGAGTGTGCGTGTACTTGTGTTCGTCAATTTGTCGCTGTTGACCAACCCTACCAAATAACGAACACAAGATGCAACAGAGCGTTATTAATAAGCTGTCAAATTGAGATGGACAAATGGCTGGTTTGAAACGCTCTTTTAATATTTTTTATATTCATTATTATTTTTATACATCACCCCAAATACCTCTACCATCCCTATTTTAGAATATAATTGCTCTCTTAACCCCCAGCAGTCTGGTAGTGCAACCGAATTTACTCCAGTCACTGTATTTTTTCTCTTGTTTAACTATGAATTTAACCAAATATATCTTGTTTGACAGAGCTCTTTGAGCTCTGGCAAACAAGATATATTTGGTTAAATATCAAACTGCATTATGGGAAATATTTACAACTGAAAACTTTGCCATTTTGACATCAGAGTGCAGCGGGTTAAAGGAGTAAAAGAAAGGGGGGGGGGGGGGGGCGTCAGTTCACCTAAGTTAAGGGGACGTCCAACCTAACTTTGGTCAAATTTCATGCAATGTTCTTCCAAGTCTAAAAAAGACCCAAAATGAATAACCCCAATACATTATATACCAAAATGCTTGGAATGAAACATAGAACATGTGGAAACTGGAATTTGCCACGGAACTGCTGCCATGTGTAAATAGCACCACCTGAAAGTCTGCTATGGCATAAGTAAGAGAACAAAATTTTTACAATAAAATACCTCAAAATAAAATAACAGCTGTATTCTATAAACATTGAAGTACACACTCGAAGAAATCTTTTCCTAATTCATTAAAGTAATAAAGATTGAGACCAAATGTTATAAGTGGAGTGCTCACTGATTGAAGGCAGACATTTTCTTTTGTTTATGTTTTGATTTGGGGAGTTCAACAAAGGTCAACTTGAAGGAGTCCACCAGAAGAAGAATGGAAGGACAAAAGAGTGTCACCCAATATAAAGGTGTATGTGTCACTGTAGTGGTTTGGAAAGAAAATATGATATTCTCCTATGTAGAATGCACTGCAAAGTCATACATTGTAGTTGAATAAATATATTTACAAACCCCTTGCACTGTAACCCCTTTATCCCATGCATCAATTTGATAGTGATTAAATTGTTAAATTTGTCTGGTTTATCAATAAGTATCATAGCTTTGTTTACTCTTGGACACCAATACACTCATGATATCTGTTGGAGAAGAAATAAGGTTAACTGTAACCTGTCACTGCAATAAACCATCTAATGTACTTAAAAGTACATTGTTATTCAAAACACATCAAATCAACCTTACATAACCATTATTGCATGTATTTTCCCCAAGGAGGTTTATTGGCATATTGAGATCAGAAGGGCACATCCAGAGGGCCTCACATATTTTTTTCAAGAACGCAGTATACAAAGCAATCCCCAAAAGGTGGCAAGTGAGCTCTATTTGACACAAAAAAATTCCGGGGGGAAGAGGGGGGGGGGCTCTCTTCCTTGTATGACTCTACCTCCAGCACTCAAGGCATATGCCTTTTTCTCAAAGTTTGACTCTTTTTTCTTTTTGAAGATCCTGGCCACACATGTTCCAAACACTATCAGACAGGTAACCCTCTAAATAAGTGTTTTTACAAAAATCATGTTACATTGCAAAACATTCTTTTTAGACTTTAAGTTCTGGACCTTTCATGCTTCTTACTTCCAACTATAACACTTAATTTATCGATTGATGGGTGAATAGAAAAGTCCTGCCATAATCAACATTTTGAGTTTCATAAGCCTTTATAACAGCTCCGATAAAAGTGTCAAACATCAGATTGGTGGCTTTATACAGAATATTCATTAGGTTGTTGCTTGATAAGTAATACGAACAAAATCTTCACCAGAAATATTTTGTAGCAATAAATTTGAGGGTGTCAGCAGGGCCAGGCACTTTCCAACAAATTATAACAAATCAACTGGTTATAAACAAAATTTTCTAACTCGAAAGAGTGAAAAAGTACCATAACTCTGGAAAAAATGTGTGGAAGAAACACATGCTACAGCAGACACACAGGCATCGTTTCCCCATGATGCTCGATCGATCACAACATCAAATATCCTTCAAACTGGAGTAGCAGTGGTTGAACTTTACAAGGGAGAATGTTGGTATGGGTAAGAGGACAGAGGTCTCCACGGCCCTAGAAGCGCATTTGACTTTCCAACTTCCAGGTCTGGGACATAATAATCGCAACACACCCACCTTATCAATTCATAATTTCAGTAAATTAAAAGGAATTATCAATTTTAATTAAGTTATAGATAATGGGAAAATATTTGGCTTCTTTCGCCTTCTCGTACTATTATTACCACAAACAATATCAGTTTGAAGCCGACAAACGAAACTGAAAGCACGTGGTCTGGTTAAAAAGTAACTCGGCATGGATAACGAAGAAATTGAGAATATTTCGTGTATTTCATTTGTTTAAATGCCAATTGCGGCTAATTTTGACCGAGGATTCGATAATTCGTTTGGGTTTTAACCACACGGTCACGCTGACAGCGGTTATGTTTATTATGATATGCAAATTGGGAGATAGTTTCCGGTGAAGGAGATTTGTCACATTTGTCAGTGTAAAACGATGACAAAAGACACTGATCGACGCTTGTGTTAGTTTGGTTGGTTGCAAGAAAAAACTAAATTCACGGCATCGTCCAATCGCACCTTATCTAAAAGCGCGAATGCATCATTTTCAACCCATCTTCAATCGGTCCTTTGCGGACATCAAACACAGCCGCGACAAATTCCATGGTTACTAGGAAGTAAATAACTTCAAAACATCGGGGGAAATCAACACGCTCAATATAGTTCCAGGTCACTTGGAATATACTTCGAGAAAAAAGTGATTTCTGAAGCATTCTGCTTACTTTGTTATGAATATTGCCTTATTTTATGTACGTCCTCACCCGAGGGTTCAACCGACATCAGTCAAAGAGACCATCACGCCGGCGACACCTGCCGAGTACCTGAACCTGTTCCTCCTTCAATACGAATAGACATGTGGAATTTAATCATTTACAGCCAATGAGGATCGAAAGGGGCTTGTTCTCCATACCGTCCCTGCGCGCCTTCGGCGCATTAAACCATTCAATTCGGGATCATTACACACGCTCAATATAGTTCCAGGTCACTTGGAATATACTTCGAGAAAAAGTGATTTCTGAAGCATTCTGCTTACTTTGTTATGAATATTGCCTTATTTTCTGTGTATCGTCCCGATTTTATACACTCGGTTATTTTTTTACAACTGATTCATGTTGTCTCTTTAACGTGCAATAATTCAGATTTTTTGTCAACAAAGAAGTTCAGACGGCCTGTAAACACGGGAGGGAATTTCGAACCATATTTAGCAGTTTTGATATTAACAGCTCAATTATTTGCTGTAACCTGTTTGCAAATCTGCTCATACATTGTCTCGAGAAAGTAAAGGACGTGATTACGTCCCTTCATTCTGACGATCGCCCAAAATGAGTATTTCTGCAAGAACCACATTGTAATCGCATGACCGGAATAAACATCATAGCGACATGGCCACATCCGGAACATCCAAAATTTGTGTTGTTTGTATTGCATTCCAACATCAAAACACACCAGAGTCTGTGTCATAAAAATGCTTTCTCCGAGTCTGTAGTATGTTATCATTACATTGAAGACAAGGCTTTCGAATTACCGATCAATTGGTGGTTTTACCGGTTCGTTACTTAAGCCATTGGCAAATTAATGTTCATCAAAATCATAAAATTCACTTTTTTCCTGTCGTTAAAACCCCAATAAATAAATAAATAAATAAATAAATAAATAAATAAATAAATAAATAAATAAATAAATAAAAGCTTGTTCTGTTACCGATAGAGAACATAATTGAAAAAACGGTTTATTCCCAACAAAACCAATCCCAACAAGACGAATTTAATTAAAATGACTATATAACCCATTTATTTTGAGGTTTTCCGTCAAAAACTGCTAACACGGCTTATTTTTGGACAAAGAGATTTCAGTTAACTGGTTGAGTGCTGGAAGCCCATTTTGGGGCTTTATCCTGAAGTGTGGGTAACAGAGCAAAAAGGCTTGATATTCTGTGGATGTACTTCAATTAAATTTTGATGTGATATTATTAAGTCTGGGTGGATTTCCCAGATACAATTAATGGGAGAGTGCCTGTAATTGTAACAAGGCAATAATATGTGAAAATATTTTTGAGAATTCCCCCAAAAACGATACCAGTTAACAGAGGCACCAAGCTTTCTTACAAGACACTATTGGCTACAGTTTTTTTTTTGTCTTTTTTTATCAACAAAACTCCCAAACACCTGCATAAAATAAAACCCTAAAATACTTCAGATACCGTACATTGTAATGTACGCGTTCTTTCTAAAGAAAATTTACTCCATATGTGATGAGAAAAAAAAAATCGTCTTGTTGGGATTCGCCTTGTTGAGATCGTCTTGTTGGGATATTTTACCAATTCGTCTTGTTGGGATTCGTCTTGTTGGGATGACACCGAAAAAACACTTAAGTTAAATTTTAGTTTATTCTCTACTTACATTTCCAATAAATCGATTTTTAGTGAAATGTTTTGTTGTTTTTTTTTTTTTTCGAAATTGGGGCTTAGTTTAAATTTTCTTCGTTGCCTATCCGTCATGTTGGGTGTTTTATTGTTTGCCAAGCAATCCTACCGATGTGCAACATAGTTGGTTTAAGAGATGCACTTTTGATTATAGCATGGAATTTTCTCATGTGCAATCTGCTTGTTTTATAACGATAATGTATATACTGATTATATCAACTCTTTTTTGGTGGGGGGGGGGGGGGGGGGGGAACTTCAAACACCGCATCTCAACCTTCCTGAGTGACTGTTGGATACCCCTGACTTCAAAAATACTTCGGGAGCTTTCTACAATCCTATTTTTGTAACCGTTATGGAATATCATGCCAAGGCTGCTAAATCCCTAGCTGGCTTCTAATCAGTCCAAACAGCCCACCCCCCACCCCATTTGGCTTATTCCGTCCTGGCGGTGTCAAAATTACCCCCGACGCTCGGCCTAAATCAATGGAAGCTCAGTCATCTTGGATCATCAGCCGATTTAGGGAGCGTCAAACCTTTGACCATACGATCCTCTCGTTTGCTGGCTGTGTACTCTGTGAGCAGCTGGTCTAATCGAGCTGGAGGCAGACTAGGCTTGTCATCAGGGCCACCCATTTCCCCTTTCACCTAGTATCCCTGTTCAGAATCTTCAGATGGAGCTCACTTGTGAAGTCCGACAGGATGCCTTCTTCCTTATTACCCATGTGTCCATTAAAGTCTCCCATTAGAATTAAATCGAGTCCCCTGTTTTCTAATTCCGTGATGTTGGACCTGAGTGTTGAGAATATTGAGTCATTCCAGTCATTCCACTCAGGTGTGCCCCAAGCCTGAAAATAAACAATCTCTCATTTGCAGAATGAGGTCCCCAGAGGGTGAGGTCCATTTTATCTTCTGGGTACACCATTCTGTTTAAGATTGAGACCATCATTCAGATTTGAGATTCGCAGAAGATAAATTTGCCGATGCTACCCTGCTGTGGTAGCATCACCCCCCCCCCCCCCCCCCGGGGGGGATCTCATTCTGCAGATGAAAGTCTGCTTATTTTCAGGCTTGGTGGGCCTCTCTCCACTGCACAGTACACAATCCCAATGGCAACACTTTTGTTTTTTTAGAATAACCTTTACCCATCCAATTTCTTTGGACACCTCAGCTAAGGTACCGACATCTGCCAGGTCTGTGAACAACGACGGTTTTAAGTCCTCTTTTATGTACATGCCTAACCCTCCACCTTTTTTCTGACATTCAGTTCGTCAGTCTCCAATCCTATTTTTGTAACCGTTATGGAATATCACGCCGGGACTGCTCCCTAGCTGCGATCGGCTGGCCTGATCGAGCTGCAGACAGGCTAAGCTTGTCAATATGGGCTCGATCGGGGGGGGGGGGGGGGCATCAACAACTATACACTAGTGGCAGACTATACGTGCCAGACGATCGCCAAGACACACCACCCCTTGAATCACTACCACCTTCTACAGCCGGAGACAATTATACCTGCCAATGCGGACAGTAGGCCTTCCCAATGGGCAACACCACATAAGTGACAAATTTTACATGCCCGAAGAAAAGACCAAATAATCACCTACTATAGACAACCGACGGGGAGCCTGCGAACTCCAACTAAAATATAAAAAGACAATTTTAAACCAGCCATTTATGCAAGCGATAATCCAACTCATTTTGATAGCCAATTAACCCCCTTGAACACGAGAGGCCTTTTTTCCGGCCCTGGAACATGATAAGTCATAATTTCATTAAGTAGTGAATGTATGGGGTAGACCACTCAATATTTTCAACGTGCAGCCCCGAGGCTGCACGTTGAAAATATTGATTGGTTTACACCAAAGTTATGAATATGGACTCTTCCAAATGCATTCTCTGAATTGACAAGGAAGACAGCAACGGGGTTCAAAGGATCAACTACCCGCTGTCGCCTATTGTGTTTGCTATTTAGTAGGTTTAGTCAACAGCGATAAATTATCGAACACAAGTTCTGCGCCAAACAACACATTTTAAATCCTCTTCATCATCAAAATACTCACCAGAAAAGGATAAAATTTTACACACGAGTAAAATATACCGGTACAAACGCCATCCAGCCTTTTATAAGCTTTTATTTGACCCTTTTTTACTTGTGTTCGTTTATGTTCATTCGTGTTAATTCTTTAGTACGAGCGATTTTAGGATATCCATCCAACCAACTTGCCAACGAGACACCACAAAGAGAGTGAGAATAGAAATGCACAAGGGGGGAGAGAGGAACTCTGTGAAAGCCTAAATGCCCTATTCAATTTAGCCATAGAAAAATAAGAGGTCTCAAAAGAGTGGAGAGAAAGCAAAGTAACCTTTATTCACAAAAAGGGGGAAAAAGACATTTTGGATAATTGTCGAGGGATCTCTGTCAGTAGCAACATTGGAAAAGTTTTCTGTAAAGTCCTGTATGGGAGATTAGAGGAAGTGATTGAGGAGACGGGTTTTTTTGGGAGAGATTCATAATGGCTTCAAGGAGGGAAGGAGATTCACTGACGACCTTTGCACGCTATCCCAAATGATAGAATCCACGAAAGCAAAGGAAAAGATGTTTGTGGCCTTTTTGGATGTTAAAAAGGCATACGATAGAGTATGGAGGGAGGGTATGTGGCGAAAGCTTGATGCTCTGGGCTTGGGAGGCGAGTTTGTTGGAATTCTGAAAGCATTACATAAAGATGTACAGGGTGAACTGAGCCTGGGTAACATAACAACAAAACGTGTGCCTATGGAGATAGGCCTGAAACAGGGGTGTATCTTTTCGCCATTTAGGTTTAGGAGATGAACTCCTGCGTAGCGACGAGGGGGGTAGCAGTTGGGGACTTGAAGATCCCAGAGCTATTTTTTTTGCATATGATATGGTGCTAGAGACAGAAAGCGAAGAGGGGCTAGCGAAAATGTTGGGAATTGTCGTACTTTCATGACAGCTGCATGTGAAGTTGATATTTGACGCTGGTCATTGTTGTATAGCCTGACACATTGAAAATTAATAGAACGAATGCTTTGAAATGTGCGTTTTAGCTCATTAGAAATTACTTCGAAATTAGACGTTATTGGGTTCTGCTTTCCTACACTGTTACTTAGGGTCTTAATAAATTAACCTTTATGTAATAATGGGCAATGGTCGGAAGTTCCTTGGGCGGTGTAATAAAAGTTGAATAGCTGGTCAAGCTATTTAGTAGACAAAGGCTATAGAACTGCCATAGAATATTTTCACTTCTGTACTGTGGGAACAGGTGTCTTAAAGCAAATGAACTATAGTTACATTCTCGTCCATATTATTAACCCTTGACGACCAACATGCTTTACGATATTGTCTTGGTTCGAATACTTTGGAGTTTAGTTAAGGTAAAAGTGTCGAAGCCAAATATTTGCAGTCTCTGTAAATCGTCGATAAGTCAGTTGAAGTTTCTGGGTGTGCAACAGGGTCTTCAGTCGTGAGAAGCCCTGTATATGAATTGAAGATAATGCTGATCATATTAGTTATGATTTCTTTGTTACATGTTTGTTATGAAGATTGTTGAGCGCATTCTCCTTTAACCCTTTACCTAACATGAAAAGCAGACGACACTTGCAAAAAAAATTCTTGAATAACTAATTTTTTTCATTTTTTGTCTCAAAAACATAGGTTATGACCCCTCGTTGGAACGAGCTCGACGAGCTCGTTCCAACGAGGGGTCATAACCTATGTTTTTGAGACAAAAAATGAAAATATTTCGAAAATTAATTGGCGATTTTTGAGAATAGCGCTGGCCGGTTTTGGCCGTTACGTTGGGTAAAGGGTTAAATGCCTTGTACATAAATACACAGAACGACAGTCGTATATGAATACGCTAATCAATATGACACGAGTGACAGTGCGGAAGGATAGAAGAAGAGGCCGCAGGCCTCGAGTTCTATCCTTCCGCGATGGCACACGTGCCATATCGGTTAACCCATTCACGCACGTGTGTCGTCCTGTGTTTATTGAACGCCTTCACGTCTATAAAAAAACAATTATTAGAAAGACACTCAGCAATTCATATGACAGCTATCAACAAAAAGAACACATTTTATCGCCAACCAAATTTGCGTGAGGAACCCGTGTTATTATTTCGTCCCCTGAATTCCAATGTGTTCGGAACACACCAGTCGCCAGCGACTCAAATTGTAATTGCAGTGCACGATTTGTAGAACATTCCAGAAGAATTTCGCTTCTCTATAAAAATAGTCCGTCAACGATTTCCGTTCCGTACATATATGCGGAACGGATTTTCATTTTCCTCATTTTTTAGGGTTGCTGTAGATGGGGGTTTCATAGAACAGATGTAATAATATGTATGTTGAGTTTGGAAAGAAGGCTTTGATTTCAATTGCCGACAGCCACAAAGAACTAATTTTCAAGTCACAATGTGATTAACAATTCACATTGTCGCTTACCGAGATGCAGCGCTGCAAGTACTAATTACCAACCTACCTACAAAATACCGATGTGAAGATTTTTCAGCGAACGCTATTACTTTAGCGCCCATAATTCTCAAATATGGTATTAAAACCATGCACATACTGCTTAAATCTATTTATATACTCATTTTACACCACCCATACCCTTTTAACCCCATTCCCAACCCACCTGTATTTTCCGTCACCTCGGCATACCTCGGTGTTTAGTATGACCGGAAGAGGTGTTGAAACATTTCAAGGAAATAACTGGAAGTTGGCATCTGGATAAAAGTTTTTTCCCAGGCGCCAACCATGAGTTATCTCGTATGCTATTTTTCGTACTTTGTTCTAGTAAAAGACCCAAACAACGTTTATCAGCGTATTTACTCATGTAAATTATAGTAATCTGTATACCCGATAAAGATAAAAACCACACATGGCATACGTGAAAGAAATACACCTGGGTTTCCGGCAGTCAACGTGTTAACCCTTTTCCCAACGAATTGGCCGCATCCGCCCGCGTAATATGCAAATTCAGCTTTTGAAAAAAACATTATTTTCAGCAAAACCATATCATGTGAGCCCTCGTTGGAACGAGCTCGTCGAGCTCGTTTAAATGAGAGGTCACATGATATGGGTTTGTTGACATTTTTTGAAACATTTGAAAAAATGATATTTAAAATAATAAATTTTGATATCGTCTGCGTTGGATAAAGGGTTAACGAACATCTGCCATTGGAATTTATTTCTTCTCATTACACAAAAGCAATAATTTACAGACTTTAGAAAGTGTGAGACCCTCTATCAAATGATTAATAATCTCAGGACTATACATACTAATGAAATCATTACATTCGTCTTTCATATTTTCTGGAAGAAAACTGCATACGCTTTTTAAAGCATCTTCGATTTCTGTTACTGTGCTGTTCTGATCAAGCAGACTGTCCAAATATTGAATCACAGTTTCACAGAGTTCACATAAGTCTGCACTACTAACCTTCAATGTTTTGTTAACAGACTTTGATACCAATAAAGAAACCGTATCTGCAGGTAGTAACTTGACAGTTTTTACAGGAGGTTGTGTGCACAGGCCCAGTGTTACACAGATTACGTCTGTACTCAGTTTATCAGCTAAAAATTCAAACATTTCTTGTGCATACTGCTTTACCAATGATTTACACTCTGTTTCAAACTCACCAAGCTTGGTACACAGATTTTGTTCAACAAATGCTTTCAATTCATTTTGGAGTGTCTTGCTTCTGTCCATTTGTTGCAGCTCTTCAGCAACCATTTTACAAATTGAACAGGTCTCTTCACCATGGCTGGTCAGTCTTTTTGCAAATGACAGGAATCGAAGACGCATTTCAATACCTTTTTTAATGTTATTTGGGTGACAAAACCCAAACATTGCACAAATGTCATCAGGGAAGATTTTCTGGCCTAAATATTCAATCAGCCGTGGTGTATACTGTTCAACACAATCCTTACATATGTCTACTACTGGTCCCAATTTAGAACAAATTAACTGATCTAGAAGCCCTTCCACACCCGCTTTTGTTGAATTAGTCGAAATTACCCCCTGAGCATCACCTAAAAAATTCTTGCAGTCGATACAGTGTGTCTCATTACTACCTTTAAAATACTGAAGAGTGAGTTTAGTAGAATTCTTGGATTCCTTCATTTCACAGAAACCCAAAACTGTACAATCATCCTTGTCATCGACTTCACTCATAATCAATCCTATCATTTCAGGTAAGTAATTGTCAACCAAATCTTGGCCCTCCTGTTTGACCGAGTCCGATGGAACGACGGCACATATTTTGGAAATGAATAATTCCAGTTCTTTTTCAGTTGCTTTGCTTTGTAACATTCGTCTGGCCTCTTTGACTGCCGATTCACAAACGGTGAACCGAGGCCCTGTTTTCACATCAACCTTCTGTCTGGGCCATACCAGTGCCATGCAATAATTCACCGTTCCGCATTCTTTTGCGTGTCGAACATGGCTGCACCAATAGCTTGGACCCCACGTACAATGGTTTGCCCCTATTAATTTCTGACTTTGACCGAAACACACCACAGCGAAACACGAAAATAACAGAAAAGTCTTCATTGTATGCAACAAGAGCTTCGACTATGAAACAAATCAAGCAAAAATGGCCAAATGAATTGTAACGGTCTCTTTGCGACTGCAGTTTCAAACTTGTCCTTGTCAACGAAACCCAATTTGGTCACGCGGCAGTATTAATGTTGTAGAGGTTGCTTGTATAAAATCACCCTCGTGTTACGTCAATTAGCAGTGTGGAACGCCAGGTGTGTTCGTACGAAAATAAATTACAAAAAAGTAACAAACAGATGCTAGTTAAGCATCTCAGCGGGGGCCATCTAACCGATCCTTTTCATAAGTATCAAACATGGTCATTTGTAAAATCTAAATGTATTCAATTCGAAATCACACAAGTAAATTCCAAAAGAGTATTTTATTTTGAATATGAAATTTCTACTTTTCGGGCGATTGGGACTCTCAAAATCTAAAAAGGTTTTATCGGAGAAAAAGGATTTCTACATTCTCAAAGCGTTCAGATAATACAAATCCAGAATGTTGTTATCTTTTGTTATTGTTTTTGAGGTTTTTTTGGTGTTAGTAAGTTTCAAATGCATAGCAACCCGTTACCGTCAAAGACGTGGCTCACTTCACAGTTGCACCAGGAACTGTCAGTCGTATGAAATAAGTTTAACGTTATTTTGATCTTCGACACTCACCTAACCTTGATGAAGGGCGAATTTATTAGACAAATGTCTGGGCTAATCGTGTAATTGTTTTCTTTATATTTTGTTTGCATCTTTTTATCTTTTAACAGAGAGAGAGAGAGAGAGAGAGAGAGAGAGAGAGAGAGAGAGAGAGAGAGAGAGAGAGAGAGAGAGAGAGAAAGAGGGAGAGAGAAAAGAGAGAGAGAGAGAGAGAGAGAGGGAGGGAGAGAGAGAGAGAGAGAGAGAGAGAGAGAGCTCGATTTGTTGGATTTTTTGTCAAACGCTTTTGGTGTCTGGAGTGTTCGGCTTACACTCAGTTATAATGCAACGCATTCGCACGCGTGATATAAATCACTTTGTGTAGTAACTTCAAAATAGGTACTGCCTCAAGAAATTTGGCTGTCAAAATGTCATTATGGTGAGTTGGCAAGTTATCATAACAAGCGGAATCGTTATGACGAGTTGAAAGTCGTTATTCCGAGTTGCGAAGTCATCATGGCGTGCTAATATGTTGTTACAACGAGTCCACAAGCCGTTATTATATGATGTGAAATAATTATAATGAGTTGCTAAGTCATTGTAATGAGTCGAAGGGTCATTATAATAAGATGTAAAGTTGTTATAGCTAGTTGATAAGTCGTTATAACGAATTGACAAGTTATAACGAGTTCCAAAAGTAATATTGAATTGAGTAGTCATAATAATGAGTTGACCAGTTGTTAAATCGTGTTGTGATGCCATTATGGTAAACCGCCAGATCTTAAAGTTATTATAACGACTTTAGAAGTCACCATAACTAGTAGGTAAACGATTATACTGACTTGACAAAGCGTTATAATGAGTTGTTAAGTCATTATACCAAATTGGCAATTAGATATAATGAGTTGACAAGTAATGTTAACGATTTGGGAAGTCCTGACGAATCGTGAAGTAGTTATAACGAATTAATTTACAAGTTGTATAGTGAGTTGATCAATCATTATAACTAACTGACAAATCATTATAAGGGGTTGATTTGTCGTTATAACGAGTTTTCAAAGTCATTATAATGAGTTGTCATGGCATAAGGAGTTGAAATAACATAGCCAATGGAAACCCAATCGTTAAATTATAAAAACGAGTTGATCAATCATTATAACTAATTTTCAAATTATTATAAGTGTTTGTATTGTCGTTATCACGAGTTTTCAAAGTTGTTATAATGGGTTGTCATCTCATTACTATGAGCTGAAATAATATAACTAATGGATAAGCAGTCGCGAAATCATTATAACAAGTTGATGAATCAGTATAATAAGCAAACAACCCGTTATAATAACAACCCGTAATACAATAATAATTGTAAATTCGTGATGAGTTGTAATGTCATTAAGAAGATTAGACGAGCTGTTATAACTAGTTATGGAATCTTTATAATGAGTTGTGATGTCATTATAACGTGTTGAAAAATTATTAAACAGAACTGTAAAATTGTTATAATGAGTTATAATGTCGACATAACAAGTCGGTACATGTTGACAAGTTTTATAATGTCTTGCAGTGTTGTTATATATAAAGTCGTTATAATGTGCTGACGAGTCTTTATAACCGGTATAGAAGTACTTATGTGCTGTACAATCATGTCATTATAACGAGTTGTCAAGTCATTATAACGAACGTCGCCATAACGATTTGAAAGGCCATGGCGAATCGTGATGTTACTATAATGGTTTGTAAATCTGCCATAATGAATTTACAGTTAGTTAATACCAGGGGTAAAGACATAATAACGAATGTGCAAGTCATTATAACGAGTTGGCAAGTCATTATTACGAGATGTGAAATCATTATAAAGAATTGTTGTGTCAATATGTCAGTTTGCCAGGTCTCTATACCAAGGAGTGAAGTCATTATAATGAGTTGCGAATTTACAAAGCGTTGTGATGTTATACGAATTGGGAGGTCATTATAATGAGTTGAAAAGTCGTAGATTGCCAATTCGTTGTAATGAGTTCTGAATCCGTTATAAGGAGTTGAAAGTCATTTTTAATGAGTTCACAAGTTTGTTCACAAATCGTTATAACCAATCGTAACCTCATTATTAGGAGTCCCAAACTCTGTTATAACGAGTTCGCAGGTTATTATGGCGAGAGTTGTGATGTCATTCCATAGGGTTAGGATGTCATTTTGACGAATTGCAGAGTCTTTATAACGATTTAACATGTAGCTATAACGAGTTGGATAGGCGCTATAATGAGTGCAAAGACGTTAAGATGATCTGACACATCATTATAGCGAGCCTCAGACAACGCTATAATGAGTTGTCAAATTCCTAGAAGGATTTGTGAAGTTGTTAAAACAATGTGTGGTGCAATTACAATGATTTGTGTAATCCTTTTTAATGAGTACATCTAACGTTATGACGAGTTTTGAACACACTATAATGATTGGAAAAGTCGTTATAACTAGAGCTGCAGGTTAACCGAAACCGAACCGAGGTTTTTAGTTTTTTTTAAACCGAAACCGTCGACATCCCGTAATCTAAGGTTTTTCGTTTTTTTTTATTAAATACTCTTTTGCTGCAGAAATTCACAGAATGTAGCCATCCCAGAGTAGTCGGAGTACCCAGACACTGCCAATGGCAGGACACTGCCAATGGCAGTGTCTGGGTACTCTCACTACTCTGGGAAGGCTACATTCTGTGAATTTTCGACATTTCAGTTTAGTTGTGTTTGCAGCTTCCCTCAAGTTGCGTGTAGGTGCCAGACCTCGAAAAATGGCCAAGCATAATAAAAGTTCTGTATATTTAGGTAATTATTATATTGGCCTTCCCGATTCTTCAAGTATTATAGCTTATTTCGGGCATTCATTGAGTGTCTCTAAATTTCACTGCCATTCAGTTATGACTCCGGACATAAGAATGAGTTTTATTGAATTTTATTTGGCCTCATGAACAAACCGAAAACCGAACTGAACCGAGGTTTTACTCCACCTGTAGCTATAACGAGTTAGATAGGCGCTATAATGAGTGTAAAGACGTTAAAATGATCTGACGAGTCATATGATACATCATTATATCAAGCCTCAGACAACGCTATAATGAGTTGTCAAATTATTAGGAGGAATTGTGAAGTTCTTAAAACGATGATAAACATTACAATGAACTTAGTTCATTGTATATAGAAGTACTTATGTGCTGTACAATCATGTCATTATAACGAGTTGTCAAGTCATTATAACGAACGTCGCCATAACGATTTGAAAGGCCATGGCCTCATGAACAAACCGTGTAGGTGTTCAAAACCGGTTTGAACACAGCGTATATGTATTTCTTGGTTATAATGATGTGTCATCTTCCTTGATGAGACGTCCCTGCACCACTATGTAACTTTCGCTAGGATGTACGAATAGATCTTGAGTTTCGACGTTGATTCTTATCTCTCCCGCATTGTTCAAACTCGTTCCGGCTACCGGTTCATATTCGTGAACCTCATATTCTTGAATACTTTCATCTTTCACTATGCTTTGTGTTATATCTAGTATATTTGTCATTTTAAAGGATTTTTAGTTTTTTTTTTGTTTATTAATTAACTTGCTTTGTTTATCTAAAAAATAGTTTTTAATTATTTTTTATTATTATTATTTTTTATTCTCTCTTATATATATATAGGTGTGTAAACAAGAAAATGTTAAAGAGAGTAAATAAAAATTTTTTTTTGTGTTCTTCATCAAAACTTCGTCTTCTGTAATTGTTGTTCGTAAAACTTTCCAATGATCTCTTCTCCATCCAAAGCTTCGATTTCGTAAGTCACCGGATCGGTGTGAAATATTTTGATGATCACGAAGATTTCCGAGGTCCATCGAGGAGTATAACCCTTTTTGAAGTGCTTCTTATAAGCGTAGATTCTCACTCGATCGCCGACCGCAAATTTCGGCGTTCTAGACTTCTTCCTGATCTTAGATCTCTCGGGATATAGATTCGCATAGACCCGTTTTTCGTTTCGAGGATCGCTAGCTTCCACGGGAGTCATCTTGATCGATCTGTGTCGCGTGTTGTTGTAATCTTTGACCAGACCGTTCAGAGCGTATATGTATTTCTTGGTCGAATTCGCCGTGAAGTATCTGTACATCTTCTCCTTCATCGTTCGATTCCAACGTTCCACCACGCTGGCTTTCTCTTCGTTTTCGATCGAGTAGAGGTCTACCAATCGACGAACGTCCTTGTTGTAGAATTCCTTTCCTTTATCCACCCACAATTTACTCGGTTTTCGAGAAGACGAGTCGAACACGCTCTTCAGAGCCTCGGCGTCGCAAGGTCCCGATTTATCCCTCAAAGCTCTGATCCAACTGTATTTGGAAAACACGTCGATGACCGTCAATAGATATTTGACACCCTCGTTCCACCTCGAAAACGATCTCATGTCGACCAAGTCGGCAGACCAAATGTCATTCAGACCCTTCATGAACACCCTTCTCTTTCGAAATTTACGCACTATGGGTTTGTGTAACTCCTCGGCCAATTCGCTCATCAATAATCGTTTCTTCTTCTTTTCAGATGCGCTTTTTTTTTTTGAACGCCCCATCCGAATCGACGTTTCGCACCGATCAGATTGCCGACCAGCGAACGTTCCATCTTCTCTCTCCTGGTCGGATTCGATATGCCTCTCAATCTCCCCAACATGTTTTTGTCGCAGACGTCATTGCGAGTCTTGGTGTCGGGATGTCCGGCGTAGCACAGATCGTGATCGTACGCGGCCGCGTCCAACCTATTCACGGGTTTGCTCCAAGATTTGGGAGTCAGATCGGCGTAGAGTCTCTTGTTCAATTTCGTTCCGGGTCCCGTGAAACTGACTGGGCAGATGCATTTCGAAAGGTAGATTATTGATCATTTTATTCACGATGCCTTTACCTTTGCTCGCGTTCTTTTTTTTGACGAATCGAGTCTTGATAGAACCACACACGTCGCAAATTCCGCGAAGCATCTGTCTGTCATTTTTAGTTCGCACTTCTCTAGAATTACTCGTCTCGGTAACTCTCTTACACTTTACGCAATACATTTTTTAAGAGTTATTTAAATTAATTTCGTTTTTTTTATTTTATATATAAATTTAATTTTTTTTTTTTTTTTAAAAATTCTGTTCTTATTATATATATATATATATTTTTTTTTTCAATCGCTGCTCTTGAGTTCTATCATCTTACTGAATTCCTCCCTGGCCTCTTTCCTCCCCTTTTCCACGAGAGAATCCTTCATCTCTTCCTTGATGATCTGACGAGTCTTGATTCTCACGGCTTCTTTCATGGCATCGTATTTCGTTTTCTCGCTCAATATCGCGAAGTATTCACCGTCCGATATCCTACCGTCTTTCAACGCCATAGAGATCATTTCGGATATCGTGTCGATCTTGGAGTCGGCCAAGACGTGAATCTTGTCGCGTTTCCTCGCCTTCAGATATAATTTCCTACTCAAAAAGTTTCCGAGCGTGCTAAACAATCCGGTGGCGAGAGCCACTCCTTCTACGGTCAACACGATCGGAATGCCGACCGCGGTCGACAACAATCCAATGCCGGCCGCGTGTAAACCCATGGAAATCGTGATGAGTGTCGTGTCGATCGCATTGACGAATTTCACGAAACGCGAATACTTCTTCTTGAGGGAACGACGAGAATCTCTCTCTCGAGTCAGATACAATTGGATTCTACTGATTTGATCGATGCGATACCTCTCTCCTCTTTCTCTTTCTTCTAGCGATGGCGCCGTCGGCAAAACGCCGTTCGGCTTCTCGTCCTCGTCGTCCACTAACGTCGGATACAATTTATTTCTGGTTCTCATTTTGTGTTTTTTTTCTTTCTTTCTAATATTAGATAAAAAAAAATTATGTGTGTATTTATTTTTTTTTTATTTTCTACTCTCCCTTATTTTTATATCAACGAAAAAAAACTTAGATGTATGCTTCGTTCAGCAATAATTTCTTGATGCATCCCTTGTCTTCTAAAGTCAAACTTCTATACGCCAATTTCAGTTCTTCCGAATCTGTGGGCCTGTCTCGATTCTTACAGAAGACTAATCTCTTCCAAAACGTGATCACATCGTTGAATTTAACGCGTTCGAACGCCGGTTCGAAATACATGACGACCATATCTTCCCTTTCCATCGTCAGACACGAATGATTCTCGTGATCGAAGTCTAGATGATCCCGACACCCGACGCATCGTTCTAACAAGATGGGACGTAGTTGTTCGTTCACGCAGATTGCGTATGCTCTCATCAGCATGTTTAAAAGAAACCTCGCTCTAATAGTCTGAGAATCGCTCATGATTTACGTATTTTTTTTTATTATCTATTCGATTTGATATATTTAATTTTCTAAATAACTATTTATTTATATATTTTTTTTCTCCCCTATATATATATATCAATCAAAAACGTGACAGCGGGCTCGCGACTTTCCAACACACCGACGACGACACTCTTCATTCAGATCGAGTTTTTACGAGAATCGAGCGATCCGATCGCTCGATCAGCTGAGTTTGGGAATTTCTCATAATGGGGGAATTCCCCTAATAATGTCATAAATGGGAAAAACCCACCGCCTCAAAACAATTGAGAGTTCTGGATCACTGTCTCAAAACAATTGCGGGTTCTGGATCGCTGATCTAGAATCCCCAAGACCGTTTTTTGATGATGACCCAGAATTTTTGGCTTTTGCTCGCGTTCGCCAACGATGGATCGATGGTCTGATCTGCGATGGGAACGTCGACAAAAAATTAAGTACAAGATGAACATGAAGATGTACAATTTCACCCTTTTTTAAAAAACGCACGTTCACCACGAGTATTTGAACGTTAAAAGTGCGATCTAGGAGTCACAAAAAAACATGAGGGGGATTCAAGATCATTGTACAGTTTTGTGAACAAGCGTGTGATTTAACACTGAATTCCACGTTGGTGAACGCATAGTGTGCGTATGTTGTACACGTACATGTACAAGTGATAGTAAACTCTCAATTATCACCTACTTATGAGAAAAAACACTCATTTCATATTGTATTTATCATATGACACACACACGCACAAATTAACCACTTAGTATGACTTTTTAACCCATCAACTACTTGAGTTGCAGACGACACTTGGAAAAAACATACTCGTATAACTAAAAAATTTCATTTTTTGCTTCCAAAACATAGGTTATGACCCCTCATTGGAACGAGCTCGTCGAGCTCGTTCCAATGAGGGGGTCATAACCTATGTTTTGGAAGCAAAAAGTGAAAATATAAAAAAAAATGAATGGCGTTTTTCTTGTAGGTGAAAGATTAATACAATATAACCCACCCTAAATAGGACAGATAACTTAACTTCTCCCTACTGAAATTATGCAAATGTGACCCAGTTGTATTTTGTTTAGCCAATCAAATTGTCCAGTTTTGAAATTGACCAATGAAAGCTCCCAAATCTAATTATGCAAATAATGAAAATGTGACCCAGTTGTATTTTGTACAGCCAATCAAATTGTCTAGTTTTGAAATTAACCAAAGAAATTGACGGAAGGCTTTATTTATCACTGATTAATATGAAAACAAAATATCAAATGTTTTAAAGTGAACAAAACGGATGAGTCATATGATAAATATGTGTATCCCTGAGAATTGGGTATTTTTTTCTTTTTTCTTGTAGCGTTAATGTGCACCTCTTTTTTTCTGTGTTTACAACTTACGCATTCCTGCATTTTCAGAAATATTGAGATGAAATTTGGTACATAGTTTCAAGTTCTTCAAATGATACTTTTTTATGAAGGTAGAAATTGTTTCTCGTGACCATCCCTCTGATAACTGTTAAACTTTGTAAGTGTTGTTACTGTCTCATAATATCCACCCATCTATGAGGAAATGTCTGCGGAAATGTTCATTGTCACGGGGAAATGCCTGATGTTCTATGAAAATTAAATGAACTTGAACATTTTATCTCTTTCCAGAGAGCTTTAATAATTCATCAAAACATTGTTGTGAGTTGGTGATATTGATAAAAATAAACGACAGAACTTCTCTTGCATTGTCTCTCAAAATATTTTTGTTGTTACAGTGGTTTCCAAACAATGCATTTTATTTAACCCAACAAATTAAATGGGTGGAATGAATGAATATGAATCCAATTGGGTTCGTATTCACTCAAACGACTTGATTTGGGTTGATTTTTAACCCAACAGTTTTTAGAGAATGTGTATATTTTTGTCGTGCAAGCAAGAGCTTTTACCCAACTGAGTACTCTAAACTATGCGTATATTTTCGTCAGGCAGCAAGGACGTTTGCCCAACTTGGTATTTCATAAATTCCCCCCCCCCCCAACTTCTGCCGGACGAAACCCATGATCAGGAGAGTTGGGGGATGCCATGGGTGCCCCCCCCCTCCACCACCACAACACACACAGAGAAGTTACGCCCCTGAGTCTGACCTGCCTGATAATAGTGATGGCTGAATAATAGTAGTGTCCTGCATTTTCTAAATGTAAATTTACAGGTAACAGAATTTAGTATAAATAAAACTGAAAAAATTTATATAATTTTGTATTTAGTATAAAAAAGACACGAAGACAAAAACTGTTTTAACAATATTATGGTGAATTATAAATGATTATATTTGTACACTTATTTAAGAAAAATAATATATTTAATATTCAAAGTAATATATATATATTGGATATCAAAAATCATACAAAACTAATAATAATGGCATAAGAAGAAACACTATACACGTACAAGAGAGGTTTGGTGTGGTAGGACCTCAATTATATTGTATTTTCACCCCACGATAATCACAGTGAGCAAGAAACTTTGCGCACAATACGTGAATAAAAAAGATCCTTTAAGTCCAAACAAAATTAAAAAATTGATTCTCATGCATTTTTTTTAAACGAATGAGGGAGGTCGGTTTTTATTTTTATTTTTTATTCCTGATGGAATGGTCGCCGGTGCGTAAAATTCAGTTGTGAGAATCGAAAATTAAATACTAGAGCTTCCATGTTAATTTCACTGATAGTGTTTTTTGTAACAGTGATGATAGAACACAAAATCAATACAGAACAACTAAAATGGACATCAAATATAGTATGGAGTTTTTTAACTGGTTGAGTGATAGAAGCCACAATCAGGCCTTTCAAAACAATTAGGATACCAGTGCAACGTTTTCCTTGCTCATGTTTCGTATTTAGTCAAACGTAAATAATAGTTTGTTTATACAAATCTGCTCTATTACAAATTATTGGAGAGTGCCTGTTGGCACTCTCCAATAATTTATAATAAAACAATTTTTGAAGGACAAATTCAGACCACCAAAAAATAATCTAGCCCTCAACCAGTTAAATAAATATTTATTTTGTACATACAAATGAGAATCGTCGCATTTCGAGAAGAGAATTACAATACTGTATCAATGTATAGGACATATTGCATCGCAAATCGCGATGCGATGCCGCTAAAATCACACCCTATGATAGTTTTGTACATTTTGAATTTTGCCTCCGAAATAAATATGACGAACGCTGGCCGAAAAAAAAACCGAGTGCGCCGCTGCCTGAGAATCAAAAGATTAATTTTGTTTAGCCGAACCTGTAACCTGTACCCAATATACAGGTGTGCAAAAATATCTCTAATGCAGAAAATGAGGGTACAGTAAAACCTGTCTTGAGAGACCGCTGTCTTGAGAGACCACCTGTCTTGAGAGACCACATCTGCCAGGCACCGATTGGTTTTACTCTATAATGGACCTGCTATGGGAGACCACTTGTCTTGAGAGACCACCTGTCTTGTGAGACCACTATGACCTGGTACCAACTTGTATTTTTATGCCATAATGGACCTGTCTTGAGAGACCGCCCCTTTGAAGACTGAAACCATGACAAAAGTTTATTACCTATTCTGGAATTGTAAAATCCATTGTGGTTATACTAACATAATTAAAAGTATTAAAAGCTCTCAATTGGGTTTCAATTGCTAACTCATTAAAGATTGAGATGTTCTTATAAGACCACTGTGAAAAGATTAGGATTATTGCTGAATAAACAATTTCATACATACCTAAAATGTGACAGATAGGAATACAAATAAATTTGTGTTGAAAATCTTTTTGTAACAAACTGAAATGGACTGTTATAAAAATTATAAAAATAAATTAGTGTTGAAAATCTTCAATGAACGCTGGCCGAAAAAAAAACCGAGTGCGCCGCTGCCTGAGAATCAAAAGATTAATTTTGTTTAACCTAACCTGTAACCTGTACCCAAAATACAGGTGTGCAAAAATATCTCTAATGCAGAGATGATAGCGTGTCAAGCAATGTATTATCACTGTCGAAACATTGATAAAAAAAATGTTTCTTTCTCTTCTCACTTGATAGTTTCTTTCAATTTCTTATCAATTCTTTAAAGCAGCCTTAACTTGATCTCGAAACAAATTCAAAAAATTATTCTTTAGGAAAAGGGGTGAAAATAGTCCAAATCTGTGGAATCGGAATCACCTCATTCGAAGGAACTTTAAGCAGAAACTCTCACCTTGGTAGGTATGCAGTACAGCAGGATAGTCGTTGAGTTTTTAGTCTGCTAGACATACCCTCCATTCAGAAAGAGTTCCTGCTGAAATACACGTACATGTATGGTAATGTGATCACAAAAGCCATCTTTATGATGATCAGATTTAGAGCTGAAACGGTTAACCCGATTTAGAGCTGAAGCGGTTAACCGATTAATCGATTAAACATTGATCAACGTCTTGATCAATCAAAACAGTAATTGACCGAATACGGTACCGTAGTCGCGGACTGGTCGTAATCCACGCGTGAACAATGATGTCCACGCATGCGTTTACCAGGTAATAAAAAATCATAATTAGTTGGCATATTTTGGGCATATTTTCTCCCTAGCTAATATATAATGGTTGGAACCTTTAACCTTTTCAACTCTTGTGGTATCTGCCATGCCATTTCAATGGCAGCAATTAGAAGAGTCCATATTCATTATTTGGGGTAGACGAGGCTGCACGTTGAAAATATTAATTGATCAATTCCACACATTTAATGAACAGCCACCCTATATAATGACGCTATGACGTATCATGTTCCTGCCCGGAAAAGCGGCCGCTAGGGTTCAATGGGTTAACATCATTTCTTGGAAGCTCTCACACAGACATCATTGTTACGGAATAAAGTAAAAGTATATCGATCTGTGATCGTAAATTCTGACTTCAAACGTTGTGATTATTGGCAGTTCTGTGAGGTCCCACCAGCCCGTGGCATTTTTGTGATTCCTTACCAGGCGATATCGGACACAGGCTCCAGATTCTGAGTTCCGTAACTTCACGAACTTGTCGTGTACATCAGAACGAAGACCAGTTTCAAATTATCTACTATTTTAATAAATCAATTTTATTAACACGTTAGCGACTAAATTGTCGTTGTCTCTGGCATAAAATATAAAGTGTTTCAAAACATCAAAGTTCTTACCTTCAATAGCAATGGCGGCATCCAGGTTTTTTCTTGTAGATCCTTCCGTGTTCGGCAGGAGCCCAGAGACAACTTGTCTAAGTAGTCAGAAATTGGTGCTTAAAAACACCAAATTTCTGATGCAATACCTGGGGCCCGTGACGACCGTCAGCAAATTCTCCCTGAGTTTTGGAGAATTTAGGGAAAGTCCCTTGACGTGACGGTCGCCATTTTGTAGACTCTATTTCTACCATGCAGACTGTCGATCAGTCTGCATGCAGTCCATGGAATCTCGGCTATCGAATAGTATTCTGCCCGGCATCAGTTAACCGGCAGAATGTTCTGGTGAATTGTGTAACTTTGCAACTCAGCATCCCCAGATCTCCGAGGAGTCTCACCAGGTACATGTTATGATTTGCTGGACAGTTCGAACACCAACATCCCAGGAAATACTGCCGAATGTTATTGTTCCATCTATCAACAAATCCTACAATGTTACTGCTTGTTGACAATATTGGCCTGCAAAGGTATGCCTTATATTGTCAACAGAACATCTGGCGTGTACCCACAAAGTACGCCTGTACTCTGGTCGCCAGTTTATACGATTCCATGTAATTTTCTTGTATATTCAAATCTGTTCATAAACCGTTAAATAGGTTAAACAAACTTGAGTCCACTGAGTTCCCAAATAAAACCCCTGTATCACTTTCAGGAGCTCGAGCTCGTACCTAGAGCTTGCGAGCTCATTTAACCCCTGTGGGATCACCTCAATAAATGATGTAAAACTTCAGAATTAAGAATTTAATAGACAAATGAAAATTAACAGTTTATTTGGTGGGGGTGGGGATGGTGGGGGTGGTGGGGTAAGGCCCTACCAAAGAACGAACACAAACGAACATTATTATTATTTATTGGTGTTTAAGGTCACATACTTATGTACAATGGCTAATCGTGACCGTGACAGTTTTACAGGTGGAGGAAGCCAGAGTACCCGGAGACAACCACCGATCAACGACGAGCAGCTGCCAGCTCCCCAACATCGTAACTCCGCACTGCAGCACAGGTAGGGTTAGATTGGTTGAAGACATGCGTACCATCGACGTGCAGTACGCCTTAATACACGGCGTCATCGTGCCCCCCTCCATGTGGACAATCGGGGTTAAGTGCCCAAGGTCACAACGCGGGAATCACAAACGAACACATGTAAATAGGGGGAAAATATAAGTTAAAGGTTTTAAATGGGTAGAGTGTGCGTGTACTTGTGTTCGTCAATTTGTCGCTGTTGACCAACCCTACCAAATAACGAACACAAGATGCAACAGAGCGTTATTAATAAGCTGTCAAATTGAGATGGACAAATGGCTGGTTTGAAACGCTCTTTTAATATTTTTTATATTCATTATTATTTTTATACATCACCCCAAATACCTCTACCATCCCTATTTTAGAATATAATTGCTCTCTTAACCCCCAGCAGTCTGGTAGTGCAACCGAATTTACTCCAGTCACTGTATTTTTTCTCTTGTTTAACTATGAATTTAACCAAATATATCTTGTTTGACAGAGCTCTTTGAGCTCTGGCAAACAAGATATATTTGGTTAAATATCAAACTGCATTATGGGAAACATTTACAACTGAAAACTTTGCCATTTTGACATCAGAGTGCAGCGGGTTAAAGGAGTAAAAGAAAGGGGGGGGGGGGGGCGGCGTCAGTTCACCTAAGTTAAGGGGACGTCCAACCTAACTTTGGTCAAATTTCATGCAATGTTCTTCCAAGTCTAAAAAAGACCCAAAATGAATAACCCCAATACATTATATACCAAAATGCTTGGAATGAAACATAGAACATGTGGAAACTGGAATTTGCCACGGAACTGCTGCCATGTGTAAATAGCACCACCTGAAAGTCTGCTATGACATAAGTAAGAGAACAAAACTTTTACAATAAAATACCTCAAAATAAAATAACAGCTGTATTCTATAAACATTGAAGTACACACTCGAAGAAATCTTTTCCTAATTCATTAAAGTAATAAAGATTGAGACCAAATGTTATAAGTGGAGTGCTCACTGATTGAAGGCAGACATTTTCTTTTGTTTATGTTTTGATTTGGGGAGTTCAACAAAGGTCAACTTGAAGGAGTCCACCAGAAGAAGAATGGAAGGACAAAAGAGTGTCACCCAATATAAAGGTGTATGTGTCACTGTAGTGGTTTGGAAAGAAAATATGATATTCTCTTATGTAGAATGCACTGCAAAGTCATACATTGTAGTTGAATAAATATATTTACAAACCCCTTGCACTGTAACCCCTTTATCCCATGCATCAATTTGATAGTGATTAAATTGTTAAATTTGTCTGGTTTATCAATAAGTATCATAGCTTTGTTTACTCTTGGACACCAATACACTCATGATATCTGTTGGAGAAGAAATAAGGGTAACTGTATGTCACTGCAATAAACCATCTAATGTACTTAAAAGTACATTGTTATTCAAAACACATCAAATCAACCTTACATAACCATTATTGCATGTATTTTCCCCAAGGAGGTTTATTGGCATATTGAGATCAGAAGGGCACATCCAGAGGGCCTCACATATTTTTTTCAAGAACGCAGTACACAAAGCAATCCCCAAAAGGTGGCAAGTGAGCTCTATTTGACACAAAAAAATTCCGGGGGGAAGAGGGGGAGGGGGGGGGGGGGCTCTCTTCCTTGTATGACTCTACCTCCAGCACTCAAGGCATATGCCTTTTTCTCAAAGTTTGACTCTTTTTTCTTTTTGAAGATCCTGGCCACACATGTTCCAAACACTATCAGACAGGTAACCCTCTAAATAAGTGTATATACAAAAATCATGTTACATTGCAAAACATTCTTTTTAGACTTTAAGTTCTGGACCTTTCATGCTTCTTACTTCCAACTATAACACTTAATTTATCGATTGATGGGTGAGTAGAAAAGTCCTGCCATAATCAACATTTTGAGTTTCATAAGCCTTTATAACAGCTCCGATAAAAGTGTCAAACATCAGATTGGTGGCTTTATACAGAATATTCATTAGGTTGTTGCTTGATAAGTAATACGAACAAAATCTTCACCAGAAATATTTTGTAGCAATAAATTTGAGGGTGTCAGCAGGGCCAGGCACTTTCCAACAAATTATAACAAATCAACTGGTTATAAACAAAATTTTCTAACTCGAAAGAGTGAAAAAGTACCATAACTCTGGAAAAAATGTGTGGAAGAAACACATGCTACAGCACACACACAGGCATCGTTTCCCCATGATGCTCGATCACAACATCAAATATCCTTCAAACTGGAGTAGCAGTGGTTGAACTTTACAAGGGAGAATGTTGGTATGGGTAAGGGGACAGAGGTCTCCACGGCCCTAGAAGCGCATTTGACTTTCCAACTTCCAGGTCTGGGGCATAATAATCGCAACACACCCACCTTATCAATTCATAATTTCAGTAAATTAAAAGGAATTATCAATTTTAATTAAGTTATAGATAATGGGAAAATATTTGGCTTCTTTCGCCTTCTCGTACTATTATTACCACAAACAATATCAGTTTGAAGCCGACAAACGAAACTGAAAGCACGTGGTCTGGTTAAAAAGTAACTCGGCATGGATAATGAAGAAATTGAGAATATTTCGTGTATTTCATTTGTTTAAATGCCAATTGCGGCTAATTTTGACCGAGGATTTGATAATTCGTTTGGGTTTTAACCTCACGGTCACGCTGACAGCGGTTATGTTTATTATGATATGCAAATTGGGAGATAGTTTCCGGTGAAGGAGATTTGTCACATTTGTCAGTGTAAAACGATGACAAAAGACACTGATCGACGCTTGTGTTAGTTTGGTTGGTTGCAAGAAAAAACTAAATTCACGGCATCGTCCAATCGCACCTTATCTAAAAGCGCGAATGCATCATTTTCAACCCATCTTCAATCGGTCCTTTGCGGACATCAAACACAGCCGCGACAAATTCCATGGTTACTAGGAAGTAAATAACTTCAAAACATCGGGAGAAATCAACACGCTCAATATAGTTCCAGGTCACTTGGAATATACTTCGAGAAAAAAGTGATTTCTGAAGCATTCTGCTTACTTTGTTATGAATATTGCCTTATTTTATGTACGTCCTCACCCGAGGGTTCAACCGACATCAGTCAAAGAGACCATCACGCCGCAACCGGTGACACCTGCCGAGTACCTGAACCTGTTCCTCCTTCAATACGAATAGACATGTGGAATTTAATCATTTACAGCCAATGAGGATCGAAAGGGGCTTGTTCCCCATACCGTCCCTGCGCGCCTTCGGCGCGTTAAACCATTCAATTCGGGATCATTACACACGCTCAATATAGTTCCAGGTCACTTGGAATATACTTCGAGAAAAAGTGATTTCTGAAGCATTCTGCTTACTTTGTTATGAATATTGCCTTATTTTATGTGTATCGTCCCGATTTTATACACTCGGTTATTTTTTTACAACTGATTCATGTTGTCTCTTTAACGTGCAATAATTCAGATTTTTTGTCAACAAAGAAGTTCAGACGACCTGTAAACACGGGAGGCAATTTCGAACCATATTTAGCAGTTTTGATATTAACAGCTCAATTATTTGCTGTAACCTGTTTGCTGTTTGCTGTAATCTGCTCATACATTGTCTCGAGAAAGTAAAGGACGTGATTACGTCCCTTCATTCTGACGATCGCCCAAAATGAGTATTTCTGCAAGAACCACATTGTAATCACATGACCGGAATAAACATCATTGCGACATGGCCACATCCGGAACATCCAAAATTTGTGTTGTTTGTATTGCATTCCAACATCAAAACACACCAGAGTGTGTGTCATAAAAATGCTTTCTCCGAGTCTGTAGTATGTTATCATTACATTGAAGACAAGGCTTTCGAATTACCGATCAATTTGTGGTTTTACCGGTTCGTTACTTAAGCCATTGACAAATTAATGTTCATCAAAATCATAAAATTCACTTTTTTCCTGTCGTTAAAACCCCAATAAATAAATAAATAAATAAATAAATAAATAAATAAATAAATAAATAAAAGCTTGTTCTGTTACCGATAGAGAACATAATTGAAAAAACGGTTTATTCCCAACAAAACCAATCCCAACAAGACGAATTTAATTAAAATGACTATATAACCCATTTATTTTGAGGTTTTCCGTCAAAAACTGCTAACACGGCTTATTTTTGGACAAAGAGATTTCAGTTAACTGGTTGAGTGCTGGAAGCCCATTTTGGGGCTTTATCCTGAAGTGTGGGTAACAGAGCAAAAAGGCTTGATATTCTGTGGATGTACTTCAATTAAATTTTGATGTGATATTATTAAGTCTGGGTGGATTTCCCAGATACAATTAATGGGAGAGTGCCTGTAATTGTAACAAGGCAATAATATGTGAAAATATTTTTGAGAATTCCCCAAAAAACGCTACCAGTTAACACAGGCACCAAGCTTTCTTACAAGACACTAATGGCTACAGTTTTTTTTTTTTGTCTTTTTTTATCAACAAAACACCCAAACACCTGCATAAAATAAAACCCTAAAATACTTCAGATATCGTACATTGTAATGTACGCGTTCTTTCTAAAGAAAATTTACTCCATATGTGATGAGGAAAAAAAAATCGTCTTGTTGGGATTCGCCTTGTTGAGATCGTCTTGTTGGGATATTTTACCAATTCGTCTTGTTGGGATTCGTCTTGTTGGGATGACACCGAAAAAACACTTGCAAAGTTAAATTTTAGTTTATTCTCTACTTACATTTCCAATAAATCGATTTTTAGTGAAATGTTTTGTTGTTTTGGTTTTTTTTCGAAATTGGGGCTTAGTTTAAATTTTCTTTGTTGCCTATCCGTCATGTTGGGTGTTTTATTGTTTGCCAAGCAATCCTACCGATGTGCAACATAGTTGGTTTAAGAGATGCACTTTTGATTATAGCATGGCATTTTCTCATGTGCAATCTGCTTGTTTTATAACGATAATGTATATACTGATTATATCAACTCTTTTTTGGTGGGGGGGGGGGGGGGGGGGAACTTCAAACACCGCATCTCAACCTTCCTGAGTGACTGTTGGATACCCCTGACTTCAAAAATACTTCGGGAGCTTTCTACAATCCTATTTTTGTAACCGTTATGGAATATCATGCCAAGGCTGCTAAATCCCTAGCTGGCTTCTAATCAGTCCAAACAGCCCACCCCCCCCCACCCCATTTGGCTTATTCCGTCCTGGCGGTGTCAAAATTACCCCCGACGCTCGGCCTAAATCAATGGAAGCTCAGTCATCTTGGATCATCAGCCGATTTAGGGAGCGTCAAACCTTTGACCATACGATCCTCTCGTTTGCTGGCTGTGTACTCTGAGAGCAGCTGGTCTAATCGAGCTGGAGGCAGACTAGGCTTGTCATCAGGGCCACCCATTTCCCCTTTCACCTAGCATCCCTGTTCAGAATCTTCAGATGGAGCTCACTTGTGAAGTCCGACAGGATGCCTTCTTCCTTATTACCCATGTGTCCATTAAAGTCTCCCATTAGAATTAAATCGAGTCCCCTGTTTTCTAATTCCGTGATGTTGGACCTGAGTGTTGAGAATATTGAGTCATTCCAGTCACTCCACTCAGGTGTGCCCCAAGCCTGAAAATAAACAATCTCTCATTTGCAGAATGAGGTCCCCAGAGGGTGAGGTCCATTTTATCTTCTGGGTACACCATTCTGTTTAAGATTGAGACCATCATTCAGATTTGAGATTCGCAGAAGATAAATTTGCCGATGCTACCCTGCTGTGGTAGCATCACCCCCCCCCCCCCCCGGGGATCTCATTCTGCAGATGACAGTCTGCTTATTTTCAGGCTTGGTGGGCCTCTCTCCACTGCACAGTACACAATCCCAATGGCAACACTTTTGTTTTTTTTAGAATAACCTTTACCCATCCAATTTCTTTGGACACCTCAGCTGAGGTACCGACATCTGCCAGGTCTGTGAACAACGACGGTTTTAAGTCCTCTTTTATGTACATGCCTAACCCTCCACCTTTTTTCTGACATTCAGTTCGTCAGTCTCCAATCCTATTTTTGTAACCGTTATGGAATATCACGCCGGGACTGCTCCCTAGCTGCGATCGGCTGGCCTGATCGAGCTGCAGACAGGCTAAGCTTGTCAATATGGGCTCGATCGGGGGGGGGGGGGGGGGCATCAACAACTATACACTAGTGGCAGACTATACGTGCCAGACGATCGCCAAGACACACCACCCCTTGAATCACTACCACCTTCTACAGCCGGAGACAATTATACCTGCCAATGCGGACAGTAGGCCTTCCCAATGGGCAATACCACATAAGTGACAAATTTTACATGCCCGAAGAAAAGACCAAATAATCACCTACTATAGACAACCGACGGGGAGCCTGCGAACTCCAACTAAAATATAAAAAGACAATTTTAAACCAGCCATTTATGCAAGCGATAATCCAACTCATTTTGATAGCCAATTAACCCCATTGAACACGAGAGGCCTTTTTTTCCGGCCCTGGAACATGATAAGTCATAATTTCATTAAGTAGTGAATGTATGGGGTAGACCACTCAATATTTTCAACGTGCAGCCCCGAGGCTGCACGTTGAAAATATTAAGTGGTTTACACCAAAGTTATGAATATGGACTCTTCCAAATGCATTCTCTGAATTGACAAGGAAGACAGCAACGGGGTTCAAAGGATCAACTACCCGCTGTCGCCTATTGTGTTTGCTATTTAGTAGGTTTAGTCAACAGCGATAAATTATCGAACACAAGTTCTGCGCCAAACAACACATTTTAAATCCTCTTCATCATCAAAATACTCACCAGAAAAGGATAACATTTTACACACGAGTAAAATATACCGGTACAAACGCCATCCAGCCTTTTATAAGCTTTTATTTGACCCTTTTTTACTTGTGTTCGTTTATGTTCATTCGTGTTAATTCTTTAGTACGAGCGATTTTAGGATATCCATCCAACCAACTTGCCAACGAGACACCACAAAGAGAGTGAGAATAGAAATGCACAAGGGGGGAGAGAGGAACTCTGTGAAAGCCTAAATGCCCTATTCAATTTAGCCAAAGAAAAATAAGAGGTCTCAAAAGAGTGGAGAGAAAGCAAAGTAACCTTTATTCACAAAAAGGGGGAAAAAGACATTTTGGATAATTGTCGAGGGATCTCTGTCAGTAGCAACATTGGAAAAGTTTTCTGTAAAGTCCTGTATGGGAGATTAGAGGAAGTGATTGAGGAGACGGGTTTTTTTGGGAGAGATTCATAATGGCTTCAAGGAGGGAAGGGGATTCACTGACGACCTTTGCACGCTATCCCAAATGATAGAATCCGCGAAAGCAAAGGAAAAGATGTTTGTGGCCTTTTTGGATGTTAAAAAGGCATACGATAGAGTATGGAGGGAGGGTATGTGGCGAAAGCTTGATGCTCTGGGCTTGGGAGGCGAGTTTGTTGGAATTCTGAAAGCATTACATAAAGATGTACAGGGTGAACTGAGCCTGGGTAACATAACAACAAAACGTGTGCCTATGGAGATAGGCCTGAAACAGGGGTGTATCTTTTCGCCATTTAGGTTTAGGAGATGAACTCCTGCGTAGCGACGAGGGGGTAGCAGTTGGGGACTTGAAGATCCCAGAGCTATTTTTTTTGCATATGATATGGTGCTAGAGACAGAAAGCGAAGAGGGGCTAGCGAAAATGTTGGGAATTGTCGTACTTTCATGACAGCTGCATGTGAAGTTGATATTTGACGCTGGTCATTGTTGTATAGCCTGACACATTGGGTTCTGCTTTCCTACACTGTTACTTGGGGTTTAATAAATTAACCTTTATGTAATGATGGACAATGGTCGGAAGCCCCTTGGGCGGTGCAATAAAAGTTGAATAGCTGGTCAAGCTATTTAGTAGACAAGGGCTATAGAACTGCCATAGAATATTTTCACTTCTGTACTGTGGGAACAGGTGTCTTAAAGCAAATGAATTATAGTTATATTCTCGTCCATATTATTAACCCTTGACGACCAACATGCTTTACGATATTGTCTTGGTTCGAATACTTTGGAGTTTAGTTAAGGTAAAAGTGTCGAAGCCAAATATTTGCAGTCTCTGTAAATCGTCGATAAGTCAGTTGAAGTTTCTTGGTGTGCAACAGGGAATTCAGTCGTGAGAAGCCCTGTATATGAATTGAAGATAATGCTGATCATATTAGTTATGATTTCTTTGTTACATGTTTGTTATGAAGATTGTTGAGCGCATTCTCCTTTAACCCTTTACCTAACATGAAAAGCAGACGACACTTGCAAAAAAAATTCTTGAATAACTAATTTTTTTCATTTTTTGTCTCAAAAACATAGGTTATGACCCCTCGTTGGAACGAGCTCGAGGAGCTCGTTCCAACGAGGGGTCATAACCTATGTTTTTGAGACAAAAAATGAAAATATTTTGAAAATTAATTGGAGATTTTTGAGAATAGCGCTGGCCGGTTTTGGCCGTTACGTTGGGTAAAGGGTTAAATGCCTTGTACATAAATACACAGAACGACGGTCGTATATGAATACGCTAATCAATATGACACGAGTGACAGTGCGGAAGGATAGAAGAAGAGGCCGCAGGCCTCGAGTTCTATCCTTCCGCGATGGCACACGTGCCATATCGGTTAACCCATTCACGCACGTGTGTCGTCCTGTGTTTATTGAACGCCTTCACGTCTATAAAAAAAACAATTATTAGAAAGACACTCAGCAATTCATATGACAGCTATCAACAAAAAGAACACATTTTATCGCCAACCAAATTTGCGTGACGAACCCGTATTATTATTTCGTCCCCTGAATTCCAATGTGTTCGGAACACACCAGTCGCCAGCGGCTCAAATTGTAATTGCAGTGCACGATTTGTAGGACATTCCAGAAGAATTTCGCTTCTCTATAAAAATAGTCCGTCAACGATTTCCGTTCCGTACATATATGCGGAACGGATTTTCATTTTCCTCATTTTTTAGTGTTGCTGTAGATGGGGGTTTCATAGAACAGATGTAATAATATGTATGTTGAGTTTGGAAAGAAGGCTTTGATTTCAATTGCCGACAGCCACAAAGAACTAATTTTCAAGTTACAATGTGATTAACAATTCACATTGTCGCTTACCGAGATGCATCGCTGCAAGTACTAATTACCAACCTACCTACAAAATACCGATGTGAAGATTTTTCAGCGAACGCTATTACTTTAGCGCCCATAATTCTCAAATATGGTATTAAAACCATGCACATACTGCTTAAATCTATTTATATACTCATTTTACACCACCCATACCCTTTTAACCCCATTCCCAACCCACCTGTATTTTCCATCACCTCGGCATACCTCGGTGTTTAGTATGACCGGAAGAGGTGTTGAAACATTTTAAGGAAATAACTGGAAGTTGGCATCTGGATAAAAGTTTTTTCCCAGGCGCCAACCATGAGTTATCTCGTATGCTATTTTTCGTACTTTGTTCTAGTAAAAGACCCAAACAACGTTTATCAGCGTATTTACTCATGTAAATTATAGTAATCTGTATACCCGATAAAGATAAAAACCACACATGGCATACGTGAAAGAAATACACCTGGGTTTCCGGCAGTCAACGTGTTAACCCTTTTCCCAACGAATTGGCCGCATCCGCCCGCGTAATATGCAAATTCAGCTTTTGAAAAAAACATTATTTTCAGCAAAACCATATCATGTGAGCCCTCGTTGGAACGAGCTCGTCGAGCTCGTTTAAATGAGAGGTCACATGATATGTGTTTGTTGACATTTTTTGAAACATTTGAAAAAATGATATTTAAAATAATAAATTTTGATATCGTCTGCGTTGGATAAAGGGTTAACGAACATCTGCCATTGGAATTTATTTCTTCTCATTACACAAAAGCAATAATTTACAGACTTTAGAAAGTGTGAGACCCTCTATCAAATGATTAATAATCTCAGGACTATACATACTAATGAAATCATTACATTCGTCTTTCATATTTTCTGGAAGAAAACTGCATACGCTTTTTAAAGCATCTTCGATTTCTGTTACTGTGCTGTTCTGATCAAGCAGACTGTCCAAATATTGAATCACAGTTTCACAGAGTTCACATAAGTCTGCACTACTAACCTTCAATGTTTTGTTAACAGACTTTGATACCAATAAAGAAACCGTATCTGCAGGTAGTAACTTGACAGTTTTTACAGGAGGTTGTGTGCACAGGCCCAGTGTTACACAGATTACGTCTGTACTCAGTTTATCAGCTAAAAATTCAAACATTTCTTGTGCATACTGCTCTACCAATGATTTACACTCTGTTTCAAACTCACCAAGCTTGGTACACAGATTTTGTTCAACAAATGCTTTCAATTCATTTTGGAGTGTCTTGCTTCTGTCCATTTGTTGCAGCTCTTCAGCAACCATTTTACAAATTGAACAGGTCTCTTCACCATGGCTGGTCAGTCTTTTTGCAAATGACAGGAATCGAAGACGCATTTCAATACCTTTTTTAATGTTATTTGGGTGACAAAACCCAAACATTGCACAAATGTCATCAGGGTAGATTTTCTGGCCTAAATATTCAATCAGCCGTGGTGTATACTGTTCAACACAATCCTTACATATGTCTACTACTGGTCCCAATTTAGAACAAATTAACTGATCTAGAAGCCCTTCCACACCCGCTTTTGTTGAATTAGTCGAAATTACCCCCTGAGCATCACCTAAAAAATTCTTGCAGTCGATACAGTGTGTCTCATTACTACCTTTAAAATACTGAAGAGTGAGTTTAGTAGAATTCTTGGATTCCTTCATTTCACAGAAACCAAAAACTGTACAATCATCCTTGTCATCGACTTCACTCATAATCAATCCTATCATTTCAGGTAAGTAATTGTCAACCAAATCTTGGCCCTCCTGTTTGACCGAGGCCGATGGAACGACGGCACATATTTTGGAAATGGATAATTCCAGTTCTTTTTCAGTTGCTTTGCTTTGTAACATTCGTCTGGCCTCTTTGACTGCCGATTCACAAACGGTGCACCGAGGCCCTGTTTTCACATCAACCTTCTGTCTGGGCCATACCAGTGCCATGCAATAATCCACCGTTCCGCATTCTTTTGCGTGTCGAACATGGCTGCACCAATAGCTTGGACCCCACGTACAATGGTTTGCCCCTATTAATTTCTGATTTTGACCGAAACACACCACAATGAAACACGAAAATAACAGAAAAGTCTTCATTGTATACAACAAGAGCTTCGACTAGGAAACAAATCAAGCAAAAATGGCCAAATGAATTGTAACGGTCTCTTTGCGACTGCAGTTTCAAACTTGTCCTTGTCAACGAAACCCAATTTGGTCACGCGGCAGTATTAATGTTGTAGAGGTTGCTTGTATAAAATCACCCTCGTGTTACGTCAATTAGCAGTGTGGAACGCCAGGTGTGTTCGTACGAAAATAAATTACAAAAAGTAACAAACAGATGCTAGTTAAGCATCTCAGCGGGGGCCATCTAACCGATCCTTTTCATAAGTATCAAACAAGGTCATTTGTAAAATCTAAATGTATTCAATTCGAAATCACACAAGTAAATTCCAAAAGAGTATTTTATTTTGAATATGAAATTTCTACTTTTCGGGCGATTGGGACTCTCAAAATCTAAAAAGGTTTTATCGGAGAAAAAGGATTTATACATTCTCAAAGCGTTCAGATAATACAAATCCAGAATGTTGTTATCTTTTGTTATTGTTTTTGAGGTTTTTTGGTGTTAGTAAGTTTCAAATGCATAGCAACCCGTTACCGTGAAAGGCGTGGCTCACTTCACAGTTGCACCAGGAACTGTCAGTCGTATGAAATAAGTTTAACGTTATTTTGATCTTCGACACTCACCTAACCTTGATGAAGGGCGAATTTATTAGGCAAATGTCTGGGCTAATCGTGTAACTGTTTTCTTTATATTTTGTTTGCACCTTTTTTATCTTTGAGAGAGAGAGAGAGAGAGAGAGAGAGAGAGAGAGAGAAGAGAGAGAGAGGGAGGGAGAGAAAGGAGAGAGAGAGAGAGAGAGAGAGAGAGAGAGAGAGAGAGAGCTCAATTTGTTGGATTTTTTGTCAAACGCTCTTGGTGTCTGGAGTGTTCAGCTCACACTCGGTTATAATGCAACGCATTCGCACGCGTGATATAAATCACTTTGTGTAGTAACTTCAAAATAGGTACTGCCTCAAGAAATTTGGCTGTCAAAATGTCATTATGGTGAGTTGGCAAGTTATCATAACAAGCGGAATCGTTATGACGAGTTGAAAGTCGTTATTCCGAGTTGCGAAGTCATCATAACGTGCTAATATGTTGTTACAACGAGTCCACAAGCTGTTATTATATGATGTGAAATAATTATAATGAGTTGCTAAGTCATTGTAATGAGTCGAAGGGTCATTATAATAAGATGTAAAGTTGTTATAGCTAGTTGATAAGTCGTTATAACGAATTGACAAGTTATAACGAGTTCCAAAAGTAATATTGAATTGAGTAGTCATAATAATGAGTTGACCAGTTGTTAAATCGTGTTGTGATGCCATTATGGTAAACCGCCAGATATTAAAGTTATTATAACGAGTTTGGAAGTCACCATAACTAGTAGGTAAACGATTATACTGACTTGCCAAAGCGTTATAATGAGTTGTTAAGTCATTATACCAAATTGGCAATTAGATATAATGAGTTGACAAGTAATGTTAACGATTTGGGAAGTCCTGACGAATCGTGAAGTAGTTATAACGAATTAATTTACAAGTTGTATAGTGAGTTGATCAATCATTATAACTAACTGACAAATCATTATAAGGGGTTGATTTGTCGTTATAACGAGTTTTCAAAGTCATTATAATGAGTTGTCATGGCATAAGGAGTTGAAATAACATAGCCAATGGAAACCCAATCGTTAAATTATAAAAACGAGTTGATCAATCATTATAACTAATTTTCAAATTATTATAAGTGTTTGCACTGTCGTTATCACGAGTTTTCAAAGTTGTTATAATGTGTTGTCATCTCATTATTATGAGCTGAAATAATATAACTAATGGATAAGCAGTCGCGAAATCATTACAACAAGTTGATGGATCAGTATAATAAGCAAACAACCCGTTATAATAACAACCCGTAATACAATAACAATTGTAAATTCGTGATGAGTTGTAATGTCATTAAGAAGATTAGACGAGCTGTTATAACTAGTTATGGAATCTTTATAATGAGTTGTGATGTCATTATAACGTGTTGAAAAATTATTAAACAGAACTGTAAATTGTTATAATGAGTTATAATGTCGACATAACAAGTCGGTACATGTTGACAAGTTTTATAACGTCTTGCAGTGTTGTTATATATAAAGTCGTTATAATGTGCTGACGAGTCTTTATAACCGGTATAGAAGTACTTATGTGCTGTACAATCATGTCATTAGAACGAGTTGTCAAGTCATTATAACGAACGTCGCCATAACGATTTGAAAGGCCATGGCGAATCGTGATGTTATTATAATGGTTTGTAAATCTGCCATAATGAATTTACAGTTAGTTAATACGAGGGGTAAAGACATAATAACGAATGTGCAAATCATTATAACGAGTTGACAAGTCATTATTACGAGATGTGAAATCATTATAACGAATTGCTGTGTCAATATGTCAATTTGCCATGTCTCTATAGCAAGGAGTGAAGTCATTATAATGAGTTGCGAATTTACAAAGCGTTGTGATGGTATACGAATTGGGAGGTCATTATAATGAGTTGAAAAGTCGTAGATTGCCAATTCGTTGTAATGAGTTCTGAATCCGTTATAAGGAGTTGAAAGTCATTTTTAATGAGTTCACAAGTTTGTTCACAAATCGTTATAACCAATCGTAACCTCATTATTAGGAGTCCCAAACTCTGTTTTAACGAGTTCGCGGGTTATTATGGCGAGAGTTGTGATGTCATTCCATAGGGTTAGGATGTCATTTTGACGAATTGCAGAGTCTTTATAATGATTTAACATGTAGCTATAACGAGTTAGATAGGCGCTATAATGAGTGCATAGACGTTAAGATGATCTGACACATCATTATAGCGAGCCTCAGACAACGCTATAATAAGTTGCCAAATTAGGAGGAATTGTGAAGTTGTTAAAACGATGATAAACATTACAATGATTTGTGGAGTACTTTTAATGAGTACATGTAACGTTATGACGAGTTTTGAACACACTATAATGATTGGAAAAAGTCGTTATAGGTTAACCGAAACCGAACAGAGGTTTTTAGGGTTTTTTTTTAAAACTGAAACCGAAACCGTCGACATCCCGTAATCTAAGGTTTTTCGTCTTTTATTAAATGCTCTCTTGCTGCAGAAATTCACAGAATGTAGCCATCCCAGAGTAGTCAGTGTACCCAGACACTGCCATTGGCAGTGTCTGGGTACTCTCACTACTCTGGGAAGCTACATTCTGTGAATTTCCGACATTTCAGTTTAGTTGTGTTTGCAGCTTTCCTCAAGTTGCGTGTAGGTGTCAGACCTCGAAAAATGAACAAGCACAATAAAAGTTCTGTATATTTAGGTAATTATTATATTGGCCTTCCTGATTCTTCATGTATTATAGCTTATTTCGGGCATTCATTGAGTACATCTAACGTTATAACGAGTTTTGAACACACTATAATGATTGGAAAAAGTCGTTATAACAAGTTGACAAGTTTATAATGAGTGGTCAAGAATTAACTAGTCGACACCATTTTATAACGAGTTGTGAAGTCGTTATATTGAATTGTGCTGGCTTTATAAAAATTGATGTTGTAAAGAAGTGTGAAGTTGTTATAACAAGTTGTTATAAAGAGTAGTGAATTCATTATAATGAGTTGTGATGTTATTATGATGATTTGGCATAGCTTGACGATATGTTGTAACGAATTGAGGAATCATTATAAAGTGCTGAATAACTTGTATAACAAGTTAATAAAAAGTCATTATAACAAGTTAGAAGTTATTTCAAATTCTATATCGATGGTGAATTGCAATGTCATTCTAATGGGCTGTTCAGTCGTTACAACGGGTTTATAAATCGTTATAACGAGTTGTGAAGTCATTATAATGAGTTGACAAGTCGTTATAAAGAGTCTCAAAAGTCGTTACAACGAATTAACAAGTCACTATGAGTTCTTAAGCCATTTTAATAATCTGACATGTCTTTTCAAGAGATGTGAAGTCATTATACCAGTCGACAAGTCGTTATTCCGAGATGACAAATCGTTATAACGAATTTAGTTTCAAAGTCACAAACGCAGGTTCTGAAGCATTATCAACGAAACGTTATCTGGAGTTCCGAAAATAATTCAAATCAAGAGTTGGTGAGTCACAACAAGTTGTGAAATAATTAAAACGAGATGTAAAGTTCTTCCAAAAAGCTGTCGTATCATTATACAAAGGTAATAAATCATTGTAATGATGTATGTAGTCGTTATATGAAGTTTTGATGTTGTTAACCCTTTACCCAACGCAGACGATTTCAAAATTTATTATTTTAAATATTATTTTTTTCATTTTTCCAAAGAATTTCAACCAAACCATATCATGTGACCCCCTCTTTGGAACGAGCTCGACGAGCTCGTTTCAAAAGAATGGTCACATGATATGGTTTGGTTGAAATTGTTCGAAAAATAATGTTTTTTCAGCTGCTGAATTTGCATATTACGCGGGCGGGTGCAGGCGATTCGTTGGGTAAAGGGTTAAAACAAGTTGACAAGACTTTATAATGATACGTGAAATAATTAGAACGAGTTCTAAAGTCGTTATAACGAGTTGTGAACTCGTTATGTATAGTTGCCAAGTCGTTACAAAGAGTTGAGAAGTTATAACGGGTTTCAAAGTTATAACGAACTGACCAGTCGTTATAACATGTGGCGACGTCGTTATGACGAGCTGCCAAGCTTTGAAGTTATAACAAGTTCGTTATAAGTTGTGAAGTTATAATGATTTTTGATTTTTTACAAGTTGACAGTTTGTTATAATGAGTTGACAAGTCTTTCCAAGGGATTGGGAATTTGTTATAACAAGTTGTGAATTCGTTACAAGGAGTTGGCAAGTCATTATAATGAGTTCACAGGTTAGTTTATAAACCATTGAGTTCTAAACATAGTTATAACGAGTTCGGAAGGAATTAAGACGAGAGTTGTGATGTCTTTATGAATGGGGGGGTTATTTTAACGGACTGTAAAGTCTTTATGTACCTATAGCGAGTTCGGAAGCCACTATGGTGAGTTAAAAGGTCGTTAAACCGAGCTGGCGAATCATAATAGTGAGTCTCGGACATTATTATAACGAGTTGTGGTGGCATTACGAAAAGCTGTGGAATCGATTTGACGAGTAGATCTGACGATATAGCGAGTTGTGGACACATTATAATGATGGAAAATCCTTATAACGAGCTTAAAATCCTTTATAACAAGTTGTGAAAATATACCTTGTTGAGGAAGCATTGTTGTGAGTTGTCAAGTTTGAAAAATGAGTGTACAACAAAACGAATTAGCAAGTCATTACAAGGAGTTGGATAAAAAAATAATAAAATAATAACGAATTAATAAGTATTTATAACAGATTAGATGATAAATTGCAATCTTATTAAAACGAGTTGCCAACTTATAAAGAGGAATTGTGAAGTTGTTATAACGAGTTGCCATTTGAAAAATCGTTATAACGAGCCGCCAAGCTGTTATATCAAGTTTTGAAAACATACCTTGTTGATAAAGCATTATCGTGACTTGTCAGCTAAGAACAAGAGTGTTTCAAGAGCCTGTAATAGCTCACCTGGCAGAACTACATATCCCTCAGTTATTCTAATCAAAATCAAAGGCCGTCATACTACTTCATCTATTCGAAACAGAAGGATGATGGTTTTCGAAGGACTTTCCATACATTATTTTTGCCAAGTTTGGTTCACACTGGCCAAGTAGTTTCAGATAAGAAGATAAAAATGTGATTTCCCATAGGGTTTCCATGGTAACTACGAGATGCAACGGCGGCCATGTTTGCAATCTGATCATTACATGAGGATCATTGGTAGAGGGTGTCCCAGTCATCAATAATGTGAAGTTTCAAAACATTTGGCCTTGTAGTTTCAGAGAAGGTTTATCAAAATCGATCAATCAGAATCAAAGAATGTCTCAGTCATCAAGCATGTGGAGATTCGAAAACAATTGGCCTAGTGGTTTCAGACCAGAAGATTTTTCAAAATCCTCCAATCAGAATCAATGAATGCCTCTGGCGGCCACGTTTTCCATCGGACGGGGATAAAATGAGGGTCGTTTGTAGTGGAATTCCCACAGACAATTGCTACCAAGTTTGGTTCACATCCACTCGGTAGTTCAAGAGAAGACGATAAAAATGTGATTTCTTACAGGATTTCTATAGTAAATATGAGCGGCAATTGCGGCCATGTTCACAACCCGATCAACATTAAATGAGGATCTGTGGTAGAGGGTGTCCCAGTCATCAACCTTGCAATAAGTTTTAAATCATTTGGCCTTGTGGTTTTAGGGAAGATTTTCAAAATCTCCCAATCAGAATCAACGAAAGCCTCTGGCGGCCAGGTTTTCCATCTGACGAGAACAAAATGAGGATAGTGTGTAGAGGACCTCCCATAGACCATTCCTACCAAGTTTGGTTTACATCGGCTCAGTAGTTCCAGAGAAGAAGATGAAAATTTGATTTCCCATAGCCTTTCTATAGTAACTATAAACCGTAATCGCGGCCATGTTTTCAACTTTATCAACATTAAATGAGGATGATTGGTAGAGGGTTTCCCTGTCATCATTCGTGAGAAGTTTCAAAGCATTTGGTCTTGTACTTTCTGAGAAGATTTTTGAAAATTGACCAATCAGAAGCAAAAAATGTTTCTGGCGGCCATGTTTATCCACCGACAGGAACAAAATGAGGATCGTTTGTGTTGGACCTCCCATAGGCTATCCCTACCAAGCTTGGTTCACGTCGGCTCAGTCGTTCCAGAGAAGATGAAAATGTGATTTCTCATAGAGTTTCTATAGTAATAATGAGCCGAAACTGTCGCCATGTTTGCAACCCGATCATCATTAAATGAGGACCGTTAGTAAAGAGTGTCCCCATCATCAATCACGCGAAGTTTCAAAACATTTGGCCTTGTGGTTTCAGAGAAGATTTCTCAATTAGACCAACCAGAATCAGTGAATGCCTCTGACGGCCATGCTTTCCATCCGACGGGAACAAAATGAGAAACGTTTGTAGAGGACCTTCCATATACCATTCCTAGGTTCACATCAGCTTAGTAGTTCCAGAGAAGAGGATAAAAACGTGATTTTCAAAAAGGGGTCTATAGTAACTATAAGCCGCAATTGCGGCCATGTGTGCCACCCGATCAACATTAAATGACGATCGTTGGTAGAGGGTGTCCCAGTTATCAATCGAGTGAAGTTTCAAAACAGCTGCCCTTGTACTTTCAGGGAAGATTTTGAAAGCCGACAAATCCAAATCAAAGAATGATTCTGGCGGCCATGTTTATCAACCGACAGGAACAAAATGAGGATCGTTCGTATAAGACCCTCCATATACCATCCCTTGGTTCACGTCGGCTCAGTAGTTCCAGAGAAGAAGATGAAAATGTGATTTCTTATAGGGTTTCTATAGCAACTAATAGCCGCAATTGCGGCCATGTTTGCAACCCGATCAACATTAAATGACGATCGTTGGTACAGGGTGTCCCAGTCATCAATCGCATGAAGTTTCAAAACATCCGCCCTTGTAGTTTTAGGGAAGATTTGAAAATTGACCAATTCGAATCAAAGAATGCTTCTGGTGGCCATGTTTATCAACCGACAGGAACAAAATGAGGATCATTTGTACATGACCCTCCATATATCATCCCTGCCAAGTTTGGTTAACGTTCCAGGGAAGAGGATGAAAATGTGATTTCTCATAGAGTTTCTAAAGTAACTGTAAGCCGCAATTGCGGCCATGTTTGCAACCCGATCAGCATTAAATGAGGACCATTGGTGGAGGGTCTCCCAGTCATCAATCATGTGAAGTCTCAAATCATTTGGCCATCTCGTTTCAAAGGAGAAGATTTTTCAAAATCCACCAATCCGAATCAAAGAATACGTCTGGCGGCCATATTTATCAAACAACAGGAATAAAATGGGGAACGGGTATATTGGACCTCCCATACACCACGCCTGCCAGGTTTGGTTCACGCCGGCTCAATTGTTCCAGCGAAGAAGATGAATATGTGATTTTTCATAGGATTTCTGTAATAATTATGAGACTGAATTGTGGCAATGTTTGTACCTCGATCAACATTAACCCTTTACCCAACGAATCGCTCCCGTAATATGCAAATTCAGCAGTTGAAAAAATATTTTTCAAAAAATTTCAACAAAACCACATCATGTGACCCCTCGTTGGAACGAGCTCATCGAGCTCGTTCCAACGAGGGGTCACATGATATGGTTTTGTTGAAATTTTTTGAAAAATTTAAAAAAATGCTATTTAAAATAATAAATTTTGATATCGTCTGCGTTGGGTAAAGGGTTAAATGAGGATCTTTACTAGAGGGTTTCCCAGTCATCAAGCCATGTAGTTTCAGAGTAGACGATTTTTGAAAAACAACCAACCAGAATCAAAAAATGCATTTTGCGGCCATGTTTTTCATCCGACGGAAACGACATAAGGTTTTTTGTAGAGGACCTCCCATAAACCATTCCTGCCAAATTTGGTTCACACCAGCTCAGCGGTTCCAGAGAAGAAGATGAAAATGTAAAAAGTTTCTGGACGATGACACACGCCAAGTGATGGCAATAGCTCACATGACCCTATTGGGCCAGGTGAGCTAAAATGAGTGCACAACATAACAAATTGACAAGTCATTACAAGGAGTTAGATAATAAAATAACGAGTTAATAAGTCATTTTATCATATGATTCGTCCGTTTTGTTCACTTTAAAACATTTGATATTGTGCTTTCATATTAATCAGTGATAAATAAAGCCTCTCGTCAATTTCATTGGTCAATTTCAAAACTAGACAATTTGATTGGCTGAACAAAATAAAACTGGGGCACATTTTCATAATTTGCATAATTAGAGTTGGGAGCTTTCATTGGTCAATTTCAAAACAGGACAATTTGATTGGTCAAACAAAATACAACTGGGTCACATTTGCATAATTTCAGTAGGGAGAATTTACGTCATCTCCTATTTAGGGTGGGTGATATTGTATTAATCTTTCACCTACAAGAAAAATGCAATTCATTTTTTTTTATATTTTCACTTTTTGCTTCCAAAACATAGGTTATGACCCCTCATTGGAACGAGCTCGACGAGCTCGTTCCAATGAGGGGTCATAACCAATATTTTGGAAGCAAAAAATGAAAATTTTTAGTTATACGAGGATGTTTTTTCCAAGTGCCGTCTGCAACTCAAGTTAGGTGATAGGTTAAAAAGTCATACTAAGTGGCTAATTTGTGCGTGTGTGTGTCATATGATAAATAGGATATGAAATGAGTGTTTTTCTCATATAATATTCATGAAACTCGTCCGAATTTTCCGTTTGGGCTTGCCAGAGGCTCGCCAAAACGGAAAATTCTTAGACTCGTTTCATAAATATTATATGAGAAAAACACTCATTCCAGATCCTCTATATAACAATTTAGAAGTCGTTTTAACGAAGTGTAAATTGATGTTGATGTTGATTGAAATTGCAATCAACATTACAACGAGTTACAAGTCGATATACCGATTTGTGAAGTCATTACAACGAGTTGACAAGTCGTTATAACGAGTCTCAAATGTCGTTATAACGACTTCACAAACAACTATGAGTTGTTAAGTCATTATAATGAGTTGGTATGCCATTTCAAAGAGGTGTAGAGTCATTATAACAACATGACAAGTCGTTATATAGAGATGGCATGGAGTTATAACGAATTTGGTTTTCAAATCATCATAAACAGGTTCTGAAGCATTATCATCAAAACGTTATAAGGAGTTCCAAGTCATTAATGCCACAAGTTGGAAGGTCAAAATGTGTTGCGAGATACACACTAAAAACTAAAGTGCTAAAACTGACACTTTCAAGGTGTTAAACCCATTCTAACTCTTAGGGTTTGATTTTAACACTCAAAATGCAATTCTTTAAGCACTTAGACATTACAATAGTCAGACATCTGAAACTTGAATGGATGGCACTTCCCATGTGTCTAGCATTGGTGGTTCTTCCAGAATCGTCCATAATTTGATTTGCGCTTGGTGGGTACATAATTAAAAGGACACAACGCAGATGACGCGGATCAGGCTCGAGAGTTCGAGCCTCATCCGCGTCATCTGCGTTGTTTCCTTTTAAGTGTAGCGACATTACACTTGCCAAGTGGTATTATTGTAACACCTGTTAAGTTCTGGGATATCTACACTTGAACAAAGTGCTAGTTCAGCACTTAGTAAGTGTTAAATACGGCACCTCAAGTGTAGTTTTTAACACTTTAGTTTTTAGCGTGTAATTATGACCAGTTGTGAAGTTTTTTCAATGAGTTATCGTGTCATTATAGAGAGTTAAAAATCATTATAATGTGGCATGTAGTCAGTATAATAAACTTTGGTGTTATTAACCCTTTACCAAACGAATCGCCCGCATTCGCAAGCGTAATGTGCAAATTCAGCAGTTGAAAAAATATTATTTTTCAAAAACTTTCAACAAAACCATATCATGTGACCCCTCGTTGGAACGAGCTCGACGAGCTCGTTCCAACGAGGGGTCACATGATATGGTTTTGTTGAAATTTTTTGAAAAATTTGAAAAAATGATATTTAAAATAATAAATTTTGATATCATTTGAGTTGGGTAAAGTGTTAAGCAGAGATGACAAGTCGTTTCATAATTTGTGAATTTTTTATAACGAGTTATGAAGTCACTATATTGAGTTGACACGTCATTTTAACGAGCTTTAAATGGTTTATAGATAATTACAAAGACATAACGAATTGACTCGTCTTAATGGTGAGTGGGCCAGTCGGTATAAAATGTTGTAATGTCATTTTATTGTTTGGAAGTTATTATAACGAGCTGGGAAGTCACTATAACGAGTGGACAAACAGTTATAACGACTTGACAAAGCGAAATAATAAGTTGTAAAATCACTATGATAAATGGACAATTAGCTGTGACAAGTTGACGAGTTATACAATGAAGTGTAAAGTCGTAACAAATTGTGAAGTCATAACGAGTTAACAAGTAATTATAGGGAGTCGATCGATCATCATAAGTTGTAAAGTCGTTATAATGAGTTTATATGTCGTTATAACGCATTTTCCAAGTCGCTATAATGGGTTATTATGCCATTAGCACGAGGATAAATATCTGACCGATGGAAAACCAATCTAAAAGTCATCATCACGAGTTGATAACTCATTATAACGAGTATACAATGCATTATAATGAGATGTGGGGTCATTATGGCGAGTTGGAATGTTGTTACAAGCAATTCGTTATAAAGAATTTGTAAATTCGTGATGGGTTGTTATGTCATTAAGAAGAGTAGGCGAACCGGAAAAAACTAATTGTGAATTCTTTATAATGTATTGTGAGTCATTATTGTCATGTCGTTATATGCAATTGTTATAATGAAGTGACATGTCGTTATAATCAGTATAGAAGTCATTATTATGTGTTGTAAAGTTATTGTATCGAGTTAACTAGTCATTATATCTAACTGACAAGTCGTCATGACGAGTTGACTAGCCATGGCGTATTGAGACGTTATTATAATGATTTGTGAACTCGTTATAATATGTTTACAGTTTGTTATTGCGAGGTGTAGAGTCATTATAGCGTGTCGACGAGTTATTATAACGCGTTGCCAAATTATTATTACGTGTTGTGAAATCATTATGACGAGTTATGACGCCCATATATCGATTTCCCATGTCTCTATAACAAGACTCAAAGTCATTGTGATGATTCGTAAAGTTATGAGTTTTGATGTCGTTCTACGAGTTGACAATTCGTTATGATGAGTTGACAAGTCGTTCTAAGGGATTCAATTCAATTCACCTTTATTCACAGTATATCAATTACATATAAAGTACAGTAGGAAAACTAAACAATTCATTTTAACATACTTTGATATACTGCAAGGAAGCGACATAGCAATGTTAGCTGTCTTCCTGTCGCCCCTTGTAGAAATAGAAGAATTTCTCGACAGCAGATCGTGCATTCGAAAACAGTTTTTAAGTTGAGCAATTTTGTTTTATTTACGAAATGACCGAGCATAAAGGATCACAGTTATTGAAGAAATATTGGATAGACCGAGAATACCTGATTATAGCGACTTGACTGTGTATCAAACAAAGCATAGTTCCACGACGTTCTGAGTCAAAGAATGTTATATATGGAACATGACTACGACCACCATCTATTCCAAAAGTTTTTAAATGTAGCCAGGTCTGAAAGCCAAAATCCTTTTTGAAGAGATCTCGGGTTTCAGGCCCTGTCTTACACATGTTGTTGTAACTGGTCTTAATGTAGTATTCATGTACACCAAAGAACAAAAAATAACTGAAACAGCAAGGAGTAAGTGGAGGACACACCACGATAGCATCGGCAATTGATCACGTCGCTTGGCTGCACTTAGAGGATAAAGAGGCTGCTCCAGAGAGAGGGATTGGAAATTCGTAAAACAAGTTGGAAATTCGTTATAAGGAGTTGAAAGTCATTATTATGAGTTTACAAGTTACGTTTACAAATCACTATGACGAGTTGAGGAGACGTTATATTCTATCCTATTTTTTTATTTATAAGAATCTAGCAAATCGTTGTGACAGCTAAACATTACTATAACAAATTGGCAAATAATTATGATGAGAGTTGTGATATCGTTACAACGAGTTGAGAATTCATTTCAACGCATTGTAAAGTCCTTATAGCGATTTGACCTGTAGCTATAGCGAGTTGGAAAGCCACGAAGATGAGTAGATAGGTTGTTAAATGAGCTAAATAACAAATCATTATACTGAGTCTCAGACATTGTTATAAAGAATTGCCAAGTTATTACGAGGAATTGTAAAGTTGTTTTAACGAGTTGTTCTGACGTTATGGCGAGTAGTGGAGTCATTATAACGATTTGACAAGCCGTTATACCGACTCCCAAATGTCGTTGTAACGAACTGGCAAGTCACTGTGAGTTGTTAAGTCATGTTATGAGTTTACACGTCATTTCAAAGAAGTGTGAAGCCATAATAACAAGCTGAAAAGTAGTTATATCGAGATAAGTCGTTATAACGAAGTAAGTTTTCAAGTCATTATAAAGAGGTTCTGTAGAATTATAAAAAATAAATTATAAGGAGTTCGAAAAGTCATTGAAACTATGAGTTGGTAAGTCACAATGAGTTATAAAATAATTATAACAAGTTGTAAAGTTATTCTAACGAACTGTCACGTCATTCTAAAGAATAGATAAATCATTATAATGAGGTGTGTAGTCGTTATAACATATAAAGAGCTTTAGTGTTGTTAAAAAGAGTTGGCTAATTGTTACACTAATATGTGGAATAATTATAACGAGTTGTGAAATCGTTATAACAGGTGGCAAGTTATTATAATAAGTTGTGATGCCGTTCTAGAAAGTTGTTACGTCGTTATAACGAGATGTCAAGTTGCGAGTTCCAAATTTCAATATATATAACGAGTTGGCAAATCATAATGCGGATTTGACATGTCGTTATAATGGTGTTCAAGTCGTTATAAGGAGCTGCAAAGTTTTGAAGTCATTATAACGACTTGAGAAGTGGTTATATCTAGTTGACAAGTCGTTATACAAGTTGTGAAGTTGTTAGAATGAGTTCCTTATAAGGAATTCTTTAGTCATTGTAAAGAATTATAATCCCATTATAATGAGTTTAAAAGTCATTACAGCTAGTTCCGAAAGTTGTTATACTGAGTTGTGAAGTCGTCGTAAAGGTTTGTTAAGTCATTACAACGTGTTGTGCTGCCATCGGTATAATAAGTTTCACAGACTTGACAAGTCATTCTAATGAACTGCAAAGTCGTTTAGTGTCGAAAAGTTGTTATAACGAGTCACGAAGTCATTATAACGGGTTGTGAGTTGTGAAGTCATTATAATAACTCATGGTACCATTAGAATAAGATGACAAGTCATTATAATAAGTTTATAATATAATTATAACGAGTCGTCAAAGTCGTTATATTGATATCGAACCTTGCTATAACGAGTTTTGAAGTCTGTATACTGCACTGACAAGCCATGCGTCATAATTATAACGAGTCATCAAGTCGTTATACCGAGTTGCCAAGTCGTGATAACGAGTTATGCAGTTATTACAACAGATTGTACTGTCGTTAGAACAAGTTGAGAAGTCGCTATAATGAGTTGGCAAGTTGTTTTCTTTGATTGACAAGTCATTATAACAGTTTGGGTTCTGAGATTTGAAGCAATTGTGACGTACTTCTGTCGTGGACTGATCACTTTCATTGGATGGATACTATTTCCACGGATGCAATAATATTAGATTCAAAACAATAATTACAGAAATAGTCATCGAAAATTTAATTATTGATGGGTACAAACAGTTCTTCATTAATTAAAAAGTTTCCTGATGAACGATTTTTCTTACCTGGTAAACGCCTGCGTCGACATCACTGCCTCTGCCCACATGTGGATTACGACTACCCCTCGGCGACTGTACTGTATAATAGGCTGAGAAGTCATCATGATGAGTTGACGTTATAACCATTTGCGAAATTATTATAAGAAGTTGACAAGGAATAGTGAACTGGAAAGTCGTTTATAAAAGATTTTTTTTTATTTTTGCATGTCTTGGCCTAATCTTCGAATCTAATGCTCTTTTGGAGATTTTCAAACAAGAATTGTAAATAATTGTTAACTGGTAGAGTGATGGAAGCCCATATTTGGGCTTTATTCTGAAATGCAGGTACCATAGCTTGAAGGCTCATAATTCAGTGCCTACGCTTTGTATTATCTTTGAAGTGATATTATTTAGTCTATATGGGTTTGCCTTGTTACAATTTATGGGAGAGTGCCCATAGGCACTCTCCCATAAATTGTAACAAGGCAAAGACATGTGTATAAGGTTTGATAGCCAAAAATAATTTAGCAGTCTACCAGTTAAAGGATAACGGAAATAACTTTTCTGCACAACATTCACAGGAATCAGAAATACATGTTTAAGAAATCGAGGATACATTTTAGTGTATTGTACTTGAAGAGTTGCGTGTAGAAAAAAATACAGAAATGAATTGTAAAAAATACGAAACTCTGCACTGGTGAACACCCCCATATTTAACACACTGCAGTGGTCCCACATCAGTTTGTCAAACCATCCCAGATATACAGATATACTCTTTGTGTGTTTGAATCCATATATGAATTTAGAATGCCATCTAGGAGTATTTTTTTTCAATAGTTGGAAATTCCGAGGTCAAAAATCAAATAGTTGGAAATTCAATAAATTAACATTGTTCATGAAAAATATTAAAATTATAACTAATGATGAGAAATTTTGATCTTTTATTTCCAACTGGAAACTTGAGTTTCAAATTTCCTACTCTAAAATTGACATGGCCTCAAAATTTCGACTCTGACACCAATCAGGTAAATTTTCTGACCCAGATACATTATAAATGATGCTTTTCCGTTTCAGGACTAGTGAAAATTTTCAGAAGGGTTCATAGCCCTTTACCCAACGCAGGCGATTTCAAAATTCGTTATTTTAAATATCATTTTTTAAAATTAAAAAAAAAATTCAACAAAACCATATCATGTGACCCTTCTTTGGAATGAGCTCGTTCCAAAGAGGGGTCGCATGATATGGTTTTCTTGAAATTTTTCGAAAAATAATATTTTTTCAGCAGCTGTATTTGCATATTACCTGGGCGGATGCGGGCGATTAGTTGGTTAAAGGGTTAAAAGATATCACCCAGCGCTGCAGTCCAACCACCTATCGAAACCACTCACAGTTGGAATTTACATTGGTGGCACCCCCCCCCCCCCCAGCTGAAACCCTCGGGGGGGAGGGGTGTTTGGTTTTTGTTTCTTTGTTTTTGTTTTTTTTTCGAAGGTGGGGATTGGCTTGTTGGCAAAAGTTTCTACAATATTTTTGGGAGGAATCGCTGCCCATTTTAGTTTGGTACATGCTGCGCCTAACTGGAAATTTCGGTGTAGACGCAATGCTTTTGACGTTTCTAGGGTAACGTTTTGTGTTGAATTCGAATCCGTTGGATGTCAGTCTGTAAACTTTGGGGAATTTGAGTTATTTGAATTTTTTTCAAAATGGCCGACAAAATGGCGGCAATTTTCTTTCGAAGACTAAGAATGAGCAATTTTGTGAACTCTTAATCGCCCTTTCTGGGGGATATCATTGTGGTAAGTTCATATTTACCTGCCCACCTCATGCATGTCACCGACAGACACCGATGAGCTTTCCGAACAAATTGTGAACATATTTTGATGGCAAACTATCCAGAGATGCTGTGAATGTCGATCGGGCCTATGAAATAGAATTGTAACAATACAAGACTTTCAATCCGCTCTTGCAAAAGGTTTTGCCATCCATAAAGTAAGAAAGTAAATGCAATGGCTGCCAACAAACGTTAAATCAAAGTTGGAGAGATATCATTTGTTGACAGTTTTTCTCATATATTCAAGAATCATTGCCCTCCAGTCCTTTGGCCAACCTTTGCCAGTGAAGGATATACTAAAATACGAGCTTGCACCTTCCCCTTTATCTATGTTTCTCGAATCGCGTGATTTTTCGTATTGCCAAATCCAAATCTGATCTCTAAAGAATAACCTTGCATGTGTAGTAACCTCATGAAAGTTACCTGTACCGCAATACACTGTGATCGATGGTTGTGCAATCATGTGGGTACTGCACTGGCCCACAAACGGTACTGTCGCAGACTTTTGTGTCAACATTCTCTAATTTTATCACGACACTCCTCATAAAGTCGAATTTATATCTTGTCTTTGAATTTGGCAAATGCATGTCTAGAAAGCACAAGCTTGCACACTGCAAAAAATATAGGTTCTCTTTAGAACCAAAACTGGTTCTAATCTTGACCCTGAGATGGAACCAGTTCTGTTTAAACAGTATTTATTTCAAATCAAATAAATTTATAAAGATTAACATTAAATATCAACAGAATTAAACATAAATTGAGGGGGTTTCAGCCGTAAGTTTAGAGCTCATACGAGGTTGTCTCAAATCATTATTAAGCAAAGGAGATATATACAGAACCAAAACTGGTTCGATATGCCAACTGTTCATATCTCCTTTGTTTCAAAATGTTAGGCGACTGCGTTGAAAAAGCTCCAAGTTTACTGCTGGATCTACTTCAGTTCATGTAATATTCTGTTAAAATTGAATGCTAATCTTGGTAAATGTATTTGATTTGAAATAAATACTGTTTAAACATAGCTGGTTCCATCTCAGGGACAAGATTAGAACCAGTTTTGGTTCTAAACAGAACCTATATTTTTTGCAATGCACCTAACATCCCACTGCCACCAAAGCAAGTAGTTCTGTCGAATTTCACAAACAAAAGAACAACTCGTATGCCTCATGTGTTCACACATTAACGAATGCGTCGCGAATACACCAGTCATAACAGGTAAATCTTACACACCCAGCACTCATTAGGTCAGGCGACGTGCAAGAATTTGGTGAGTTATACACCGAGCAGGAAGAGGCTGATGCTTGTGTTGACGTAAGCTCTATGAGCTTGGATCAGCTCTTTTGTTAGAAGCCCTGGCAGGTAAGCATAATTTTGTAGTTTGTCTGTAGATATAATGAGATATTCTATCACACTCGGTCACTTCTAATGTTACTATACAAAGTACTAAGTTCACCTCATAAATTGTTTTATTAAAACTAGCTTAAATTGTCAAACAACCATCACCACTCCAGTTTCATTATCAGAGATAGGTATGTTAGGTGAACTTAGGCCTGAAAATAAGCAATCTGACATTTGCAGAATGAGGTCCCCAGAGTGTAAACTTGATGATGCTATTGCATACAGTGGGTCAATTTATCCTCTGGATACCTCTTCCTTTTTAGTTTTGAGACCCAGATTCAGATTGATGTTCACAGAGGGTAAATTTAGTGATGCTACCCTGCTGTGCAGGGTAGCATCACTAAATTCACCCTCTGGGGACCTCATTTTGCAGATGACAGACTGCTTATTTTCTGGCTTGGGTGGACAACTAATAATTAATCTCTTTAACTGTCTATGTGCTGGAGTTTAAGCTAGTAAATGTTCTATGTAAATTATCACATTTTAAACATTTTGTGAGGTGGGTTTTAGTTTTTAACAAATGGTCTAAAATCACATAGTTCGGTGGAGCTAACCGATTTTGGGCTATTATATTTATTTAATCTATTCAATATTCTCTTTAGTTAAACTTTAAGCGCTTTGGCTCTTTGTAGAGAGCTTTGAGCTCTTGGTAAGTGCTGGTAAATAATTGGGGCTAAGGAATTTTATGGAGTTAAATTGTTCAAGTTAACTTTTGAGATTTTAACTTGGGATAAGAACTTCAGCTCCTTTTTGAGAGCTGTTAGTCAGTACCTCAAATAAAATCTGGTTAATGGCATATCATTCATTTCTCACACTTAAATAAATAAATATCTATTGGTCACTGTATAACTGTGTTGAAGCTTATTTATTATTTCACAAGTATCCTTTAACCCTATCTGACCAAGTCTAAACAACAGAACCTGGAGAATCGAAATTAACAACTAGACGACCACATTGGGAGTCGATCCCTAAATCAAAAATGTACACAACGTTGGGACCCATGCACCCCACGACCTCTCCCATAGCACCCAGGGTCAACCCATAGGGCTGGAACTATTCTACCGTGTCTTGGGGCTATGGGACAATGATATCATTTGCCAACAAGACAATAACATCCAGAGATCATGCAAAGACATTTGCCGCATTAATGTCATATCAGATGACTGACACGGGCGTGTTTGTTCCCCTAACTTTCTTCTGTTGGAAGAACAAAATGGGCTGCTTATTGACAATGGAAGCTACGAGTGGGGAAACAAAGGTCATTGAAATAGGCGAAACATGCAAGAGAAATGCCACAATTGTCATAAAACTCATCGCAGCACATGCACTATCGGGCTGTGGCGCTGTCGCACAATTGCACGATGTTGGCAAAGTAGGAATGGCGAGGAGACTGCAGGGTTATTCATTGGACGGGCTTGGCGATTATCGTGTAGTCATGGGCGCTATGTTTGTCCAAAGTACCCCCCTGATAAGTGCTTATTATGGTTATCCGGTTACAGAAATGACCGAAGCCAATGTCAATGTCTGGTCATCCAAAACAGCAAAGACTCCATTATCTGCCCCCAGACTAGCAAACCTTTCACCCACAAATGAGTCGTTCCACGAAAATGTTAAAAGGGCCCACCTTAAAGCCATGCACTGGTACTTTTGTGACTCGGGCATTCCACCAAAACTCGATCCATCTGATTTTGGATTGACCACTTATAACAAATCTAAGACTTTGAGGCCAATAGGTATTCCCGAGTCGGTGCATGCTGCCAGAACAGGTATTGGATTTTGTCAAGTGTGGTTGTAATTCGTCCTAGGCATGTTAATCCAAGCGATGCACTTGTGTCTTCGCAAACATTCCATGCACCATTGCATGTCATTACAAAGGTGATTCAAACACGTGTCATAGTGAGCTGACTTGGGGGAATGCCAAGTCACACGGCAGCTTAGATGATGACGCTGATGACGAACACTTGAAATGAACTCGGTGCAAGATGGGTGGGTTTTTGTGAAAGTAGTGGACATGTTAGACGCAATGTCTCAACTCGGTGGACTGGAATAAGTTTACGTTTTTCACACAATCTATACCAGGAACGTGTTGCTACATTGTCTAATTTGATCTCCCAATTTAGTCTTCAAAATATCTCAGCTGGCTATGAAAATGATTTCCTCGACAAATTGGTTGATTTTCCAACCATTTTGGCGGCTTTCTCTATACCTACAAAGGTCAAATATCTTGAATTCCTTGGATTTAGTGTAATCTGTAGGTTGATTTCATATTAGCACAATGATATATCCCATAAATAACGGTACAATAGCATAGAAATGATTCATTCTTAATGTTCCGAAAATTCGGTCGCCATTTTGTCTGCAATTTTTAAAAAAAAATGCAAATAACTCAAATTCCCCAAAGTTAACAGATTAGCATCAAACGGCTTCTTCGAATTTAGCACACAAAGTTACCCTAGAAACTCCAAAAACATTGCGACCTCGCCAAAATTTCCAAGTTCGACCCAAAATCGACTAATCTGTGTCTGATTATAGGAAGAACATATAACATATATATGTATGAAAACTCTTTTTACTGTTTCGTATTTAATCTATTTAAATATCATAAGTGGATCTGAAACTATCGGACCTATAGGCATAGATTTCTTAAATTAATATTGTCTTTATGTTGTTTTTTATGAAGGCTGAAGGGGAGGGGTGTGCTTTCTATTATATTAAATTAGTTTTGGGCGGAAAACGAAGCCACCCCCCCCCCCCGCCCCCCACTTCCACAGCAAAGCGTTCCGTAAGACAAACTATATCACTTTGCAAACTCTCAACTAACCCAAATCCAGGCAAACGCCCATATCGTAAACACACGTGCTTACACTGCCAAAAATATAGGTTCTCTTTAGAACCCAAACTGGTTCTAATCTTGTCCCTCAGATGGAACGAGTTCTGTTTAAACAGCATTTATTTCAAATCAAATAAATTTATAAAGATTAACATTAAATATTAACAGAATTAAACATAAATTGAGGGGGTTTCAGTAGTAAGTTTAGAGCTTATACGAGGTTGTCTCAAATCATTATTAAGCAAAGGAGATATGAACAGTTGGCATATCGAACCAGTTTTGGTTCTACACAGAACCAAAACTGGTTCGATATGCCAACTGTTCATATCTCCTTTGTTTCAAATTGTTTGGCGACTGCGTTGAATAAGCTCCAAGTTTACTGCTGAATCTACTTCAGATCATGTAATATTCTGTTAAAATTGAATGGTAATCTTGGTAAATTTATTTGATTTGAAATAAATACTGTTTAAACAGAACTGGTTCCATCTCAGGGACAAGAATAGAACCACTTTTGGTTCTAAAGAGAACCTATATTTTTTGCAGTGTATAGGCCTATAAACCTATATTTTTGCAGTGTATACGCCTACAAACCACTGATTGATGCATATGGTTATATAAAAAAGACCTTGTCATTAATTTTTTAATTGGGCATATACATAGGAAGAAATAAACTAAGCACGCACAACGCCAGTAAGGAGAACATTTGCTCAAAATCGAAAGTAGCTCAGTCTACGCACGTGCCTGTCATAAGAATAAGCGTTAAACTGATAACACTTGTCTTTTCAATATATATAACTTTTAGATTTTTTTTTCTCACAAAAGGTCATTTCGATGTTTAACACTCGCCACCTTTCCAACCTGACTTGACCATTTATGATTTTTTAAAAATTATTATTCCATGAGGATAATGGCCCTTTAAACCACGAACGTTTACCCTCAATGCTTAAAACATTAATTTACCAGAAAAAATTCAAATCATTGCAAATGCAATATTTCAAAAAGTTGAATGTGACTTCACTTTGTTCGTTGTTGTTATTTACAATGTAATCCTAAACCTTAGACCTATAGACACTGATGTAAAAACCAAAGGGATACAGCGATATTTACGCCCCCCCCCCCCCGCACCCCGTACACCCATGCGTAAAATATTTTCGGTGTCTTCCCACTAGACCAATTCCCTTTAGACCAATTCCCTTTAGGCCAATTCCCAAAAGACCAACTATATACTGTTATCGATTAAGGGTTGATTAGGGATAATTAAGAAAACATTTATTTACTGATAAGCACTTTATTTGACAAAAAAAAAATTATACGCATAACATATAAAAATATTGGTTTATAACATTTCAGCATAGCTCAGTACTTATAACATTTTACAAAAATTATAGATTTATAACATCGATACACACAAAAGATTGTGTTTGTTTTGTTAGTGAAATCAGGTAAAAAAAATGAGGTCCTCGCCTCTGAAGAATGAGGTTCCCAGAGGGTGAATTTAGTGATGCTACCCTGCACAGCAGGGTAGCATCACTAAATTTCCCTTTGTGAACCTCAACCTGAATCAAGGTCTCAAACAAAAACAGAAAGAGGTACCATGAGGATAAACTGGCCCAGTGTATGGGAAAGCATCACCCTCTGAAGACCTCATTTTGCAAACAACAGACTGCTTATTTTCAGGCTTGAATATCAATAACATTAAATACATTTATAAATATTTATAAGTATATCAAATTATTGATATAGAATTTAAAACTAGAACATATCAGTTGGTCTAATAGGAATTGGTCTTTTGGGAATTGGTCTCGTGGGAATTGGTCAGTGGTTATGGAATTGAGGTGTCTTCCCACTAGACCAATTCCCTTTAGACCAATTCCCTTTAGGCCAATTCCCAAAAGACCAATTCCCCTTAGACCAACTACATACTGTTATTGATTAAGGGTTGATTAAGGATAATTAAGAAAACATTTATTTACTGATAAGCACTTTATTTGATAAAAAAAAAATATTTATATGCATAACGTACAAAAAATATAGGTTTATTACATTTCAGCATAGCTCAGTACATATACATACATTTTACAACAAATGAGGTCCCTAGAGGGTGAATTTGGTGATGCTACCCTGCACAGCAGGGTAGCATCACTAAATTTACCCTCTGTGAACCTCAACCTGAATCAAGGTCTCAAACATAAACAGAAAGAGGTACCCAGAGGATAAACTGGCCCACTGTATGGGATAGCATCAGCAAATTCACTCTCTGGGGACCTCATTCGGCAAATGACAGACTGCTTATTTTCAGGCTTGAATATCAATAACATTAAAGACATTTATAATAATTTATAAATATATCAAATTATTGATATAGAATTATTTTAAAAGTATAACGCATGAGTTGGTCTAAGGGGAATTGGTCTTTTGGGAATTGGTCTCGTGGGAATTGGTCTAAAGGGAATTGGTCTAGTGGGAATGAACCATATTTTCATACACTTTTTAGCAACCCAATGTAACGTGCTCTGAATTTGCCGTCTATGTGGAATGACAGGTTTTTTTACACCCCATGACGCTTTTCCAAAAACTAACAAATTAAAAGGTAAATAGTGGAAAAATAGTTCAATTCAACGTAAATACCTGTAGATTTTAGACCCATATAATTGTAAATTCCCACTATAGAAAGTTCCACTTGCATTCAATGCCTTGGAAGCACTCCGATGACATTTAAGCGCAATCAGACAAACTGACTGTAATAAAAAATAACTGAATGGTCGCTGTCAACCCAGTGATGTGTTTTCGAGCCGAAAACACGCAAATACTGTGTGAATTGAGTATCCTCTTTTTTACTCCCTTTAAGTGCTGCCTTTTTCCCAAAAGTTAATCTTTAGTTTACCCTACAAAGCGCAATCAAATTGAGGGGAAGCAAAATACACATTGTCAAATATCGTATATCATTTGCTTCCCGAATTCATGGCACCAAAATGTCTGCCACGAAGAAAATGCGTTTTTAGTAACTGATGATCTAAGTAATTCGAATCCCACCTGCGGCAAACCCTTTACCTGACATGAAAAGCAGACGACACTTGCAAAAAAAAAATTCTTGAATAACTAATTTTTTTCATTTTTGTCTCAAAAACATAGGTTATGACCCCTCGTTGGAACGAGCTCGACGAGCTCGTTCCAAAGAGGTGTCTTAACCTATGTTTTGAGACAAAAAATGAAAAAATAATGAAAACTAATTGGCGATTTTTGTGAATAGAGATGGCCGTACGTTGGGTAAAGGAAATATGTGTCTTTTTATGAACAGGGGCCTGATTAGTGTTGAGGTCAATTGTTTTGAAACAAGCAATCAACCTTGCTCTCTATGGCCTGCCTGATTTTAAACTAAAGAAAGTGGCAAATGCCCACTGAGAAAAGTCTTGATGACGTAAGAGTTTACAAGAGATGTGTTCACACACTAAATCTACTGTAAGCACTCCAAGTCTTTTTTAACCCCCTGCACACTGCTGTCAAAATACTGAAATATCAAGCAGCAAATTTTTCCCATAATGCAGCTAGAAGAACTTCAGACTGAGAGATTAATGTTTCAATCCCCGCCAGGGGTAACTGTATTGTGTCCTTGGGCAAAGCACTTAATTCCGACTGCCCACGTGGGGGGCACGGTGGCGTTGTGTACTAAGGCGTACTGCACGTCGATGGTGCACTTGTGTTCAACCAATGCTAGCCCTGCTTGTGTGGGGTTAGTATGTTGCGGAGCTGACAGTTGCTCGCCGTTGCTCGGTGGTTCTCTCCAGGAACTCCGGCTTCCTCCACCCGTAAAACGTGGAGGTGTTGCATGCTGGCAAAAGTTTCTAACAAATTTCTTCGGTGGAATCGAATCCCATTTCGCCCTATTCCCTCTCTTCTCTTTATGCATACGCTATTTACACAATGCAAAGAAATCAAATATGCCAGTAAACTTGCCTTATATTTCTCAGAGCGCATAAAACGTCAACTCTTTGGAATTCTTCATTTTGTAAAACAGGAGTTTAAAATAGATCGCATACGTTCACCCATGGCGTATGATTCAAAGCCAAGTAAACAAAAGTCACGACTGCGAAGAATCCAACGACAGGTTCAATGTGAGTTCAATGTGAGTTTACTGTAGTTTACTGTAGTTCATTGAACTTGACTGAGGTCAGGACCAGACTGTAGGGCCTATCAGGTAGGGGGAGGGGGGGAGCAAATGGTTCTTCGTTCTTGGGCGTAAAGTATTTTTACGCGCTAGACCCATAGAACTACAAAAATTGAGGTCTGAAGTTGGAGAAAAATTTGAAGGTGGTACACCTATTGCGTTCGTAGGACTAGAGCATCATCCGGATAGGCCTATATTTTTAAAATGTTCCCTAAATGGTTCCAGTTGAATGCATTTTGAGTCTCAATGGAACGTTAGGCGTTGTGAGCGAATTCAGTATACACGTTAAAGACATGTAGTTTTACTAAAAAATAAACAGTTAACAAGCTAACTGGGGTATGCATTAATGATTTGTGTTGGTTTGCTCCATATCCACACATAAGACCAACTTGCCCATCTCTCTCTCAGTGCGCAAAAATCGACTTGTGACTGAACTGAGGAAGAAAGGAGACGCAGTGGATGAATCACAATAATCAGTGGATAAATCACAATAATCAAATACAATTCAGTGTGAAAATCCCTTTGTCATACATATCGGTATCCTTCAGGGATTAATCAAGTGTTTGAGTTTGATATCACGTACCGCACTGACAATACGCTGTTAAGGTGTCCAGGACATTTTCCCCTAGGACATTTTCCCCTAATTATTCATCCCGGGACTTTTTCCCCTAGACTGAATACTCCAAGATTTTTCACCCAGGACATGTTCCCATAGATTTTTTTTTAATTTCTCATGGACTAAAATAGAAAAAAAATGGAAGAATAAAAATAAAAATGTAATTAAGGTTTCATGTAATAGTTTATTCTTTTTAAAATAGCTAGTACAAGATAATAATATACATGTAGCAAGTACCACAAATAAAACTATGATAAATCAAACAACGATAATACAGTTAAGAATAAATTTACAAGACGACTCAGATGAGAACACCCTTGGTGCAAGTCGGTAATATAATTTTATGGATTTGTATAGCCTCCATGCATGAAGGAAGTACAAACCCATAAAATTATATTACGAGTTGCATAGCATCCATCTCACTGTTTAAACAGCAATACATCTTGATATTGTTATGCCATACAGCATACTGTGTGTGACAGATCGACTAGCTTACTGTTTATACAGTAATTCAACTTGATATTGTATGAATTATCTATGCCTATTTTATTTTTATTTAGTACTTTGAAAATTAATTGGCGATTTTCTTTTTCTTGTAACAAAATCTTGAAATTCATTTTTTTTTAGTTTGAGGAAAATGTCCACTCTTTTCTTTCTAACTAGGGGAAAATGCCCACCCTCTCATTTGAAATTAGGGGAAAATGCCCTAGGTGACACTTTTTTAGGGGAAAATGTCCTAGGGGAAAATGTCCGGAACCCGTTGTTAAGAGAGGATGACAATGCTGTTGATTGTGCTGTTAACTCTGCCGTTCTTTATCTTCCAAGGGTTGAGCTACCCAGGGAGTACGAGGAAAAACTAAAGCTGTTCAAGAGAATGCAAGGTGGGTCTATGACAAAAACTCTTGTATGGAACCTGCTTCATTATATGGCAGAAATTGCTGGTGTCAGTGGCCACCAAAACATACAGTTGGAGGCTTCATTAAACGGAATGAGGAAATTGTATTGTGTAGCCGTACCGAAAGTGAGATGGAATAACCAGCAGTACATTGAGAGCACGTCAAACAAATCAATCATAACCATGAACATTGTCATAGATAGTGAGGACTTTTCCCCACAGGATATCGAAAATGTTATTGAAGCGTATGAAGTGGTGGCTGAGAATTTCAATATGGGAGGAAAGGATAAAAATACAGGCGCAATACTTGACTACAATGACAATGATTGGCTAGCAGTTCACAGATATTATGTGTTTGACTTGTCAAACTCAAGGCTCTCAAGGTGTTTGAGAGCGACCGTAGGAATGCTCAAACAATTAGATTTAGAGGTGACTACTGTTCTTCATAGCTAGAGAAAACAGACTACATTTAACTTTACAAATCCCTCCGCAACCATGACTGTTTAATCTGAACATTATTATAACCATGTATAAACCAGTTGAATTTGCTTTAACAGAGAGTCAAATTGACAAACTTAGAACAGGGAAAAGAAATGGAGAGGCTATCACCTTGGAGTTATCCTCACAACAACTTGGTGGTCAGCATGAGCTATACTTGACAGACAGGCAAATCAAGAAACGTCGGAAAGCACCAGGAGCTGTCAGAATTACGTTCTCTAAAACACAGATGGGGGCACAGAAGGGAGACTTTCTTGCGTCTGTTTTGAACATTACGAGAACTCTGCTTCCCAAAATTTTACCTGTTCTGGGCACACTAGGGCTCAGTTTGTCAACAGGGACAATATCAGGAGCTGCACATAAAGCTACTACTGGAAATGGTGGAATACCTCTCTTCTTCACAAGAAAGGACACAAATGAGCTTTTGGGTATTGTGAAAGAGCTGGAGGAAAAAGGTGTGCTACCCTCAAACACCTGTCAAAAGTGTATGTTTTCCATTTCAAAAAGGAAGCAGGGTTCATTGGCAGTGTATGTTTTTCATTTCAAAAAGGAAGCAGGGTTCATTGGCACTCTGATAGAGTCACACGCTGGCAGCCTTTTACCTTCACTTTTAAGTGGTAAAGGTTTAAGAAGAGCAGGGCGTGGAAGAGGGTTGAGGAGGGCGGGACAACTGAAAAAAAGATGAAGACTCTCCTTAAAAGCCTTGATTTTATGAAATACTATGAAGGAAATGACTACTTTTGGGGGGGGGGGGGTGTTTGCAAGGAATAACTTGCCGGAACTAGAGGAATTGTTTTACATAGTGAATTTGGATAACCAGGAGGGACCTGCCACTCATTGGGTAGTCGTCTTCAGCGTAGGTTGCCTTTACCCAACGTAACGGCCAAAACCGGCCAGCGCTATTCTCAAAAATCGCCAATTAATTTTCAAAATATTTTCATTTTTGTCTCAAAAACATAGGTTATGACCCCTCGTTGGAACGAGCTCGTCGAGCTCGTTCCAACGAGGGGTCATAACCTATGTTTTTGAGACAAAAAATGAAAAAAATTAGTTATTCAAGAATTTTTTTTGCAAGTGTCGTCTGCTTTTCATGTTGGGTAAAGGGTTAATAGTTTTGAATAGGATGAGACAGAATAGAAGGCAAATGGATCAAAACTCCTATAGAATCCAAGATATCAACTCAGTCAACTGCGGCTTCTTCTGTATGTATGTGATTGATGAGTTGCTTAAAGAAAGTCGGTTTATTGATATATACTCTCCCAAAAAAGAAAGTGTGCATGCTAAAAAATAACACTAAAAAAGATACATATCATTTTCATTCATGGAAATTTTATTCAATCACAGATGAATCAATTTGTGATCAACACGAGAAATTTCATTACGCTACGACGAATACTCTTGGTGCCATGGAGAGTCAAAGACACTAAGGGTCAAACACAAAAGTCACACACTCAATATCTGGTATGACCTCCGTCTGCATCGACTACTGCTGTGCATCTACGCCTCGTGGAAGCGAACAAGTTAGCATGGAAGTGTTGTGGGATGTTGTTCCATATTCTGATAAGCTGTCTTTGGAGTTCCACAAGCGTTGACGGTGCATGGGGAAGCCGGCGTAGCTGACGTTTCATTTCGTCCCATACGTGCTCAATGGGTGAGATATCGGGCGAATTTGCGGGCCAGGGAAGAACATCCACTTGTTGTTGCTGCAGATACTTTTGAACAACACGAGCTGCGTGGGGTCGGGCGTTGTCCTGCTGTAGAATGACGCCGGGGCCGTGACGTTGCAGAAATGGGACAACAACAGGTGTAAGCACTTCATCACGATATCTGGCTGCATTGAGATTGCCATCAATAATGTCCAGCTCAGTTCTGTTACGGGCAGTGATGCCACCCCACACCATGAGAGACCCTCCCCCATAACGGTTTCGCTCCACGACACATGGATCTGCGTAGCGTTCGTTTCGACGTCTGTACACTCTCTGGCGGCCATCTGATGATGAAAGATGGAAACGACATTCATCTGTGAATAAAACACGTCGCCACCAGTGTAAGGGATGCCTGAGATGTTGTCTACACCACTTCAGTCGAGCACGACGATGACGTAACGTCAAAATCGGACGAATTGCAGGTCTTCGAGGACGTAAGCCGTATTCTCTCAGCCGGTTGATTACTGTTTGAGGATGTATCCATCTCAGGTTAGGGATGTTCCTGGCTGTCGTCGTTGCCGTTTGTTGCCGGTTCCGGAGATGGACGACACAGATATACCGATCTTGTGCAGGGGTGGTAACTCGGGGTCTCCCGGAGTGGGGTCGGTCTCGAACGTCATCATGTTGTGCATGTCGATGGACTAGCCTGTCTACAGTGTTACGGTGGCAGTTCAAATGCTGGGCAACCTCTCTGTGTGTTCTGCCAGCTCTAATCATACCCAGGGCAAGGAGACGTTGATTCATTGTCAATCTTGGCATGCTAATGTGGAGTCGTTTTAACAGCAGCGCAAGTTTGAATGTGAACGATAGAAAGACCTTACTTTAGTGTTTAAATACCCAAGGATTCACACTGCTGCATGCATTTTCAGACTCTCCACGTGCAAAACATGCCTTTTCACAAACGTGCAGCACGTCATTTAACGTTAATCAATTTTAACGGGGAAAGCTGTTTTTGCGTTCAATATAACTTATTCATGAACAGGTTAACACTCTTTACACCTACGAAATTATTTTTTTTGGAGTTTGATCAATTTCTGAATTGCACACTTTCTTTTTTGGGCGAGTATACTAACCAACTTCAGCCCAAGCGATTACAAGAAAAATGATAAATTAATCAACGCATATATATATAAAACAAAATGAACTCATTCTGTGTTAAGTGTAAGAGATCCACGCCTCCTGTCAGTGTTCAAGTTGTAAGAACTAAGAATGGAAAGTATCTGGCCAAAGATGTCTGTAGTGTGTGTGGTAGCAGAAAAAGCAAGTTTGTGTCTCTCAAAGAAGGGCAGGGATTGCTAGGAAAAGCGTTGGGGATTTGTAAAGTACCTATCTTAGGTGACATTCCTTTGTTTGGTGCTCTGTTTTAACCCTTTACCCAACGTAACGGCCAAAAACCGACCAGCGCTATTCTCAAAAATCGCCAATTAATTCTCATTATTTTTTCATTTTTTGTCTCAAAAACATAGGTTATGACCCCTCGTTAGAACGAGCCCATCGAGCTCGTTCCAACGAGGGGCCATAACCTATGTTTTCGAGACAAAAAATGAAAAAAAATAGTTATTCAAGAATTGTTTTTGCAAGTGTCGTCTGCTTTTCAAGTTAAGTAAAGGATTAATACTAATTATACTATATGATGAATGATTCCGTAATCAACAGGTTTGTGAATAATCTCCCATTTGAAATGTACTTATGGAACCCAATGGTAGGGACATATTCGGCGGCTGGACCTGGCACTTAGCACAGGGCTTGCCTTGAAATGTACTTACAAACAGGGGATACAAGCCACGGATTCAAGAATGCATTAGACATTTTTTTTATCATGATGCTGCTTACAGTAGCTAACAGGCACATCGATAAAAAAATAAAGGATGAGACTATCAACCCTTTACCCAACGTAATGGCCAAAATCGGCCAGCGCTATTCTCAAAAATCGCCAATTAATTTTCAAAATATTTTCATTCTTTGTCTCAAAAACATAGGTTATGACCCCTCGTTGGAACGAGCTCGTCGAGCTCGTTCCAACGAGGGGTCATAACCTATGTTTTTGAGACAAAAAATGAAAAAAATTAGTTATTCAAGAATTTTTTTTGCAAGTGTCGTCTGCTTTTCATGTTAGGTAAAGGGTTAAAATTGCTAGTAACACCAGTTTAGATGGCTATCAGAGAACACTTGCTGCTGCTGTTTATAAATTCTTTGAGAAGAAGATTCAAATGGGTCAAGGTCTAAAAAAAAAAAGATTGAATTATGCTGAAAAAGATTTATTACAATCCAGCTCAGGGATTTTCTTCAACAGCTGAACTATCCCAAAGGACTGGCAAGTAGGTAATAAAGGAGAGTTTACTATCACTTTGTACATGTACGTGTACAACATACGTATACGATGCGTTCACCAACGTGGAATTCAGTGTTAAATCACACGCTTGTTCACAAAAATGTACAGTGATCTTGAATCCCCCATGTTTTTTTGTGACTCCTAGATCGCACTTTTAACGTTCAAATACTCGTGGTGAACGCGCGTTTTTAAAAAAAAGGTGAAATTGTACATCTTCACTTTTATCTTTTACTTTAAAAATTTTTGTCGACGTTCCCATCGCAGGTCAGACCATCGATCCATCGTTGGTGAACGCGAGCAAAAAAATCTAGGCTATCATCAAAAAACGGTCTGCGGCTTCTGCATCAGTGATCCAGAACTCTCAATTGTTTTGAGGCGGTGGGCTTTTCCCATTTATGACGTCATTAGGGGAATTCCCCACTATGGGAATTCCCAAACTCAGCTAATCGACCGATCGGATCGCTCGATTCTCCGCCAATTCACCGATCGGATCGCTCGATTCTCATAAACTCGATCTGAACGAAGAGTGTTGTCGGTGTGTTAGAAATTCGCGAGCCCGCTGTCACGTCTTCCTGAAGTAAAACTAAGACATGTTGTCGTTATGATTGAATGAGGTTTTTGTTCAAAAAGAGTCGATTATGAATATGGTCTGTATTATAGACATTCATGTTTTGTCTTGATGAGACGGATAGAAATTGAGTTTTGGAGGATATTGTTTGAAGGAGTCGATCTGTAATAGATATTCGCGTTTTGTCTTGAATGAGACGAATAGAAATTGAGTTTTGGGGATATTGTTCGAAGAGTCAAAACACTTAGTGGAATGTTTAAAACGCATTTTCCGCTCAATTAGGTTTTTGAGTGGTAAATTTTTAATATATTCATGATAGCAATCAGAGAGAGATGAAATAAGTTCTCAGCGTTAAAATTAGTTTTCTTTTGTGTGTTGAAACTGTTTAACAGTCATCAAAGAGATTCTCTCTTAATTCGATACTGAGTGAATGGTTGTTTGATGTGTGAATGGAGATCTTTTGACAAAATGTAAAAAACTACTGTCAAAAATGCATTAAATCAGAAACCGGTTTGTCATGTACTGTTTAAACGTATTCTTAAACTTCACCAATTCAATTAACAGTCAGTTTATTATATTAAAGACGGAAAGATTTTTATTACTTAAAACATAAAAATATAATTAAACATTTAATTTTGAAAATAATAAAAACAATAAAAACGAAAGATGTTTTTACAGATGGATCCTAGACACCGAGATCTAATTTTAGGCGAGTATGAACGTGCTAAGAAGGGGATTCAGTCAGCTGATAGGAGCAGACGTCTTGGTGAGATGGAACTCAAACGCGAAGCCACAAAAATATTTAAACCCGTGACGGAGGGTCAAGAGCGAAGCAGGAAGGAGATAGTCGAAGAATTGAGACCCATAAAGGAGAGTTCTTTGAGAATGGGTTCGTTGCCTCCTAGTTTTGGAAATCGGTATTCCGTTCAATCTACACCGGATTACGTTCCCACGGGGAATTCAAACAGATTTGAGCGAGAGCGGCGATACAGCTTCGACTATCACCACTAGTAGCGTCGCATCGTCCGATGATGGCGGTAAGAGAGATCAGTCGTATTGATTTTATAAGGATTCGGAGGGAAGGATTTTTGTAGGAGACACAGAAGTAGAAATTGACGATGATGAATTGATCGTGGGTTCGAACAAATACGAATTGACCGATGGTCTGCGCAGATTGCTCCTTTACGACAAGCCTAGTGATTACATGGATCAGGATTTCGATAATTACAGAGACATTCTGGTTCAGACCCACGCCATGAAGAGAAATAACGATGCCAGAGAGACGAGACCCAAAGCCAACAGAGGTTACAAGTGGACGAAAGTGGTGAAACCCATATGGGATATGAACAAGAAGTTCGTCGAATCGGTGACTGGCAAAGGGGTGAAAACCACTTTTCTTCCGAGTGATTCCGACGCTCTGTCTCAGAGAATGAGTTTGTTGATGGCGAGCAGACGGGCTGGTAACACAGGATTAGATAATCAGATAGTTGCTATATCTGACGAATTGTTAAGACAGAAGGTTTTGAATAAAAACCAGTATAAAAGGCTGATGAACGAATTGAAGGATTGATGTGTATATAATAAGTAGAGAGAAACAAACAAACAAACAAAAAAATAAAACAGTAAATTTTTACACTAGAATAATAAAAGTATTTAAAAACAACAAAACGATTTACCAGTGAAGAAAACAAAAATATATCATAAAATATGTTGGTGATAAAGAACAGGGGATACGTCAGGACTTACGTTCAAGGCGGTTCTGGCATCGTCGATTCTATAATGCGAGCGTTCACGAGCGATGCGGGTAGAAAACTCGCATCGACCGCGTTTGAGGTCGGTAAGAAGACGGCTTTGGATGCTGGTAAGAAAGCCGCTTCCGAAGCCAGTGGTAGGATAGCTTCTGTGGCTGGCAAGAGGGCATCCGACGCATTGATCGACAAGTTGATCAGTCCACCGGCGAAGCGAGCTGCGTTAGAGCGAACGCCGAAAAGTTGGAAAGATTTTAAGGATGCTGTGGTGTCCATACAAGATTTAGCCAAAATGACGAGTGGATCCGGATTGAAGAGAACTCGCGATGGTGCGATATAAATAAATAATAACATTAAAAACAGAGTTTGAAAAACATAAAAAAATTTGCGTTTGAAAAGAATCTAAAATAACAAACAAAAAAAATAAAACAAAGATGAACATTAAAGATATGTCTTGGAACGACGCCGCGACCAAGAGGTCGAATAACGAGTTCTTTCCCAAAAGCATAAGAGGTTTGATAGTGGGAAAATCGAATTGTGGAAAGACCAATCTGTTGATGAATCTGTTGTCCCGACCTGACTGGTTGGATTACGACAGATTGTTCGTGTTTGGCAAGAGCTTGTTTCAACCCGAATACAGATTGCTTCGAGAGTGCATGGATCGCAGATTGCCCAAGGACGTCATAGCCAGAATCTTTGACAGTAGAGAGGAATTCGACAAGAGCGAAGCTCCACTTTCGACCATTTTGGACGGTGCGGTGATGGAACTGATGAAGAGAAATGCATCTTCGAACGCAGATCGCTTTGGTACTCGTAAAACAAATTGAGCGCGGCTTCATCCAATTTCAAACACATTCGATATTTGTGGTAGTAGCGCTCTGAGTCTACCATCTCAACCTCGTTCAATTCGATGGGATCGTGTTGTTGTAATGTATAGATATTAAAACCGAATTTCTCATACGCTTCGTCTCATTTCAATTTCAATTCGCATCTTTTAGGTGTTGTTGTCATGATCGATTGTTTGTTTTTTATGAATTCTTGCAAATAATGTATATTTTAAATTTTGTATTAAAAAATTGAATTTAAAATTCAACTTTTTTTTTTTTTTTTTTTTATTATATATATAAAAGTAGTAAAAAAGCAAAACTTATTTAAAACAAAATTCCAAAAAAAATATTCTTACAAATGAAGCAAACAGATAAAACAATGGTAAATTTAAATGAGAAAACCATACCTCAGTTAAACCAGATTTGTAAACTATTACAAATTTCAGATTTCAGAAATCATAGAACTAAATCAAAAAAAATTGATGTCATACAAGAATATTTGTGAAACGCTAGAAAGGCAAAGAAAATGTCGATAGCAACGACGTCAAAAGATGCATCGGTTGTGAAAAATGAGAAGATAGTAAAAGGAATCGAAATGCCGACGTCGAAAAAAACCAAAAACGTTTCGATTGTGAAAAATAAGAAGACGACTAAACGAAAAGCCATTGAAGAACATCAAGTTTCCAAAGAAAAGAAAAGAAAAACTAAAACGAAAACGAGTGATGCACTTCAGATTCAAGACAAACGAGATATATCAAGCAAAATTCAACGAGCAATTGACGAAGAGGAAGGAGAAGAATATGTAACACGACTCGTTGCGGAACTATTCCAATCGAAACCCATAGAACGGGAGAGTGCAATCAAAGGCATTTTTAAAACTTTCGACGTGGTTCCCTCGTTCAAGAAAATCGATCCGAAATTGTTCATGGAACGGGTGAAGAAAAAAGTATTGGATTTGTTTCGCGAATACATGAACGTGGGATTAAAAATTAAGATGATACTCCATTGCATAATGAATAAAATCAATGTGAAGTCCGGCGAGAGCATCGTGAAAAATGCATATTTCAGATCTAACGTCGAACCCGTATTTTGAGGTTCAGATCTATCGGACGTTTTTGAAAAGATGAAAGACAAGATGTTGACGTCTCTCGCGAATTATCAACATGAAGGTAGTAATTGGACGTTTGATGAGGTGTTGAAACTCGAAATTCACATGAATAAAAATGAACCGTTGAAAGGATCTTCCTACTTGGAATTACCATATTTCTTGACTAAGAAACATGCCATGGTCAACATGAGAAATAAAGATGATCAGTGTTTTAAATGGGCAGTCACCTCCGCTTTATACCCTGTCGAAATAAACTCCGATAGAGTTTCTCGTTACGAGGAAACTTCTAAAAATCTCGATTGGACCGGAGTGACTTTTCCAACAGAGTTAAAACATATCGAACGTTTCGAGGCTCAAAATCCCACCGTAGCAGTGAACGTCCTTGGATACGACGACGAAAAACAAAAGATCTGTCCTCTTAGACAGACTTCGTATCGCAGAAGAGAAAAGACGATTATTTTATTATTGATTTCGAATGGTGACAATCATCATTATTGTTGGGTTAAACATCCGACCTGATTACTGTCAAAACAAAATAATAATCATAACGGAAAGATATCTTTATGTTACAATTGCATGAACATATTTAAGACCGAAAAATCATTAGCGAAACATCAGGAATATTGCAACGAAAATCAAGGTGTCGCCATCGAAATGCCCAAACCAAACACCACCGTGAAGTTTGAAAATCACAATAGAAGGTTAAAAGTACCATTCATCGTGTACGCCGATTTCGAATGTTTCACTGCGAAAATGAGTTCCTGTCAACCCAACGCTCTTCAAAGTTATGTCGAAAGATATCAAAAACACATACCTTCAGGCTATTGCATTTACGTGAAATGCGCATTCGACTCGCAACACGACATGGGTCCCTTCACCTACACAAAACAGTATGAAGACGACGACGTGGCTCAAAGGTTCGTGGAAGAGTTAGAATCGAAAATTCAAATGTTATACGACAAATTTAAAACTCCGGCAAAAATGATCATCACGCGAGAGCAGCAGAACGAAAATAACAGAGCCACCGAATGTCACATATGCAGACAATCGTTCGATGAGAATTTGAAGGAAAATAGGAAGGTTAGAGACCACGATCATTACACGGGTCTGTTTCGTGGTCCGGCGCACAGCAAGTGTAATTTAAAATATCGAGATGCTGTTTTCTATCCGGTGATGTTTCACAATCTCTCGGGTTACGACAGCCATCTGTTCGTGAAAAATCTCGGCACCTCACACGAAGAATTAAATTGCATCGCGAACAGCGAAGAAAGATACATTTCCTTCACGAAATGGAAGCTCATGGAGAAGAAAAGAGTAATCGACAGAGAGACGTTGAAAGAAAAAACGAAATCCATTCGTAGAGCCATACGTTTCATCGACAGTTTTAAATTCATGTCGACCGGTCTGGAAAAATTAGTCGATAACATGAGCAAGGATAAATTTAAAATCACGAGCGAACATTTCGGAGAACGAGTAGATGTCATGTTGAGGAAAGGAGTCTATCCTTACGATTACATGAATGATCTTAAAAGATTCGAAGACACCACACTACCTTCGAAAGAAGATTTTTATTCGAAATTATACGAATCCGACATTTCCGATGAGAATTACGAACATGCCAAAAACGTGTGGAAATCATTCGATATGAAAACCATGAGAGATTATCACGATCTCTATCTGAAGACCGACGTTCTGCTCTTGGCAGACGTATTCGAAAATTTTCGAGACGTCTGTCGTCAAAATTACGATCTGGATCCCGCTTGGTATTTCACTGCACCCGGTCTGGCGTGGGACGCTCTGTTGAAGACCACCGAAGTCCAATTGGAATTATTATCCGACGTGGACATGTTGCTCATGTTCGAAAGGGCTGCGAGAGGTGGCGTCTCGATGATCTCCCACAGATATTCTGAGGCTAACAATCCCTACATGAAAGAAGGTTTCGATTCGAAACGGTCGACTAAATACATACAGTATTGGGACGCTAATAATCTGTACGGTTGGGCTATGAGTCATCCTTTACCGATTGGAAATTTCGAATGGGTGAAGGAACCGGAAGAGATGCAAAAATGGAGAGACTATCCTTGCATTTTAGAAGTCGATTTGAACTATCCGGAAGAATTACACGATCCACACAACGATTATCCGCTAGCTCCCGAACGAATGGAACCGAACGAAGGAGACGAGGAAAAACTCATTCCCAATTTATTTAACAAACATAACTATGTCATCTACAGCGAGAATTTGAAACAGTACGTCGATTACGGGATGAAATTAGTCGACATACATCGCATCATTCGATTCGACGAAGAGCCTTGGATGAAAAAATACATCGATCTCAACACGAATCTCAGAACTCGAGCCGAGAACGATTTCGAAAAAGATTTCTTCAAACTCATGAACAACTGCATGTACGGCAAATCGATGGAAAACATCAGGAAGAGAACCGACATTCGACTCGTCACGTCTGAGAAAAGAGCTAAAAAATTAGTGGCGAAACCCAATTACAAACACCGAACCATATTCGACGAAAATCTAGTGGCCGTTCACATGCAAAAGACGCACCTGAAGTTCGACAAACCGTATCGGACCGATTATCTTAGATATCAGCAAGCGATTGATGTACGAGTTTCACTACGATTACGTCAAACGAAAATTTGGTGATAAAGCCAAACTACTGTTCACCGACACGGACAGTTTAGTTTATGAGATAGAGACGAAAGACGTCTACCGAGATATATCTCCGGACGTGGCCGAGTGGTTCGACACGAGCAATTATCCCGTTGATCACCCGTCCAACATTCAATCAAACGACAACAAGAAGGTGTTGGGTAATTTTAAGGACGAGAGCGGCGGTAAACAGATCGTCGAATTCGTGGGCTTGAGACCCAAACTGTATGCTTATCGTCTAGAAGATGATGAAGAGAACAAGAAGTGCAAAGGAGTTACAGCGTGCGTGGTGAAGAAAAACATCTCTTTCCAAGAGTATAAAGATTGTCTGTTAGGAAGTGGTCCGGTGTATAAGACTATGAAATTGATTCGAAGCGAAAATCATGACTTGTATACCGAAATAGTCAACAAGATTTCGCTGACGGCCGACGACGATAAGAGATTCGTGTTAGACGATAAAATAAGCACTTTGGCACTGAGACATTGGACTGTGGATCTAATTAGAGATGATATGAATATGGATGATTGGATTCTAGATACGATTGTGGATGATAAGATTCCAGATACGATTGTGGATGATAGGATTCCAGAAAATCAAGAAGAATTAGATGAACACAAAATTATAGAAATCGATAGTGACATCGAGAAAGTTAGTTCAAAAAGAAAAAGAAAAAAATAGAAAAAAATAATGTCATTTTTAGTAAATTATAATAAAATAAATAAAAAAAATATATACGTATTTATGAATAAGAAAATAAAGATATCCGTAGAAGGTGTCATCTTACCTAACGAACCCCTATCCAACATTGATCTGTTGAATGCGGCAAAAGATTAGAAAATCAAAGATTTTCTAGGAGTGTTTTCCAGAGATGACTTGCCGAAGAGAAGACCTCGACAATCGGAATGCGAAATTTTAAATCTAGACGATTCATCAGGTGAAGGCACTCACTGGGTGGCGTGGATGAAGAACGGGAAGAAGAAAAATTATTATTTTGACAACTACGGAATCTCGCCGCCAAAAGAAATAAAGAACTATTTCAACAAATCGATGGTTCGTTACAACACGGAACAAGTGCAATCACCACATCAAGTGTTTTGCGGTCACCTGTGTCTCTACGTTCTCAAGAGATGGTCTGAAGGAGATCGATTTCAAGACATTCTCAATGATTTACATTAGAGAGAGATTTTTTTTTTATAGTATATATAAAGATAAAAAATTATTTTAAAAAAATTTTAATCGAATAAAAACGAAAAATAAAATAACATAGTTCATTTTTAATAAACTGCGTTTTGAACATATTTTTCTAAAAAACAAAAAATCCCACAACAACATGCCAGTCGATAAATTTGGTAGAAGTGACGACGAAAAAGTCAACCCGAGAAAGAAGAGGAAGACGTTCGAAGTCAACGATGGTTACGACGTTGCCAACTTGGACGAACGTTACGTTCGGAGATATGAACCTCAAGAAGAACCCTTGAACATGAACAATAAGAAGCTCTACAATCTTCCCGAGCCGATAGATCTCGCAGATGCTGCGACTAAAAAATACGTCGACAGGGGGAACACCGATTTCGAACGAATCCTGCTGGATAATTACGTGGATAAAACCATGACCGACGATCTCGATCTGAAATCCAAATGTTTGGTGAACATCGTGAATCCCATAGATCCCACCGATGACGCGCCCAAGAAATACGCAGACGACTCTCATGCGAGATTCAGCGAACACCTGAGAAATAGATACATTCAGAAAACGATGCACTCGGAATTGAACGCCAATTCTAACAAGATAATGAATGTGGCCACTCCCACGAATCCCAAGGACGTGGCGACCAAACACTACGTAGATCTGGAACAGAGAAAGTCTGACAGACGTGAAATGAAATCGGATCTGAATGAGGGATTCCACAAGATATTGAATCTGTCGAAGATTGACGACACGGATGCAGACTCAACCGTGGTCAACAAGGGCTACATAGATTCTGCCATGATACAATCACAAGAATACCTAGAATCGCAAGTGGATGATCTCTACCTGAACAAAGAATCTGGTGGAACCATGGAGGGTGGCATCAACATGAACGGTCACAATTTATTCGGTCTCGATCACGATCCCGAATTCGATTCCAGCGCGGTCAGCAGAAAGTACGAGGACGACAACTCGGTCTGGAGAAAGGGCGACATCATGGAAGGTAAACTAGACATGGGTGGACACGCGCTCACGAATCTACCGGATCCTGTGAACATGACGGATGCCTGCACCCTGATTTCGGTGGTGGAGAAAGTCAAATATGCTAGACAATTGATCACTGTGTGCGCCGAAGAGGCCGGCACCTTAGATGAAGGAAAAGCTGAGTGGTCTTTCGGAAATGGAGGTAGCGGATCGAAACATGGTCAGGTGGGATATCCCATGCTGCTGGGAGGTGAAATCCTTCGAATGAGTCTGGCTTCCTCGGATTTGAATAACAGAGCGGTCATCAATCTCATGGTGAATGGTGTGGAGAGCGATAAGAGATACAGCGTCGAAAAGACTGAGAATCAACATGCGAATGTTGGCATGTTCAGCACGCCTCTCAAAGTGAACGCCGGAGACAGGATTAATTTTGTTACGAAAACCAATAATCCCGAAGCCGTCACTTCCGTGGTGAGTCTATTGATCGAACTAGTTCCTTTGAACAAACAGTGAACGCGTGGAAAATAATGAATTAAAAAAAAATAATGTGTGATTATTAAAAACAAAAAAACAAAAAAAAAAGTAATGAGATCATCTTTAGATCTCATTTTTTTTTTTCCTTCTTCTTCACTATCACCATATATTATAATAACGTTTCCTTTTTTATCAATTTTCAGCATCGATTCTTCTTTTTCTTTTTCTTTTTGATATGATACATTGATAACAACACTTTTGTTTATCCGAATCATAATTATGAACGAATGTTGTGCATCTCTTGATAACACTCGCATCATTACCATTCTCTTCAGAAGGTAGTGGTGATGGTGGAAAGCGTCTCATTCTTTTCATTTCCAACCGTCTATCCCGCTGTTTATCTAACCATTTTTCCACATCTTTTTTTTTGTTTTTTGGCTTACAACACAGGATGGAACATCTGACGGAAACAGAGAGACGATCGCACAGGATCGAACAGTCTAATATCTGTTCGAGTTTTAATATCTTCATCACGAAATATCCTTTTTGTTTCTCTCGAGTGAATAGCACGCGATCTTTTAAATAATTAAGAACATAATCGTAAAAATCTTTTTTTTTCAAATGTGAAAATGGAATGTGTATTTCGTTTTCTACATGACTACTTACGAATTGTAACATTTTGTACGTTGAGAATGTTGAAAAAAGACGATTTTTTCTCGGATGAAACTTTTTTTTTGTTAAAAAAATATCATTAAAAACGAATTTATTTTTTTTTTTTTTTTTTGTTTTTAATAATTACTCATTACTTTTTATTTTTTTTTGTTTTTTATTTTTTTCACACTCGTCACTCATCGAATGATCGACATCTTATTTCCGTCCGATTCGAATTGTAATTCTCTGTCCAACAGGACCAGGGTGAAGGCTTCGGTTTTTCTCAGCACGTTCCTATCGAATTGCATCTTGATCTGAATGTCTAACACGCTACTCTTGAGTCGTTCACTCTGTTTACTGACGTCGAATACGAACATGGGATACATCGACTTGTATTCGCCGGGAGACATGTTAGAGTTGCTCATCAATTCGTCTAGAACGTGATACTTCTTTCTAAAATCAGTGGCGTCGCTGTACAGTCTGCAGAAATCGTTCTTGTCGAACGACGCATTGTAATCGATTGCTGGATATCTCGTGGCATTCAGAAACACTTGCATGTTTCTCAAACTGCAATGATCGAACAGTGACACATTCTTTTCCTGAGACCCGTCCCTATCTTGTGAAACGCAACCACGATGAAACGCGGTCTCTCGGAAGCGGATTTCACCATCAATCTCCAATCGAAGTGATTCGTGGAGGGAGGAATGCTAGCCATGTCACACTGTCTCATTCTAAATCCCACGGGTAATTTACTCTTGGATTCTATGATCTTGTAGAGACACGCTTTCTCCACGATTGAAGGCTCCACGTGTGGAACGAACCACGATATCTTGTGTAGAGTTATCTTACCCGCATCGGTTGCAGTGAGTCTCACTATTGCATCATCGTTTCCTTTTCGAATCAACGTCAGATTGTGTTTGAATCCGTACATGATCTTGTTGTAATCGTCCGCAAATCCGAAGATGTGTTTCAAAGGTATCCTGAACGAAAACGTTCCTTTAGGTCTGGACGTCTTGATGACGTAGTCGAATATCAAGGCGGCGCCTGCGCTAGCAGGGCCTACGGTGTCTTTCACCCACAACTGATTAAGTCCTCTGGATTTCGAAAAATCATCAGGATACGTCAAGAGTCCGAACATCGTGGTGGCCTGACCGGGATGAAACACAGATTCTATCTCTTGTCCGGATAGCATGTATTTTATGTTACTGAATAGATGCATGATGCCATTATTGGCTAGAGTAACCGTGTCGTCGTCGGCATAGTCGCTCCCATCTTCCTTGGTGAGATGTCCCTGCACCACTATGTAACTCTCGCTAGGATGTACGAATAGATCTTGAGTTTCGATGTTGATTCTTATCTCTCCCGCATTGTTCAAACTCGTTCTGGTTACCAGTTCGTATTCGTGAACCTCATATTCTTGAATACTTTCATCTTTCACTATGCTTTGTGCTATATCTAGTATATTTGTCATTTTAAAGGATTTTTAATTTTTTGTTTATTAATTAACTTGCTTTTTTACCTAAAAATAGTTTTTAATTATTTTTTATTATTATTTTTTTCTCTCTTATATATATGTGTGTAAACAAGAAAATGTTAAAGAGAGTAAATAAAAAAAATTTTGTCTTCTTCATCAAAACTTCGTCTTCTGTAATTGTTGTTCGTAAAACTTTCCATTGATCTCTTCTCCATCCAAAGCTTCGATTTCGTAAGTCACCGGATCGGTGTGAAATATTTTGATTATCACGAAGATTTCCAAGGTCCATCGAGGAGGATAACCCTTTTCGAAGTGCTTCTTATAAGCGTAAATTCTCACTCGATCACCGACCGCAAATTTCGGCGTTCTAGACTTCTTTCTGATCTTAGATCTCTCAGGATATAGATTCGCGTAGACCCGTTTTTCGTTTCGAGGATCGCTAGCTTCCGCGGGAGTCATCTTGATCGATCTGTGTCACGTATTGTTGTAGAATTCCTTTCCCTTATCCACCCACAATTTACTCGGTTTTCGAGAAGACGAGTCGAACACGCTCTTCAGAGCCTCGGCGACGCAAGGTCCCGATTTATCCTTCAAAGCTCTGATCCAACCAAATTTGGAAAACACGTCGATGGACCATCAATAGATATTTGACACCCTCGTTCCACCTCGAAAACGATCTCATGTCGACCAAGTCGGCAGACCAAATATCATCCAGACCTTTCACGAACACCCTTCTCTTTCGAAATTTACGCACTATGCGTTTGTGTAACTCTTCGGCCAATTCGCTCGTCAATAATCGTTTCTTCTTCTTTTCAGATGCGCTTTTTTTTTGAATGCCCCATCCGAATCGACGTTTCGCACGATCAGATTGCCGACCAGCGAACGTTTCATCTTCTCTCTCCTGGTCGAATTCGATATGCCTCTCAATTTCCCCAACATGTTTTTATCGCAGACGTCGTTGCGAGTCTTGGTGTCGGGATGTCCGGCGTAGCACAGATCGTGATCATACGCGGCCGCGTCCACCCTATTCACAGGTTTGCTCCAAGATTTGGGTGTCAGATCGGCGTTGAGTCTCTTGTTCAATTTCGTTCCGGGTCCAGTGAAACTGTGACCGGGCAGATGCATTTCGAAAGGTAGATTATTGATCATTTTATTCACGATGCCTTTACCTTTGCTCGCGTTCTTTTTTTTGACGAATCGTGTCTTGACAGAACCACAAACGTCACAAATTCCGCGAAGCATCTGTCTGTCATTTTTAGTTCGCACTTCTCTAGAATTCCTCGTCTCGGTAACTCTCTTACACTTTACGCAATACATTTTTAAGAGTTATTTAAATTAATTTGGTTTTTTTATTTTATATATAAATTTAATTTTTTTTTAAAAATTCTGTTCTTATATATATATTTTTTTTTCAATCGCTGCTCTTGAGTTCTCTCATCTTACTGAATTCCTCCCCGGCCTCTTTCCTCCCCTTTTCCACGAGAGAATCCTTCATCTCTTCCTTGATGATCTGATGAGTCTTGATTCTCACGGCTTCTTTCATAGCATCGTATTTCATTTTCTCGCTCAATATCGCGAAGTATTCTCCGTCCGATATCCTACCGTCTTTCAACGCCATAGAGATCATTTCGGATATCGTGTCGGATCTTGGAGTCGGCCAAGACGCGAATCTTGTCGTGTTTCCTCGCCTTCAGATATAATTTCCTACTCAAAACGTTTCCGAGCGTGCTAAACAATCCGGCGGCGAGGGCCACTCCTTCTACGGTCAACACGATCGGAACGGCGACCGCGGTCGACAACAATCCGATGCTGGCCGCGTGTAAACCCATGGAAATCGTGATGAGTGTCGTGTCGATCGCGTTGACGAATGTCACGAAACGCGAATACTTCTTCTTGAGAGAACAACGAGAATCTCTCTCTCGGGTTAGATACTCTTGGATTCTATTGATTTGATCGATGCGATACCTCTCTCCTCTTTCTCTTTCTTCTAGCGACGGCGCCGTCGGCAAAACGTCGATCGGCTTCTCGTCCTCGTCGTCCACTAACGTCGGATACAATTTATTTCTGGTTCTCATTTTTGTATTTTTGTTTCTTTCTAATATTAGATAAAAAATTTTATGTGTGTATTTATTTTTATTTTCTATTCTCCCTTATTTTATATCAACGAAAAAAACTTAGACGTATGCTTCATTCAGCAATAATATCTTGATGCATCCCTTGTCTTCTAAAGTCAGACTTCTACGCGCCAATTTCAGGTCTTCCGAAACTGTAGGCTTGTCTTGATTCTTACAGAAGACTAATCTCATCCAAAACGTGATCACATCGTCGAATCTAACGCGTTCGAACGCCGGTTCGAAATACATGACGACCATATCTTCCCTTTCCGTCGTCAGACACGAATGATTCTCGTGATCGAAGTCTAGATGATCCCGACATCCGACGCATCGTTCTAACAAGATGGAACGTAGTTCATCGTTCACGTAGATTGCGTATGCTCTCATCAGCATGTTTAAAAGAATCCTCGCTCTAATAGTCTGGGAAGCGCTCATGATTTACGTATTTTTTTTTTTTTATTATCTATTCGATTTGATATATTTAATTTTCTAAATAACTATTATTTATATATTTTTTTTCTCTCCTATATATATCGATCACGTTTATTTATTTCCTAGGGTATTCCCCCACCCCACGACGAAGGGAGATAACTCTGTATGATCGAGTTTATGAGAATCGAGCGATCCGATCGGTCAATTGGCGGAGAATCGAGCGATCCGATCGGTCGATTAGCTGAGTTTGGGAATTCCCATAGTGGGGAATTCCCCTAATGACGCCATAAATGGGAAAAACCCACCGCCTCAAAACAATTGAGAGTTCTGGATCACTGATGCAGAATCCGCAGACCGTTTTTTGATGATAGCCTAGAATTTTTTGCTCGCGTTCACCAACGATGGATCGATGGTCTGATCTGCGATGGGAACGTCGACAAAAATTTTTAAAGTAAAAGATAAAAGTGAAGATGTACAATTTCACCTTTTTTTAAAAAAACGCGCGTTCACCACGAGTATTTGAACGTTAAAAGTGCGATCTAGGAGTCACAAAAAACATGGGGGATTCAAGATCACTGTACATTTTTGTGAACAAGCGTGCGATTTAACACTGAATTCCACGTTGGTGAACGCATCGTATACGTATGTTGTACACGTACATGTACAAAGTGATAGTAAACTCTCCTTTATTACCTACTCTGGCATAAAACCTGGGGATGTCCTCAGCTGGTTACAGGGACAACAGACTTATACGAAACACAAGCCTTATAAAGGTAAGCATCCCACTAGAAGAATGATGGTGAGGGGGTGTTGATGAACAATTTCAAGGTGACTTGGTTGATATGAGGAGTCGTTCAGCTGCTAACAAAAACACAAACTACATTCTGACAGTTATAGACGTATTTAGTAAATATGCATGGGCACTCCCAATCAAAAAGAAGACCGGAAAAGAGAAATCACAGAGCATTCAACAATATATTTAAACAACGAAAGCTCAAAACATTGGAGACAGACAAGGGTATAGAGTTCATTAAAAGAGAGACTCAAGACCTGTTAAAAAGGGTTGGTATCCATTGGTTTGGTACAGAAAATGAAACCAAAGTCCAGATTGTTGAGAGGTTTAATAGAACTTTAAAGAACAGAATGTTCAGGTATTTCACTGCTAACAAGACTAAGCACTGGCTTGTTGTATTACCTAAACTTATTGAGGACTACAACCCCTCCTACCACAGATCGATCAAGATGACACCCATAGAAGCCTGCAAAAGCAAAAATGAGGCTGTGGTTTGGGAAAATTTATACGGAGATATAATAATAATAATAAGGAAATTTTAAAAAGCGTAAAATCACAAAGTGCTCTAAAACGCTGTACAGTTAAATAAACAATGAGCTTGTGACTATCAAGGCAATATACAGACTGAGAAAAGTGTGAAGGCCAGCAGGTTACATACTGTCAAAAGCCTCTCTGAAAAGATGTGATTTTAAATTTTTTTTGAATTGTTTGAGATCTTTCGGTCCCTGAACCTGAACTGGTAAATTATTCCAAAGTGCAGGTTCAGCGAAAGAGAAAGCTCTGTTATTTACAAAAGTGGACCCATAGAAGGGCATCTGAAGCTTGACTTGTGAGGAGGAGCGCAAGTTCCTTTCAGGTTTTTTAATTGCCAGAAGGTCTTGTAAGTACTTAGGTGCTGAGCCATGAATGCATTTAAATACCAATTTTGAAAATAATCCGCTGTCGTACAGGGAGCCAGTGCAATTTTTTTAGTAGTGGTGTTATATGATCATAGCGTTTAGAGCCTGTGATGATACGTGCAGCTGTATTTTAAATATTCTGTAGTTTTGAAATAAATGACGGTGGCAACCCTATAAGAAGTGAGTTGGAAAAATCCACGTGGGATGAAATAAAAGCATGAACTACAGTTTCCAATGACTTAGTGGAGAGGTAACGACGAAGATAGCTCAGGTTCCTAATTTGCATGAAACAGCGCTTGCAAATAGTATTGACATTTTCCTCCATTGATAGATGAGAGTCAAATATCACACCAATGTTACGAGCAGTGTTTCAAACATTTTGTGTAGAATTTCCGATAACAAGTGACTTGATTTGCAAATTTGCCTCCAACAACTCGAGGGTTGTTGGAAGTTGGGAACCAAGTAAGAATCTTCAAACTGAGAGGCAAGTTCAAGAGGGGTTTTACCGCAAATTATACAGATGAGGTCTTTACTATTGCACAAATACTTTCAACAGCCCCCACCAACTTATAGGATAGTGGATGCCAACGGGGATGTTGTGCGGTGTTCATTCTACAAAGAGAAGTTGTCTAAATTTAGCCAGGATTAATATATATATGTATAATGTCTGTAATTGTGTTTATACAACAAGAGTGGGAAACTAATGAAAAAGATGGTTCAGATCAATATGCTATCAAGTCAGAAACTGCTTAACTATGTGCAAAAAGAGGCTGATGATTCAGTGGATCTGGAAGGTAGGAAGTTGTCTGGATTAGCACTGCCTGCCAATCCTGGTTATGAAACAAATAAGCTGTATGTGAACGGAAAGCTTGCGGAAAGAGTAGCGAAAAAGGGTAGTAGTGTTATGGAGGGTGTTATAAACATGAATTATAACAAATTACTAAATCTACCACAACCTACTACAGATGGAGATGCTGTACCGAAAAGTTATGTTGATGCTAAAGCCCTTTTGAAGCTAGGTGGTGATATGTCAAACCCCATAGATATGGGCGACAATAAAATAACTAATATTGCTGCGCCCGAAGAGCCCAAGGATGTAGTCAGTAAGGAATACCTCCAACAGTCTCTTCCCAAACCAATGATATGCATAACAGCTGGAGCAGTTGGACAAATTAGCGCTAAAACATTTAACTTTTCCTTCGGAGCCTTATCATATCGCCATGCGTCTTCAAATAATGTGGACAATGGTAAAAATGGAGTAGTGGTGCCTGCATCTGGTAGATAGAGGATATGGAATGAGTGTTTTTGTCATATAATATTTATGAAACGAGTCTAAGAATTTTCCGTTTTGGCGAACCTCTGGCGAGCCCAAACGGAAAATTCGGACGAGTTTCATAAATATTATATGACAAAAACACTCCTTTCATATTCTATTGATCATATGACCCACACACGCACAAATTAGCCACTTAGTATAACTTTTAACCCATCACCTAACTTGAGTTGCAGACGGCACATGGAAAAAACATCCTCGTATAACTAAAAGTTTTCACTTTTTGCCTCCAAAACATAGGTTATGACCCCTCATTGGAACGAGCTCGTTCCGATGAGGGGTCATAACCTATGTTTTGGAAGCAAAAAGTGAAAATATAAAAAAAATGAATGGCGTTTTTTCTTGTAGGTAAAAGATTAATACAATATAGCCCACCCTAAATAGGACAGATAACGTAAATTCTCTCTACTGAAATTATGCAAATGTAACCCAGTTGTATTTTGTTTAGCCAAGCAAATTGTCCAGTTTTGAAATTGACCAATGAAAGCTCCCAACTCTAATTATGCAAATTTTGAAAATGTGTCCCAGTTTTATTTTGTTCAGCCAATCAAATTGTCTAGTTTTGAAATTGACCAATGAAATTGACGGAAGGCTTTATTGAAGACTAATTAATATGAAAACAAAATATCAAATGTTTTAAAGTGAACAAACCAGACGAGTCATCTGGCAGAATTAAATATTTCACAGTATGCTCAACCGACACCAGTAGTAATTCTGTTAAAAGACACAAGGGTCTTAGTGTTTCTATAGCGATTAATGGTATTGTGAATGTCGATTCTCTGTGTACAACAACAACCAAAGACGGTAACAGGGCAGCAGTTAAACAATTCCTTCCTCCATTATCAGTAAATGCAGATGATAGAATAAACTTCTACAGTAGAAATGATAGTGATTTTAGCCTAATCACTATAGCGTCTGCCTTCATAGAACTGAATATGTAGTTTTAGTCTTATTATATATCGAAGAGTATGGGAGAAAAACAAAGGTTATATCCCGAAGTCCCGAGTGCCCCACTGAGTGGTATAATTACAGGCTTCAGAGAATTAGCGAAATTGAACAGCTGCTGAAAAATGAGGTAAACATTAGAGAAGCGCTGTATAAAACGTATAAAAAGGGTTTGAATATTTTACAGGCTATGGATGGGGATGCCTTAGTATCGGCGTTGGAGCTACTGCTGACAGTCTTGCTTTTCGAATTAGTGGAGTGGGAGCTCTTCTTACTTTACCGCTGCAGGGTGTTGGTATTTATGGGGGTGTTAGGTGTGATTGGGGAGTTAGCAGAGAGGAAGATTAGTTCTAAGATTGAGAAACATGATGAAATAAGAGCCTTATTCTTAGCAAAAGCAAAACTCAGTACAATAGCTTTGAAGGTTGCTAGCGCATTCGAGGAGGGGTGTACACGCTAAAAACTAAGGTGTTAGAAACTATACTTGAAGTGCTGTATTTAACACTTAATAGGTGCTGAACTAGCACTTTGTTCAAGTGTAGATATCCCAGAACTTGACAGGTGTTACAATAATACCACTTGACAAGTGTAATGTCGCGACACTTAAAAGGAAACAACGCAGATGGCGCGGATCAGGCTCGAACTCTCATCTGCGTTGTGTCCTTTTAATTATGTACCCACCAAGCACAAATCAAATTATGGACGATTCTGGAAGAACCACCAATGCTAGACACATGGGAAGTGCCATCCATTCAAGTTTCAGATGTCTGACGATTGTAATGTCTAAGTGCTTAAAGCATTGCACTTTGAGTGTTAACATCAAACCCTAAGAGTTAGAATGGGTTTAACACCTTGAAAGTGTCAGTTTTAACACTTTAGTTTTTAGTGTGTATAACAGACGAGGAAATTAGAAACATCACTAATGAACAAAAGCAATATCAGGAAATGAAGATCGCAATACAAAAAGGTTGTACCCACAAAGTTGACTGGGGCACAAAAAAAAACAAAAAAACTGTGCAGCATGACCTCCAGAGTATGTTAAAAAGTGGCAAATCGCAGTAAAAGTTACAAAGAAATATAGTTGTCAGCCACCAGCTCACATGTAAATGAGCTCATTCCAGCTCAAACCTATACAGGTTGTGAAGAGAGAGAGAAAGTAATCACAGTGGAAACCGATTAGAAGGCTGCCTTGTAGCGATTTGGGGGTCCTCGAAGGGGGACTGCAGTGGTGCCCTCAGTATGCAAAGAGTTAATCAAGAATGTAAGACATAAAAACAATGAAATATATTTTCAATTTACTTGCCAGAGTAAATATGCTCTTATCAGTTATGACTGATCAAATCTATGAAATGTTTTAAGGTGTGGGTTCAATCATGATAATGTCACTGTATAAACACAGGCTGCACTTGTGTAAATCTGATTCACAAGGCTTGTAGCAGGTTCTGGATAACTGGATGTTGTAATACTCTCAGTATATAAAGCAACTGTTCTGGCCAGTTGTTACTTACAAATGACATTCCTCGTATTCCTGAGTGTCACGGATTGTCACTTAGGAATTTTAATTGGAGAAATATGGCAGGTGAAAGTATAAAACATATTGCATTATTTTCAACTGATGCGATTTGTAAATAATACTGAAAAGAGAGATCATTTACTCAAATATGTCAAGTCTGAAAGTAAAAAAAAACCCAACCAAACCCTTTTCCCGGGCAACCCAGCTAGTCTTTTATGAGGGGGGGGGGGGGGGGCTGCCCTAATAACCTTAAGTACAGCCTTTTTTTATAGTAATTTAGGGGCTGCCCGCACAGTGCAGCCAGTAGTATAGTAACTTGGGGTTGTCCTGATATCTTAGTTGCAGTCGTTTATGAGACCAAAGACGGGGGTCTGAGGGCTTTTGTCCTGGTGACCCCAAGTTACTATACTACTGCCATCAAGCCAAGCCACGACTGGGAAGCTGAGAATGCACGTGCAACAATAACAGCTGAAGAAACACTGTAACTGCCTGCAACGCGACTATAGCCAATAGCTCTCACATTGAAAGCAGATACAGATATCGGTAAATAATACTAACAAGAGGCGGGGGACCTGAAGCGCTAGTCTTAAACAGAACACAATATAAACAGAGTCCAAGAATGAGTCTACATCAAGCAATCCATTTCCATGGGATACACTGTCAACCCTTGAGCCCCGCAGGAGTGACAAGAATAATCCGGGAATCATGCCTTTCTTCAGTTGATCATCGTGTAAATTGTAGAGCTCCCAAATGAAGGCCCTTGATACAACCTATGTGGATTAATCTTAGTTACACACCTCCAGAGGGTAATGAATACTAAATTTTCAATTCGTCAGCAACATGTCCAATTCCGGCTCCCATAGGGAGTCCAAATATTAGCCCATGCTCTCGATTTGAACACAGGTGAATCTGACTTCCCAAGAGATGTTGTGTACCAAATATGAAGGCATTCTGACTGTTGGATCTGAAGACGAGAAATTGTAAAGAAATTTCTTCATATTGCACTAAGTTAAAATTTGGGCTACCATAGCGAGCCCAAATATTAACCTATGGATCCGATTTGAACAAACTTGAATCTGAAGAAGAAGATTTTTGAAGAAATTCCCTCATATTATATTAAGTTAAATTTCAGGTTCCCATATGGAGCCCAAATATTAACCCAGGCCCTCGAATTGAACAAACTTGAATCTGACCCCCCCCCCCCTCCCCCCAGAGATGTTGTATACCAAATATTAAAGCATTCCGACAGGTGAATCTGAAGATGAAGATTTTTAAAGAAATTTCCTCATATCGCACTAAGTAAACATTTGGGCTATGATAGCGAGCCCAAATATATACCTAGGGATCTGATTTGAACAAACTTGAATCTGACACCCCCCCCCCCCCCCCCCCCCCCCCCCCTAGAGATGTTGCATACCAAATATGAAAGCATTCTGACTGGTGGATCTGAAGAAGAAGATTTTTTAAAATTACCCTCCATATTGAACAAAGTTAAAATATGGGCTTCAGTAGGAAGACCAAATATTAACCTAGGGACTTGGTTTGAACAATCTTGAATCTGACCCTCATAAAAATGATGTATACCAAACATTAAAAGATACTGACTGGTGGTTTTGAAGAAGAGAATTTTTAAAGAATATTCCCCATATTACCCTATGTTAAAAATTCGGGCTCCTGTATTGAGCCCAAATATGAACGAAGGGGCTTTATTTTAACAAACCTTGCATCTGACCCCCTCCCCTCCCCCTGGGAATGCTGTATACCGAATATCAAAAGATTCTGATGATTGGCTCTGGAGAAAAGATTTTTTTTAATTTTTTGCAAATATGCTGACTCACCATTTTTTCGATGCCCATTACAGAACACCCTAACATAACCGATGGCAATTTATTTTACCATTCAATTCTTCTGGTCCTAAGGATACTTCATACCAAATAACAGCTCTCTGTTCTGTGTGGTTTGGGAAATATGGGCGTTTGAAAATATTTCTATTTTAAGCTCCCAGGATTCCCATAGGGATGCGGGAATGTTTTGTTTTTGCTTGAGTCAAGTACTTATGACCCAATAATACCACATACCATATTTGGTTCCAACCAGACCATGGGTTCAGAAAATAGAAATTTTGCTCGGGGCCAAAAATCTTACCCCTCCTATTACAAAGCCAAATATTGCTTCACGGACTTCGTTTGAACAAACGTGATTCTACACCTCAAAAGGAAGCTTTATAGCAAATATCAAGTCATTGTACACTCTGCTTCATGAGAAGAAGATTTTAAAATATTTTAGAACATTTCTCCCCACTCCCCTCCCTAAGGTGCTGGGCATGCTGAGTTGAACAAAAATGCAATGCCCATTCGGGACCATCACTCACACAAACTTTCACTTGAATTGGCCGATTGGCTTTGGAGGAGAAGTCCAAAACATGGTGTTGACGGACGACCGACGGACGACGGACGGAGAGCGATGGGATTAGCTCAGCTTGACTTTGTCAAGATGAGCTAAAAATTCAGATGGATTGTATAATTTGTGGGTCAAAACGTCATGAATGATTCATGCCTCGAGAAAAATCGACTTAAGACAATCCATTCCCGGACGAACTGGTTTGGGGTCAAAAGTTCTTGGAACGTTTACATGAGACTTCCTGTTATGAGTGGTTAATGTATAAACAAACAATTGTCATGCTTTCCATAGAGATTATTACCATTATGTGGATGTACAAAATATGTATCCGTGTCGAGCTGCGGGTTCTAAGGGCAGATTATGACGAGTCGAAGACGAGTCATGATCTACCCTCAGAACACAGAGCGAGACTCTGATACATATTTTGTGCATCCACATAATGGTAATAAATATTTTATCTTACAATTATATTTATTATTTATTTATTGGTGTTTAAGGTCAAATATTTATGCACAATGTTTAATCATGACCGTTACAGTTTTACGGGTGGAGAAAGCCGGGAATCCCGGAGAAAACCACCGAGCAGCGACGAGCAACTGCAAGCTCTCCAACATCGTAACTCTGCACTGCAGCACAGGCGGAGTTAGATTGGTTGAAGACATGCGCAACATCGACGTGCAGTACGCCTTAGTACACGGCGTCATCGTGCCCCCATGTGGATAATCGGGATTATGTGCCTTGCCCAAGGACAAAACGTGGGAGTCCGAATCGATCGCTAAGATGGTCACCCATCCGAGGACTAACCGGGCTCGACGTTGTTTTACTGCGGTGATCTGACGAGAACCGGTTACCGCAACGCCACCGGCCCCTTTTATCTTAAAATATTTTGGGGATAAGTCAAGAATGTAGACGAATATATAACGAACTATTTATTCGTACGGATGAACAAAACGAAAAAATGAAAGTGTCAATGACACTGTAGCTGAACTTGTTAAGACATGTACATGTATAGTATGTGACACAGCAACGACAAACATCTAGATAATGACCTGATAACAAAGGTACATATAAAGTATTGTAACGGTCTGTACATAAATACTGACCGAAGCCTGTAACAAATGTATAGGTAAAGTATTGTAAAGGTGGGTGACAGTCAGATGCTAAACTAGAAAAGAAATCTTTGAGTCTCAGAGTGGGTCTGACTGAACCCCAAAATATTTGTTCTCATAGCACAGTGATAACAAAGGTACCCCAAGATACACTTGTTCCTGTCCCAAGGTGATAACAAAGGTACCCAAGATGTTTCGTGAAGATCAGTTCACAAATACGAGCCGTATAGAAGTTGTGACAAAAAACTGATTGGATCTAATGTCGGTACAAAATGGCCACTGGCAGCCATCTTGAATTTTGGACCGCACCCAGAAACACTCGTTCTCGTCCCGAGGTGATAACAAAGGTACCCAAGAAGTTTGGTGAAGATCGGTTCATAAATACAGCCTCCAGCCCGAGCCGTATTGACATGTGAACTTACTGTGTACAAGTAGCACTGACTAAATCAATGTTCATCTAATTTGCATAATTTCCGCACGAGAAAAAAACCCATACTACATAATATGTGATGTATTCCATGTTACTAAACCTTCATACAAAAATTTATTCAAATCAGAATTTCCATACAGAAGTTCTGTACAAAAAACTTATTGCACTAATTTTTGTACAAAATGGCTGCTGGTGGCCATCTTGAATTTCGGACCACACCCCAAAACACTCGTTCTCACCCCACGGTGATAACAAAGGTCCCCAAGAAGTTTCGTAAAGATCGGTTCATAAATACGGCCTATTGTTGTGTACAAAAAACTGATTAGACCTAATTTCGGTACAAAATGGCCACTGGCAGCCATCTTGAATTTTGGACCGCACCCAGAAACACTCGTTCTCGTCCCAATGTGATAACAAAGGTACCCAAAACGTTTCGTGAAGATCGGTTCATAAATACAGACTCTAGCCGGAGCCGTATTGACCTGTGTACTTACTGTGTGTAAGTAGCACTGCAAAAATCAAAGTTCATCTAATTGGCATAATTTCTGCACGAGAAAAAAAACCCGTATTATATGTGATGTATCCCATGGTACTAAACATTCACACAAAAAAATATTCAAATCAGCGCTTTCATATGGAAGTTTTGCGCAAAATTCTTATTGCACCTAATTTTGTACAAAATGGCTGCCATCGGCCATCTTGAATTTCGGACCGGATCCCAAAACACTCGTTCTCGTCCCACGGTGATACCGAAGGTACCCAAGAAGTTTCGTAACGATTGGTTCATAAATACGACCTCTAGCCGAGCCGTATTGGCATTTGCTCTTACAGTGCTGAAAGTAACACTAAATACGTGAAAGTTAGTCTAATTTGCATAATTTACGCACGAGATAAAAACCCGTATTATATGTGATGTATCCCATGGCACTAAACATTCATACAAAACTTATTCAAATCAGAGCTTTCATATGGAAGTTCTGCGCAAAAATCTGATTGCATCTAATTTTGTACAAAATGGCTGCCAGTGGCCAACTTGAATTTCGGATCGGTCCCAAGAACACTAGTTCTCGTGCCACGTTCATAACAAAGGTACCCAAGAAGTTTCGTAAAGATCGGTTCATAAATACGGCCTCTAGCCCGAGCCGTATTGAATTGTTGACGGACAGACGGACAAACGGCCAGACGGACGACTGGCCATGGCATAAGCTCAAATTTGACTTACGTCAAAGTTGAGCAAAAACTTGAACTCACGCGAAAGGAACGTGCTTGTATCCGACCACCTGATACAAACATCTGTATCAGGGGATCGGATACACGACAGTTGCGGACTCAATGCAGACAAAATACATGTTGATTGTAAGATAAAATTGGTTATTGCCACGATCGATTGTAATAAAGACACTTCTGATTTTGAAATATCACTCTTTTAAATACGTATTAACTATTTCTTCTTAATCGTCAAGAGTAACAGTGTGGGATTATATCAACAGGTCGTCATTTCCAGAAAGGCAAGGGAGACTACATATTTCCAGCATCTGAGTACAGTTGTTGCCAAAAAAGCTAAGTGAAATCGTTGAAATTTGTCAGCTGGCCGGGCAATTAAAGGGAGTACCAGGCGGCACTGCCCAGCGCCGCCTGACGTGGGCCCGAACATCCCTGCCATGTTTTTTAATATTTTGAAACACCATAGATTGGACAATGGACTTTCTGATTTGGATTGCTAATTAAGTACCTGAAATAAATGTCTCAAAATTTTGGCTCCCATCAAATATTACTTATATGATTATAATCACACAATATCTTGCTCACCTACTTCATGTCAGTTGACTGAACACTTCTAAATAAAGTTTCAAATTTATAAAAAAAAAAGAAGAAAAAAGGCATTGTGTGTTGTGAACTAGGCTGAATTGAGGACTTGTGTGGTTTTTAACTGCGACTACACTGCGAAAAATAAAGGTACTTTTTAGATCCAAAACTGGTTCTATCATGTCCCTGAGATGGAACCAGTTTAGTTTAAAAATTATTTATTTCAAATCAAATAAATTTACCAAGATTAGCATTCAATTTTAACAGAATAATACATGAACTGAAGTAGATTCAGCAGTAAACTTGGAGCTTATTCAACGTAGTCGCCAAACATTTTGAAACAAAGCGAATATAAATACTTGGTATATTGGTTCTATACAGAACCAAAACTGGTTCGATATGCCAACTGTTCATATCCCCTTTGCTTAATAATGATTTGAGACAACCTCGTATCAGCTGTAAACTTACGACTGAAACCCCCTCAATTTATGTTTAATTCTGTTAATATTTAATGTTAATCTTTATAAATTTATTTGATTTGAAATAAACACTGTTTAAACAGAACTGGTTCCATCTCAGGGACAAGATAGAACCAGTTTTGGTTCTAAAACGAACCTTTATTTTTTGCAGTGTAGTAGACATATTTCTGATGACATTGTAATACAAAATCACTTGCTTCATGATTTTCTTCAAAATGTGACAAGAGCTTTCTTCTTCTACGTCTTCACAGTGGCAGAGCCATGGGAGCCAAGGTGCACAGACCCCAAAAACCCATCCACCCTCCCAAATTGGCCAAACACAGACTCCAGATACTACTTCAGATACCACTCAATTGTACGTAAGTGTACCATTTTCATCACATATTTTCAACATTTTCCTGGGGTTGGGCAGTAGTAGGAGATGTGGAGATCGTCCCCTATTGGGGGAGGGAATGCGGGAGGGGAAGTGACGTCATGTCACGTGACCTGGTGGCGCTATGTTTGGTTGTCATGGTAACCCGCGTGAGCGGCCATCTTGTGACGTCATCTCCATAGTGATACGTGGTGTGAGTGCGCATGCGAAGCGCGTGTTGTTAGGGTGATACGTGTTTCCGTCGTCCATTTTGTATACTGGAGGCCGCCATCTTGGTTTCTATGGTAGCACGTGGTTGCTATGTGACCTAAAACCTTCTAACAAGATAGGGGTATATTCGGAGGTTGTGTTCCTTTGTAGAAGAGTAAATTCCCGATTCGAAGAATTACCACAAACAACCTGACAATCTCTCCAAATCACCAAAAACGACATTATTTACCCATTTTATCGGTGTAGCACGTAGTGCTATAGTACCAAGGGGGTACCGAGGGTGTGTTCCTTTGTAGAAGAGTAACTTTCTGGCTTACAATTCTTCCAGAATCCTCGTTTAATTACCTAAATAAACCCGACAAGTTTTACTATTTCGAATTCTTTCAGAATCCTATTTAGGATCGCGAAACTTTTGATTTATAATAGTAGCACATAGTGCTATAGTACCAAGAGGGTACAAGGGGTGCGGTCCTTTGTAGAAGAGTAATTTTCTGGTTTTGTATTTGTCCCATGTGGTTTATAATAGTACCGAGAGAACGCTGGGGGTGTGTTCCTTTAGACTGGAGTAATGTTCCGATTTTCCCATAATCCCTTTTTGGATCCCATGACGTTTTTCCCAATAAGAGTAGCACGTAGTGCTATAGGACAAATTTACCCAGAATCCTTTGCTTCTACCATTTATAAAGATTACAAGTAGGGCTCATATGTGTACATGAAAGCCAGGAAGCTAACTTCAAGTTCTACCATATACTTATGTGAGGATCTACCCATATGTGTCGTGTGAGGTCTAATTTACTATCCCTCTTAGCCTTATTTCAGTATTTGAGGATACATTTTGGGTTTGTTAAAAAAATAACAACACAATTTTTTTTTTACATTTTAATTTCTTTTATTCAACAACAAAAACATACAACTTTTTATGGAATCTTCTATGGTATGTAGATTGTCAGATATTTATAAACAGTCTTTCTGCAGATTGGACATCTTCTCAGCGGTTTACAACACTCCTTGCACAGGCACAAATGGTTACATGGTCGCGGAGCGACATTGGCTTCAGCTAATAAACACACACTACATTTCGTCCTCCGTGTCCATTTCTTCTTTGATGACCATTTCTTCTTCGTGAACTTTTTCAACATCCATGAATTCAGATGATAAATTATGAATGTAATAACAGTCTGGAGAATATTTTCTGTGTTCTTCTATAACATCATCTTCTGTTTCCCAGAAACGAACAATAATACCACAATGAAAACACTGAGTTCTGTCTCCTGTCCCCAAATAAAAGAATCCAGCTTTTGTCAGTTCATTCGGGGTTTTCACACTTTCACTTTGTAACATGAATTGAAATGTCTTGAGACGATTTTCCTTCAATGCATACTTGATGTGTTTTGGAGGTCTTTGTTCTGGTGACTTTCTTATTTTCTCTTCTCCACGTAATAACTGCTCCAGTACTGGTGGTGGAACATCACGAAAATACGTTTCGAATGAAACGCTCATTCTCTCTACAAAGTCTCTTGTATTTCTTATTTCTTGGTTTCGTGATTGATAATCATTCAGTGCCATCTGTATCAACGACGGAATAGTGAACATTCTTCATTCTTTTTTTCTTCATTCTTCTATGGTTTTCTTTCTCTCTTTGGTTTGGGTTCTCCTATTTCAAGGCTTCTCATTTTTGCAATATCCACTACTTTTGTCACTTGTTCCCAGTCTCTCGTGGTAAACTGGAACACAACGTCGTTCTTGAACAGTTGAATCGGTAAATCACTGTTAAGTTTGAAGACGGTCACATTTGTAGACATCCTTCTTCTTTGGCTGTCGAAACAAAAAAATGAGCTGAACATCGAGTGCACTCTTTTTTATAGTTTTTTCTTCAATACAGCGACATCTAGTAGCTAGTTTCCTCTATGACGTCATTAACCAATACATCATTATCCATTCACAACTCATTATAATGAATTCACTACTCTTTATAACAACTTGTCAACTTGTTATAACAACTTCACGCTTCTTTATAATATCAAGTCTATATTACGCCAGCACAATTCAATATAACGACTTCACAACTGGTTATAAAATAGTGTCGACTCGTCAATTCTTGACCACCCATTGTACTAATTATAATAACTGTTCAACATGTTATGTCGTATACTAAGATAACTCACTGTAATGCTTTATCAACAAGGTTTGTTTTCACAACTTGTTATAACTAGAGCAGTAGGTTTTTAAATTTCTTGTTCGGTTTCGGTTGTGGTTTTTCAGGTGGAGTAAAACCTCGGTTCAGTTCGGTTTTCGGTTTGTTCACGAGGCCAAATAAAATTCAATAAAACTCATTCTTATGTCCGGAGTCATAACTGAATAGCAGTTAAATTTAGAGAAACGCAATGAATGCCCGAAATAAGCTATAATACATGAAGAATCAGGAAGGCCAATATAATAATTACCTAAATATACAGAACTTTTATTGTGCTTGTTCATTTTTCGAGGTCTGACACCTACACGCAACTTGAGGAAAGCTGCAAACACAACTAAACTGAAATGTCGGAAATTCACAGAATGTAGCTTCCCAGAGTAGTGAGAGTACCCAGACACTGCCAATGGAAGTGTCTGGGTACACTGACTACTCTGGGATGGCTACATTCTGTGAATTTCTGCAGCAAGAGAGTATTTAATAAAAGACGAAAAACCTTAGATTACGGGATGTCGACGGTTTCGGTTTCAGTTTTAAAAAAAACCTAAAAACCTCTGTTCGGTTTCGGTTAACATATAACGACTTTTCTAATCATTATAGTGTGTTCAAAACTCGTCATAACGTTAGATGTACTCATTAAAAAGGATTATACAAATCATTGTAATTGCACCACACATTGTTTTAACAACTTCACAAATCCTTCTAATAATTTGGCAACTCCTTATAGCGTTGTCTGAGGCTCGATATAATGATGTATCATATGACTCGTCCGTTTTGTTCACTTTAAAACATTTGATATTTTGTTTTCATATTAATCGGTGATAAATAAAGCTTTCCGTCAATTTCATTGGTCAATTTCAAAACTAGACAATTTGATTGGCTGAACAAAATACAACTGGGCCACATTTTCATAATTTGCATAATTAGAGTTGTGAGCTTTCATTGATCAATTTCAAAACTAGACAATTTGATTGGCTAAACAATATACAGCTGGGCGACATTTGCATAATTTCAGTTGGGAGAATTTATGTTATCTGTCCTATTTAGGGTGGGTTATATTGTATTAATCTTTTACCAACAAGAAAAACGCCATTCATTTTTTTTATATTTTCACTTTTTGCTTCCAAAACATAGGTTATGACCCCTCATTGGAACGAGCTCGTTCCAATGAGGGGTCATAACGTATGTTTTGGAAGCAAAACATAAAATTTTTTAGTTATACGAGGATGTTTTTTCCAAGTGCCGTCTGCAACTCAAGTTAGGTGATGGGTCAAAAAGTCATACGAAGTGGCTAATTTGTGCGTGTGTTTGACATATGATAAATAGAATATGAAATGAGTGTTTTTCTCATATAATATTTATGAAACTCGTCCGAATTTTCCGTTTGGGCTCGCCAAATCGAAAAATTCTTAGACTCGTTTCATAAATATTATATGAGAAAAACACTCATTCCGTATCCTCTATGTATCAGATCATTTTAACGACTTTTCACTAATTACAACGCCTATTCAACTCGTTATAGCTACATGTCAAAATCGTTATAAAGACTTTGCAACTCGTTAAAAATGACATCCCAACCCTATGCAATGACATCACAGCTCTGTTCATAATAACTGCGAACTCGTTATAACAAAGTATGGGACTCACAACGATTTGTCAACTCCTTTATAATGAGGTCACGACTTGTTATAATTATGTGTAAACAAATTTGTGAACTCATTAAAAAATGACTTTCAACTCATTATAACGGATTCAGAACTCATTATAACGAATTGGCAATCCATGACTTTTCAACTCATTATAATGACATTCCAATTCGTATAACATCACAACGCATTGTAAATTCGCAACTCACAATAACGACATTACTCCTTGTTATAGAGACCCGGGGAATTGAAATGTTCTCCTTTTCTGTGGTCTGGATCCGTGTTGGCTATCAAAGTCACTGGTCTGTGATCTGGTAATCTTCTTGGTAATTTGTTTCTTGCAAATACTCCCAAACATAACTCCATTCAGCAAGTAACGAGTTTGGAAAACATGTCCAAATGTAATCTACCAGTCATGTCCACGATTTTACTTTTCTCTGTAAATTTCTTTCGAAGAAGAAATCCCTTGTTGTCATCTTTCAAATCTTCTATGTGTCCAGCCGTATCCTTGTACCATAATGCATTAGTCAGTTGTGACTTCTTGGCAGCTGGTCCATAACTCAACAAAGTTTCTATGAAAGCTGTGTAGTGATAAGTGTTGTTGGAAGGACATACCAGTTTTTCATTCAAGCTGATATCGATTTGATTAAATAAGGAATGCATCCATAAATTGACTGGGCCCACATTGGTATCGGGTGCAATTGATGCCCCATTGGAATCTACAACTTTGCTTTAACATACAAATATGTCTGTGCCAAATTCAAATAATCATCTTCTAAGCCTGCAATGTGGAATTCTACTGGCCCACTGTTTCTTATGGTCGCCAAAGGCCTGTGTTCTACCCATTGCCCATGTTCCACACTAGTCTGTGTTGGTGGTATGGAAAATAAGTCGAGTTCGCTGTTGACACATTCACAAGATTTTTCATTGATGAGAGACATCACGCACCAAGAACGTCTTGGTTCTGTACAGTTCTCCTTTGTTTTGTCGATATGCCAGTTTTGCGTGGTGCAGGCCTTTTTATACTTTTCCTGCCAGGTGGTTTCAAACCACCAACCACTTCATTCGAAGCTCCTGCACCAGCCTCTTTGACTCTTTTGATTGCTGCCTTTTTAATATTTTTCCCTTCAATGACATCTTCTGCAAAGGCCTCTCCTTTTCTCAATAACTGTTTTCCCACGGTCCTGGCTGTAGTTTTCAATAAAGGAAACACCATATTCTTCAGTCCTCCCAATATACTTCCCAAACCATATCCTCTCTGTATTTGAGCTCCAGAAAAAGCTGGTAGACCGTTCCCAGCTTGTTTCGTGTAATATTCTTCGTATAATTTGGACTTACAACAGTAAGTCATGTTTATGTGAAATGAAGAGATCTACGATTTCTGAAATTATGTGTAACTATCACTTTCCCGAACTCGAAAGGTACTATGGCACCTGTGTCGTCCCTTATATACACCTGGACGGTACTGAATTTTTTTCGTTCTACTGGTACATAATACACATTCTCAAAAGTTTTAGAGATGATATTCCCATATTTTCCACGTACAGGTACGATACGAAGAAGGGGTATTCTTGTGTCTCCCACGACTTGGTCACGAACCAAGTCAAAGTACACATCGAGTGAATAAAATCCTTGGTTGACATCAGCAACTCTGGAAGAATTGTAAGTTCCTGATTTTAAAACACACTCATTAAATCCCAAAATATTTTGAAGAGTAAGGCTCAATGTGACCACGACTCCATCACGTACCATGATTCAAACTTTACCAGTCACTTCACCCAATTCAAAATCTATCTTATCGTGACGAGGCAAGAGTAATTCTTTAACACCATTGATCATATCATATCAGTGGGATCCGAATATCGACCTTCCTTGAGAGTAAGTCGATAATTCTTTTTCGAAGTCCAGAACACTGTAACGAAAGCTTCCTCCCCACGAATATTGAACCAAGTATTTGGATACTGGATCTCTACTAAACCCTACTTCCCATTCCCCCGTGAGATTCACTGGTTGTGATAAATGAGTGGTGTACGTAGTCAATGTGTTTTCAGGAAACACGTTCATAGAACTATTACTTGGTAGAGTCAAATAAAACATTACTTTTTCTTAATGGTTGGATTAGGTAACAAATATCCTATGCTACTACTCAAGAGAGCAGTCCACAATTTGCTGTCTGTTCTCAAGAGTGAGATTAATAACACTGGTAATGATGATGATGTACAAAATGATTATTTGTGAAAAATAAGTGAGCTCGCTCCTTGGAATTCTTTTTCCAAACAGAGGCCAAGAACCGTTCGATCCCTCTTCCATTTTGAAGAAACCTCAGAGGTTCACTTCGTTTTATAGGTGAGCTGACTCTGCTTGATCCACGAATTGAACGAAGCAGTGTATCCTAACCACTTTACGAACAATTCCCTTTTCTTACCACGACCACGTTTCTTGGGTATGTGTTCGATTTTGTAAATAGATTTATGTGAAACTCGCTGAAGCTCTTCAGTGTAGAACGACCCTTTCAATATATCCCCATTATTATCTTGTAAGACATATGTGACTGGATGACCTTTTTTGATGGCCACCACCGTGAATAACTCTTCAGTCCAATTGGGCAAATAACCTTTCTCAAACGTTTTCTTAACTTTACTGATTCCCACTCTGTCTCCCACTTTGAATTTTGGAGTCTTGTGTTTTATGGGTTTGCCATACAACCTTTGCCAAACCTCTTCTTGATTTTCAAAGTTCACGGCAATTGGGGCCATACCTATACTACGATGATGAGAATGATTATATGATTTCACCAACTTTTGAAGTGGAAAAATTAGTACATCGTTTTTGGTAAAACATTTCTACATTTTGGTTTTTAAAGTTCTATTGAATCTTTCTACTATGGAACATTTTGTTTCCACATTTTGTGTAGTGAAAAATTCGACTTTGTGATCTTTGAGAAAATTCTGAAATTTTCTGTTTAGAAATTCTTTGCCTTGATCAGTTTGTTATTTTATTGGTTTACGACCTTGTTCAAAAATTTTAGTAAAAGCTTTAACCCTTTACCTAACGTAGAAAGCAGACGACACTTGTAAAAATAATTCTTGAATAACTAATTTTTTTCATTTTTTGTCTCAAAAACATAGGTTATGACCCCTCGTTGGAACGAGCTCGACGAGCTCGTTCCAACGAGGGGTCATAACCTATGTTTTTGAGACAAAAAATGAAAAAAATAATGAAAATTAATTGGCGATTTTTGAGAATAGCGCTGGCCGGTTTTGGCCGTTACGTTGGGTAAAGGGTTAATGATGGAGTCACCAAGTTTGTTTTTGAGGGGTATGACACAAGCATATTTACTAAACACATCTATACATGTCAACAAAAATGTTGTGTTTTTGTTGAATTTACTTATGTTTGCTACATCTACCAAGTCAGCTTGCCATTGTGCATCGATACCACTAACTATCACTTTCCTTCTAGGAAATGTACGATGAATAGGTTTATGAAGAGTGTATGTGTCTTGAGTCTCCAACCATTTCACAACTTGTTCAGTCTTTTTCTTGGACGCTCTACGAAGAGCGCCCAAACCACCAAAACTACCAGGAGCTTCAGAATCATAGTATAATGCTTCCAAGACTGTCTTTTTTTTTAATGTGTCAGCTCTATTTATACCCTTTTTTCGGTCCACTTTGGCATTTCGGTTTTCTTTGGTTGTTTAGGTTCCGACTTTATCAGTGCCTGTTTCATAAAACCCCAACGTTCTTTATGACCAATCAATTCTTGGGGTATGTTACTATCTCTCAAAGCTTCGGCCAACACTTCCCACCCCTTTGGTTGGAAAGATTTTCGTCTTCTTAGTAAATCGTTCAGAAGATCTGTTACATTCGACCCTACCACTGTTTGATCTTTGTAGACTAATTCACCCTTCTCATTCCAAGATATATTTGGGTCACATCTAATACGATTCAACAACTTCTTTCCCTTTCTCTTCATTGTCATAGGTACAGAATCGAGAATGTCTTGGTCTTTGTTATTTTCATCGAATTCGACTTTAATTGGTCGAGGAGCCATTACCTTTTGTTGAAATGTCAAGTATCTTTGTAAAATTTGATTATAATGTGTCATCTTTTCATCAGATTAAAGAAGAGGGGTATCGAGAATATCTCTCATTCCTCTATTCAATGATGAAACAGCCAGTTCATTCGGTTGTCTTGGTGTATCTTGTAGACGTTCTAATAACCTTGGTTCTACTAAGGCCATCTTCTTTGCATATTCCATCATTATCCAAAAATACCTTTAACAGCACCCAACAGTACAGGAGGTAGCAATGCCCCCAAGAATCCCCCTTTCTGCAAGAGTTGTCTCCTCTTTTTGTCAGAGGTACCTTTATTTGCCACTGCCCTCACTAGTTGTTTCTGACGAACGAGTTTGGTTCTCTAAGCTTTGGTCAGAGGGACTGCCCCTTTCAAGATATTCGAGGCACAGTCACACGAACAAGTAATCAATTCTTTGTCTGCATGTTGTAGTATGGATTTAACGAGTGTGGATTTCGATTTATTAAGAAGTTTGAGGAGAGCGATGTTGTGCTTGAGACGGTCAGACATACTTCTGACTTCAGACGGACTTGTTGCTCCCTTTTTATACTTTTCGGAGGTACACATATTGGGTTTCCCTGGGTAAATTTGACTTTTTAATCTCATATGTTCAGGAGTACCTTGTTTGAGATCTATTAAAAGGTAAACATATGGTGTCGAAGTAGCATCTTCGAAAACTTCTCTCAGAAACTTGGAATGACCAGGATACATTTGTGCTGCCAAATGTGAGATCTGAGAACGATCCCTAGGACTTTTATTTTGTCGAATAACTTTTGAACAGTGTACATCACACTAATATTACGGTGATGGCTACCTTTAGTAAATAATCTAGACACTCGAACATCTGCATCGAGCATCAGATCATCTAATATGACTAAACTATCAGATTTTAATTCTTGAAGGAGACCCTCTACGAATTCTACTTGGGGTAAAGTATAGTATAACGGTTGCCAATCACTATAACACCAAATGATGTGATTTGGAATAGGTGATATAATATTTTGAATGTTTTGAATAACCTGATTTACAAAGGATGATTTACCACTACCCGTGGGACCGCACAATAAACAAGTGAACGGATGCTTCCAACGAGGATCCATGTTTGTTGTTTTATGTGGGAACTACTCACCCTTTTATACGTTTTTGAGAAGGGGACAGCGAGTTGAAAAAATGTGTATGCGTGTACTGTATGCAGGGAAACTAAATTTCATTTTTGTTGAAAGAAAAAGGTTCGCCCTTGCCCAAAAGTAACCTATCAGGCGACTTGAAGACATCCACGACACCTTTTTCTGTAGTTGCCAAAACAATGTTTCGTCCTTGCCCAAGGGAAACTCATCAGGTGGCTTAAGGGCAACCATGACATTTTTTTTATTTTTTTTTTTATTTTTTATACTTTTTGTTTCTTTTTTTTCTCTTTATTTTATAAAAAAAACCATCTATTTACATCTTCATACTGAGTGGTTTCTTGAAGGTCATGCATTCAATCACCAAATCCATAATACAACATCGCTGTTCATTTGTGAGAGGTTTCTCGAACATATCTTCATATTCTTTCTGTACTGGTGGTGGATTCATTTCAGAAGCATTATGGTGCCATAGTAGATGGACATCATTCTTGTTAACTCTTTCAAGTGCTTCACTAAAACATGTTGTAATCTTCTCTTCTTCAGACATCATGAGGCATACATTATGCTGAATCTGACTTGGATGATCGACTGTACATCCATAACATTTTAATTTTACTACAGCGTCAATATTCTCTTCCACATAATGAGCATATGCCAAACAAAGTTCATGTTGCAAGCGAACTTGCCTAAGTTCAATATCAATTTCATCAACGATCAATGGTAGTGGTTTGGTTCTTCTTACTGTGATCTTCTTTTTCTTCAAAGGTGGTTCCCTTGGTTTCTTGAAGTTATCAGAAGGTTTAGTATCTTCACTTGAAGCTCGTTGTTGGGTGTTGATGGCTGCATCTATTTCATATATTTGGGATTTCAAAGCATTCCATTCTTTTAAAGATAGTGCAATCCCAGTCTTCGTTGAATAAGGTTTCTGGTCTTTACCCTCAAAGTATCTTCGAACATGTATCTTCAGTTCACCCTGGTACTGGGTGACATTAGTGTAAGTCTGCTTGCTACCAAGTCGGAACATCTTCTCTGGTCATTGGTTCGATCGTGAATGATGCTAAGTCCATTCTTTGTCTAATCTTATATATCTTTGACGGACGTGTTTGAAAACACCGCCACAGTTCAGCAAATTTTGATCGATATTTTCATTCTTGATTGGAGTTTGTGTTTGTTTCCTATTGGATTATAGGTTAAAGTTAGAAAAATTAGAAAATTAGTATAGAAAGTAATGGAAAAGAAAGACAATAGGAATACATTAATCTGATTGGTTGATGAACTTCGATCTGATTGGTCAGTTTGGCGATCAGACTGCAATCTTGATCCTTAAACTGTAGGATATGGCCCTCTGCATTTTTATACTGACTTGGGACAGGTCAAGCTACAAACCTCTGTCCTATGGAGATTATTTATTTGGTTATTTATTGGTGTTTAAGGTCACATATCTCTGCACAATGGCTAACCATGACCGTGACAGTTTTATGGGTGGAGGAAGCCGGAGCACCCAGAGAGAACCACTGAGCAACGGCGAGCAACTGTCAGCTCCCCAACATACCAACTCCACACAAGCAGGGTCAGCATTGGTTGAAGACAGGGGCACCATCGACGTGCAGTACGCCTTAGTACACAGCGTCACCGTGCCCCACGCGGCCAATGGGGGTGAAGTGTCTTGCCCAAGGACACAACGCAGTTGCCGCAGGTGGGATTCGAACCGAGGACCTCTCGGCTTGCAGCCTGCACCTCTACCAACTGAGCCACCGCGGCCTCACCTATGGAGATAAGTCAAATAGCTTGAGTGCATTCCCAGCCCCTATAGTTCGTACTTTTTTTCTATTTCAATCTTGTTAGAAGTGTCCCTCTGCATTTTGTACTGAACTTGGGACAGGTCAAGTTTGTCTGATATTTATCAAGAAGATAAACATCAAATAACTTGAGAGCATTACCACCCCACAACAGGAAATTTTTTTTTTTTTAATTTAATTTATTTATTCTTTTTTTTTTTAAAGTTTCTATAAAAAAGGTAGAAGGAAATTTATTCAACAGAGAATGATGATGATGATGATGATGATGATGACGATGATGAATTGACAACATGAATTACTCCATAGGTAGGGATAACCTAAAACATTTTTCTTGACTAAATATAATTGGGTATCATCCGGTTCCAATAGGGGTAACCTAAAGGATACCAAGAATCAACTTTAAAAAAAAAAAAAAAATAAATGGAATGAAACTAAACATAAATGTTTTGAGTATTTTGAAAATAAATATTATTTGATATCATCCGGTTCCAATAGGGGTAACCTAAGGGATACCAGGAATCAACTTTAAAAACAAAATAAATGGAATGAAACTAAACATAAATTTTTTGAGTATTTTTCGAAAACAAATATAATTAGATATCATCCGGTTCCAATAGGGGTAACCTATGGGATACCAGGAATCAACTTTTGAAAAAATAAATGGAATGAAACTAAACATAAATTTTTTGAGTATACTTAGTCTACACCAGGAGTGTACAACATGAATGATAATTGTTGAACAAATTTCCTTCCATAAACTATTTACAAATATTTTCACCCACCCCCATGAGAAAAAAAGAACAAAATTTTCATCTTGGAAAACCATGCCTGTAAATATAAAAATAACATTGATTGGGATAATTTGAATATAAGAATTATGCTTACCTCTGGATTTCTGTAAAGATTGTGGAAGATTATTCACTGGTTGTAGAAAAAATTATATTGTCAGTGGTAAAGTAGATACACCGTCATCTTGAACTAGTCGTTTTGGATAAAAATAAGATAAGCTGTCTTTTCGTCTGCACGTAAGTAAACATGTCACATTTGTTTGTTTTTGATCACTTTTAAATCTGTTTCTTTTGTTAAATCATTTTGTCTTTTATTTATTCCTTTACAACTCAGTTTGTTTGATGGGCCGAAACAATAGTAAGTTTTGCTGCACAATCCAATAACCCCCTCTCCCTCCCATTCAATTTTAAAAAGACCCGGGGTTCTTTTGTCAAAAGCTTTCCTGTCCCTGCAGCATTGAGATGGTATCCAGTTATCTCCCCTTAATTTAGTGTTTACATAATCTTCCATATGGGCATCACAGGCTTCTGAGGGTAACCATTTATGGGCTTGGCGATAGAATGATTCTTTTTTCTCTGGTCTGACTACTTCTTCAAGGGAAGATCCAGAAAGGGCTATGTATAAGCTGTCTGTGTCCGATTCACAAAGTTCAAAGTCCTTATGATCAACAAAAAAATCCAAAAAAACCATAGTAGAACTGGAGCATACGTAACTTGGCATATTGATACACGAAAAAACCAATGTGGGGTGGGGGTGGGGGGGAAGTCAAGTTTGATTCTGCTTTTATTCATTTCAATTTCATAAAGTTCTTCAGTGAAGGTGTTCAATTTCCGAAAGGCCAGATTATTGATGAGGTTGGACACATTATCTTCATCACAATACACTACATTCCTGTGTTTGCCTTATTAGTGACTGTCTTCCCATAGCCAGAATTACCTAATAGCTTCATCGTGTCAGCTACGATGGCTTTACTTGGGTCAGAGTCCCCTTCCCGTCGGGCCTGTGATACTCGATCACCAAATGTTTGGAAGCACGCCTTGGGCTGGTACTGGATGACTTGATACACCCGACTGACTACCAGTCCGTGCTCCAAATACCATTTCAATAATGGTGTAGCCAGTAAGAATTTTTCGCCAAAGTAACTACCAATGAGACTACGACGAGGTTGGCGCATAATGTTGTTGGCTTCAGCGTAAGCCTTCATGTGTGGCCCAATATCTTCCCGAGAAATATTTGTATTTTTGAAGATTGGTGTAATTTCTTCAAAATAGGGCTTCAGTTGGTCGGGTACAGAAATGTCGCACTCGACTAGGCCAAAGATATTACCTGTGTGGATCTTCGCGAGAAGTTCGCTGGATGTCATCGAACAATCCACCGAAGTCCCAAACTTTTCCCGGAGAAAGGTCTTTAAGTCTGCATCGGTCTTCTTCTGCTGATGCCACTCACATTCCCAGATTTCTATTACATCATACCCAAGGCTCTGTAGGTACTGGGTGGTTCCCTTGGTGTTTTCCCTAAGCTCAGACATGGACTTCCCCCGTACTGCATTGTGAGTGGCCAATGTACCGTCCTTCATATTCAGATAACATTCATGACCGTGCCAGAAACATCCGTGAAACTGATAAACAGTTTTGGTGTCTTTACGCCAACCATCTACGGGCACTTGACATCTACCAATCCTCTTTTCTGTATCATTGTATTCGTGTCGGATGTGGACACCGTCCCTGGTAGCCATATATTCCAGCCACTGATGGGCCATCCTACCGTACTTATGAGAATACTCTGGTTTAAAGCCCGTCTCTTCCTTTCGTCTAATGTAGCAACCTGTTGGCATTTCCTGCATTAATGACCATAAGTACAATGCGTTGGCATCATACCCTACAACACCCCACATCCCTTTGCTTCTCCGCCATACTTAAATGCTCTTATGTTGGTAATATTCTTCTCGTGATAACGATTGAATATAATAGAAGCCCCCCTACAATATTGTCCTTGATGAGATGACGAAGATCCTTGTTCTTCTCGTTGATGTTCTCGAAGGATATACCTTCGTCGACGGTACAGAATAAATATTTTAGCGTCAGTCCTGGAACGCTAATACCATCCTTAAACATATCAATCCCCCTTTCCATGTAAAATTGTGATTGTTTCTCAATAGCCTCTAGGAATGGCAGGACATCTCTATTATTATACCAAATCAGGAAGTCCCTAAATGTCCTAATCCCACCCCCCCCCCACCCCCCCCCCCCCCCGAAACATTGCTGCAGTAAGCATATTCTTCTTCGGTAATGTTTTCCTTTTTAAAGAGCTATAAAAGGAAACATAGGGGGGTAATTCAGTAGTGTCCAATTTATCAATACAGTCAATCCATTCATAGGGAAAAAATCCTTTAGTAATGGAACACCCAAAAGCCATGAGAAATTTATCATAACTCAATCCAGGGGCTAAGTAATTGCAAATATCTAAAAAAATCAAATGATCTGTTTTCAAAACCATAAAGTTGTTACATTTTTCACAACAAAAGACAGTGGGTCATACTTTTTCAGATACTCCATCAGTTCTCGTTTAATCACGTTCACATCATATTTTCCAGAATTAAAACCTAAGACGGGCATTTCCGTCACGTAACGATCAAATTCGGCAGCTAATTTTTCAAATGGGTGAGGTTTAGAATCATCTGTACCTTCCTGTGTCAAAGCATCTTGAATCATTTGCCTGAGGGATAATATGGTGGCCGTGTGAATCTCTTGCATGAGAGAGTAACTTTTCTGAGAAATTCCCATTAAATAATTCATCATATTTTCAACCAATGTCTGTGTGTCACCATCAGTAATAAAACATTTGGGATTAACAAAACAGGGGACATTACTACATGCACTAACACTGAGGGGTTTGTGTTGAGCTTCCCAAACAAGAGTATCAGCTGAAGTGGGGAGAGAAGTTTTATCAAAATAACATTCAAAATCAAATGTAGCCCTATAGGGATATGATCGTTAGTGTTCTGGAATAACAATACCTTCTTCATGTAACTTTTCAAAAATGGTCTTTGGGGTGTGATACATACCACCAACATACTTATAAGACACATCATCAGTACAAGAGAGCTCATGGCGTTGCATCGGCCATGCCGATTTCCACAGTTTACCACATTTACGACAAGCAAAGGATTTACAATATTGATTAATGTCAGTGATGTAACTAAAATGGTTCTCATACAAATTGACATACATGGTATTCTCAAAATTTCCATTAGACCTATGTACAATTTTAGCCCAAACTTCATCATCTTCCAATAAAAGTTAACAATTTCAATATTCACTTCAAATACTTTTTCTATTTTGGGCAGTTCATCTAATTTCACACCAGGAAAGTTATCGTTTGGTTCATTTGTGTATTTACTATACAGGGTCGGAGTAGTAGTATTCAAAGAATGGTAAGTAGAACCGATCCAGAGGGCTAAACACCGGAATAAACAGAGATTGTCATTATAAACAAAATGGTTGTGTTCATCACTGACAAGGGCAACAATCGAACGATTTTCCATAATATACTTGGGAAGATTTTCAGGTATCCCACCAATTGGATGATTTTTAATCTTGTTTACATAAAAAGTTACATTGGTTAATTGATGGACAATCCATTTAGAGTTGGGTCTTTGCTGCCTAGCCCATTCCAAAATATCTTCTTGTTCAAGGTCTTCAAGGAAATTCCCAAAATCTACAATATTTTCAATAAGAGGTGGCCTATCAAGAACCCGGGCATTATTTTGTGAAGGATGATAAAATTTTAGTTCTTCTGTTTCATTATTTCGTAAAATGAAGCCATAGTTTAAATTAATTTTGAATTTATTTTTGGGGGATTGAAAGATTGTTTTATTTAGTTCATAATTCATAATAGATAAATCAGTTGTATTTAGCCTGTAATTAAAAACGTCCTGTATTTTCCTATTAGTTATGTGATGGGTCCGAATAGTATTCCAATTCCTACGATAAATTTCTGAAATTTCATCACTTGTTTCTGCCAAAAGGTCCTGATCAAATTCAATGGGGTCAATGTCCAAAACAGTACGAGTTTTTCAGAGTTGTTGCCGGTCATTCAGAATTCCATTTCTTGGGGAGAGTAACAGGGAGATGGGCGGTGTTTTTATGCCTATTAAAATGTAAAAGTTGTTCAAATTCCTGTCCACATTCCAAACATGTATGTACATCTAAGCAGGTTTTTTTTTATGGTTGTCTAATTTATCTTTCCTAGTAAATGTTTTATAGCAGTTGCTACAGTCAAATGTCTTACCTTGTCCGTGAGTTGTCCCCCTCTGTCGATCCATATTGTCCTTCCTAGTGAATAGTTTCCCACAATCCTCACATGAAAATCCAGAAGTCTCCATAATCCTTAGAATAATGAATGCACAAAAATAGCACACACACAAAAAACAATTGAATAATCTGAGTACACAGAGATGATCCTTTTCCGTCAAGAGATGAAAATGGAATGAAGCCGACTCCACAAAGTTGCTGAATTTATTAAGACGTGACGGACGTGTTTGAAAACGTCATGACGCCACAGCGTTTTTTTTATGGAAATTTTCATTCTTGATTGGGGTTTGTGTTTGTTTCCTATAGGAGTATAAGATAAAGTTGGGAAAATTAGAAAATTAGTATAGAAAGTAATGGAAAAGAAACACAATAAGAATACATTAATCTGATTGGTCGATAATTCTGTTATTTCATTGGTCAGTTTGGAGATCCAAAAAGGAATCTTGATCCTCACATTAAAAAAAAACTTATTAAAATAGTGATGGGGGGGGGGGGGGTGGGTCATTTAAGGATGTTACTAAAAATAGAAATTTATATAAAAAAAGGATTCTGGGTAATGACCAAAGGAGTTTGTCCTACAGCACTATTTTTATACAATTTATGGGAAAATCGGAACATTACTCCAGTCTAAAGGAACACACCCAGGGCTCTCTCGGTACTACTATAAACCACATGGGGCAAATACAAAACCAGAAAATTACTCTTCTACAAAGGACCGCACACCTTGTACCACCTTGGTACTATAGCACTATGTGCTACTATTATAAACCAAAAGTTTCGCGATCCTAAGTAGGATTCTGAAAGAATTCGAAATAGTAAAACTTGTCGGGTTTATTGCGGTAAATAAACGAGGATTCTGGGAGAATTCTAAGCCATAAAATTACTCTTCTACAAAGGAACACACCCTCGGTACCCCTTTGGTACTATAGCACTACGTGCTACACCGATAAAATGGGGAAATAATGTCGTTTTTGGTGATTTGGAGGGATTGTCGGGTTGTTTGTGGTAATTCTGCGAATCGGGAATGTACTCTTCTACAAAGGAACAGATCCTCCGAATATACACCCGTCTTGTTAGAAGGTTTTAGGTCACATAGCAACCATGGCGGTCTCCAGTATACAAAATGGACGACGGAAACACGTATCACCCTAACAACACGCGCTGCGCATGCGCACTCACACCACGTATCACTATGGAGATGACGTCACAAGATGGCCGCTCACGCGGGTTACCATGACAACCAAACATGGCGCCACTAGGTCACGTGACATGACGTCGCTTCCCCCTCCCCATTCCCTCCCCCCAATAGAGGACGATCTCCACATCTCCTACTACTTTGGGGAATCTCCAAGCTCCCAAATTCCGAAAGAATAAAAAAATAAACCTAATGTAGCTGAAAACATATCAGCACTATACACGGAAATAGTCATATTTTGTTTAGTTCCATTTTGCTTCAAAAACATGGCTTATTACCCTCAATGGAACAAGCTTGCTCCAATGAGGGGTGATGAGCGTTGTTTTTTAAGCAAAAAATGTAATATAATATAAGAATGGCGATTTTTGTGTTTAGTGCTGGGCAGTTTTTCGTTGTTACGTCAGGTAAAGGGTTAATTGGTTATTTTGAGATGTTTTGGAAAGATCTGCTAATTTTACACCAGGCTGGGATCCAACAAACATCTTCAAAAGTCATTTTTTCGATAACTTTATTGCTACAAGTAAGGTCCAAATGTGGTGTAGTTTAGAATAATAAACACTATTAAAAAAAAAATACATATTTTAATAGGACATTTCGGGAAAATCTGAGAGTAATTCACATAAGGCTGTAATTCATTTAACCCTTTACCTAACATGAAAAGCCAACGACACTTGCAACAAAATTCTTGAATGACTAATTTTTTCGTTTTTTATCTCAAAAACATAAGTTATGACCCCTCATTGGAACGAGCTCGTTCCATTGAGGGGTCATAACCTATGTTTTAGACACAAAAAATGGCGATTTTTTTTTAGAATAGCGCTGGCCGGTTTTGAGCGTTACGTTAGGTAAAGGGTTAACACTGTCAAAAGTAGGGTCCTGTGAAGCTTCGAGATTGAATTTGATTCTGAATTGGTCAGCAGATTCAGTTCGATTCAAAACTTTGCGATTCGATGGATTTCGAATCAGCCTGACACGAATGAATGAAGGTTGAGATGTATAGAAAACGAAGCACATAAGTTATCAACTAATAGAGTTGACAGCAGGCACCACTGGTTCCTAGAAGTCTGCTGACGTATTCGTACCAGAACAGATAATATAATATTTCACGAGAACTTGTGCCGTTATGGCCAACCTTTATTTTGATGTAAAATTTGTGTATATTTAATTTGAATTTAAGGAATACAGTCGTTTGTCCGGTAACGGTTTTTGCCCGGTTACGCAAATCTCATAAAAAACAATTTAGTTTATTAAAAACGAAAACGTTATGAAGAAAAATAACAGCTGTTTTTTGTTAATAAATTATCCATTTTAAAAAAATATTGGCTATAACATTACTCGAATTTAATGTTTGACACTTTTTTTAGAGATTCTAACTGACGACATTTCTGTGTCCTAATTTTGTTTTTGTTTTTATTAGGGTTTAACGACACATTAACAGCCAGGGGCATATCATGTCGGTGACAGTTTTACGGGTGGAGGAAGCCGGAGTACCCGGAGAGAACCACCGAGCAACGACGAGCAGCTGTCAGCTCTCCAACATCGTAACTCTGAACTCTGCACCGCTGCACAGGCAGGGTTAGATTGGTTGAAGACATGCGCACCATCGACGTGCAGTACGCCTTAGTACACAGCGTCATGTAGGCAATCGGGGTTAAGAGCCTTGCCCAAGGACACAACACGGGAGCACGATCCTAATTTCGTTGCAAACAAAAAATCGGAAAAATATTTGCCGATGTGTGTCGGTGTCCTTGCATAAGATTCCGAAAAATGCAATGTACGTGTGTTTTGCCATAACACATGCCTATAAGTACAAGAACTCTTGAAACTGGCAGTAGTATTTTTACATCAGAAATTGTGTGTTTGAAAAGGTTGCCTATTTGACTGGTACCGAACCAGGGAAATTACGCAATTCGTCAATTGTGCCAACGATGAGCTGCGCAAAGTTATCGCCAAGTTTTTCGTTACCTGATCTGACAATAGTTGTCAATATGTTTTAAAACTGGCTGTTTTATGCTTTTGGGCCATAATGTGGACAGTTTTGAGTTGAATAACTCAATTGTTGGATTTCTCCATCAAAAGTCGAAAGTGAGTAACAAAAAAGAAGAAAAGAAAAAAGCCTATTTTAGTTAAAAATCAATTTGAATCCCCCTTTTCATAATATTCAGAGAATTCCAATGAGGGAGGGAATCTATTATCTACTTGTACAGTCTAATAATAGGATCTAGTGCCCCCCCCCCCCCCCTTTCTTATTCAGGAGTGCATCAACGGGGATGCATGTGTCAAGGGTCTCTCACTATGCAGCCCCTCCCCAACTTTGGTATTCAGGTTTAAAGAATCGGGTATTTTGTGGCATTGTATCCACTAACACGCCGAAGGGGTGGGGGGGGGGGAGGCACGGGGCAACTGGAATTTTTGATGTTTTAAAATTCAAAGGTGTAAGCTGAAAGTTGTGGGAAGGATTTTGATATGGGCCTCCGACGCTTGTGGAGGTGGCAAGAGTACGTAGCTGCATTACTGACGAGGTTTCATTCATTTAAAAAAAACACTTGTTCCGGTTTGTTGGTTTTCCATCGGTCTTTCCTGAATTGTGGTGGTCACTATTCTCTTTGGAGGACAAAATGCACCATACACACAGAAATACCGATACCGGTAATAAATTACCCAGATTGTAAGGAAATAATTGAGTAGTTGTTATTGTTGATGTTCGCCCACAAAGAAACGGAACAAATTAAAAAAAGAACAAATTTCTTTTCAAAAACAAAAATTAGGTTTATTACCCTTTGGTCAATTCCTTTTTGGTCAATTACCATTTGCAAAAAGTGTTGACCAAAAGGGAATTGACCAAAAGGTAATTGACGAAAAAGGAATTGACCAAGTGGTAAATGACCAAAAGGGAATTGACCAAAAGGGAAGATACCGGAAGATACCCCCCCCCCCCATTTATCTCTTTGGGTCTTCGGTTATCACAGGGTCAGTTATCTCCATGTTACTCATCCCCCTTCCCAGGGATGTCCTCGCTCTCTGTGGCTCTGATTGTATCCCGCCGTTAACCCTTTACCCAACGTAACGGCCAAAACCGGCCAGCGCTATTCTCAAAAATCGCCAATTAATTTTCAAAATATTTTCATTTTTTGTCTCAAAAACATAGGTTATGACCCCTCGTTGGAACGAGCTCGTCGAGCTCGTTCCAACGAGGGGTCATAACCTATGTTTTTGAGACAAAAAATGAAAAAATTTAGTTATTCAAGAATTTTTTTTGCAAGTGTCGTCTGCTTTTCATGTTGGGTAAACGGTTAACAGTATTGAGAGTTTCTTCATGAGTAAGATCATGAAAATATGAAGAAAATTGTACATACAACAGATGTTTTTGCACAGTAAAACACCGAATTGAGCAAATAAACCATCATAACGTACCCCCTCAAAAGGGAAAATGGGGTCACCTTCAAGATGCTTGAATGGGGTTTTAACTCTGGTCCCCCCCCCCCCCCAAGAAAATTTTGAAATTTGCTATTAAATGGAGCTTCTGGCGAATTTAGGATATAAATTTACTTTATTTTTGCTCCGTCAAAATGACACTTTTTGCAGCAAGTCTCAAATTTGCACGTTCCCAAGTTGGTTTCCAGTGGCCAAGGGTGATACATACCTTTTGACTGCACAATTCCTGACGTGATAACTTCACCATCATTCAAGGAACAGGCCTCTTCTTAACAGTTTAGTCCTGCAACTCACAACTTTTTTTTCGTGGGGTCGGGGGGGGGGTGGAGGAGGAATTCAGATCTGACCCAAGAGTCCATGGTCCTGGGCCACCTAAAGTTCTAGGCCTTGGGTTCACCATTCAGCCCCACCTTATTCAGTGATGGTGTCATTATTTTCTCTATATGGGGGGGGGGGGGGAGGGGCTTCTGCTCCCTGGCGCTAGGATATTTCCCCCCAACAAGAATACCATAGAGGAGGCAGTTCCTCGGACTTTGGGGGACCCCTCGCACAACTCGACACTATCCGTGCAGGCCTGGCATTCTGAAAAATGCAGGAGGGCAAAAAATCGCTCTCCTCAATCAGCTTAGGAGAGCAATTAGCTTTACACAGCATTTTAAGTATCCAATTGAACGAACTCATTGAAACTGAAACCAACAGACTATTACATCAGTGATTTTATTAACTTTACTAAGGTAAAGCGAAATCTCTTAGACATCTAGATGTCTCACTCAACAACCGAACACACACTTGACAAGACCTGTGTGTGTACACAGACCTGTTGTCCAAGAAAGTCATATGCCTACCACTACCACCTTCAACCCCCAAGGGGGTTGAAGGTGATAGTGGTAGGCGTATGACATTCTTGGACAACAGGTCTGCTTGAATCTACAGTCACATCCTGGTGCAAGTGCTTCAAGTGACAGGATAGTAGTAATGGTAGTATATTATAGTGTCAATATTCCTTGAATAATTACCCCTCAAACTGTGATGTCAGTTGTTGAACTTGAAACTGACAGAAAAAAAAATATTGCTGTGACCCATTTTGCTTCAAATGATTGCAACTGTGTTTGGGTATGGTTGCAACTATTACCTTTTACCACTAAACCACTTTCAAAATGAAATTACGTGATGTTATGTGACTTCGAAGTTGAATTGCATTTTTGCTTTACAACAAAAAATTAATGTGAGCATAATACATATAATCTCAATCATCCCAGACCAAAATATTTAGGAGGACAATTTTTCGCTCTCCTTAATTCTTTCAGGAGGGCAGTAAGGAGAGCTAAAAAATCGCTCTCCTGAAATTGCCAAGCCTGTCCGTGGCCCTGATAGTGTGGCTAATATATGTGAACACGAGTTTGCAAACAGTAATATCTTAATATCTTGGGGTGGGGGTGTGTCAGGCCTGGCCCAAGAGTCCAGAGTCCTGGGTCTTGACGTCGCTATCCTGCCCCATCCTATTCAGTGGTAACGTCAGAATTTCCTTGACATGGTAGCTCGAGGTCCAAAACGTTGGGGCCAGGGAATACCCCGTCAAGAACACAACGAAGGGAGCAGTTTCCCTGGTGTGGATTGCTAACCCTCCCCATTGAGGGAGGGGGGTGTAGCTGGGACTGTAGGCCTGACCTCATACCCCTTCCAGCACTACCCCTGACCCTATCCCAGTTCCTGGTAGTGAATGTTGACTAATATATGCATTATGATATACAGGCTTGCTGTTATTTCAGTGATATCTGACTACCGGCTGAAGCATCCATCGTCCATTTTAGATAGCAATTGCTCAGAGTCTAGGGCCCTGTGCGAGGGCCGCCCAATGGTAACCCCAGGGTCCAGAACTTTGGGGCGGACTCAGTCCTGTTCCAAGAGTCCGAGGTCCTGAACTCTCGGGTTATGTCTGAGCCTTCCAAAGTTCGGGCCCTGGGATACTATCCTGGGAACAGGTAGATTCGACCTCGGCAAGATTCGATCGCAGGACGATTTGGTGAGGGAAGATTCAATCTTCAATAAAAAACAACACATTCACACTGGTTCAACATATTTATTTTTCAATATAGTATTCTTATTTTTCATTCCAAGCAACAAGTATCATTAATTAAATAGAAAATAACAATTATATGATTGATACAATACAGTCATAATTTTTCAACATATTGAAATAACAATGGATTGATACTACATGTTGAACAGTGAGTATGGATTTGGGTATTCAATTTGACAGAGGTCTATCAAGTCATGTGGAGGCTCTGTCACAGGTTCAGAGGAAATTTCCATTATTATCTCCCACCCCTTGTGGTGAATGATGACTGTGTATAATAAGAGTTTGCAGTCATTCCAGTAATATCTAACTGTCGGTTAAAACCTCCTCCATTCAATATTTGGGATAGTAATAGCCACAGTTAACTATGGTTCTGTATGTGCCAATGTGTGGAGCAGAAATTGAAATATCCTAATTTCGTGCTATTGAAACCAGTCAATAAAAAGATAAACAACATATTTCATCTCACCTGTTTGTTCCTATCAGGCATGTACACAACATAAATAAGATTTCGTCCCCTGAGTTCCAATGTGTCCTATGTGCCTACTAGCACATAGGACACATTGGAACTCAGGGGACGATTTGTTGTCAGGTTTATGTGCATTTTCAATGTTTTGGGGTATTTCCTACATGAAATATACGCTGGTTCGCTACTTAAAAAAAAGTCCGTAACCGGTCAAATCACCACATCGACAAACAGGCACAGTGTTAACATTTGGAAACGATTCATATGCCTGCCATTGCGTATTTAGTCTTCCAAGACATCAAATATTTGAATCTGAACCAAAAATTTGTTGAATCTGTTCATTTGAAAACGTTTGCACTTGATTAATGCAAACTGGCTCGTTACCGGACAAATGACTGTATTAGAGGTGGGAATTTCAAAATAAACAAAATTCTATTACTTATATAGTACCTTAATATGCTAATCGGAGAGACTGGGAAGAATGGGGCAAGGGATGTCAGCAAGCAGTTCGTCTCCAAGCGTTGGAAGGAGAGAAAGCGTGTGGTGTTGTAGAATTGCTATATATATTCCCATTCGCGTGACGTCATCAGAGACAAACTGCGAACCGTGAAAGCCTTGCAGGACTCTCCGGAACCTGTCCCAGCTGTGAAGACGAGTTTCACAACTCTGAGGCCTCATGTGACCGGGATTAGCCAATAGGAAGGAAGAATCACAGAAGAAGACCAGCGTCTCTCTTTTTCTGAATTAACTCAAACCGCGAGGTTAGAAATTGTTTACCAGAAAGTAAAATTGGTGTGTTTGTCAGGAATAATTGGGAAGATCATAGTTATTTTTACCGCAATATTTTTCTAAAGTAGAAAAACCCCAAACCCAATTCTACTTTATTGACGTCGCCAACTGTAGATATCTTTTGATCTTTCAATTTTTTTTCTTTTCATCGCCTCATGAATGATACTCCTGTATGGCTTTAATTTTTGTTTGATTTGGTTCTATGATTTCTGAAATTTGGAAGTTTTAATTCTTTACAAATCTTGTTTAACTGAGGTACGGGATACTTATCTAAATTTTCCATTTTTTTATTTGTTTGCTTCATTTGTAAGAATATATTTTGAATGTTTTTTGTTTAAATAATAATTTTTTGTAAAAGTTTTTAAAATATTCTTTATATATATATGTTTTTAATTCCCCTTTTTTGTGAGATTAATCGATTTTTATTTTCCTTAACGTGTTAAAAATTGAATTAATATGATAAAAAAAATGAAGGAAATTAAAATTTTAAACTTTTTGTATATATATTATAGAGAGAAAAAAATTTAAGAAAATTAAATTTTTTGTTAAACTTTTTTACAAAAATTATTATTTGACACAAAAACACAAAGTTCAAAAATATGTATTATTATTTGCAATAATTCATATAATGTGGAAAAAATTGAATTAATAGGAAAAAAAAAATAAAAATAAAGGAAATTAAAATTTAAACTTTTATAAAAATATAAAGAGAAAAAAAAAACTTTTACAAAATTTCACTTTAACAAAAATTAAATTTAAAAACTTTCTGTATATATATAGAGAGAAAAATAACTTTTTAACAAATTATTATTTAAACACCAAATTCAAAATATATTATTATTTGCATTAATTCATAAAACAAACAAAAAATAATCGATCTTGACAACAATACCTAAAAGATGCAAATTGAAATTGAATAGAGTCGAAACGTGCAATAAACTTGGTTGTAAAATTTACAGATTACAATGACACGATGCCATTGAATTGAACGAGGTCGAGATGAAGGGCTTACAGCGACAAATATAGTATGCCTTTAAAATTGGATGAAGCCTCACTCGATTTGTTTTACGAGTACGAAAGCGATTTACAGAATATTGTCATCGCCGAAGACAGAGAATTTGACAAGAGCAATTTGTCATTGCCCTACGGAAGTTACATATATCCAAAAATCTCTCTCGAACTCGTGAACAAATCGGGTGGTGAGAGCACATTGACCGAAGTAAAAAAAAACTCGCAAAAGTAAAGATAAACATTCAACACATATGCGAAAAAGGAGAAGACACGACCATCAACATCAATAACGGACTTGGAAATATTAAAAAAAAACAATAGAGAGACCGATTTAGTGAAGAAGAAGGGAAAAAAAGAAAAAAGTAATGAGATCTAGAGATCTTCAATCTCTCTAGATCTCATTACTTTTTTTTTTTGTTTCCTCCTTCTTCTTCTTCACTATCGCTCATATATATTGTAATAACGTTTCCTTTTTTCTCCACTTTCATCAGTGATTCTTCTTTTCTTTTTTTTGATATATTACGTTTTTTATAATAACAATACATTTGATTCTCTCTATCATAGTTATTAAAGAATGTGGTGCATCTCTCGGCAACACTCTCATCATTATTATTCTCTTCAGAAGGTGATGACGGTGGTGGTGGTGGTGGAGAACAACTCACTCTTCTTCCTCTATTTTTTTCAATTCTTTTTCCAGTTCTTTCCTGAAATATCCATCATTATCATTCAAAAAGGTCTTGTAATCCTTTTTATCCAGTTTTATATTATTTGTTTTCATACTTTGTATAATTTATATTTTTTATACTTTATACAATTATATAATTTTTTAACTTTATAATAACATACTCAAAAGTGGTATACCCTTAAATGGCAAATTCGGACCAAACAGCAAACCCTCACCGAGTCGCTCAAAGTCCTGTCCACTCTTCAGATAGAGACTGTTTCCACTGGAAAAAAGGTCGCCACCTCTCATGGGTTTTAGATACAATCCTTTACTGCCATCTGTCTTGACACGACACTCAACTCCTCCCTTCATCAAAAACAGTCCACTGCCACCCATTAATTTCTGAACTCCTGATCTCGCGAGTCCTGTGGCAGCTCCCATGCCAAGAGCGGGCAACAGGGTCTTCCCGATTCCTGCCAATAGTTTTCCAGCAAGTCCTGCCAATACCGGTAGGAAATCGCCTTTCATTCTAAAATTGTATCTCAATTGAGCGGGACTCAATCTCACCGTCAACCTTCTTCCATCCCGAATCGCTTTCTCCATCCTTTTGATTTGAGTTCTAGTCCAGGCAATCGAATGGCGACCGCCACTCGTCAGATCTTTGTGAGTGAATTTGAATCTCACTGCCTCGCCTTGGGTTTTTAACGCTCTCAGGAATTTCTTCCTCTGTCCTTCGGATATGTTCACATTTTAACTATGTATTCACCCATATTTATTTTTTTCTTTTTAAAATATATTTTGTTCAATTGTTTTTGTTTTGTTTTAATGATAATTATATATATTAAATAATTTTTGTAAATTAATATTGCATTTATTTTATTTTCTTATTTATATATATACGCAATATTTTTTTTTTTGATTTGATATTTCTCTTATGTGAAATCGTATCGTCACCCTCTCTCCATGAAGATCTAACAGTTCACCATTTTGATCTGTCAACGTAGTTTTGAGACTATACAACATGTTGAAAATCACGGGTAGATAAACTAAATTTTGAGGTCGTTCCATGATCTTATAACCTGGCGACACGTTTGGAAAGAAGGAATAGATCATCGGTTTAGGGCTACCATTCACGTAGCTTCCAGCAATCACGTCCATGTTCACCAGAATACTATTGATGGCGAGAATGTCGACTGTATTTTTGGATGCCATGTGGCCTCGATACATCTTTCGATCGAATCCTAGCATCTTGCTGATCGAATCGTCTGTGTTGAAATCCACTCGAAAATTATCTTCCAAATCCAACATCGTCGATAGGGTATTAGGATTGGGAGCGAGTCTGATCTTGTTGCTTCCCTTTCTCTCAGTCTTCATTCTCGTCTGAATGTAATTGTTCAAATTGTCTATGTTGTAACGTCCTTTGAGAATTCGAATCTCCAACCAATCCACTCCGTCGGAATACTTGAAGGAGTTATTCTTTTTGGTGACGTTGGGAAAGGAATAATAAGTCTCCAGATTCACAAATGCCATCTCGTATCTTTTCTCTCTAGTCAATTTGATGGAAGGTTCGAATTTCATTGCGAATCAAGTCGCATCATCACTCACCACAATTTAAATGGATAGTTTTGCAGCCGTATTCTCGGCTATCCGTTCTAACAATCCCCCTTGTTCGAACATTATTTTTATTTTTTATTTATTTTCAAAACTAAATTATTGATGATTTATTATTATTTTTAATTTTTGTTTTCGCTCTCTATTTTATTATCATCAGAAACAGAAAACTTGTCGAATCCACTCCGATATTTTCCGCGATTAAATTCGCTAGTCAAATCGATCATGACGAAATTGTGAAGTCCTCCATCCCAAACCCTCTTGCAGAATCTCCTAAATTCTTCTCTACTCATGTCGTTTGCGATGTGATCTCCGTAGATGTGATTGAGATTCTTGAGATCCTGGTGAAAGAGGCACAGGAAATTAGCTTTCTCCCTTATCGTCTGTCTGGGCAGTCGAAAATAATTCTGAGACAGGTAGAAACAGTCCACGTTGCTGTGACGACCCCTAACATAATAGGATTCGCATCGCTTCTGTCTCTCCAAAAGCAGATCATCGAAAATCATGAGGTTTTTATTTTCCAGTTTCAATTCCCTGGGATCCAGAACATCGCTTGCGTTCTCGTAAAATTGACACTCAACATTTGAAGACGCATTTCTCTTCATCAATTCTATTGCTGCACCATCCAAAATGGTTGAAAGAGAAGCTTCGCTTTTGTCGAATTCCTCCCTACTGTCGAAAATTCTGACTATGACGTTCTTGGGCAATCTACGATCCATGCACTCTCGAAGCAATCTGTATTCAGGTTTAAACAAACTCTTGCCAAACATGAATAATCTGTCATAATCCAACCAAACGGGTTGTGACAACAGATTCATCAACAGATTGGTCTTTCCACAATTCGATTTTCCCACTATCAAACCTCTTATGCTCCTGGGAAAGAACTTGTTATTCAACCTCTTGGTCGTGATGTCATTCCAAGACATATCTTTGATGTTCATCTTTTTATTTTTTTTATTTTTTAGATTTTCAATCTCAATTTTTTTTATGTTTTTTCAAACTCAGTTTATAAATATTATTATTTATTTATATTACTCCATTGTGAGTTCTCTTCAATCCAGATCCATTCGTCATTTTGACTAAATCTTGTATGGGTACCACAGCATCCTTAAAATCTTTCCAACTTTTTGGCGATCGCTCTAACGTAGCTTGCTTCACTGGTGGACTGATCAACTTGTCGATCAACGCATCTGCTGCCCTCTTGCCAGCCACCAAAGCAATCCTACCACTAGCTTTAGAAGCGGCTTTCTTACCAGCATCCACAGCCATCTTCTTACCGACCTCAAATGCAGTTGATGCAAGTTTTCTACCTGCAGCACTCGTGAACACTTGCCTTATAGAATCAACGATACCAGAACCGCCTTGAACGTAAGTTCTGACATATCCCCTCTTCTTTATCACCAACATATTTTATTTATAATATATTTTGTTTTTTTGCTCGTAAATTGTTTCTTTTATTAAATACTTTTATTATTTTAGTGTAGATTTACTTTTTTATTTATCTTTTTTTTGTTTTTTCTTTCTACTTACTATATATCAAACCTTCAATTCATTCATCAACTTTTTATAATCTCGTCTATCCAAGTCCTTCTGCCTCAACAATTCGTCGCATATGCCCACTATCTGATTATCCACTCCAGTATTACTAACGTGCCAACTAGCCATCAACAATTTCGGTTTCTCGAACAGAGCGTTGGAATCACATGGAAGAAAAGTGGTTGTCACTCCCTTTCCCATCACCGATTCAAAGAATTTCTTATTCATATCCCATATTGGCTTCACCACCTTCGTACCCTCTGTTAGCCTTTGGTCTCATCTCTCTAGCATCATTATTCCTCTTCATGGCGTGGGTCTGAACCAGAATGTCGCCGTAATTGTCGAAATCCTGATCTGTGTAATCTCCAGGCTTGTCGCAAAGGAGCAATTTGTGCAGTCCAGGAGTTAATTCATGCCTATTTGAACCGACGATTAAATCTTCATCATCCTCTTACACTTCAGTGTCGCCCACGAAAGTCATACCGCTCGAATCTCTGTGAATTTCATACAACAGATCACTCTTACCACCATCGTCGGATGATGCGACACTACTAGTGATAATAGTTGAAACTGTATCATCGCTCTCGCTCACATCAGTTTCGATTCTCATGGGACCGTAATCTGGTGATGATCTTTGAAAGGAAAACAGCCTTGTAAAACTATCAGGCAATGAACCCGTTCTCAAGGAACTCTCTTTTATAGGTCTCAATTCTTCGACGATCTCCTTCTTGGTTCGTTCCTGAACCTCCGTCATGGGTTTTAATAGTTTGGCGGTCTCTCGTCTTAATTCTATCTCTCCCAGTCTGCTTCTGTTGGCTGATCAAATGCTCTTCTTGACACGTTCATATTCGTCAAGAAGTTTGTCTCTTTGCTTGGAATCTTTGATGTGTAGAAACATTTTTGTTCTCTCAATTACTAATATTTCTTTTTAGAGTGTAGTAACATCGATTATTTTATTATTCTCAAAATTAAATAGAGTTATTTTTTTATGTTTCTAAGTAAATAAAATTTTCTGACTTTAATGTATATGACTAAAACCAGTTGGGGAAAAAACATTTACAAATGAAACCTCAATTAATGCGTTGCCCTCAAACATGTTAAATCACATCAGCGGTTATTCTTACCATGGAGAAAACTCGAATAGTTAAAATCTCAAATAACATCCTTTTTCAAAACGTGTTAAATCAGAAAGAAATTACTTAATCATTTGAAACTGGTTCATTTTCATTCATAAGATGGTTTAAACAGAATTTCGTGTCATCAAAAAAAACAGAATACTGTTTGAAGTAACAAGACAATTTCTGATTAAACATATCCTCACACTTCGAGTCATTCTCAATATAAAACCATTGATAAAATGCATTGCCCTCAAACGTGTTAAAGATCGCATCAGCGATTATTCTCACCATGGAGAAAACTCAAATAATTAAAATCTCAAATAACATCCTTTTCAAAATGCGTTAAATCGGAAAGAATTAGAGATTAAATCATTTTGAAACTGATTTCATTTTCATTCATAAGACGAGTTTAAAACAGAATTCGATGTCATCAAAAAACAAAATACTGTTTGAAGTAAATAACACAATTTCTCGATTAACACATCGAGAAATTAATAATGGAGAAGTATCCTCTTCAAAAGGTGTTTTGTTGATGTTTCTCGAACCGAGATGCGAGTGAACATTATTGTACTCTATTAAAACTCAATTTACCTCTTTTAAAACCCATCTAAGTGGAACGCTATTTCACCGTTTGATTTTATTGAATGAAAAACCATTCATTTACACTGTGTGCAAGATTGAAACTCGACAAAACTGATCAATTACGATTTACCTCAAAACGCGTAACAATTTAATATTTTTCATCTGTTCCCTCCACTGGTTCCTCCACGATCAATCGCACCACCGCGATCGCAAAACGTGGAGAGAAAATTTCCCTCAGTTCTAATTTTTGACGTTTCTTAATTTTTATATTTTGCTATTCTGAAATCTGCACTAGTTGGTCATCGTGAGTTAGACGGTTCGATCAACCGTTGGAGAATGTCTGGAAAAATTTTAGGATTGATTTTCCTGTCCTCGTATTCCCAATCGTTTTTACTGATCAGATCGCACCCATCGCCATCTAGAACGCGATCGTGAATGTTGTGTCCTCGTATCCCAAAACGCATTTTTGATGCTGTCCTTGTAACCCCAAAGCGTTTGCCGGCATTCACCAACGATCAATTGAAAGATCTAACCCGCGATGGTAAACATGGAGAAGATTTAGGTTGATTTCTTCAATTTTTCCTTCCGCGCAAATTCTGCCGAATTCGCACTCGTTCGCCAACGGCTGTTTGAACTGTCTAGGACACGATGAGCTACTTGTGGGGATGCGAGAACAAAATGTACAAAAAAATGTTTGTACATTTTGTACACATTTTAACACTGAACCCTATGGGTACATGTACGTGTACGTGTACATGTACATTTTTTCGAAAAAAGTGTCCTCGTATCCCCCATTTATACCTGCTCTGGTAGTATTTGGTGATGTTATGATTCAGAACTTATAATATATATATATTTTAAAATATTGTTTTGAGTTTTCATAGCTGATTGTTAAAACTGTGTGAAGATCATTGAGGTTGCATGAACCATCTGACCACAAGCTCGGACATACTGGTAGCTGTACATAAAAATACTACTTAAACATGAGACTCCAGAGTGTGCTGTGTGTTCAGCATGGGATCTTCAACTCAACATCAAATCATCAAGGATCACACTGGCTGAATGAAACCCCAAAGTCAGGTGGACAAACTTTCTCTTTATAACACCATAAGATGAAGATATCTCATTGATTTTGCTTTTACATTCAACAAGTTCCGAGCATTAAAATGTTAAATATTATTAGACAAATTGACATATTAAAAGTCTATAATGAAATGTATTTATCTTTTTGGATAAAAGGACATGCCCACACTTCAGTATAACATGAGCCATACCCTGGAAGTGGCTGCAAAATGGAGAATGGTACATGGAAACATTCTACATCATTCGACTTAAGTTGCAATGAACCAATTTGAAAAATGTGATTTTAATCGAATCTGTCGACCAATTCAAAATCAAATTGAGTTTTGCAGCTTTGCAGGGCCCTAGCATGCATTTACTAAAAGTAAAATTTAAAATGTTAGTACCTATGTAACTTGTCATGGACTGGGTCAGGATTTCAAGCACAGGGGGTGGTTCGCTGGAACTCAGTCCATCACTACAATAGTACATATAGGATATAGGGGAACTATAAGATTACAAGAAGGTCCCATGGGACAGAAATGCTCTACTTAAATAGAATGACATATAAACAGAGGCTTTCAATGAATCTACATTAACTGTCTGAGGGTTACATTATATTTGGTGGTCTGAATATGTTTATCAAAATGTGTTTTATTACAAATTATTGAAGAGTGCCCACTGGCACTCTTCGATAATTTGTGATAAAACAAATTTATAGAAACAAAATATTATTTGCATTTGACTGAATATGAAATATGAGCAAGAAAAATGTTGCCTTTTGCTCTGGTACCATAATTTTCTGAAAGTCGTGATAGTGGCTTTTTGCACTCAACCAGTTAAGCAATCAATCTCCATACGATCCATTGCTAGTCTTTGAGCCCATCGGGAGCCCTCAAAATAGTCCCAAGCATTGTGCCTTTTTCCAGTTAATCATAATGTAAAAAGTGGAACTCACCTATGGAACCCCTTGATACAACCTATGGGGGATTATTATTTTCCCTGATAGGTGAGGGTGTGAGATGTGGGAAATCTCACCCGAGGGAAAAATATTTGGGTCAGACACAAGGCTTGTCGAGTGTCTGGAGTCTCTGGACCAAATATCTTACTCAAGAACAAAATTTGATATTATGTTTCTAGCATGAGCACATTTTGAGTCCCATAATAACTTCAAGCCTGGAAATAAGCAGACTGTCATCTGCAAAATGAGGTTCTCAGTGGGTGCACAGCAGTGTAGCATCACTATATTTACCCTCTGTGAACCTCAATCTGAATCAAGGTCTCAAGCCTAAATAGAAAGAGGTGCCCAGAGGATAAATTGGCCCACTGTATGGGATAGAATCAGCAAATTCACCCTTTAGGGGCTTCATTCCTCAAATGAGAGATTATTTATTTCCAGGCATGTAACTTGAGTTAATTTTTTTCATCTTAAATCAAAAATATACCTGTTGCCCAGTGCCCACTGTTTCATCATATCAAATTTTGTTAAAAGTCAGACTAAGAATTCTGAATAGTGAAAAATTGGGTGGTGGCAAAAATCCTACTCCTTCCAGACTAACTACAAATATTGACGCACATATTTCATTTTTGATCCCCAAATCTTGCCTCTCCCAGGACGATTACAAATATTGCCCCACAAACTCACTTCATTTGAACAAACTTAGATCTTGGCCTCAAAAAGAAGCTGTATAACAAAAAATGGAATCACTATAGCAATTGGATCATGAGAAAATGGTTTTTAAATTTGGGTTACTTCTCCTTCATCCCCTTCCTACAGGTGATGAGACATTTTAAGTGAACAAAATTGAAAGGCCAACATCCACTAATATTGTGTATACAATTTTTCTGAATTGAACTGACTAGTTTTTGAATGAGAATCCAACTTTCCCATTATACACGGTATTAAAAATGCTGAATCAGCAAAAACACCTGTACCTCCCCTGAACATCCAATTTACGCAAGGCTCACCAAAACACCTGGAGGGATGGATAGGATCCACAACTCCTCTAAACCCAAGAGGTAGGTAAGGTGGGTAAGATGGATAGGAATATCTGACATCAACATCTTAAACAATTATCATCATCACCATTTCTTTAACCAATCACTATTCATTCACCAGCGCATTGACCAGGTCTGTGTTCTCTCAACCAGTGACCAGTTCTGTGTTCTCTCAACCAATCGTCATTCATTCACCAGCACATTGACCAGTTCTGTGTTCTCTCAACCAGTGACCAGTTATGTGTTCTCTCAACCCATGACCAGTTCTGTGTTCTCTCAACCAGTGACCAGTTATGTGTTCCCTCAACCCATGACCAGTTCTCAACCAACCACCATTTCTATTTTCTCTCAACCATTTTAATGTTCTCTCAATTAATCACCAGATCTGTGTTGGGGGAGTGAGAGTGGGATAGGGACTTGGCAAATGGACAGGCAATCAGCAAGTGCAGGCATGGGTTCAAACAAAACAGGAAGTAACATTCAGGTCTCAAGTTCTGCAAACACTACCTGTCACTGTACCAACACCATAAATTATACATGTATATCACATGAAACGTCGTTAATTTCGACGTAACAACCCATGTCTTATTTCCTGATTATCAACTAGTGTCTAATCGTCGCGTGGTCCCATAGCATTGTATTCTTGTGCGTAGTTCACGTGACGCCAATTACGACAACAGGCGCAAGTAAAGCGCATTCATGACGTCATGGTGTGAAGCGTCTGAGTCAACGAACTGATTGTCGGTTGTTTTAGTAGAATTTAGCGACAATGAATTAAATAAAAGTGTAAAAAACATTCGAAAATTCATGTGATATACAGAATCTTTAACTCGTGATGTTTGGATATAAGATTTTTTGAAACTCGTTTGATGAATTCGATTCACAACTCGTCTAAAGGCTCGTTGTGAATCAAATTCATCAAACTTGTTTCAAAAAATCTTATATCAAAACATCACTCGTTTGAGATCCTCTATATACATAATGGTTTACTGTTCCAGGACTTCTTTGACTGGTGTCTTGAGTCCTGTAAGTACTTACAGAAAACTGACTCATGATAAATGTTACATTTATTTCAACTTAATACATATTTATAGCAGTTATTCTAAAACTTATTTTGACTCTTACTTTATATGTTTAGGAAGTCAAATTTTACAAAAGAGATAAATTAATTTGTGATCACATCAAAGACTGAATGTAGACCAGACCTTAAAATTTAATGTGAATGGGTGTTTCATCCCCCTGTTGTTCAGACATTTTTCATCAAATCTAGTCATGGCTGCCTGCTGGAAGCAGCCATGATGAGATTTGATGAAATTCATCCACATTTAACTCGAGAAATTGTTAGTGAATAAATCCATTCAGTTTACCAGAGGAAATTTTTACTAAAATTGCCAAAATTATCCTTATTTCAGTGACAAATGAAATTCTATCCTGTGCAGGAAAATCCACCAACAGCATGTAAAGAGTTAAATGCTTGTAAGTAGAGACAACACTTCCAAAGATCTGAAACTTTCGTCGAAACTCATTGGAATGAGCTTGTTCCAATGATGATGTCATAAGCTGTGGTTTAGATGGCTTGTTTGACTAGGGTTTAGTGTCACTTTCAACAACTAAGGCCATAGATCATTATCACAGATCATCAGAATTTGGCAGCTCTATTTCATGGCTACATGGTATCCCAAAATGAAGTAGAATCTGGTCAAAAGGGCCAAGATCCCAATGTACAGCCAAGCTGCACAATTTTCCTACTAAGTACCAGTAGCTGTCTATTCTAGTTATTCTGGCCTGAACATCATATCGTCGGACTTCGTACACGTTTGGATGGACAAAATTCCAGGATTTTTCCTGACCTGTGTCATATTCTTCCAGAACAATTAATGACATATATCGACCGGGTAATCCAAAAATATTTCATGCAAAAGAAATGAGATGATACAATATATATACATGTATGTGAGACAGGTTTCTCACCTGGACTTGATACAAGTGATAGACAGGTTCCTCACCTGGACTTCATGCAAGTGATGGTTTGATCTTTACTACCTGTTAACTCTTAGAAGCTGGGAGTCGAGTGTTCTTGCCTGTGATGTAATACAGCAGGTAATTTGGCTGTTATGGTTCGGCTTTCCTGGGCTGTGGGAAAATTAAACACTTAGCAGGTGCTTCTAGTCAAGTGTCGTCTGCCTGAATATTAGGGGGAAAAATAATTAATGTTACTGCCTAATTACCTAGATAAAGGGTTCGAAAAAATTAAAATGAATGAATGTTTTTTGCTGATGATTATGGATAATAAACATGCAAGGTCTGAAGATGAGTTCCAATATCGGTTTTGCTCCGTAATGATTGATGGAATGTCAATAAGAAAAAAGTAGAGTGGGACCTATCATCAAGGTCCCTTGTTGGTCATATAGAGTTTGGGAAGGGCGCCAACGAATTGGGAAGGGACATACAAAAGGAAGCAAAGGGGGCTTTAGTCACAATGGCTGTTGGTCTATGTGGATACTGGAAGTGGAAAGTGAACTATTGCTATTTTGTTAACTGCTCGTCTTGAGGCAGTAGAAGAAGCAAATCTAGTTTCTCATGCTATTGCAGAATTAGAGTCCATCAACATCAAATTTGTTGCATTAGTAATGGATGGTCTGTCAGCCAACCAAGCAATGGTAAAACGTTTTGTGTGTAGCTTAAGCCCCAGTGGTCAAAACTCATCCATTCGAAATCCTGAAAGTAAATTATGAAGAAAATAATCATATATTTATTTATATTAAAATATAAATTAATATGAACAATGTTTTCCTTATAATTCATTAAATTACAATATTATGGCATGTATTTCGAAAATATTTTACTTAGAAAATGCTTAAAGAAGGCAATTAAACAATATACGGTGTTAACGACATAAAAAGGTGTAGCCAGGTTCAAGTAATATCACACATTTCAAATAGGTATAAAAAAGGAAAAACAATTTACAAGAGAAGATAATCTTATACTGTAAAGGTAAAAGGGTATGGGGCGCCACAAAAAAAAAAAATTCAAAATTTTTTTATTTAGATAATCTATATACTTAAAGCCAAAGATAAGGAGATAAAGGACTGCCCCGGTGACTTGCTTATCTCTTCAAACACTTGTGTGTTATGTGTCAAGAATGCATTCCTTTTCCCTCATGGGAAACCCTAGGAAGTGAAGCAGTGCTTGTTTACCGTGGTAAACGAGCTCTTTTTCACTGGTAAAATAGGACCCAGTCACTAATGCTTGGGGTGCGAGTCCTCTGAAATAGGCGACATGGGATATAAACGATTGAATAGAATAGAATATTTATTTAACAATATACCAATTTACAAGAATAAATTAAAACAATATATTTTTTTTGTACAGATTGGAATGGTACATTGTAGGGGGACATCATAGCCAGAGTGCTGTCTTCCTGACACCCCCCGAAATACAATTTAAAAAACAACACACTTGGTCGGAGTAGACACTCTTATCAATAGCATTACCCTTGCCTTTGGCTAATATGTTAAATGTCTGTGTATCTGGCCTCGTGGCCGTAATTAGAATAGTTACTGATGTCAATATAATTATGCGACTTTGGATGAGCTAACTTATAATAAGAAGGGTGTTTAGTGGGTTTATCCACAAAATTGAGTTGAGGAGCAGTATGTACTTTTTAGAAGTTAATATCAAGAAGATTGTTTACCGTGTACAGTTGGTAGATATCTAAGGCCGTCTCCCACATCCATGTCCATCGCTGGCCCTCGGAACTTAGAGGTCCGCGCTCCAGACACAGACATAGGTGTGGAAGACGACCTCAACCTGCAATAAGTTAGTAAGTTTACTTACTCCATATGTTGATCAGGCGGCCCTTTACATATCAAAGACACGACAACAAGCTTTACCGCTGTGGACAAGCATTACCCCACTTCTTGGACTTCAGCGAGTAAATCAATGACTCGGTCTACAATCTGGGCACATGCGGTACGAACATGCTACACAAGAAGAGTAAATATTTAGATATTTGCGAACAAGCTGCTTTTTAAAGAGACGTCGAGAGGGTTGGTCTCGGATGTCGTTTTCAATTTCATTCCAAATCTTTAGGAAGCTGTGTTTGGGAAGTTTGGCTGAGAATTGAGTTCTGGCTTTTGGTATCTCTATCATCCCAGCTTGTCGTGTAACCATTCCGCCAGAGGAGTGAATATTGAAGTAAGTTTCGAATGATTCTGGCAAGTTTATATTTGTCCAATCGTGCATAAACAGAGACACATTTAATCTGTAAAGGTCGCTAAATTTCAGAATATGGGTGGCTTTAAACAGAGGATCAGTGTGACTGTTGTATTTTTTTCGGCAAATAATTCGTATGGCACGCTTCTGTGAAGATTCTATTTTGCTACCAGGTGAAGCATGGCCCCAGATTTGGATAGCGTACAGAGGGTGACTTTGAACAAGCGCGTAGTATAACGATTGCAAAGCTTTTGTTGGGGGAACATTTTTCACTTTGTTCAGGCAATAGAGTGTACTGGACATTTTTGAGCATATGGTCGATATGTGGTACTTAAAGTTAAGATTTTCATCAAGAAAAACGCCCAAGAATTTAACCGCTTTGTCTTGCTGGGAATTGCCTACTGGTGATAGCGTAGTGTTGTTAAGAAGTATATTAATCTTTTCGGCTTTATAGGGACTATTGTGGGGATGCATCAAAATGTATTTACACTTGTTGGCGTTAACTTGCAGTTTATTGCAGCAGCACCAATTAAATATTTTAGACAGCTCAGAGTTAACCGTGGACACCAGCTTTTTCAAATCGTGCCCAGCTGTATACGTATTTGTGTCATCAGCAAATGATAAGTTAAGCAAAGTGCAGTGACTGATATCATTTACAAACACTAGGAAAAGTATCGGTTCTAGTACAGATCCTTGCGGGACACCACAATTTACTTCTCGTTGTGTTGACTCGTGCGAATGATAATCAACATACTGGTGCCTGTTTGACAGGTAACTTTGGAACCAAGCTTTGCCTATTCCTCGTATCCCATAGAATTCCAATTTTTTCAATAATATTTCATGGCTGATCGTATCAAATGCTTTGGACAAGTCTATGAACACTGATAACGTGGAGTCTTTTGTTGGTTTATCATTGCTTTCAGCAAAATATTTCAGGAGGTACATGATTGGGTGAATAGTGGAATGGCCTTTTCGAACCCATATTGATGTTTATACACAATGTTAAAGTCATTTAGAAAATTGTTCAGTCTTTGGCACATAATCTTTTCGAGGACTTTTGAAAAAACTGGAAGGATACTTATTGGTCTATAGTTTCCCATTTCATGTGAATTTCCTCCTTTGAAAATCGGTATTACTTTCGCCGTTTTCATTTTTTCGGGAACTTCACCTTGGATGAATGACAAGTTGAAAATGTGAACTAGGAGTGTGGCGACTTCAGATATAGTGGCATTCATTAGTCGCGTAGATAAGTTATGGCAGTCAGTGCTAGCTTTTCCTTCAAGTTTCCTAGTTGTCAGGATAATTTCTTGTTCCGTCGTTGGATCTATGAAAAAGGTGTTGGGGTGATTCCCCTTTAAAAAATCATTGAAATTGACCCCTGACGGGGGGACACGCTCATTGATAGATTGACCAATTTCTGAAAAGTATTTGTTAAATTGTGAAGCAATTTCATCAGGGTCACTTATCTTTCTATTATCAAGCACAAATGTTCCTGATACTGGGGATCCATGTTTAGATTTGTTGATAATAGTGCGCAATATTTGCCAGGTTTTTTTCATATCATGTTTGCTGCTTTCAATTATATCATTATAGTATATTGCTTTACTACGCCTCTTTACTCGATTAAAGATTGTCGAGAATGTCTTATATCTCTGTATGTTGGTTTCGGAAGGAATTTTCAGTTTGCGTTGATAAAGTTTATTTTTATTGAGGGACGATTGCAGGAGACCGCGTGTCATCCATGGGTTGCGTTTGGTATACTTTTTTGTTAATTTTACTCTTTTCAGGGGGAATGCTGTTTCGAAGGTTCCAAGGTAAATATTCATAAAGGATTCATATGCCTCAGTGCCACTGGTACAATTATAGATCGATTCGAAAGTACTGTTTTGCAATAAGTGCTTGAATAATTCAACATTTTCACTCTTGAATGATCTTTTGTGTGTGTTTAGGTCTTTTTCAAACCCATGATTGCCTTCCTGGATATAGAATGTTGCGAAATGGTCTGAGATATCCGTGAGTATTATTCCTGCTTGATGGTTAGCAGAGACGTTGCTTGAAAAAATATGATCTATTAATGTTGCCGAGTGCTCTGTTACTCGCGTGGGTTTTATGATAAGTGGCATGAAGCCCTCACTGAACATATTATCTATAAAGGTGTTCGTTTTGGTGTGATGGTTGAAGTTAAGCAAGTCAATGTTAAGATCACCAAGAAGGAATGCTTTTCTGTGTTCAAAATTTATTTTAGCCAAAATCTCTGGCATAGAGGACATGAATAAGTCAATATCGGCAAGAGGGGGTGAGTTGGGTCTGTAGATGCAACCAATAATATACGAATTTTTTGCCCCTGGGTTAATTTCGATGAAGATTGTTTCAATTACGTGGGGGATGAAAATTGTCAAGTCAGGTCCCACGTTGAAAGGGATATTCTCTGATACAAATAAACCCACTCCCCCTCTCCCATCGTCATGATTCGGGTGCGTTTTATAAGCGAGTGGATGATAGCCATTGAGTTTGTAGGGCATGTGGTCTCGTATCTTGAAGATTTCGGTAAGGCCTATCACATCAAAGATGTTTTCATTTTGCTGGACGTCGCACAGAAAGTCGGTAAATGAATCCCAGTTGGCATTAAGACTTCGGCAATTTAGACTAAGTAGGGATATTGATTGGTCTTGCTTCTTAAAATCTTGTTTAAATTTGGAAGGTGAAAAGTAGTTACATGAATGACTATGTATAGTAAAAGGTGATTCGGATTCTTCGTCTAGCTTGCTATTTATTACATCATTATATTTAGAGGTAAGGTTATATTTGTCATTGCTCTGTATCTCATCCAAATTTAACGTATCATTCGCCATGGTTAAGAAAAGAAATGAGCGATTTCATATGAGCCAAAGGCAACGTCAGGTCAAGTGGTAGTGTGTCAGCATATTGAAAACTCTGTAATGACAAATAAATAAAAATGAAATTCGGCTTATGAGAGCCGTACATAAAATCAACACTAAGGTTTGAGGGTTCACACGCCATGGCGGAAGTGTAACTCAGAATGCTATTTACGATTTTCATGAGGGTGATTGTGCTAGTAAGGTTCCGGGGCTAATTAGATTATAAACGTATGAGAGAGGCATCCATTTCGGCCACCCGCCACCCGGGTGGCAAATAGCTCCTGCAAAAACTTCGAAGTATAAAAAATATTTTAGGATCATACTGTTATTACAGAGAAGCCAGCCTCGTGCAGCAGCTATGAAATTAAGCTTGGATCTATATCCGAGAGCCAAAAATTTCTTCGCTTCGAAATTCTTGAATAACTAATCATATTCATCTTTCGTCTCAAGAGAAAAAAACAAACAAAAAAAACCACAAAATAACAAAAAACAAAACAAAAATAAAAACAGAACAACCCCCCCCCCAAAAAAAAACAAAAACAAAACAACACAGTCCATGACACCCCTCCACCCCCACCGGAATGAGCTCAAATTATCTTAGATCGTCGCTTCGAAATTCTTGAATAACTAATCATATTCATCTTTCGTCTCAAGAGAAAAAAAAAACAAGCAAAAAAAAACCACAAAATAATAAAAAACAAAACAAAATAAAAACAGAACAACCCCCTCCCGCCCCCAAAAAAAACAAAAAAAAAAACACAGTCCATGACCCCCCCCCTCCACCCCCACCCCACCGGAATGAGGTCAACGGGCTCATTCCAATGAGGGTGCCACAAGCCAGGCCCTAGAGACAAAAAATGAAAACATAACATATGAATGGTGATTTCTGTGTACAGAGCTGGCCGGTTTTAACCCTTTACCCAACGTAACGGCCAAAACCGGCCAGCGCTATTCTCAAAAATCGCCAATTAATTTTCAAAATATTTTCATTTTTGGTCTCAAAAACATAGATTATGACCCCTCGTTGGAACGAGCTCGTCGAGCTCGTTCCAACGAGGGGTCATAACCTATGTTTTTGAGACAAAAAATTAAAAAAATTAGTTATTCAAGAATTTTTTTTGCAAGTGTCGTCTGCTTTTCACGTTACGTAAAGGGTTAAACGTTACGTGGGTAAAAGGTTAATTCAAAAAAAAAAAAAAAAATTATCATACTATTATCACAGGGAAACTAGCATCGTGATGCAGCTTTGAAATTAAGCTTGGATCTATATCTGAAAGCCAAAAATTAACTTCGATCTTCGGCTCGAGGAAGAATGCGGAATAATTGTCTATCAATTGGTTAAAAATATATTGAGAGTTGTTGGCGCCATAGGCAGTGTGAGTGTGAAAAATTGGGATTTCATGCGACAAGAGATTTACTGTCTTCCACAGATATATCTGTCTGCAAGATGACAGTTGACAACTCATTCGTGTATTCTCCAATGCGGATAACAAGTCAGTGATTTGTTGTTGGGACTGTGTAAAAGCAAAGTTGATGTCACACTTTGGTGTCACGCTTTAGAGAGAGATTTTACTGTCCGTGTGTGGTAACAATTGGAGTGACCCACAAAAGGACTATTTACACTAGGTCTTTCTTTCATCACAACACGAAATCTTCACAATTGGGACATTACGCTTCAATGCTCGATTTTACTATGTGTGTAACACAAAAAATAAAAGTGGTAAAAATTGAGGGCAACTGCTAAAAATCAGTAATTTCGAGCTGTCGTTTCGTGATTTCCTGCCAGTTTTCGCAATCTAGTCACTATTCATGTGTCGTATATCTGGACTTGGTGTTTTTGGTGCGTTCATCTCCAATTAATACATTAATTTAATGGTAAATGCGAGTGGTTACTAAATTTTAGGGGTAAGTATGGTACATCTTCTCACTGCTCTTGGGAATGGTCTTATTGGAGTTGAGTATTCTGGTACAGTCAATGTCGATTTAAATCCTACATGATGCAAGGCTCAATGGGTTCACCACTGGCAAAGGCTAATATATCCTGCCTTGTAGACCTCTAAGAGCTCTGTCAGACAGTATGCATTAAAACAAATACATGATCATCTTTGATGTGTCTTAGTACAGTCAGCACCAAGTATAAGTGGCTGTTTGACGATTATTATTCCACTACATCAGGTGTTAAACTGCATGCATCAAAACAGATAGTTGATTGACCTGGTTTTGTTTTAGTACAATCAGCACCGAGCACAACTGGCTTTCGTAGATTATTGACCTGCTACATGTACAAGGGTTATGGGTGTGGGGGTAACTGAATTGAATATTTCTTCAAGATTAACCCTGAAAATACCCTCGAATTTGCTGTCACCATTCTGTTTATTATACTTTCGTAACGGGATTAATCTGTGATTACAAGTCAATTCTTGCTAATTGAGCAATTATGTGATATGGTATGCATTGCCCAGCAAAGCTACGTAAGTTCTGCTAGGCAATGCATATCAAATCAAATGCTTGATTAGTTAAAAAAAAATCGGGATCCTACACGGTTCTTTTGATTTGTATTTTCCGGTCTGTACTAACAATACACAAAACGAAATTGTTAATCTGTTGTTGACACATTCACACAATATGAACATGTGTGTATCTGCATGTGGAGTATATAACTGTTCCTACATGCACACAAATGGACATATTTATGTTAATATGTGATTCATACAGTATCAGATTGTATGGGTTTATCTTCAAATGCCGGGTTGGGTTCAATAGAACCTCTGCACTATAGTTCATGTGCTTTTCTTTCACTGCACAGCAATATGGGTTTGTACTAATAATACACAGAACGGACGTTTTAATCTATTGCATAAGTACAGTGGGGCCCACTTAATTGGATATCTGTAATCTCTCGATTGAATATCCCTGTCTACCGAACATAAATTCCAAACACCAAATCATTTACCATACCTTCAATGCAAATTTTACCTGTTAATTGAATATAGGTTATTGGGTAAACTCCTGTTAAATGAATAAACAAATCTTGCAATCTGTCGAAGATTTACTCTGACGGACATTGAATTACCACGTTGATAGACATTTTGCGGCTCTGCACACCAAATTGTAGCATTTAATCTATTATATCCTGCTCGACAGATCTCAATGAGGTCTATCAAACAAGATATAGCAGAATAAATACTCAATTTATCACTTGGCGTTAGGAAAATGATCCAATTCATCATAATTGTATACTCCTGTCAACTGGATATTTTTCCCTGGCAAAGTGGCTATTCAATTAACAGGGTTCCACTGTACTTAACACATTCACACATATGAACACACATGTACATGCATATACATAATATAACTGCCCCACATACACATACATAGACCTATTTATAGCAGTCTGCATACATTTAAACAAATGTATGATTAACCTTGGTGTGTCTTAGTACAGTCAGCATCAAGTATGAGTGGCTTATTGCCGATTGTTTTTCTACTACATTGACTCTGTAAAGCTGTATGCATCAAAGCAAATGGTGATTGTCCTAGTTGTATTTTACTACAGTCAGCGCCAAGCAGTATTGGCTTTCGTAGATTACTATCCTGGTACATGTACAAAGTTTATTGGGGGAGGGGGGGGGGGTAGCTATGTTGGATATTTCTTTGAGATTAGTCCTGCAAGTTATCTGCGATTTTCTGTCTCCAGTCTATTTATTATACCTTCGTGACAAATTTAATCTGTGGTAACATGTTAATTCTTACTAATTGGACAATAGTTTGATATGCTATGCATTGCACAGGAAAACTGCGTATGCTCTTCTAAGTAATGCATTCCGAATCAAATGCTTGCTTTGTTACAAAAATGTTACAAAAATGCAAGAATTTTGCACGGTTCATTTTTTTTTAAATTTCTTTACATGCACACGTGTACATGGACATATTTATATTTATATGTGATTCATAAAGTACCAGATTCTATGGACTTGTCTTTAAATGTTGGGTTAGGTTCAATTCAATAAAACCTCTGCACAAACGTTCATGTGCGTTTTTTTTTAACTTAAAATGTGTCAATATGTGATTCATAATTTCATTCAGTATCAAATTATATGGGCTTAATCTTCGAATGTTGGGTTAGGTTTAATAGGACCTCTGCACAAAAGTTCATGTGCCTTTATTTCATTGCTAGCAATAGGGGTCTGTACCTATAATACTAATAGTAAACAGAACGAGTTTGTTAATCTATTATATACATATTTATATATTCACACAGCATGAATATGCATGTACATGTATGTACAGTATATAAGTGGCCCCGCATGAACACATATAGACATATTTATGTTAATATATGATCCATACAGTATCATATTGTACTCACACATTTAAACATGGTTCATATATCACCCATACAGGATTTCTGTTTGATTAAGTGTCATTGAGTTTAATGAAAACTTTCCCATCATTGGACCAGGAGTCCTGAACGTTAACATGATCTTTGCTGGTTTTTAATAGTGTCTGATTTAATTTTGTCAGGTCCTCTTTTATAATTATGCCAGTCCCCTTAAGTTTCCTTCGGCATTTAATTATTGATGTTTTGGTCTTCCTTGCTACAAACTTCACGATTATCGGTCTCGGTTTATCCACACTGAATTTGCCTAATCTATGGGCTATGCTCAGCTCACTGCGAGGAAGTTCGAATCCCAAGTTGTTTCGACATATATCAAGGAATTTGTCCTCACATTCAGTCGTAGATTCACTTTTACTGTCATCAGAAACACCAAATATTCTGATACTGTCCTTTCTAGTATGCTGTTCCAAGTTGTTGTTTTAGATTTTTAGATCATTAACTTCTTTTTTCAGTCTGATTATTTCACTTTCTTTACTTTCAAGATTAGCACTGATGGAACCTATATCTTCCCTGAGTTTATCATTACACATCTCAACAGTCAGTATTCGGCTTTCGAGAGCATCAGATCAATTATTCAATTTGCAGACGATTTCTTCCTTCACTGTATTGACGATTCTGGTGAGATCGTTACTTGTTAAAGAGGCTTTATCACAGAATCCAATGAATCCCTGGTCACGACGTTATCTAGTTTCTTATTTATTTCTGATAAAACACCTTCGAGTCCACTTTTGTCAGAAGCAAAAGTCTTGATTGACGTCTGACCAGAGGCACCACCGGTTGAAGTTGACGATCTCTTTTTCTTTTGTACCTGGGACATTGTTCCTGAGCTTTTTGACTGATTTGTTGATTTGGGGGCTTCCTTGCTCAGGCTTTCATCAGCATCAGCACTCGAAGTGGAACTCATTACCAATGACCTCTTCATAATACATATCTATTGTCATCATACTTCACATAATCAAAGTTATTCACATTTTGTCTTTGTTTACTTGTTTACCTGGACGGCGCCATCTTAGGCCTGAAATCCTCTCCCAATATCGCCAAAGAATTTTTACTTCAAATATCAAACTTCTTGAGAGGATCGGGCAAAATGATGACAAATTTAGATTGTACATCAAACAAAGTCTTCAGATATACACAAAAAATAGCTGAACCCATACTAAAAAATCCTCTTGACGCTATTTTTCCACCACAAAGAAAATACCGACTTTGTCTACTCCATGTCACGTGATGATATTGACTGCCTGTGACTTTATCTCCATGTTGTGGTCGTGATTAGCCATTGTGCAAAAGTATGTGACTTGAACACCAGTAAATAAATAATAAATAAATACATTCCTTTTAATATCGGCCAAGATATAAGTCTACGCTGTTTGCACATCAACTTTCAATCAATTCTTAGGGCCAGACTCAGACAAAATGACCTCAGAAGGAATCTTGGCTCATCGGTAATACAGAACACTGAGGTATACCGAACTGAAGGAAAATAGGATTATAGGGGTGGGAATGGTTGAAAAGAAAACCACAAACTTCAGAGCTGGCAGAACCTGGAAAACAGCTGATGGGAGTCTTATTTTTATCATATTACAGTGATCTGCGTTGTGATACCCAATTAGCTTTATCTATGCTTTATCCACAAACCCAGGTAGCCTATTAATTACCAATCTCCCCACTAAATTGAAGGGCAGTTTCGGCGATGCATCGGTCTATACATCTTGCATTTACTCGAATAAATCAATGGTTATTTCTCGTATATTGCTTCAAACGACAAGATTATATGTCCGCACATATACCTTTTAAACGACTTTTACTTACTTACTTACTTTTCTTCACCTCGGTATCTCTCGGTATTCCTCAGTGTTTAGTAGGGTAGAGCTGAAGAATAGGGGACTTTACCATTTACGTAAAAACAACACATTTTTCTCACCTCTTTTCTACATTTTTCTATTACTAGTCATGTTTTCGATAAAATTACCGAAAGATAATCACTTTTACTGGCAATTATAACCGCCAACAAAAGTTTTTAAACTGTGAGATTTGTGACATTCGCTTTCATCTTTCCTCCATGTTTTTTGGTGTTTTTCGGCGTCTGCTCTGTGTATTGGTTGTTTTTGAATGACGTCACGGGGGAGAAATCATTGCAAAAAACGGGTACGCTTGTTTGTTCTGTTCCCGTCATGGTCAAGGGTCAGTGTAATGAGGGATAGGGTTAGCTTACCGGTAAGCTAACCCTAACCCTCACTACACTGACCCTAGACCTACAGTCGCCAGCCAAAGAGAAAACAAAAGTTATGTTCTTACCTCATTTATCCTATTTAGAGTACGTACTCCATTTTAACTGTATAATTCAAAGAATAAAAAAAGTAACGAGATAAGGATGTAACTTTAAAAAACGATGATTGAAGAACTTTTAACAATTAAAATTCGTTAACTTTATATTGTTTTTTAATGGTAGAGAGAAGTAGCTGGAAAAGCTCATAACCATTCCTGTGATTTTCCATTTTTCGCATAATGAATTCGTCTAAGAAAGCCCCCAGATTTCCTTTACTTGCCCCCCTCATGATTTTTAACTGTGCTCTGAGTTCCCCGTGGAGATGTTCAACACAATTGATATGGACGCCAGTGTCACAAAGAAACTCCAAAGAATGGTTCACAGTGTCGTGATGATAACCATTCTTGTTGAGGCACTGATACGACTTCCACATATCAGAGACAATAATTGTACTATTGGGCTATATTTGTTTTTATTATGGGTAATAACACTTTTTTGGTTCTCTTCTTCACAACTCTACAGTTGAAAATTTTCCTTCTCCTCTCATACATCGTAAAAATCCATTCATCCATACCACAGTATGTCCTTCCCCTACTATACTTTCTTTTTCCACCAATTTTTGTTTCGTCGATTTCCACGATATCGCCCACCCCACCCAACACTGTGAAGTTTTGCAACAAGTAACTATAATAGTACATGCACACTGGACTCTTCTACAGACGTTTCCACTTGGGAATTGGTTACACCTTTTCCTAACACAAGAAAGCAGACGACACTTGCAAACAGAATTCTTGTAAAACTAAATATTTTCATTTTTTGCATCCAAAACATAGGTTGTGACATCTTATTGGAACGAGCTCAACGATCTCGTTCCAATGAGGGTGTCATAATCTATGTTTTGCAACAAAAAATGAAAAAATAATGAAAATTGATTGGTAATTTTTGTGAATAGGGCTGGCCGGTTTTTGGCCGTTACTTTGGGTAAATAGTTAATTAAGCTGCTTATTGCACATACTCCCCTATATACCACTCATTATACTGTCATCACGATGCTGAATGTGTGTGGAGATGCCACACCATAACATATTGCGAATGGTTGAAAAACAGATGGATTTAAAACCATTTGTGTTGAGGCAGATTGAACACTGGAAAAAAAAACAGCAATTTTTTTTTCACTAATAAAATTTAATTCATTAGTTGTTAAAAGGTTAAAATGCTGTTTTCTCCAATGGGTAAGAATTCAAAATAATTATGATTTTCTACTTTGATAACTCAAATGTTTAACCCTTTACCCAACGAATCGCCCACATCCGCCCGTGTAATATGCAAATTTAGCGTCTGACAAAAATATTATTTTTTAAAAAATTTCAACAAAACTATATCATGTGACCCTTCTTTGGAACGAGCATGATATGGATAATAAAAATGCAAGGTCTGAAGATGAGTTCCAATATCGGTTTTGCTCCGTAATGATTGATGGAATGTCAATAAGAAAAAAGTAGAGTGGGACCCATCATCAAGGTCCCTTGTTGGTCATATAGAGTTTGGGAAGGGCGCCAACGAATTGGGGAGAGACATACAAACGGAAGCAAAGGGGGCTTTAGTCACAATGGCTGTTGGTCTATGTGGATACTGGAAGTGGAATGTAAACTATTGCTATTTTGTTAACTGCTCGTCTTGAGGCAGTAGAAGAAGCAAATCTAGTTTCTCGTGCTATTGCTGAATTAGAGTCCAGCAACTTCAAAGTTGTTGCATTAGTAATGGATGGTCTGTCAGCCAACCAACCAAGCAATGGTAAAACGTTTTGTGTGTAGCTTAAGCCCCAGAGGTCAAAACTCATCCATTCGAGATCCTGAAAGTAAATTATGAAAATAAACACATATTTATTTATATTAAAATATAAATTAATATGAACAATGTTTTCCTTATAATTCATTAAATTACAATATTATGGCATGTATTTCGAAAATATTTTACTTAGAAAATGCTTAAAGAAGCCAATTAAACAATATACGGCGTTAACGACATAAAAAGGTGTAGCCAGGTTCAAGTAATATCACACATTTCAAATAGGTATAAAAAAGGAAAAACAAATTACAAGAGAAGATAATCTTATACTGTAAAGGTAAAAGGGTATGGGGCGCCACAAAAAAAAAATTCAAAATTTTTTTATTTAGATAATCTATATACTTAAAGCCAAAGATAAGGAGATAAAGGACTGCCCCGGTGACTTGCTTATCTCTTCAAACACTTGTGTGTTATGTGTCAAGAATGCATTCCTTTTCCCTTATGGGAAACCCTCGGAAGTGAAGCAGTGCTTGTTTACCGTGGTAAACGAGCTCTTTTTCACTGGTAAAATAGGACCCAGTCACTAATGCTTGGGGTGCGAGTCCTCTGAAATAGGCTACATGGGGTATAAACGATTGAATAGGATAGAATGTGTATTTAACAATATACCAATTTACAAGAATAAATTAAAACAACATATTTTGTTTGTACAGATTGGAATGGTACATTGTAGGGGGACATCATAGCCAGATTGGCTGTCTTCCTGAACCCCCCCCCCCCCCGAAATACAATTTAAAAAACAACACATTTGGTCGGAGTAGACACTCTTATCAATAGCATTACCCTTGCCTTTTGGCTAATATGTTAAATGTCTGTGTATCTGGCCTCGTGCCCGTAATTAGAATAGTTACTGATGTCAATATAATTATGCGGCTTTGGATGGGCTAACTTATAATAAGAAGGGTGTTTAGTGGGTTTATCCACAAAATTGAGTTGAGGATCAGTATGTACTTTTTAGAAGTTAATATCAAGAAGATTGTTTACCGTGTACAGTTGGTAGATATCTAAGGCCGTCTCCCACATCCATGTCCATCGCTGGCCCTCGGAACTTAGAGGTCCACGCTCCAGACACAGACATAGGTGTGGAAGACGACCTCAACCTGAAATAAGTTAGTAAGTTTACTTACTCCATATGTTGATCGGGCGGCCCTTGACATATCAAAGACACGACAACAAGCTTTACCGCTGTGGACAAGCATTGCCCCACTTCTTGGACTTCAGCGAGTAAATCAATGACTCGGTCTACAATCTGGGCACATGCGGTACGAACATGCTACACAAGAAGAGTAACTATTTAGATATTTGCGAACAAGCTGCTTTTTAAAGAGACGTCGAGAGAGTTGGTCTCTGATGTCGTTTTCAATTTCATTCCAAATCTTTCGGAAGCTGTGTCTGGGAAGTTTGGCTGAGAATTGAGTTCTGGCTTTTGGTATCTCTATCATCCCAGCTTGTCGTGTAACCATTCCGTCAGAGGAGTGAATATTGAAGTAAGTTTCGAATGATTCTGGCAAGTTTATATTTGTCCAATCGTGCATAAACAGAGACACATTTAATCTGTAAAGGTCGCTAAATTTCAGAATATGGGTGGCTTTAAACAGAGGATCAGTGTGACTGTTGTATTTTTTTCGGCAAATAATTCGTATGGCACGCTTCTGTAAAGATTCTATTTTGCTACCAGATGAAGCATGGCCCCAGATTTGGATAGCATACAGAAGGTGACTATGAACAAGCGCGTAGTATAACGATTGCAAAGCTTTTGTTGGGAGAACATTTTTCACTTTGTTCAGGCAATAGAGTGTACTGGACATTTTTGAGCATATGGTCGATATGTGGTACTTAATGTTAAGATTTTCATCAAGAAAAACGCCCAAGAATTTAACCGCTTTGTCCTGCTGGGAATTGCCTACTGGTGAGAGCGTAGTGTTGTTAAGAAGTATATTAATCTTTTCGGCTTTATGGGGACTATTGTGGGGATGCATCAAAATGTATTTACGCTTGTTGGCGTTAACTTGCAGTTCATTGCAGCAGCACCAATTAAATATTTTAGACAGCTCAGAGTTAACCGTGGACTCCAACTTTTTCAGATCGTGCCCAGCTGTATACTTATTTGTGTCATCAGCAAATGATAATAAGTTAAGCAAAGTGCAGTGACTCATATCATTTACATACACTAGGAAAAGTATCGGTCCTAATACAGATCCTTGCGGGACACCACAATTTACTTCTCGTTGTGTTGACTCGTGCGAATGATAATCAACATACTGGTGCCTGTTTGACAGGTAACTTTGGAACCAAGCTTTGCCTATTCCTCGTATCCCATAGAATTCCAATTTTTTCAATAATATTTCATGGCTGATCGTATCAAATGCTTTGGACAAGTCTATGAACACTGATAACGTGGAGTCTTTTGTTGGTTTATCATTGCTTTCAGCAATATATTTCAGGAGGTGCTTGATTGGGTGAATAGTGGAATGGCCTTTTCGAACCCATATTGATGTTTATACAGAATGTTAAAGTCATTTAGAAAATTGTTTGGTCTTTGGCACATAATTTTTTCGAGGACTTTTGAAAAAAACTGGAAGGATACTTATTGGTCTATAGTTTCCCATTTCATGTGAATTTCCTCCTTTGAAAATCGGTATTACTTTCGCCGTTTTCATTTTTTCGGGAACTTCACCTTGGATGAATGACAAGTTGAAAATGTGAACTAGGGGTGTGGCGACTTCAGATATAGCGGCCTTCATTAGTCGCGTAGATAAGTTGTGGCAGTCAGTGCTAGTTTTTCCTTTAAGTTTCCTAGTTGTCAGGATAATTTCTTGTTCCGTCGTTGGATCTATGAAAAAGGTGTTGGGGTGATTGCCCTTTAAAAAATCATTGAAATTGACCCCTGACGGTGGGACACGCTCATTGATAGATTGACCAATTTCTGCAAAGTATTTGTTAAATTGTGAAGCAATTTCATCAGGGTCACTTATCTTTCTATTATCAAGCACAAATGTTCCTGATACTGGGGATCCATGTTTAGATTTGTTGATAATAGTGCGCAATATTTGCCAGGTTTTTTTCATATCATGTTTGCTGCTTTCAATTATATCATTATAGTATATTGCTTTACTACGCCTCTTTACTCGATTAAAGATTGTCGAGAATGTCTTATATCTCTGTATGTTGGTTTCGGAAGGAATTTTCAGTTTGCGTTGATAAAGTTTATTTTTATTGAGGGACGATTGTAGAAGACCGCGTGTCATCCATGGGTTGCGTTTGGTATATTTTTTTGTTAATTTTACTCTTTTCAGGGGGAATGCTGTTTCGAAGGCTCCAAGGTAAATATTCATAAAGGATTCATATGCCTCAGTGCCACTGGTACAATTATAGACCGATTCGAAAGTACTGTTTTGCAATAAGTGCTTGAATAATTCAACATTTTCACTCTTGAATGATCTTTTGTGTGTGGTTAGGTCTTTTTCAAACCCATGATTGCCTTCCTGGATATAGAATGATGCGAAATGGTCTGAGATATCCGTGATTATTATTCCTGCTTGATGGTTAGCAGAGACGTTGTTTGAAAGAATATGATCTATTAATGTTGCCGAGTGCTCTGTTACTCGCGTGGGTTTTATGATAAGTGGCATGAAGCCCTCACTGAACATATTATCTATAAAGGTGTTCGTTTTGGTGTGATGGTTGAAGTTAAGCAAGTCAATGTTAAGATCACCAAGAAGGAATGCTTTTCTGTGTTCAAAATTTATTTTAGCCAAAATCTCTGGCATAGAGGACATGAATAAGTCAATATCGGCAAGAGGGGGTGAGTTGGGTCTGTAGATGCAACCAATAATATACGAATTATTTGCACCTGGGTTAATTTCGATGAAGATTGTTTCAATTACGTGGGGGATAAAAATTGTCAAGTCAGGTCGCACGTTGAAAGGAATATTCTCTGATACAAATAAACCCACTCCCCCTCTCCCATCGTCATGATTCGGGCGCGTTTTATAAGCGAGTGGATGATAGCCATTGAGTTTGTAGGGCATGTGGTCTCGTATCTTGAAGATTTCGGTTAGGCCTATCACATCAAAGATGTTTTCATTTTGCTGGACGTCGCACAGAAAGTCGGTAAATGAATCCCAGTTGGCATTAAGACTTCGGCAATTTAGACTAAGTAGGGATATTGATTGGTCTTGCTTCTTAAAATCTTTTTTAAATTTGGAAGGTGAAAAGTAGTTACATGAATGACTATGTATAGTAAAAGGTGATTCGGATTCTTCGTCTAGCTTGCTATTTATTATATCATTATATATAGAGGTAAGGTTATATTTGTCATTGCTCTGTATCTCATCCAAATTTAACGTATCATTCGCCATGGTTAACAAAAGAAATGAGCGATTTCATATGAGCCAAAGGAAACGTCAGGTCAAGTGGTAATGTGTCAGCATATTGAAAACTCTGTAATGACAAATAAATAAAAATGAAATTCGGCTTATGAGAGCCGTACATAAAATCAACACTAAGGTTTGAGGGTTGACACGCCATGGCGGAAGTGTAACTCAGAATGTTATTTACGATTTTCATGAGGGTGATTGTGCTAGTAAGGTTCCGGGGCTAATTAGATTATAAAAGTATGAGAGAGGCATCCATTTCGGCCACCCGCCACCCGGGTGGCAAATAGCTCCTGCCTGCAAAAACTTCGAAGTATAAAAAATATTTTAGGATCATACTGTTATTACAGAGAAACCAGCCTCGTGCTGCAGCTATGAGATTAAGGCTTAGATCTTAATATAATAAAGTTAAGATCACACTATTATTACAGAGAAGCCAGCCTCGTGCAGCAGCTATGAAATTAAGCTTGGATCTATATTCGAGAGCCAAAAATTTCTTCGCTTCGAAATTCTTGAATAACTAATCATATTCATCTTTCGTCTCAAGAGAAAAAAACAAACAAAAAAACCCACAAAATAACAAAAAACAAAACAAAAATAAAAACAGAACAACCCCCCCCCCAAAAAAAAAAAACAAAAACAAAACAACACAGTCCATGACCCCCTCCACCCCCACCGGAATGAGCTCAAATTATCTTAGATCTTAGATCGTCGCTTCGAAATTCTTGAATAACTAATCATATTCATCTTTCGTCTCAAGAGAAAAAAAAAAACAAACAAAAAAAAAAACACAAAATAATAAAAAACAAAACAAAATAAAAACAGACCCCCCCCCCAAAAAAAACACAGTCCATGACCACCCCCCCCCTCCACCCCCACCCCACCGGAATGAGCTCAACGGGCTCATTCCAATGAGGGTGCCACAAGCCAGGCCCCTGAGACAAAAAATGAAAACATAACATATGAATGGTGATTTCTGTGTACAGAGCTGGCCGGTTTTAAACGTTACGTGGGTAAAAGGTTAACCCTTTACCCAACGTAACGGCCAAAACCGGCCAGCGCTATTCTCAAAAATCGTCAATTAATTTTCAAAATATTTTCATTTTTTGTCTCAAAAACATAGGTTATGACCCCTCGTTGGAACGAGCTCGTCGAGCTCGTTCCAACGAGGGGTCATAACCTATGTTTTTGAGACAAAAAATGAAAAAAATTAGTTATTCAAGAATTTTTTTTGCAAGTGTCGTCTGCTTTTCATGTTAGGTAAAGGGTTAATTCAAAAAAAAAAAATTGATCATACTATTATTACAGGGAAACTAGCATCGTGATGCAGCTTTGAAATTAAGCTTGGATCCATATCTGAAAGCCAAAAATTAACTTCGATCTTCGGCTCGAGGAAGAATGCGGAATAATTGTCTATCAATTGGTTAAAAATATATTGAGAGTTGTTGGCGTCATTGGCAGTGTGAGTGTGAAAAATTGGGATTTCATGCGACAAGAGATTTACTGTCTTCCACAGATATATCTGTCTGCAAGATGACAGTTGACTACTCATTCGTGTATTCTCCAATGCGGATAACAAGTCAGTGATTTGTTGCTGGGACTGTGTAAAAGCAAAGTTGATGTCACACTTTGGTGTCACGCTTTAGAGAGCGATTTTACTGTCCGTGTGTGGTAACAATTGGAGTGACCCACAAAAGGACTATTTACACTAGGTCGTTCTTTCATCACAACACGAAATCTTCACAATTGGGACATTACGCTTCAATGCTCGATTTTACTATGTGTGTAACACAAAAAATAAAAGTGGTAAAAATTGAGGGCAACTGCTAAAAATCAGTAATTTCGAGCTGTCGTTTCGTGATTTCCTGCCAGTTTTCGCAATCTAGTCACTATTCATGTGTCGTATATCTGGACTTGGTGTTTTTGGTGCGTTCATCTCCAATTAATACATTAATTTAATGGTAAATGCGAGTGGTTACTAAATTTTAGGGGTAAGTATGGTACATCTTCTCACTGCTCTTGGGAATGGTCTTATTGGAGTTGAGTATTCTGGTACAGTCAATGTCGATTTAAATCCTACATGCTGCAAGGCTCAATGGGTTCACCACTGGCAAAGGCTAATATATCCTGCCCTGTAGACCTCTAAGAGCTCTGTCAGACAGTATGCATTAAAACAAATACATGATCATCTTTGATGTGTCTTAGTACAGTCAGCACCAAGTATAAGTGGCTGTTTGACGATTATTATTCCACTACATCAGGTGTTAAACTGCATGCATCAAAACAGATAGTTGATTGACCTGGTTTTGTTTTAGTACAATCAGCACCGAGCACAACTGGCTTTCGTAGATTATTGACCTGCTACATGTACAAGGGTTATGGGTGTGGGGGTAACTGAATTGAATATTTCTTCAAGATTAACCCTGAAAATACCCTCGAATTTGCTGTCACCATTCTGTTTATTATACTTTCGTAACAGGATTAATCTGTGATTACAAGTCAATTCTTGCTAATTGAGCAATTATTTGATATGGTATGCATTGCCCAGCAAACCTACATAAGTTCTGCTAGGCAATGCATATCAAATCAAATGCTTGATTAGTTAAAAAAAAATCGGGATCCTACACGGTTCTTTTGATTTGTATTTTCCGGTCTGTACTAACAATACACAAAACGAAATTGTTAATCTGCTGTTGACACATTCACACAATATGAACATGTGTGTATCTGCATGTGGAGTATATAACTGTTCCTACATGCACACAAATGGACATATTTATGTTAATATGTGATTCATACAGTATCAGATTGTATGGGTTTATCTTCAAATGCCGGGTTGGGTTCAATAGAACCTCTGCACTATAGTTCATGTGCTTTTCTTTCACTGCACAGCAATATGGGTTTGTACTAATAATACACAGAACGGACGTTTTAATCTATTGCATAAGTACACTGGGGCCCACTTAATTGGGTATCTGTAATCTCTCGATTGAATATCCCTGTCTACCGAACATAAATTCCAAACACCAAATCATTTACCATACCTTCAATGCAAATTTTACCTGTTAATTGAATATAGGTTATTGGGTAAACTCCTGTTAAATGAATAAACAAATCTTGCAATCTGTTGAAGATTTACTCTGACGGCCATTGAATTACCACGTTGATAGACATTTTGCGGCTCTGCACACCAAATTGTAGCATTTAATCTATTATATCCTGCTCGACAGATCTCAATGAGGTCTATCAAACAAGATATAGCAGAATAAATACTCAATTTATCACTTGGCGTTAGGAAAATGATCCAATTCATGTTAATTGTATACTCCTGTCAACTGGATATTTTTCTCTGGCAAAGTGGCTATTCAATTAACAGGGTTCCACTGTACTTAACACATTCACACATATGAACACACATGTACATGCATATACATAATATAACTGCCCCACATACACATACATAGACCTATTTATAGCAGTCTGCATACATTTAAACAAATGTATGATTAACCTTGGTGTGTCTTAGTACAGTCAGCATCAAGTATGAGTGGCTTATTGCCGATTGTTTTTCTACTACATTGACTCTGTCAAGCTGTATGCATCAAAGCAAATGGGTGATTGTCCTAGTTGTATTTTACTACAGTCAGCGCCAAGCAGTATTGGCTTTCGTAGATTACTATCCTGGTACATGTACAAAGTTTATTGGGGGAGGGAGGGGGTTAGCTATGTTGGATATTTCTTTGAGATTAGTCCTGCAAGTTATCTGCGATTTTCTGTCTCCAGTCTATTTATTATACCTTCGTGACAAATTTACTCTGTGGTAACATGTTAATTCTTACTAATTGGACAATAGTTTGATATGCTATGCATTGCACAGGAAACCTGCGTATGCTCTTCTAAGTAATGCATTCCGAATCAAATGCTTGCTTTGTTACTAAAATGTTACAAAAATGCAAGAATTTTGCACGGTTCATTTTTTAAAAATTTCTTTACATGCACACGTGTACATGGACATATTTATATTTATATGTGATTCATAAAGTACCAGATTCTATGGACTTGTCTTTAAATGTTGGGTTAGGTTCAATTCAATAAAACCTCTGCACAAAAGTTCATGTGCGTTTTTTTTAACTTAAAATGTGTCAATATGTGATTCATAATTTCATTCAGTATCAAATTATATGGACTTAATCTTCGAATGTTGGGTTAGGTTTAATAGGACCTCTGCACAAAAGTTCATGTGCCTTTATTTCACTGCTAGCAATAGGGGTCTGTACTAATAATACTAATAGTACACAGAACGAGTTTGTTAATCTATTATATACATATTTATATATTCACACAGCATGAATATGCATGTACATGTATGTACAGTATATAAGTGGCCCCGCATGAACACATGTGGACATATTTATGTTAATATATGATCCATACAGTATCATATTGTACTCACACATTTAAACATGGTTCATATATCACCCATACAGGATATCTGTTTGATTCAGTGTCATTGAGTTTAATGAAAACTTTCCAATCATTGGACCACGAGTCCTGAACGTTAACATGATCTTTGCTGGTTTTTAATAGTGTCTGATTTAATTTTGTCAGGTCCTCTTTTATAACTATGCCAGTCCCCTTAAGTTTCCTTCGGCATCTAATTATTGATGTTTTGGTCTTCCTTGCTACAAACTTCACGATTATCGGTCTCGGTTTATCCACACTGAATTTGCCTAATCTATGGGCTATGCTCAACTCACTGCAAGGAAGTTCGAATACCAAGTTGTTTCGACATATATCAAGGAATTTGTCCTCACATTCAGTCGTAGATTCACTTTTACTGTCATCAGAAACATCAAATATTCTGATACTGTCCTTTCTAGTATGCTGTTCCAAGTTGTTGTTTTGGATTTTTAGATCATTAACTTCTTTTTTCAGTCTGATTATTTCACTTTCTTTACTTTCAAGATTGGCACTGATGGAACCTATATCTTCCCTGAGTTTATCATTACACATCTCAACAGTCAGTATTCGGCTTTCAAGTGCATCAGATAAATTATTCAATTTGCAGACGATTTCTTCCTTCACTGTATTGACGATTCTGGTGAGATCGTTACTTGTTATAAGAGACTTTATCACATAATCCAATGAATCCCTGGTCACGACGTTATCTAGTTTCTTAATTATTTCTGATAAAACACCTTCGAGTCCACTTTTGTCAGCAGCAAAAGTCTTGATTGACGTCTGACCAGAGGCACCACCGGTTGAAGTTGACGATCTCTTTTTCTTTTGTACCTGGGACATTTTTCCTGAGCTTTTTGACTGATTTGTTGATTTGGGGGCTTCCTTGCTCAAGCTTTCATCAGCATCAGCACTCGAAGTGGAACTCATTACCAATGACCTCTTCATAATACATATCTATTGTCATCATACTTCACATAATCAAAGTTATTCACATTTTGTCTTTGTTTACTTGTTCACCTGGACGGCGCCATCTTTGGCCTGAAATCCTCTCCCAATATCGCCAAAGAATTTTTACTTCAAATATCAAACTTCTTGAGAGGATCGGGCAAAATGATGACAAATTTAGATTCTACATCAAACAAAGTCTTCAGATATACACAAAAATAGCTGAACCCATACTAAAAAACCTTCTTGACGCTATTTTACCACCACAACGAAAATACCGACTTTGTCTACTCCATGTCACGTGATGATATTGACTGCCTGTGACTTTATCTTCATGTTGTGGTCGTGATTAGCCATTGTGCAAAAGTATGTGAGTTGAACACCAATAAATAAATAATAAATAAATACATTCCTTTTAATATCGGCCAAGATATAAGTCTACGCTGTTTGCACATCAACTTTCAATCAATATTTAGTGCCAGACTCAGACAAAATGACCTCAGAAGGAATCTTGGCTCATCGGTAATACAAAACACTGAGGTATACCGAACTGAAGGAAAACAGGATTATAGGGGTGGGAATGGTTGAAAAGAAAACCACAAATTTCAGAGCTGGCAGAACCTGGAAAACAGCTGATGGGAGTTTTATTTTTATCATATTACAGTGATCTGCGTTGTGATACCCAATTAGCTTTATCTATGCTTTATCCACAACCCCAGGTAGCCTATTAATTACCAATCTACCCACTAAATTGAAGGGCAGTTTCGGCGATGCATCGGTGTATACATCTTGCATTTACTCGAATAAATCAATGGTTATTTCTCGTATATTGCTTCAAACGACCAGATTATATTTTCGCACATATACCTTTTAAACGACTTTTACTTACTTACTTTTCTTCACCTCGGTATCTCTCGGTATTCCGCAGTGTTAAGAAGGGTAAAGCTGAAGAATAGAGGACTTTACCATTTACGTAAAAACAACACATTTTTCTCACCTCTTTTCTACATTTTCCTATTACTAGCCATGTTTTCGATAAAATTACCGAAAGATAATCACTTTTACTGGCAATTATAACCGCCCAACAAACGTTTTTAAACTGTGAGATTTGTGACATTCGCATTCATCTTTCCTCCATGTTTTTTTTTGGTGTTTTTCGGCGTCTGCTCTGTGTATTGGTTGTTTTTGAATGACGTCACGGGGGAGAAATCATTGCAAAAAACGGGTACGCTTGTTTGTTCTGTTCCCGTTATGGTCAAGGGTCAGTGTAATGAGGGCTAGGGTTAGCTTACCGGTAAGCTAACCCTAACCCTCACTACACTGACCCTAGACCTACAATCGCCAGCCAAAGAGAAAACAAAAGTTATGTTCTTACCTCATTTATCCTATTTAGAGGACGTACTCCATTTTAACTGTATAATTCAAAGAATAAAAAAGTAACGAGATCAGGATGTAACTTTAAAAAACGATGATTGAAGAACTTTTAAGAATTAAAATTCGTTAACTTTATATTGTTTTTGAATGGTAGAGAGAAGTAGCTGGAAAAGTTCATAACCATTCCTGTGATTTTCCATTTTTCGCGTAATGAATTCGTCTAAGAAAGCCCCCCAGATTTGCTTTACTTGTCCCCCTCATGATTTTTAACTGTGCTCTGAGTTCCCCGTGTAGATGTTCAACACAATTGATATGGACGCCAGTGTCAGAAAGAAACTCCAAAGAATGGTTCACAGTGTCGTGATGATAACCATTCTTGTTGAGGCACTGATACGACTTCCACATATCAGAGACAATAATTGTACTATTGGGCTATATTTGTTTTTATTATGGGTAATAACACTTTTTTGGTTCTCTTCTTCACAACTCTACAGTTGGAAATTTTCCTTCTCCTCTCATACATCGTAAAAATCCATTCATCCATACCACAGTATGTCCTTCCCCTACTATACTTTCTTTTTCCACCAATTTTTGTTTCGTCGATTTCCACGATGTCGCCCACCCCACCCAACACTGTGAAGTTTTGCAACAAGTAACTATAATAGTACATGCACACTGGACTCTTCTACAGACGTTTCCACTTGGGAATTGGTTACACCTTTTCCTAACACAAGAAAGCAGACGACACTTGCAAACAGAATTCTTGTAAAACTAAATATTTTCATTTTTTTCATCCAAAACATAGGTTGTGACATCTTATTGGAACGAGCTCAACGATCCCGTTCCAATGAGAGTGTCATAATCTATGTTTTGCAACAAAAAATGAAAAAATAATGAAAATTGATTGGTAATTTTTGTGAATAGCGCTGGCCGGTTTTTGGCCGTTACTTTGGGTAAATAGTTAATTAAGCTGCTTATTGCACATACTCCCCTATATACCACTCATTATACTGTCATTACGATGCTAAGTGTGTGTGGAGATGTCACACCATAACATATTGCGAATGGTTGAAAAACAGATGGATTTAAAACCATTTGTGTTGAGGCAGATTGAACACTGGAAAAAAACAGCAATTTTTTTTTCACTAATAAAATTTAATTCATTAGTTGTTAAAAGGTTAAAATGCTGTTTTCTCCAATTGGTAAGAATTCAAAATAATTATGATTTTCTACTTTGATAACTCAAATGTTTAACCCTTTACCCAACGAATCGCCCACATCCGCCCGTGTAATATGCAAATTTAGCGTCTGACAAAAATATTATTTTTCAAAAAATTTCAACAAAACTATATCATGTGACCCTTCTTTGGAACGAGCATGATATGATTTTGTTGAAATTGTTTGAAAAATGTTAAAAAATGATTTTTCAAATAATAAATTTTGATATCGTCTGCGTTGGGTAAAGGGTTAAAAAATTATGCAAACTAATATCTTAAGAAAAAGAACTGTTAGAGCCGGAGATAATAACTCAGACTAGGCGCCTGTCTGTTCAATGAGTGCATTGCCCAATAATGAAATGACGAGATTTCTAGATGGAGGTATGTGTATTTTCAACCTCACCACTCACTCCACCCACTTTGTCCATAGTGATACCCTACCACAAGATGCACACTGTGGGTTTAGTGGATTACAAAGCAATGTTTGGTGGCAATTAATCAACAGTTTATGAGGAGAAAAAATGATAAAATGTACAGGTGTTTATAAAGTCACATTCAGCATCTATGGAAATATATAGATACACAGAACGACACACTCGTGTGAATGGGTTAATCGATATGTCACGAGTTCCAGCGCGAAAGGACAAAACGAGAGGCCGCAATCTGTGTTTAGTACACGCCTTCACGTCTGTATAAAATCATTTATTAGAAGTATGTTCTGCAATTCATTTTACAACTCGTCCCCTGAGATCGCATGTTATCGTCAACCAAATTTGTGATAAAAGAACACATTCTATCGTCAACCAAATTTGTTACTATTTTCAGTAGTGTTCATTGAACACTGTTCAACCGATGTTCGGAATCGGCCACCCCAATAGGCCGATTGTGGGCAATCGGATGACAACAGCAACAGCTCCTGGAACATCGGTTCAACCGATTGTTGCCATGCATTTTTTTGTGATGATTCATTAACCACATCTTATTATCTTCTGCAACTGCTCAGTTGTTAATGTAAAATGATGTCAATGATACATTCCAAAAAAGTTGAAAAACCACCACAATGTGCATTTTTAATTTAAAGTTAAACGACATGTCAAGCTTACAATTGAGCGTACTTGTGGCAATCGCCAGTTCATTCCGGAAAAGTTAAGATTGCACTCCATTGACTCAGGTCGCAGTAAAAAATTACCAGTTGTTCTGAGAGCCACGTTTACCGCCCAAGTATGCGCGACTGGTAATTTTACTGCAATTTTATTGGAGAGTGTCAATGGAGCATAACACTGTGAAATATGATCAATTTAATGTAGTTCGCGATAGCACAAGTGGCATATCGATTAACCCATTCACACGCATGTGTCGTTCTGTGTTTTTTGATAGCCTTCACGTCTATAAAAACAGTTATTAGAAGGACACTCAGCAATTCATTTGACAACTATCAACAAAAAGAACTCATTTTATCGCGAGGGGAACCCGTGTTACTATTTCGTCCTCTGAGTTCCAATGTGTTCTATGTGCCTACTGGCACATAAAACACATTGAAACTCAGAGACGATTTTCAACTATAGCTAGTAATTCAAATTGTAATTGCGTTGCACAATTTGTAGAAAATTGCAGTGAAATTTCGCTTCCATTTAAAAATAGTTCGTCAACAGATTTTCACTTTCCGCATGTTTAGTGTTGTTGCAGATGATGAGGGGGGGGGGGGGGGGTCATAGAGCCTCGAGTCTCGACTTATCTGATAGTGAACGGACTGTAAACCCGTCAAATAAGTTCAATTTAACGTAGTTCGTTGGAGCCTCGATTTGTCTGGTATAGTGCACTGGTATAGAGCGGTATTATAATGGAAGTCGGCCGATTGTGAGCTCAAGTAACCTGTAATCGGTCAGCAGCCATTTTTGGTAATCAGTTGCACACTAATTTTCAGCTATCGCCAGCGATTCAAATTGTAATTGCGATGCACGATTTGTAGAAAATTCCAGAGAAACCCCGCTGCTTTTCCGCGACAAATCAGCGGCCGGCCAAAGTGTTATTATTCTATATAAAAATAGTCCGTCAATGATTTCCGTTCCGCACGTGTGTGCGGAACAGATTTACATTGTCCGCATGGTTTAGTGTTGCTGTAGATGGGGATCTCGTAGAACAGGCATGTAATAAATATGTTACCCACTTTGGAGGACTTTCACCCCAGGCGTTGATTACTGAGTCCTATTTACCTCCAAAACAGAACATGTTTACTATACAAAGCAAGCACTGTTTCACTTCCTGAGATTCTCATGGGTAGATAAACAAAGTAACATTTCACAATTTATAGTGTACATTAAGCTCAAATATACGAAGGGTTAATTAAATGGGAAATAGAAATTGATCTCAAGACATTGTTATTATACGGATAATTTATTTTGTCACAGACATACCATGCAGTTAATATTATTATGCCAATAATTGTTATTGACCAATCAGCTTCAGTATCTAGTGACTGTATATGAGACTGTATATCATCGAGCTAACCGTATATAGAGCTTAAATACGGTCAGTTCCGACATTTTGTTTTTGACATCCAACGCTCGCTTCGATGTTTTCCCTAATTTCGCGTGTTCAACGGACAACAAATAATTTCGCGTGTGTGTCTGTTGAGCAACGTACAACTATAATACGTTTCTTCCAGTCTTTGAGAAATTTTAATAAACAAATGTAAATAAATACAATAAATAAACCACTAAAACGACATGTATAGAAGCCAACTGGCAATGTCTGAGACGAACTCTAGCGAGAATCTCAGTTCATGCAAATGTAAATTTTATCGTCTGTTTTGTTTTGATTTGAATGATGGAACTTGAAGGTTGATCGATATCGAACGTAAATTACACTTATGGTTGTGTCTCTTTCAAAGGACTGGCATAATACATACGTTATGGGGTTTTCAGGGCGCGGATAAGGAGTGATGTAAGGCTCAGCGAGATCAATATTAGACTCGGTCTTCGGCCTCGCCTAATATTGATCTCACTTCGCCTTACATCACACCATATCCGCCCCCTGAAAGCCCCATAACTTATAATTTTTCAATAAGACATTTATTTATTTATTGGTGTTTAAGGTCACATACTTATGCACAATGGCTAATCGTGACCGAGACAGTTTTACGGGTGGAGGAAGCCGGAGTACCCGGAGAGAACCACCGAGCAACGACGAGCAGCTGTCAGCTCTCCAACATCGTAACTCCGAACTCTGCACCGCAGCACAGGCAGGGTTAGATTGGTTGAAGACATGCGCACCATCGACGTGCAGTACGCCTCAGTACACAGCGTCATCGTGCCCCCATGTAGGCAATCGGGGTGAAGTGTCTTGCCCAAGGACACAACGCGGTTGCCGCAGGTGGGATTCAAACCGAGGACCTCTCGGCTTGCAGCCTGCACCTCTACCAACTGAGCCACCGCGCCCCCCCCCCCCCCCCCCCCCCGCAATAAGACATAGAATTAGACTTAGAATTTATTGAAGCAATAAACATCTACTTGAGGCAGTTTGCCAATTTTACAATAGTATTATTATGGTAATATAATGAAACAATATAATGAAACAAAATAAAACGAAATGAATGAAAAATAATTTGGACAATGAAGAAACGACGGATACACCCATGATAAGGTATATAATCATACAGTCATACATTAAGAAGGCATCGCAATGATCACCATAAATCACTGCGGGACTTCAGATTCCCGTAATATGAAGAAGCGCCGAATTATGTTACAGATCGGATTGTACAATTCTGGGACGTTGTTCCTCATAATGTGTTGGAAGAGAGTAATATTATCCACCTGTATGTTTGGTGTATGATCAATGAACATTTTGAACAGTTCATCACGCAACTGATCATATAATGGACACTCTATTATTAAATGGAATTCGTCCTCAACCGCCCCCGAATCGCATCTGGTGCATATTCGTTCATTGGCCGGAACGGCAGGCTGTGAATGCCTCTCCGTTTCGATCAGTAAACTTTGGTTGCTGTTTCGAAGACGAGTGAAGAGTTTCCTAGCTTGCCAAGACGTAGTGTGTACTAAATACGGTTCTAAAACACATTCACTCTTGAACTTGCGATACGTTCTTAATTTATCTTTACTCTGTTTTTTATTATCGTCATGAATGGCATTATAAAATTCTTCTTCATGTCTTTTTAGCTCACCGAAGGGAGCTAAACTTATCACTTGCCGTCCGTCGTCCGTCGTCGTCCGTCGTCGTCCGTCCGGCGTCTTGAACATATTTCAAACGACTTCTCCTCTGAAACCGCTAGGTCGATTTGCTTGAAACTTGGTATGGATGTTCATTATCATATGTCAATTCAAGTTTGCTCAAATGAAATGGACATGCCCACGTGGGGCTCCATAGGGGGCATAACTCTGATAGCACCGTAGGAATTATAGAAAAATTAAAAAAAAATCTTCTTCTCCAGAACCAGTGGGCAGAATCTTTTGATACTTGGTATGCAGCATCTTGGTATGGGTCTGATTCAAGTTTGTTCAAATCGGCCCCCTGGATTCATATTTGGGCTCACTATGGAAGCCCAAATTCGAACTTAGTGCACTTCAGGCAAATTTCTTTAAAAAAATTTCTTCTCCAGATCCAGCAGGCAGAATCTTTTGATATTTGGTATGCAACATTATGGGGAGCATCTGATTCAAGTTTGTTCAAATCGGCCCCCTGGATTGACATTTGGGCTCAGTATAGAAGCCCGAATTCGAACTTAGTGCATTTCAGGCATATTTCTTAAAAAAATCTTCTTCTCAAGATCCAGCAGGCAGAATCATTTCATATTGGGTATGCAACATTGTGGGGTGAATCTGATTCAAGTTTGTTCAAATCGGCCCCCTGGATTCATATTTGGGCTCACTATAAAAGCTCGAATTCGAACTTAGTGCATTTCAGGCAAATTTCTTAAAAAAATCTTCTTCTCCAGATCCAGCAGGCAGAATCTTTTGATATTTGGTATACAACATTGTGGGGTGGATCTGATTCAAGTTTGTTCAAATCGGATCCCTGGGTTCATATTTGGGCTCAGTACAGGAGCCCAATTTGAACTTAGTGCATTTCAGGCAAATTTCTTTAAAAATCTTCTTCTCAAGATCCAGCGGGCAGAATCTTTTGATATTGGGTATGCAGCATGCTTAGGGGGTGAGATTCAAGTTTGTTCAAGCCAAGTCCCTGGGTTCATATTTGGGATCACTGTGGTAGCCCAAATTATAACTTAGTTCAAAATTATGAATTTTCTTTAAACATCTTCTTCTTCAGATCCAGTAGGTGTATTTGGTATGCAACATTGTGGGGTGGATCTGATTCAAGTCTGTTCAAATCGACCCCTGGGTTCATATTTGGGCTCAGTATAGGAGCCCAATTTGAACTTAGTGCATTTCAGGCAAATTTCTTTAAAAATCTTCTTCTCCAGATCCAGCAGGCAGAATCTTTTGATATTGGGTATACAGCATCCTTAGGAGTGGGGAGATTCAAGTTTGTTCAAGCCATGTCGCTAGGTTCATGTTTGGACTCTCTGTCGGAGCTTGAATTGTAACTTAGTTCGAAATGAGGAATTTTTAAAAAAAAATCTTCTTCTTCAGATCCAGCAGTCGGAATGTTTTGATATGTGGTGTGTAGCATCCTTAAGGGGGTGAGATTCAAGTTTGTTAAAGCAAAGTCCCTGGGTCCATATTTGGGCTCCCTGTGGGAACCCGAATTATAACTTAGTCAATATGAGGAATTTTTCTTTAAAAATCTTCTTCAGATTCAGCAGTCGGAATGTTTTGATATTTGGCATGCAGCATCCTTAGGGGGTGAGATTCAAGTTTGTTCAAGCCAAGTCCCGGGGTTCATATTTGGGCTCACTGTGGGAGCCCGAATGATAACTTAGTTCAAAATGAGGAATTTTCTTTGAAAATCTTCTTCTGCAGATCCAGCAGATAAATGCTTTTGATATTTGGTATGCAACACCCTTAGGGGGTAAAATTCAAGTTTGTTCAAGCTATGGCCCTAGTTCCATAAAATTTGTCTCTCATGACTTCATTCCTTTGTAGTGTTGATGAACCATGTCTAACTGAATGTGACCCCCAAATACTTCTTTGAACCACTTTGGCCGTTGAGCAATTAAGGCTCCTTGGGGCCTCTTGTTCCTTTCCCTGTTAAAATCATTTTAATACCTTTTTCGCGACACAGTTATTCGATGCCTGATATACCAAAGTGTTCATGCATAATTTTATTTAAATTATCTAGGTCTGGGTCATGCTTCTTTGTTTCAAAAAAATGCTTCACCAAGCAATGTTGTAGAATCCTGGGAAGTTAATTTACAGTAATATTTGATTTGTTGTAATATTGCGTCGATAATCAAGGGATATCGTCCTAACTCAGCTCGTACTGCATTATTTAACGCATTCTTATTTACCCCGAGTAACAGTCTGCAAAATTTAATATGTACATTTTCGCACGCGGAGCGACTTACATGTTTGTGATTTAGTTCCAACGACCATATTTCACTCCCATAAAGTAAGATGGGTTTAATCAACTAATCTAAAAAACTTGAATATACTTGTAATGTCGGGCGATATTTCTGATTAAAAGAATTATTTAGTGAGTATAATGCCCTCAAGCCTTTCATGCTCAAGTCTTTTTGGCCGTCTTGCAATTTACTATCTGGAGAAATTGTTAATTCTAAGTAGTTGAAACTGCTTGTGTGTTCGAGCTTTTGCGAGTCTAGGTAAAAATTGGGGGAGACAGATGATTTGCGAGCCCGGAATACCATACTTTTTGTTTTACCTATATTTATATGAAGATTGTTTTCTCTAGCGAAATTTACCAATTGATTTAGACAATTTTGCAAGCCTTGTGGTGATTCCGATAGTAATGCAAGATCATCTTCGAAAAGTAACTGATTCAAGGAATAATTATTCAGATAGACTGGTTGGCATGTATCATCAAATATGACTTTAACATCATCAATAAATGGGGGCGCGGTGGCGTTGCGGTAACCGGTTCTCGTCAGATCATCGAAGTTAAGCAACGACGAGCCCGGCTAATCCTTGGATGGGTGACCGTCTGAGCGATCGATTCGGACACCCACGTGTCTTTGGGCCAGGCGCTTAACCCCGATTGTCTACATGGGGGGACGATGCCGCCGTGTAATAAGGCTTGCTGTATGTCGACGGTATGTATGTCTTCAACCAATCTAATCCTGCCAGTGCTGCAGTGCGGAGTTACAATGTTGGGGAGCTGGCAGGTGCTTGTCGTTGCTCGGTGGTTCTCTCCGGGTACTCCGGCTTCCTCCACCCGTAAAACTGTCAACATCATGATTAGCCATTGTGCATAAGTATGTGACCTTAAAAACATAAATAAATAATCATCAATAAATATTTTAAAGAGGGTCGGTGAGAGGTTACACTCCTGCCTAACCCCGATGGTTGATAATTGAGGGGAGCCTAGTCCGTTGTTTATTTTCGAAATGTAGAAACTTGACAAGGTTTGTGTATCTCCAGCCAAAACACTCCCATCTTGTTCTGTAATTTTAATTTGAACTTCAAGTGTAGATGCTGCAAGATCTAACCACTTGCTTGTTTGTCATGGAATTAAAAATTCTGTTGGTGAAGAATTATTTAAAGATGCAATAGGAAATTGTTCAGATTCACCAATATTTTCTATACCACTTGATATTGGTGATATATTATCTGGATCAAAACTACTACCAAAATGTTCGCAAGATCCATGTAACATCATGATGTAATCAACTATATCAAGTGGTCTTGATTTTTGTTTTGAATAAGCTTGTCTTTGACGTGTCTTGCCTTGCCTCTACGTGAACGAACCATAGACTGACGTTTTCGTTCTTGTTTTTGTCTTTTTATACCTAAAGCAGATTCACCAACTGATTTCAAAAGATCTTTTCCATGAGTTAATAAAATGTCTTTAGGTGCTTTACGTTTTTTATCAATTCATTTGCTATTTCTAAACCATGTTTTAATCCTTCTCTCTTTAAAGTTTGAAATGCATTTTTTGCAATTGGTTTTATAAATGGTACAGCTGTTCTTATTGCTGTGTGAAAAATAGACCCTAATCCATATCCATATTGCCATGGTACACCTTGATACACCGGCATAATTTTTACAAATTTGATTTATGTCTCTGCCTAAAATGCAACTTGACAACTGTCTTGCCACTTGCAAACTGCATGGGTTTACCAGTGTTCCTATTTATATTTATACTAATCTGATCAAAATAAGATTTTGATACTGGTATGTAATGTACATTATCAAATTCTATATGAGTGTTCAGAAACTCTTTATGTGATTCAAATGGAATCACACGTAAAATAGGTGCTTCAATATCACCAAGAAATGTATAATCTGCTATGTCAGAATAAATAAAGATTTGATTGAAATGACAGGATACATAACATCTTTACATCCCAATTTTTGTAATAAAGTTTCTGACATTTCAATACCCACTTTCTCAATACTATTTCCTACTATTTTTACATGGCCTTGGAGACTTGAAAATCCAAGATGAAATGACACATCAAATGTTTTAAATATGTCTCCAAGTTTTTCTTGAATTTGTATTTGCATTGCATCTATGACATAAGTGCCATTCGCATAGGCACCTGATAAAATATTTAATTCAACAGCAGCAACACCTTTGTGTAATGTATGTTTCAAATTCGTTTTGTTAATACGTTTTGATATTTTGCTATCTGTCACAAAGATTTTAAAAACAGATTCTTCATCTGTAATATTTTTTGCCTCAGAAGGTATAATTACTTCAACTAATCCCACTTCCCAATGTTCTTTATCAAGATGAAAGGGTTTAGACAATTGTGTTTGGAAACAACATTGGGTATTATTTGGAAACATATTCATAGAACTATCACTCAGAAGTGTTACATAAAATGAATTCATTTTTCTTATCTTGTGGTTGTTTCAAATATTTTAAACCTGGACTTGGAAGAATGTATCCTCAAAAACTACTTAATAACACTAACCACAATTCTTTACCAGAGGTTTGTAAACTCAAATGTGCAATGGCAGTAATTATAATACCATAAATGATAATAATCTGTGTGAAATAAGTGACTTGATGATTTTTTGCAACACGATTTCCACAAATTTTAAATTGTTGACTTTGTTGACTTTGTACATCAACACTTGTGGTTTCATTAGGTAATGAAGTTTCATTTGATGACATCTTCTTTTTATATCAAATCTGATTCTGCTATCCAGCTATCAAATTTCTTTGGATAACCTTCCCAATGTACTTTAAGTTCTTTAATAATTTTCTTTCCCACACGTCTTGGCCGTCTATTAAGAATTGATTCAATTGTATATTTCTTATCATCTTTTATACTTTGAATTTCTTGTGAATAAAATGTCCCTTGTGTATTTCCACCACCCATATCTTCAAGTTTATAAATGGGTGGTATTGTATGTTTTACATGAGTAATTTTAAATAACTCTTTTGTCCAATTTGGTAAATGCCCTTTTTCAAATGTACATTTGGTTTTATTAATATGAGTTATATCTAATGATACTGAAGCAGGAGTTCTCTGAATACTACGATGGAAACTATGATTATAACCATCAACTAAATTTTCCAACACATCAATGTATCGTAATGTACGTTTGTGCATAAAATATTTCCACATTCGTGTTTTCAATGTGCGTTGAAAATGTTCAACAATACTAGCTTTTGTTTCAGGATTTTCTGTTGTGAAGGAATGAATTGTTTGTTTCTTTAATAATTTTTGCACATCTTTATTTTTAAATTCAGAACCTTTATCAGATTGTAATGATAATGGTTTACGTCCAGAAGTTTTTGAAATACTCTGAAAAGATTTTGTTAGTGTCTCTCCTGATTTATTGTGAATGGGTAATACCCATGCATATTTTGAAAATATATCAATAATACAATCTAAATAATGAAATTGGTCATTGTAAGATTGTAAACTTCGTAAGTCTGCTAAATCAATTTGACACTGATGATCAATACCACCCACTATAGTCTTATGTCTTGAAAACTTTTTACAGATAGGTTTATGTAAAGTATAGGTTCTTTCTCCTTTTAACCATTTTTTCACTTGAACAAGTGTGATAGAATTATCTTTACTATGAGCTGCTTTGTACAATTTTTGTATACCTCCATATTTATATTTATTTATTGATGTTTAAGGTCACATATTTATGCACAATGGCTAATCATGACCGTGACAGTTTTACGGGTGGAGAAAGCTGGAGTACCCAGAGAGAACCACCGAGCAACGACGAGCAGCTGCCAGCTCCCCAACATCATAACTCCGCACTGCAGCACAGGCAGGGTTAGATTGGTTGAAGACATGCATACCAGCGACGTGCAGTATGCTTTGGTACACGGCATCATCGTTCCCCCACCAGCAGGATGTTTTGTATTGTAATACATTTCAGTTAATAAATCATTCAATAAGCCTCCCATTTTTCAGAAATTCTATGTTTTGTCAATTTACGCTTTAGTGCTGACTTTGGTATGTCTTCACCCCACTGAACTTTATGACCTCAACAAACTTTACATTTTGGAGGGGATGATTGAGGAGTTTCAAACCAACTCTCTTCTGGAGAACTTTGATATTTACTTGGTTTGGGTATTCGTTGTCTATTCATACATAACCAACGTTCATGATTTCCAACAAAATCTTGAGGGATATTTATATCTTTTAATCAATGACTAAACATTTCCCATCCACTCAGTTTAAAACCTTTTTGGTGTCTCAGAACATCATTGACTAAATCTATGATATTTGAACCTTTTATGACTTCTCCATTGTAACTTAATATACCATGATCATCCCAACTCATGTGTGGATGAGATGATAAAGCAGATAATAATGAAGTTGCTTTACGTCTTATTGTAACAGGGACACTTTCTATAATACGATCTCGTAAAAATAATGATTTTTCTCCTGACTCAGGCAATGGAACCAATGTTGGTTGTAATGCCTTCTTATGTGACATTTGAAATTTTTGTAAAATTTCCCCGTACTTTTGTTCTTCCTCACTTTCAGACAACTCAGAATTTTCTAACACAGATGATAAATCATTTTGAAGTTGTGCTGTATTTGTAATTTGAGGATTTGGGGGTAATCTTGGTCTTTGAGATTTTTTCATTTCTAAAATGTTGCATATCTTCTAACATTTGATAAGGTACAATAGCCATCTTTTTCATATTTTACTCACTAATTTATTTGCAAGATTTGTTGCAACTCCTATAGCAGGTCCAAGTAATGGTAAAAAACACGTTTTTGATTTAAAATTTGTTTTTCTTTTTAAGAGTTATTGATTTACTAGCGAGTGCTCTTAGTTGTTGACTCTTTGGATGTCATTTTTGTTTCTGACTTTGTGTTAGATGTATGTTGCCTTTTAAAAGATTATGACAGCATTCTGACACACAATTAATTAATTCTTTAGGTGCATTTTTCATAATTTGTTTTTGAAATGCTGGAGGAGTTTGACTTAAACCTATTAACATACCACCATATTTTTTAACTAAAGGAATTGTTTGTTTCTTATTTTGTCTCACCATCTTGCTTTTATAGAATCTAACGATTAAATGAAACAAATAAAAATGTATATATGCGAAGAATACACTTTATTTTATTAAAAAACATTTTCACTTAAAGTAAGACCTTATCCCTTTAACAGGTTTAGGTGTATTTAAAACGTGCCATTGTGGGAATCTTTTAATGGTACATGCTCTGTATTTTGTAGAGAATACATTGGTTCATAATTTTTGACACATCTTTTCTTATTGACACTACACATGTTAACCTAAGTGGTGATACTTACTTTTCTCTGTTTTTGAAGATTTTTCACAAGTAATGCTTTTGTTTTTGTACGCTTTGTAGATGAAGAATTATGAGGTGCAATTTCAAAATTTGTGTATGTGTATTTAGGTCCTACCTTTCATTGATTTTTTATCTCTCTAGAACTTGATGAGTTTTTTTTGCTTTTTTCTTAGGGGATTTTCGTTTCCTTTTAGGTGACATTTGTTTCTTACTCTTTGTTTTTTTGAATGGTGAATAGAATGATCTACTTGTCTTATGGCGACCCCCATTGAATTAAATTACCAATGATAACACCACCAAAAAATCCACCATCTCCTGGTTTTAAAATAATGTTTCGTTTTGTTGCAAGATCTACTCTCGGATTTGCATGTCGTTCAAGATCTTGTTTTTGTTTATCCATATAGGTTAAAGTTTGTTTTGGCAATTTAATTTTCTTATTAAGTATGATTCTACTTGCTAATGTAAACCATTTTAAAATTTTCTTAAAACCTTTCCTAAGTAATTTTTGTCTTGCAACTGGACTTGTTTCTTGACCAAGTTGTTCCAAAGAATATATGAATGATACCATGATGATGTGTAGTCGTTGACAAACTTTGACTAACTAACACCAACTCATTAGAACATGGGGAATTTATAGTTTTGTATAAATGATGGGGCCATGTTCATTTTGTGTCACCCAAGAATGAAAAATTTCAGTTCTTAATCTCAAAGATTCAGGAGTTCTAGGATGAAAATCAATTAATAAATAACCATGATCAATACTTGTTGCATCTTGATAACATGCATTTAAATGTGGTAATTCAACTTGATTTGCCAATACTTTAATTTGTCCTTCATCTCTGCTATTTTGAAATAAAATCATATAATGTGCATTTAAACTTATGGTACGACTACATTTAGATTGTTGAAACATATTCTGTGTAATGCAATTGACACTTGCATTTCTATGATGTACTTTTCGTGTGAACCATAATTTAATTTTTTCATCATCTTTATCTCCTAACATATCATCAAAAACCACAAGATGTAGAATAGTGACATCACTGACAATTTCATATTCATCATCAGGGATACCTTCTATGAATTTAATATCTTCACTTTCTTTAAGTAAAGTATATGTATTTTGCCATTCTTTATAACACCAAATAATTTTTTATGGAGTAATTTGAAATAAGTTATGTTTCATATCAATAAGCTTTTTGACAAATTCTGTTTTACCTGAACCACTAGGTCCCGAAATAAAGATATTACAAGGGTGTTGAAACAATAAACATTCACTTGATGCCATAACTGTTTTTGGTGAAAAGGTTTTGTCAAATCATTCACTTATATACTTTCTGTTTCCATACTTTCTTCATGTCTTTGAGGAGGTATTCGTTTTAAGGGTGCTTTTAACTCAAATAAAGTTTCTGAAGATTCTATTCTTCTATCTAGTTGTGGTACACAGTGTCTATACAAGTAATTAATGATTTATTTATCATAAATATTATTACCTCACACAACTCTTGTCCAAATATTTTCTACATTATCTTTGTAAAAAGCATTCATGATTCGTAATGCATTACAAAATTCCCCATACAATTCATCTATTTCCAATTGATTATGAATAAAATCTTTTGTTATTGTTAGATAACCAGGAGTGATCAACTGAAATGCATATAATAATGCCTTACATGCAATCTTGTTGTCTAAGATACGTCTTACTGGTTCCATGGTTGAAATCAAAGTGATGATTCTTTTGTTTGTTCTGATGTATTTTGTGCATCAGGTACAACATTACACCATGTACTTTGTACATCAGGACAGTCAGGAAAATCATTTTCTGCATTATCTGTAAACATTTTTGTCTAACTTAGTTTTGAAATTATTTGAAAGTGCAGCTTTTCTTGCAATTATGGTACTAAATATTGTTCTTTGATCATCTAGTACCATGAGTGCAAATAAAGAATTAAAATCTGGAAAATCATCTAGACACTTGTCATATTTTTTCATTGTTGAAAATATGTGATTTAAAGTGAATCCATAATCCATCACTGATAATATTTTATCTGGGGGTGTTTGCATACATGTTGGTGGATTGTATAATTGACAATTTCTTATCAATTGAATATAAGAACAAGTTGGTGACTACTTAGCATGTTCTTGTAAAGGAATATCTTTTTCTTCCCAATTATGTAAACCTTGTGCATATACAAAACATTTTACTCTACCATCTTCCACATAGAAAAACCCAGCTTTAGCTAATTCTTCTTTCTTGGATATTAAAATAGGATTTGTAGTCATACTAAAACTCGAAAGTCTTCTTAACTCTGATAAGTATATAGGATAAGTAGGATTAAGTGGTAGAGACATCATGCCTGTTCAGTGTTCAAACTCCAAATAAGAAATCTGAAGGGTGAATTATACCTTAAACCCATAAGGTCTTGTATCATATTTATTCACTACAAAACGTTTTGTGTACACAGATCTGACTGTTTTGGTTTGTCTTTCACTTGTGACTTGTCTGTTCTTGTTACGTTTAATTCTGTGTGTGTATTCAATGTTCAATTTGTAATTGTGTCTGTCTTGTACACATTCCATCATGGAATAAAAATTGACTTTTTGTGATTTATTGTAATCTAATGTGATTCCTTTAACTTTACATGAAGTGTGTGTTTGACCATCTTTAATGTATTTGTAACCATAATTTTTTGGACCCAAATCCAACATATTCAATAATTTTTGCATCTGGATGTTCATCTGTCCATAGACCTAATCTACTGTTTACAATTTGTGGGTTCCAAAGTGAGAGGTTATGGATGTAAATACAACTGTCTGTGTCGAAATATAATACTCGTCTACCCAAACGTCCTATTGCTTTGTATAAATCCAAACATGCATCAGCTGTGACAAAAGATGCAACTGCAACATTAGCTGATTTGTGAGGTTCATAAACATCTGTAGACTTTGTGTAATTGACTAAAATGCATTTGTCATGATCAAACAATTCAACATTTTTAATAATGATGTCTTTATCTTGTATGAAGTCAAAATATTTTGATGGGTCTTGTATGTATTCTGTTTTAGATTTTACATTGTTTTATGCACTTTTCCCCCATAAACAGTTTAACATGGTTTTAGCAAATGATCTTTATCCTGGATTGTTTTCAATATTTTTCAAACGTATGTTTTCAATTTGTGCATAGTCTTTCATAAATGTGTCTTTGCCTGTTTCTGTTTTCACCCAATCTGGATATCCACTGGCTTCTTGTTTCATTTCTAAATATTTGTTCACATATTGTTTGTAAATTTCTGAAGACCATTCTTCCCAATGCAAAATCTTATAAGTGTCAAGTAATGTGTACCCCATCCCAAAAGCTTTAAAAAGTTCAACAGATGTCCATGTACCTGTAATACTGCGTCGTTCTGCTGTGTGTTCACATTTGTCTACTTTTTTGTTCTCCACATGTATTGCAAAGTGTAAAACCATTTTCTTATTACAATGAATTGGTAATACTGGCATGTGTAGGGATTGTGGTGGTAAAACTTTACATTTGATAAGTTGGTAACTTAGTAAATTGATTGGATTTTTCTCATGTCTGTTGTCTTTGTAACATGTTATGCACCCATGCCACAAACATCCATAAAATTCAAAGATTGAATTTGTGTCTTTGAGAAACCCATCAACATAATATCCCCCTATTTCCCCCCCCCCCCCCTCCACCATTAATTGCATGTTAAATATGTATATTTCTTCCTGTGCAACTGTCTGTAAAAATCTAATGGCTTTAATGGAGTATTTGACTTTAGCAGGGTAAAAAAGATTGCCATTTTGTTTTCTGGAATTGAATTTTCTCTCCAAGCTTTTGTACATGCATCGACTAAGGTAAATACTTCTCTCAAGGGGTCTATGCCGTCACTATCTATAAGTTTTGTCTGAATTCCCCACAACTTCTAAGCAAGATATCTACATCTGATTTACAGTATAGTTCCATTTCTTTTTTGAAAATCAAATCTGGCATTACTAGTAAATTTTTGGTTGTACCACTTGATTAAATCTTCCCTATCTGATGGAGACATAGAATCTGGCATATACAATGTTGAATCTAAATAAGGACCAATATAATTTTGATAAGCTTGTGTGTTTGCCAAATGAGGGAAATACCCTTTTGCTAATTCTGTCAAGCCAAATGTTTTAGGAAATTGTGCAAATCTCATTGACAGAAAATTTAAAGAATCTATAAGTCTAATACCACAAGATTTAAGTGAAATAATTTTGTTTCCATTCATAATTACATCAGGAGTTGTTGTACCAGTTTCAATGAGGTGTCTTAAAATAAATTGTCCATCAAAACCTCTTAAATTGTGAGCAATAGCTGTTGTCCCTTTATGTTCCTTACTGAAAAGCCAATCACAAAAACCTGACAAAGTAGATTCTCCTTTAAAAACTGATTGCCGTTGTCCAAATTTGTCACAGAAAATACATTCTTGATCTATAGATTTGCAAATACATTCCCTGCATGCATGGTGAGCAACACAGAAATTTTGGACATGCACTCCTGAGTCTTGTGTGGTTTCAAAATCAAAAATACAATGGGAATGCTTGGTAATTTTTCATCTTCGGATGAAGTGTATTTTGGAATGAAACATTGGTGATCAGAATTAACTACTTGTTGACAATATTTACATTTTTTGAATCCTCACAAATGTGTTTCCCTTTTGTTGGAAAAATTAATGAATTGCACTGTTTACATTTTTGAACTAATTGACAAATTATTTTTTCTTCTTTGTGGTGATATGGTTATTATAGCATGATGAACTTCTAAATTGTCTATTGCAACTGTAACAGGTGATGGGATGTTCAGGAATACATTTTGTTGGAGTATAGCAAACACAACCAAAAGGGCACATGTGACGTTCTCTGTTATTATTCCCTTTACTACAAAATCCACAATAGTAGGAGCATCCTAAAACCCCTGTAATTGTAGTGATGGTATCAAAATGCTGGTCCTGGTGGTAAATATGAATAAATTTACTATCAGTGGTGGTATTTGGAGGTTTGAATAAAATTCACTTTTTGCATACTGTGGATGAATTTCGATGACATACTCTGGGTAAAGCAGGTCTTGTATTTTATAATATTCTTCATATCCACAAGGAATATTCTAATCAAGACCTGCTTTGTCCATCAATGCCTTAGCTTCCCGATCTTGTGCCGGTCTATCAGAATTTCTAATATTTTTCCATTTCTTTTGCCAAAGTTCTGAATTATCTCTATCAACATGACACTTTCCCACTACAATGGCCCATGCAAGACACACTGAATCATTAACATTTTTAATTTCAATAATACTCTTCTTGTTTCCAACCATTTTATCAACAGATGAAAATTAAATTGGTGCATGTCGCCCGGACCCCTGTGGTAGAGAAGTGTGTGTTATTTCTAAAGATAATTTCCCATCATATACAGTAAAGTTATCATTTGATTGTACAACTTTTTTTCTATTTCATCTAATATGGTGTTACCAGTGATATCTGAAGCCTTAGTAAATGGGATAAATATACCTATTTCTAATCCTGGGTGGTTAACTGATATTCTCATTGGATCATTGTCTTCTACACCACATTCTTCTTTCATATCTTCTACCATACTTCAAATACTTTTCCAAGGCTGCCAAATGGATTCTTCTGATTAAATTGTTTAAAGGTTATTCTACACACACAGCATTTGGAATGGAATTTTCTTGATGTTCTTTGTAGGAGAGGGCGGATGGTGTATAAGTCTCTTGCTGTTTCTACTCTCTGTTTCTTGTTATCTACTTCACTCTCTGTCTCACTATATTCTTCAATGGTTCTCTTCATCTTGTCTTCTATCTTCTTCTAGCTGTGAAAATATGTCTTGTCTTCTTGAAGTCAAGAAACTAAGTCTGAATCAGCCAATGATTCACCCATTTTGTATACTTTCCTTTAATGTACATTTAAATGTGCATTTAAATGTACATTTAACACCCACTGAATTATACTGTTAATAAATGTTTCTTATACACATTTGAAAAGTCATTGTTAATTATACATTCCATTAACTCTATGGGAAAATTCCTATGGTAAATATTTTATAGCTTTTATTTGTTAGTGTGTCTTTCAAACAACATTAAACTCACTAATACATTTAACAACTGGTGTATAGTATCCAGAGGTCTTTGGGTATAAAAGATATCATAACCGTTTGTAACCAAATGGATGTATATTTAAATAAATGTGTCTAAATGCATGTTAATGGACATTTAAATGTACATTTTAAAAGTACATTAAAAAAGTATAAAAGGAAGAAGAATCTTAGGATGTTTCACACTTGCTTTTGACTTCAAGAAAACAAGATATATTTTTGAAATGCTCCCAAAGTTAAAGATGGATAAAGTTACAGATCCATGATTAGAAAAAGCAAGTGATGCTAAAAGCATTTACTATAAACCATCTAAATGGTGAGAAGTAAAAAGACTTGTGAATGAACTTTATAAGTTGATATCAACACCTCAAGAGATGATTTGTTCCATTTGGCATCAGAAAGGACACTGGGCGAATACATGTGCAGACAAAGCGCCATGTTATTATTGCAGGCAGAAAGGACATTGGATTAATGAATGTGGATTGAAAAAGCTATCGATTTACTCTGTGTCTCAACCAAAATGGGGGCACAAGCTGTTGTTCAACCTGAACTGGTTAAAGTCTATCCATGGTCAGAATACATAGAGTATACAGATGGATTACCGATTACAGGTTTCAACTTACCCCCACCACCTGCTGAAAAATACATCGTCAACTACACTTTATGGGGGATGAGCATGGTATTACTACTACCTCGATATGAACAAAAAACAAACTTTACAAATAAGAAAGTTGACTTAGCAGAAACTGTGTTACCAGAGTTTGATGATAATGATGATACATTATTATATAATATGGACATACCTAAAGAAACAAAAATGGAAACCGATAATGAATTAGAAGTATTATCTCCAGATAAAGAGCAACCACCAAAGAAAGTTACAAGAAAACGAAAAGCTAAAGACAATAATTCTAAAATAGGAAAACTTGTAAAGAAACATTGAAATCAGTTTTGAAATTGACATTTTCATAAAAGACATTTTACAAATCCGTAAATATTCATGGAATAAAATTTTCGGATTGAAAAAGGTAATAATATTTTGTTGTTATTTAAAACATGGGGAATGTTCTCCAACTCAGGATTTTTTATTTATAAAAATAAAAAAACTTTTTTCATAACATTAATTTGCAAACAGAAAAACTATTTTTTGTGTATGCAAATTAATGTTATGAAAAAAGTTTTTTTTCATAACATTAATTTGCAAACACAAAAATATTTTTCTTATAAAATAAAAAAACTTACAAGACAGAAAAATAATTTCCAAACACAAAAAATATTTTTATGTTTGCAAATTAATTTTGTTTTACCTGAATGTTTTCACACAAAAACATTTAGGTAAAATCAAAATTAATTTGCAAACACAAAAATATGCCATGACACAGGGGGGGGGGGGGGGGGGAGGAATTTGCAAAACACTTATGCCTCAAGGAGGACAAAAAAACATTTTGCCGATGCTTGCAAATTTTTTCCTCAAGACACTTTTGGGCAAAATTGTATACCATAATCAGTGAAGTATCATTCAAGAACCAATAGAAAGACACTCAAATTATCAGGGGGGGGTACCTGCCATGGGTTATATACGATTATAAAGCTGTTATTGCGGCTGAGCTATGGTTCGGCTTATAGTGATACAATGTATGACATATTGAATAATGCAAGTTAAAATGCATCACTAATTGCAATTGTCAAACACTGCACTCTAAGGATAAGTTATCTTGAGGGTGTTCCGTTTGATTAAATTTCTAATATGTTCACCCTGGTGAGATTGGCTGGCTTAGATGAGGAGCAAAGACAATTATGTGAAGTCAGGAACAGTTGCAGATTTCAGCTGCAGGAACAATTCTGTACAACGATGTATCCAGACCTATTACGAAAACACCATTGACTCTTATTGCCATTGTAGGAAGTATGTAACACAAAAACTACTAAACATTGAACCTGATTGAACTGCTAATTTATTTCAAACACATCTGAGAACACAGGTGTCAACAAAATCATGTACCAGACCTTCTAGGGCTGGACTTAAAATAAGTAATAAATCTCATCCCCCAACCCAGCCATGCCCCACCCAACCTTCGTAAAAAAAATCAACAATTTGTATGATATTTTACAAAGCTCACTGAACTCTGTCAAATACCACATATATTGTTGGTTTCTACAACATGTCTGAACACATGGAGAGATAACTATAGGTAAAAAGTTAATGATATGACATTCAAGAGTGTTAATGAATTACAATAAGAGACCATGTTTTATATGGACATACCTGGACATACCAGCTTTACTCTATATTTGATTTGTTATGGGAGACCATCTGCCTTAAGAGACCACTTTGGTCTGATCAAACGGATGTTCTTTCAAGACCTGTCCTACTGTACAAGGTCAATCACTCAATACTGTATGATAAAATTCGTTATGGTGCAGTATGGTGGGAAGGATGATGCAGAAGCATGTATTTAGTGGGGGTGGGTGGTTCAGATAACCCCGGAAAAAATTGTAAAACTGGAAAATAATTACATTGGGTGGGTCCTCCGACCGTTCAAAAACAAAAATCGGCATCGGTGTCTGCAAATTTTTTCCTACCCCCCCCCCCCCCCCCCCCCCCCCCCCACACACACACACTGCATGAGAGGGAAATCTAGTGTGGGAGCTATGAGGTTGATCTCTTTTGAATTGAGTAATGGAATAACAATTGAACAAAAGTTCAATTCATTCCATTGTGGTAGTACTGAAATGTACTGTTCAAGCGTGTAATCATGATATCTCTTTCTAAGAATATGGTGGCCCTTATAAGGGCTTTTTTTTACCAAACAAAAAATGTTTAGTTCACCAAATTTATTCCATTTCTCTTTGTGGCTCTCTTGATATCCTTTTGATTAACGAGATGTTGTGATCCTCTTCCCCTAATTCTTGCATAATGATAGGTATCTCTCATCATTTGTCAAACAAAACAGTGTAAGGCTTTTTCAGCTTCATCAAGTGACAATGATGAGATATTATCCACCCCAGCTTTTCTTGCTAATCTTCGCATATTACTCCTTGGAATAGTATTGCGCTCCTCTCTCTCCATCTTCACTTCTTTCCTACAGCCGTCTTCTTGTGGTGGAATAGTATTGCACTCCTCTCTCTCCTTCACTTCTCGTCCCCCCACATTCACATTCTAGTGATGGAATCTTTACCTCGATGGATAGCTCAATTCTCATGATTGATGATAAGAAAATGACGTTATCGAAAGGAATGGTTTCGCGCGCCGAAGGCGCGCATGGACGGTATAAGGAACAAGCCCCTTTCGACCCTAAATGTCTGTAGATGATCAATTCTCACATGTCTAGGCGTGTTGAAGGAGGAACGGGCTCAGGTACTCGGCAGGTGTCACCGGTTGCGGCGTCATGGTCTCTTTGGCTGATGTCGGTAGAACCCTCGGGTGAGGACCAGTATGAGAGGTTGGGTCCTCTCACAAAGGTACTATCTCTCCCCGAGGGTGCAGTGGTTCTAGATTTTCAGGCGAGTAGATAGGATTTTAGGCAGGCAAAGTCTGCCACTTCGAGGAGGATTTTGAGTGATGGCCATCACTGGCAAGTATAATCTGCCTCAGGCTGTCTCTGTTTGGTTGGACTCTTTGACAACAACAACGACCCCTTTCGGGGGCCACCAGAAAGAAGACCCGAACTACCCTGGTTCGGGGGCAGGCCTGCAGAGGCGGGACGCAGGACCAACGATCGCCTCCCTTAAAGTGGTCGACCACTTTTTGGGATGGAGTGAAGGATGTTCAGGAACCATGGGGGTTACCGTTTCCATAGCGGTTAGACTGTCCATAGCTGTTATTGGGGTACTGGTCAAAAAGCATCTTCTGTGTTCCTGAAGGCAGAATTAATTTTCATTAGAATATGTAAAAATGTAAAAAGGTAAAAGTAGCACATTTTGTTTAATTTATGATTTAATCTTTAGCTGAGTCGGTGAAGGCAGCCCTTTCTGGTAGAAGGCCACTGTTAAGCTGTTAATATACCTATTAGCTCACCTTCTCGTTCCCTGTTTGTCCTCAAGCATGTTTAGTTTTTAAACCTGATGTAATCTTAGTTGAGTCGGTGAAGGCAGCCCTTTCTGGTAGAAGGCCACAGTTAAGCTGTTAATATGCCTGTTAACTCACTTTCTCGTTCCCTATTTATTATTAAGCGTGTTTAGTTTTTTACCATATTTGATCGTGATGTAATTTTAGTTGAGTCGGAAAAGGTAGCCCTTTCTGGTGGAAGGCCACAGTTAAGCTGTTAATCTGCCTGTTAACTCACCTTCTCGTTCCCTATTTATTATTAATCGTGTTTAGTTTTTTACAATATTTAATCGTGATGTAATTTTAGTTGAGTCGGTGAAGGCAGCCCTTTCTGGTAGAAGGTCACTGTTAAGCTGTTAATCTGCCTGTTAGTTCACCTTCTCGTTCCCTAGTTTTTTCGAGTGGTCTCAGTTTTGATTGGAATTTTTGGGCTTTTGTCGGGTTTCGCAAATGGCTCCACGTTCGGAGATTAGTTCACTGTCGGCTAGCCGGTCATGATTTTTCGCGGCCATGGTGGCTAGGCGGTCTTTGATGGTGGGGATATCGGCCCTGTCGTGGAGTGTTTTGATGGGTGTGTCCCATGGGGCGCGGAGGGCGACTCTAAGCGAGTGATTTTGAACTCTTTGGAGTTTACTCATATTAGTTTGATTGAGGTCAGTTAGGATGATTGCCCCGTATTCGAGTACTGGGCGCACACAGGCTTTGTATAGTTTGAGTAGGGTGGACTGGTTGCCCCCCCCCCCTCCCCCATGAGGTTCCCTTTAGCATTTTCAATAAGTTGATGCGTTTAGTTGCTTTTTTCGCCATGTCGTCGGTGTGTTTGTTGAAGGACAGTTTTTGATCAATGGTGATGCCCAGGAATTTCGCCTCTTTGCATTCTGGGAAGGTGTTATTCATTAGTTTTAGGTCAAAATCACGTTTATTTGTCTTGCGAGTAAAGGTGATTCGTTGGATTTTATTGGCGTTTAGCTTGATTCTCCATTTGGCACACCATTGTTCTAGGTCATCGAGAGCGCGTTGCAGGGGTTTTTGGAGCAGATTGGCCGTATTATTAGAGTACCAGAGGCCCTTATCATCCGCGAATTGGGAGACTTGAACACGATCCTCGGAGAAGTTAAGGTCATTTACATAGAAGATGTAAAGGAGGGGGCTTGAGGGTGCCTGCTTCAAGGGGGACACTGTCGAACATTTCATTCTTCACTCTGACTTTAATTTCGCGGTCATTCAAGAAAGAGGATAGTAATCTGAGCAATTTCATGGGGAGTCTCATTTTTGATAATTTGTAGCGCATTCCGTTGTGCCATGCAGAGTCGAATGCTTTTTCCCCATCTAACAGGACTGCCGCGCCTATTTGCTGATTGTTGATCGCGGTTTTCATTTGGGTGACTAGTCGGTAGACATGCTCGATGCCTTCTTTGTGGTTTCTATAGGCTCTTTGCCATTTATTGAAAAAATCGATGTCTTCAAGGTGCCCCCTGAACCGATTGGTAAGGATTCGTTCGAATGTCTTACCAATGCAGCTGAGGAGGCTGATTGGGCGGTAGCTGGCTGGGTCGGAGGGGTCCTTGTCAGGTTTTGGTATCATGACACCGATTTCTTTTTTCCAACATTTGGGAAAGTAGCCATGGGTGAGGCATGCGTTGAACAGTTTGTTTAGTTTTTCGATTAGGGAATTTGGGCTTTGTTTAAGAATTTTGTACCTCACTTCGTCTTCGTCGGGTGAGGACGAATTTTTGCATTTTTTAATGACGTTGATGATTTCGTCATTGGTGATGGGGGTGACGAGGTCATCGTCATCCCCGTCTTCTGGCTCGTTATCGAATTTGGGGTCACGGTAGATTTCAGGGTGTTCATTGATGAAGTCGTCAATTGCGTTTATGACGGCGTCATCATTGCCCGCGCCTTGATACGGGCGATGCGTTTTTCTTAGGAGGTCGGCAAAAGTGTCGGCTTTTTCTTTGTCGGTGCGCGTAAAGGAACCGTCTTCCTTTTTAAGAGGTTTGGTCGCAGCTTTGCCGCCCTTGTTTTTTTTGCCCCGTTAGGATTTTGAATGAGTCCCAGAATTTTTTAGCATCTTGGACCCCATTTAGATTGGCTGTTACCTTTTCCCAGTTGGCTTGTTTTTCAGCTTTGAGGGCTTCCTTGACTTCGCCATGAAGGCGGTTATATGTTTTTTTTTTGCGGTAAGCTTTCTTACCGGGGTCAGTTTCGGTTTTAAGAGCGCGAAGAGATTTCCGTTTAGTTTTGATTAGTGACAGTGTGTCGCCCGAGATGGTATTTCTCCAGGGGTGCACTTTTTTGGGGGCATATTTCGTTTAGGGTTGAGTTAATGATTTTTTCTATGCCCTCGCATTGGGTTTCGAGTTCCACTGCGTTGGATGGGGGGGGGGGGGGGGGGGGGGGGGGGTGTTTGTGAGTTTGACATCGATGATGTCGCAGTGCCGACACAGTGGTCATCGATGTGGTTTATCAGAGAGTCACTGGCGATAATTAGATCGAGGATATCAGATGAAAATAGTGGGTTGTTACTGATATATGTTGCTGATTTGTCGTTCATAACCACTTGGAGGTTATGTTGTTTTGTTATTTTGAGGAGGGCTTCACCGTCGGGGCTGGTTTTGTTGCAGCCAAAGTACAGGTGTTTGGCATTGAAGTCGCCGAGGAAAATGCAGTGTTTGTATTTCCTCGTAAAGAAATCAAAGACAGTTTCAGAAACAATTTTGTTTGGGTCGTTATAATAACAAACAATAGCGATGTTTGTATTGTCGACTGTGATTTCAGTTGCAATCACCTCTGCATCGAGGTGATTTGTTTTTATTGTTTTAGTTTTGATGTTCTGCTTTATTAGAAGAGCGACGCCGCCACCTTTAGTGATTTGTCGGTCTCTTCTAATAGTGCTGAACCCGCTAACTGAAAATGTTTTGCTGGGTTGAAGCCAACTTTCGCAGATACAGACAATGTCTGTATCTTCGAAGTATCGGCTCATTTGAAGTTTTTTATTATTAACGCTTCTAGCGTTCCACGCGGCTATTTGTAACTTATTCGTGGTGGGGTTGATATTTAGTTACGGTGTTCAGATAAGGATAGACGGTGGTTTTAATTAGTGTTGATAGCGGCTTTTACTAAGGATTCGGAGATTTGGGTCTTGGAGAGTCGGGACGCGGATCGGCTGACATCTTGGCAGATGTCACCCAAATTGTTGTTGACATGTTTTTGTACAACTGAGTACAGTGCACCCGCGATAAGAGAGCAGACAGCATGAGGGGATGAGGCATTTTCAGGCTGCGTTAGGTGTAGGTTTTTTTAGTTCTATGCTTGTTTTAACCTTCTTGTAATGGGGACATCCTCGGTAGCTGCTTGGGTGGTTTCCTTTACAATTGGGGCATGAGGGGGATTCTAATCTGCATGATTTGCTGAGGTGATTACCTCCATATTTCATGCAGGTTAGGACCCCTGTGCATTTGTTGGCTATGTGCACGAACTTCTGACAGTTGTGGCACTGAATCGGGGGGTGGAGTATATCTGTATTCTTCCACAACGTGCCGTCTATTGTTAATGATTATTCCGTTTGCTAGTATTCCTGATTTGGTTTCCTGATTGGGGCATACGGCTTTTATTTTCCACATCGCTTTGCCTGAGGCCTTTGACGTAAATCTCTCCCATTTACAGTTATGTAGCCCCTGATTAATGAGTTCCCTGGGTGTGTCGGGGTGAACCCTGGTGACTACAACTACAAATCCAGTGGAGCTGTGATCTTTGTTGTCTCTTTGGCTATTCCTACCTCCGTTTTTGCCTACGGCGCTGGTGGAAGCGGGTAGAGTCCGTTTCCCCCTATTGATGTTGGAGTTTTGATTGAGATTATTTGTTTTGCTGGCTACAACTTTATTTCAGGTTTTCTCCATGAGAGGTGGTATCCTAGGTGCGGTTATTAACTTTGAGGCTGAGATTGGACCAGATCTTGAACCGGAGGCGGAGGTAGAGGTGTCAGAGGGAGAGGAGGGGCAGTTCCTCGCTTTTCTCGGCTGTCTATCGACAGTGTGAATGAACCCCTCCTCATCCGCTAACTCCTGTGTTTCCACCTCAGGCTCTAGGCTTATTTTCTTCCTTTTGTTGGGTGTTTTAGTGGATGTGGTGGTGCTGGCCCAGTGGTCTGAAGATTGGGGCAAGCTATCACCCAGACCTGTCGGAGTAGCCAACATTTCTGCTATATCATTATCAGGGCAGAAAGCCTTGCTGTTCAATGGGTCCGCGGGATCCAGTAAACCAGAGTCAGCAGAGACTACTGAGGACTCTGCACTCAGTGTGTCAATTGCAGACACCTCATGTGCTGCTTTGACGCTCCTTGCTGCCTCAGCTTAAGTCTTGTGCACAGCGGCACCTTTAGTTTGAATATCTGATTCAGTAGGTGTGATCAAGGTACAAGCTTCAGGGGCTTTATGTACCTCTACCACTACCTGCATCTCCCTGATGGGGGAGACAGGTGAAGATATGGACTGAGTAAGGCTTCCCTTAAACAAATCCCTAATGAAAGCCTCATTTTCCTCAATTTTGGCCTCCTTGTCTTCTAGTTTTTTGGTCAGATGGGCAATCTGTTCTTTAAGGCCTCTGAGTTCCTCCAAGAACTGAACAGGAATATACCTCCACAGTCTGGACTGGTACTGCTTGCCCTATCATCACGCCCACACTAGAATTAGAGGTAGTAAGACTTACCTTGTTTCCTGAACATGAACCCCTTCTAGCGGCGTTCTCTCTGTCCCTCCTTTCTTGTTTCCTTTTTTGTTTTCCTCCCGTCTCCTCTCTTGAATGTTGAAGGTAGATTTCTTCGTAAAAGCTGCCATGATGACTCGAATTCAGTGCAAGAAGTGTTAAGTGTGTTAATTAAGGTTTAGACTCTTTTAATATTAAGAATATGATTAAAATCACTTTTCTTGTCTTGACGTCTTGATGTCTTCTGATGAAAACGAACGAAACGATGTCTGTGATCGAGACCGGACGAAACCGTTGAATGATGATCGGTCGTGTGGAGCGAGGATATGACGTTATGATATCTCCAGCAGTGTTTTATAGACAATGCGAGGATCGTAAATGCACCGAAGAACCCTCACGCGATGTTGACAACGGACGTTTACTATCACAGCCGTCCGACGTCTATATAATCTAACACGCATTCCAAACAGTTCAGGGAGGCGAGCGTTGGTCCTGCGTCCCGCCTCTGCCCCTTTTTGTAAGCGTATTGCGCATCTTTTGTCCCAACCCAATAGGATTACAATGCAGGCCTGCCCCCGAACCAGGGAAGTTCGGGTCTTCTTTTTGGTTGTCCCCGAAAGGGGTCGTTGTTGCTTTCCTTCAAAGAGTCCAACCAAACAGAGACAGCCTGAGGCAGATTATACTTGCCAGTGATGACCATCATTCAAAATCATCCTCGAAGTGACAGACTATACTTGCCTGAAAAACCAGATCGACTGCACCCTCGGGGAGAGGTAGTACCTTTGTGAGAGGACCCAACCTCTCACACTGGTCCTCACCCGAGGGTTCAACCGACATCAGTCAAAGAGACCATCACGCCACAACCGGTGACACCTGCCGAGTACCTGAAGCTGTTCCTTCTTCAACACGAGTAGCCATGTGGAAATTAGCCATTTACAGTCACTGAGGGTCGAAAGTGGCTTGTTCCCCATACCGTCCCTGCGCGCCTTCGGTGCGTGAAACCATTCCATTCGAAACAATTCATTTTGAGACAACATGAAGTACTCTCTAGATATGAACGAATACAGAGTGTGGAGGTCCGGGGACATGTCTGACTCTGATTGGAATCGCCGATTAGAAGAAGAATGTATCATAGTATATAGAGAGAAAGCACGGGGACGCCAATTAGCTGAAGATATTTTCGGTCATATGTGGAGAAGTGGTGGACCTCAGAAATACACTCGACAGTGGGGCCAGCAGCTAACTGATGAGTTGGAGCGAAAGGCAGGGATAAGACAGTTCTTAGTTTAAACAGTATTTATTCAATAATTGACATGTGTATACATTTCACAATAACATTTGACTAACAAAAAATGAACAACACTAGATACGAAAAGTATACACAAAACAAGAAAGCATATTGTTGTGTATTAGAGGGATTCGACAGAAAGCTAAAGCTTATGTGGGTCGTCTCCCTGTCAACGTATAACTTACTCCTGTAGGTGGTACAGATGAACGGAAGAGCCCAGACGTCGTTGCATGAAGGCCGATATCCTCCCTTCATTGTAAATTTACTACGTCAGTTGCTACGATTGGAGATCAAGCGGGTTAAGCGTCACATCAGAATAGATAGGGAGCAGAGGAAGGCGCCTCGACTGCCAGGCAACGACGTGTGGGATTATTTAAACTTCAATGTGAAATGAAGGGAAAAACAGAAGAAAGAATAGACGCACTGATAGATCGAAAGAAGAGGAAAGGAACTAATATGATGCAATCAGCTTGAATACATGATACATAGAGATTATCACCATTATGCGGATGCAAAGGAGCATGGGACCTCCACTGACAGCACACGACGAGTCGAGGACCAGTCGCGATTTATCCCCAGAGGCCGGTACAAGACTCCGACGCACATGCAACAGATGATAATGATGTATTTATCAGGCAATATCTTGGGAATAAGTCTGAGTTAATACAGACCAAGTACATGTTGAATGTATGTTAAGTAAAATTTACACACAAGAGAATCGTAAGTAGGCAACTTATTAACTTCTAGTTCATTTAGTAGCGAATTAGGTGAAGTAAACTTCAAGGCGCTAGAAGTTGGAAGGCGCGAGAGGGCATTCCACAACAGGCGTTAGACTTTCCCACTCGAAATGGGGGTGGGAACGTAGTGTTGGGGTTCAACTATTGGAATCGCTTGCTTGATAAAATGAAGTCATGTACAACTTCGAAAATAAGGCAGTTTTCATCGTTATTCAAGAATTCTGAGCCAAATAGAAGCGTGGGCGTATCTGCTACATATGGGAGTAGATTAATCGTATAATTACGAGCGTTTGAGAAAAAAGGACAATGAAAGAAAAAGTGGTCAGTAGTTTCACGTTCACCACACTGGCAGAAGGGACTGGGTGATAGGTGATTATCGAAAAGGTGGGAATTAAGACTGCTACAGTGCAACCGCAGCCTACAATGGTATATTTGAGCCCTGCGAGATTTTGCATTACTATAGAACTTTGGTGGTCTTTGGTTACCATTACTGAGAAACGTTTTAAAGTTAATCAATGACGAGTTCTCACGGACAGGTAACGGCAACTTATTCCACTGGTCCGTAACGCTGGGGATGAAAGAAGACTGATACAATTGCGTTCGGCAAAAAGGAACTCGGTGGTTTTCACTGGATCGAAGACTGCGTGATGAATTCGTCAAGGAGATAAGTGGTGGAACTTTGTTGGAAATGTATGGAGGTGACATGTGATGATACATTTTGAAGAACTGAATTAGTTTATGTTTGTGGCGTCTTTCTTGCAAGGATTCCCACCGGGTTTCCGAATATAATAACGATTTACTGACACTAACTGTTGCCCCGGTGATGATTCTTGCTGCTGCAATTTGTATTTTTTCGAGTTCCGCGACATTTGTCACAGAACAATTATCCCAGACAGTGTCTGCGTATTCAAGAAGTGGCCTAATAAAGGCGAAATATATTTTTTCCTGGACACTGCGATCGAGGTTAAATTTATGTCTCCTCAACAAGTCTAGGCGAGACCAGGCTTTGGAGCAAATGTGGTCAATGTGATTGTTCCATGTACATGTATTATTTAGTATGAGTCCTAGGTGTTTAATGTCAGAAACTTCCGATACTTGTGAGCCACCTAAATACAAGGGTGGGTGAGAGTTAGGATTGCTTTTACGCGATATACACATACTTTCAGTTTTGTTGGGATTGAACTCGACCAACCATGTTTTGGCCCAATGCTCGATTGTAGCCAAATCGTTATTAATTATGACCGCGGCTTGCTCTGGGTTTTCAATGATTAGATATAATGACGTATCGTCAGCAAAGAGGCGAATACTGCTGAGTAAGTCGCTAGTTATATCGTTTATGTATATCAAGAACAGTAAAGGTCCAAGTATAGACCCCTGGGGTACACCGGCATTGATTGGTCTCCATGACGACGACTCAGAGGCTATCACAACTCGCTGCGACCTATCCGAGAGATACGATTTTAGAAATAAAAGTAGTTCACCTGAAACGCCAATACTCTCCAGTTTGTGAATAAGACCAGCATGCCATACCTTATCAAACGCCTTACTGACATCACAGAAAACCACCCTAACTTCTTTGCCTTCGTCAAGCGCACGACAGAATTCGTCATAAATGTCAGTCAGTTGGAGGACAGTTGAATCACTTGGTGTAAAACCTGACTGAAATTGACTGAGGATATTATTTTCACTCAAAAACTGCCACAGGCGTTTGAAGACACATTTTTCAAATAATTTTCCAACACAGCTAATCAACGATATCGGGCGATAATTAGTGACTGAGTTTGAGGGCTGTTTTTTTAGAATTGGGGAGACATTTGCTTTTTTCCATAATGAAGGAAAGTACGAATTATTCAGTAAAATGTTGAATAAAATTGAGAGTGGTTCGCAGAGAGAGGATTTACATTCTTTTAGAAGACGCGGGCTTATTTGATCGGGACCAGATGCCTTGGACACCTTTATCGACTTCATTGCGGCGTATACTTCACTGCAATGGAGGGTAATACTCTCAATACGCTGGGAAACATGGGATGGTGGATCTGGTAAGAAAGCATTCGAGTCGTCAACTGTCGAAATAGAACAGAAGTATTCATTGAACACTTCAGCTTTCTCAACACTTGAAGAATATATTTTGTTTAGATGAATCAGGGTGGGAATTCCTGATGCATTACCGCTACCGATTAGTGTTTTTAGGGTCTTCCACCACAGAGATGCTGGTGTTTCATTGCTTCTCAATGTGGATTGGATTTTTGCAAGATGCTGGGCTTTGGCCTTCCTGATGGCCGATACAACATCATTCCTTTTAAGTTTATATTTGGCCCAGTCGTGTGGGAAATTGGTACGTTTAGCAATACGATACAGACGTTTTCTCTGTCTCATTAGTAGTCTTATTTCATTATGCATCCATTTCGGTTGATCCATTCTGGAAGCAATAAATTTGTTGGGTATATGTTTGGATGCAGTATCGAGTATTTTGTCAGTGAAATTTGTAACTATGGTATCGAGACATAAAGTATCGAGGATAGAATTCCAGTCGGTGTCAGAGAAAGCCTCGTTCAGCGCATTAAAATTACCCTGAGAATAAAGCCATATCCTTCGCCTAAAAGAAGGTGGGTTTGATTTCAAAAATTCGACTTCGATTGAAATTGGGCAGTGATAGCGGGTCATGTCTGGAATAATTGGTTCGAGGACTTCACATGATTTCACGTTGATTGTGTTACTTACAGCAAATAGATCTAGCAATGAAGCAGATGTTTCAGTAAAACAAGTTGGTTCACTCACAAGTTGTCTGAGGTTAAAGTAATTGATTATTTCAGAAAGGCTACTTCTTGAAGAAACCATTTGGTTGTCGTTGAAATCACCCGTGATAATTAAGTCACCAACTGACGTGTCTTTAGCTTTTTCGACGGATGCTGATATTGCATCCCATGTATCTGGAGGACTGTTGGGTGGACGGTAGAATACTCCTAATAATAACGATCTACTCCGTTTTGTAAATACTTCAGCCCATATACACTCCGCATTCGGTGTATCAAGATCCGATCTGTGTCGAAACGAAATACCCTCTTTAATGTAAATGGCAACCCCACCTCCCCTTGAAAAGCGATCGAATCGCAATGGTTCATGGAACCCATGGAGTTGGACATCGGATGAGGTGTCATTGTTATGAAGCCATGTCTCACTCAAGGCCACAATATCTAGTGGTGCAAATTCACATTGTACAATATCCAGTTTAGGTTTGAGGCTTTGAATGTTGAGATGAACAATTTTTAGAGTATTCTGATTGTGATCTGAATTAAGAGAATTTGGACCAGGGTTACTTTCAATGTCACCGGACAATAATAAGCTTATGGTTAGAAAGAAGAAAAACGACGATAATAGGAAAGAAGTAGTTGCTACTTTTAATAATGACAAAGCCTTCGAAGCATTCAAAGAACTGTAGCGATGTGGAATTAGTTCAGTAGAATTTACAGAGTGGGGGGTCAATAAGCACATTGGATTGCCCAATGAACAGAGCAAACATGACAGTGAAGCTTTCATACAGATCGACACCACTGAGACGCAAGAACAAGTAAATTAAGATGCATGTAGATCTATCTTTCGCCAGGCAGTGCCTTAAGCTGCTAGAATAAACTGCATGGTTATAATTCCCTATCCGGGCACGGTATAGTTCAAGTGAGCACATGGGATATAATTGTAATATCGGATGCAAAATGTATTCAAGCTGGCATAAAAACAAATGATATAGTCTAGAGTAAAGTGTGTTGAAGTTTCAGACGTGACAGAAAAAGATACAAGAGACACTAAAAGAGAGATGAAGATGATAAAATATATACAAGATAACTGAAGTGTTGAGAAAGCAGTAGTTTCTAGGCTGCTTAAAAAGTCGAAAATTATCTTTTTAAACATAGTGGACTATCAGTATAAAATGAATAGTTGAGGGGGACTCTATCACCAATGTTTGGGGCACACTTGAGCCGGTGTATTGACTTCTACGTTTTCTCATTTCGCAGCAAGGACTGCTCATGGGAAGTGCGAGTTTCGCAAGATTCATCAAGAGTTGTGTACCATTGATACAAGACCGTGGCACTCACAAGACAAAAGACAAGCCCTTCCTGCCACGAAAGCGTCGAAAGTTGGCAGGAAGAAACTTGTATTATACATTGCAATGGTATGGAGGAGGGGGGGACCCACCCCTAATAATAGGTCCGTCTTGCAACAAATGCGTTAACACGGATACGAGTGATACATATATATATATATATATATATATATATATATATATATATATATATATATATATATATATATATATATATATATATATATTTGCAAGCAGGAATCAAGGGCGTCCCACCTGTGGATGATGAATCTGGCGCAAGCGCAACCCAACGTAACGTAAACAATTAAATGTGGTTCATCAAACTTTCACTGTTTTGAATTACTTTTGCCCAAAGCGATACCTGCAAAACTGTCTTCACGAGATACTGTGACGTACCAATGTGACGCCATTATCGGAATTTAGGGAAATAAGAGATAAAATTTCGATCGTGTCACGACATAGTCGCGATCCGATCGAGACACCATGTCCCATTTTCCAACTTTAACAATTTAATTATACAATAAAATTTTGTAAAGAATACTACAAGATTTTTGATTAAGACCTGTTGAGGTTAAATCCCTGCACAATCTTGAATTTTTCTATAAATCAGCCATGAATAACATGGATAGTAGGGTACAAATTCAGTAAGAATACAAACGTATGGTCCAGCTCCTGCAGCGGGATTGAAGGAAGAAGAGCGGGTAAAGAATTGCCACAGTGTCACGACGCCTTAAAGTTAATACGCCTTAAAATTAAACAATGATTTGAGCCAGTCTGATAGCAATCACGATCAAGTCAACTTCACAGCATAAAATAAGAAATCGGAGATGTAGCCTCGATCGGATCACGACACAGTGATCGCAGAATGATTGGACGTACATAAGATGACGTGTGATCGCAGAATGATTGGAAAAATGCTCACTACTTTGGATTACACAGCTTACTTTGGACTGACCAAGACGCAGACATATGTGATGCGGTTACACGAATGCATACCCGAGTGTGTGAGTATGTGTGTATCAAGCAAAGAATGCGGACAGATAGTCTCGATCAGATCGCGACACAGTCGCCACCCGGTCGAAATTATCTGTCAGCAATTGCGTTCACACCATTGCATAAATAGAACGGGGGTGGATGACATGTGATCGCAGAATGATTGGAAAAATACTCACTACTTTGGATTACACAGCTTACTTTGGACTGACCAAGACGCAGACATATGTGATGCGGTTACACGAATGCATACCCGAGTGTGTTAGTATGTGTGTATCAAGCAAAGAATGCGGACAGATAGTCTCGATCAGATCGCGACACAGTCGCCATCCGGTCGAAATTATCTGTCAGCAATTGCGTTCACACCATTGCATAAATAGAGCGGGGGGTGGATGTCATGTGATCGCAGAATGATTGGAAAAGTGCTCACTACTTTGGAATACACAGCTTACTTTGGACCGACCAAGACGCAGACACGTGTGATGCAGTTACACGACTGCATACCCGAGTGTGTGAGTGTGTGTGTGTCAAGCAAAGAATGCGGACAGATAATCTCGATCGGATCGCGACATAGTCGCCACCCGGTCGAAATTATCTGTCAGCAATTGCGTTCACACCATTGCATAAATAGAGCAAAGGGTGGGGTGGGGGAAATATGATTGGCTTATCAAGCGATACTGCATAATTGAAAATGAGATAAGTGGGATAGAACAGTTCACGTGTACGTACATAAGATGACGTGATCGCAGGATGGTTGGAAAAATGCTCATCACTTTGGATTAGTCAATATTTCTACACAATCAAATATTGTAGAGAACACTACAAAATTGCTGATTGAGACCAATTGAGGTCAAATCTTTGTATAATCCTGAATTTCGTCTCTGGTTCAGCCATGGATAACATAGATATTACATGAATAGAGCGGTGGGGGGGGGGGGGGGGCAATATTATTGGCTCGTCAAGTGATACTGCATAACTGAAAATGAGATAAGTGAGATAAAACAGTTCACGAGTACGTACTGGGGTACAAGTTTGGTAAGATTACACGAATAAAGCGGGGGGGGGGGGGGGGGGGGGGCAATATTCTTAGCTGTCCGCGGCTATGAACTGGAGAAATACCGGGTGAATAAAGTTGACTTGTATCGTGATCTCAATTGGCAGCCAGAAAGACGGTATAAAAATGTGAGGTTAAATCCAATAACCTGTATCCAGATTTAAGTGAATTCTCATGAGGATTCCTAAAAATCTGGATACACGTTATTGAATTTTAGCTTGACAAAAATCAGGATACAAGTTAAACTCATTCATCCTAATTCTTATTATCTCTGTTTGTCATTCTAACCTTTCAATAATTTCTTACTTCCACAAATGAGTGTGTTTTCAAATGTACCTTTGTGATAGCCCTTGTAAGGGCTAAACAGAATATTAGAAAGAGCTATCTTATCATGTTCACAAACATAAGCAAGTCTTTGTTATAAAAAAGACAAAAACAGTTCCCTTATCCTTCAGTGAAACATTTAAGCCAAAAATGTACTATAAGAGCTGGCCATAAAGCATGGTGCAGTGGCTCTATAGCCCCAAAATCTGAAACTTATAGACCCAAGAACTTATAGCCCCAAGAACTTATAGGGACAAACCTGAATGCAATGTGCCACCAGTGCATTCATTCAGGTTTGTCCCTATAAGTTCTTGGGGCTATAAGTTCTTGGGGCTATAAGTTTCAGATTTTGGGGCTATAGTGCCACCCCTGACTACTTACGTACTGAGCCCGGTGAGACTACCTTCATGGACCCCGCTTATTTGAATATTTTTGACAGAAATAGCATTATTCAATTAACCCTTTACCCAACGTAACGGCTAAAACCGGCCAGCGCTATTCATAAAAATCGCCATTTTATTTTCATTATTTTTTCATTTTGTCTCAAAAACATAAATTGTGATTGCTCCTTGGAACAAGCTCGTGGAAGAATGTTGTTTGCAAGTGTCGTCTGCTTTTCATGTTAGGTAAAGGGTTAAGCGTGAACCACTGCATTGACTCCATTGCTACTGACATTGTGCTATTAAAACCCTTTACCCAACGCAGACGATTTCAAAATTTATTATTTTATATATAATTTTTTAATTTTTTTTCAAAACATTTCAACAAAACCATATCATGTGACCCCTCTTTGGAACGAGCTTGACGAGATCGTTCCAAAGAGGGGTCACATGATATGGTTTTGTTGAAATTTTTCGAAAAATAATACTTTTTCAGCTGCTGAATTTGCAAATTACGCGGGCGGATGAGGGCGATTCGTTGGGTAAAGGGTTAAACCTTTGTAACTGGTGAATTATCAATGACATATTGTGGTAATATAGGCATCAGCAGATTTTTTTTCTGTGTCCTACAAGGGGGGGGGGGGGGGGGGGGTCTTCCAAAAAATTCCGGGCACAAGGCCGGGGTGGGTGGGGTGGTCGGATGGGGGCCAAAACACCTTTTTTCCTGGAGTTGCAATTTTTTTCCTGGTGTTTTTTTTTTCAAATTATTTTCACATAACAAGGCTATATTGCTGTTTAGTAGTCTAATAGGCACCTGTTTGTCAGGTAGGGTTAGTGAATAAGGCCCCACTAGGCTGATTAGGGGATTTGTTCTCTTTTTTGTAAATTAAATTTAGATGCATTAAAGAATTGTGTACTCCAGTTTGACTAAAAACAATCAGTGGAAATTTATGAATTTTAATTTGGGAATGGTTAACATAATTTTCATAGCTGAATCATCACGGCACAATTTGGATTTTACAATGAGTAGCAATGTGTTTAGCAGAACATCTAAAATAATGTAAAAAATTTACGGAAAATAATCTAAATGCCCAGTTTCTCTGAGTAGAGCTCTTGTAACCTGAAACTAATGAAAATTCTCACTGTGCATCTTTGATATAAAACCCCACTTACTTAAATCAAGCTCATAGTGATAGTACTAGGGTCTTCACAGAGGGTTTGTCTGGCTATCTCGTGAAAACATGAAACAAAAGTTACAGTTAATATTTGAATTGAAAACTGACCCTGTCTGAGCCAGAGTATATAGATGAGTAGCTGAGCATAATACTATGCAGCAAAAGAAGATTATTTTAATCCTCTATTTGATGTTCACAAAAATAGTCTAATTCTTACATTATATGCTGTTATATGCAGAAATCAATGCTGACATTTTTTCGGAGACGGACCAGGACGGACAGTGAGATTTACAATAGTGTTAGGTGACAGATTTTCAGCTTTCCTACGCTATCTAGTATCTTTCGAGTAATGACAATTGGCTGAAACCTCAAGCCTAGACACTTAGCCTATAGTCAGGTCATTAAAATTAAAACTTCTTCACTAAATTTAAACTGTTTCTTCAGTCTCGGAACTTAACACATGAATGATAATTATTATGAGAGCATTGAGGCCAGAACTTTCAGTTCAGCATTTGTAATTCATGCACTTCAATAATATGCCAGTATACACTACGCCATAGTGTAGCATATTATTGAAATGCATGAATTACAAATGCTCAACTGAAAGTTCTGCCATCAGGTATTAGAGGCTGGTTGATGTGTACATAATTAGTTTAGACAGTAGATTAGGATTCAAATTAAGGCAAGGATTGACAACTGGAAGCTCAGTGCAATAATTTTTCATTACCCACTGTGGTGATACACTGAAAAAATAGAGGTGGTGGGGTGGGTGTCCAAGTGGTCAGAGGAAAAAAAAAATTTTTTTTGCACGTGGGTGGGTGGGTGGAGGTCAAAAGGTGGAAAAAAATATTTTAGGCCTTGTGTCTGGAATTTTTTGGAAGACCCCCCCCCCCCCCCCCCCCCCCCTGTGTCCTACTCAAACAATCGGAAATTGGCATCCGAATCTGCAAAATGTATGGTGAAATATTCGGTAATCGGTTCATAGAAAGTTTTGATAATCGGTTCATCACTAGAGTCCGAATATCAACCTATGGACTTGACCTGAACAACTTGAAGGATGTTGTATACCAAATATCCAAAGATTCCGACTAGTGGTTCTGGAGAAGAAGATTTGAGGAATTTTACCACAGTGCAAAATTAGTAATATTCTCAATATTACCACTTTTGCACTGTGTTAAAATTCCCCCACACCACCTGTAGGGAACAGAAATATCAACCCAGGAACTTTATTTGAACAAATTGAATCTGAACCCTCTACGGATGCTGTATCCCAAAGATCAAATGGTTTTGATTATATCTCAAGAAGCCGATTTTCAAAGATTATTCCTCATATTAGATCAAGTTGAAATTCGGGCTCCGATAGAGAGCCCAGTTATTAACCGATGGGCTTCATTTAACAAACTTGATACTGGCCCCAGTAAGGATTCTGTATACCATACATCAAAAGATTCTGACCAGTGGTTCTGGAGGAGAATTTTAACGATCATTCCTCATATAGGACTAATACTTCGCGCTCCAATAGGGAGCCCAAATATTAATCTAGGGACTTGGTTTGAACAAACTTAGATCTGACCTCCCTACGACTGCTGTATACCAAATATCAAAACATTCTGACGTGTGGATCTGAAGGAACAGATCTTTAAATATAATGTTCCATATTGAACTAAGTTAAAATTAAATTTAATTAGTAAATTTCTATCAAAATCGTCATTTTCCACAAGAATTTATTTACTGAATCTTGGTTGTCAAACATTAGCCTCAACATTTTATTTCTTCAACAGTTTCAGAATGCTGCAATTGTATTTTTGCTTCAGTGCGGCTGTACTCTTTTTCAGTTGGACTGACCTGAAAAAGAAAATTGAATGTGTCAGGGCAAAGCCAGCCTAAATATAGGGGGCAAGGGGCCTCATATTTAAAGATATTGTAAGTTCAAAATATATTCCGCATCAAGGCGAAAAACCTACATGAATTTCACTTCTCTGTAAAGCTGGAAAAAAACACACGTGGTGTATATCCAGCTTTAGCGCAGGGACCCAGGGGAGAAACGGTATGTTAGATAAGGTCTAATCTCGTTTAGTTTCTACAGTAGTCGGAGTCTTACGAGACGTAATCGGTTGGTGTCAAGATATCGTCACGGTCAATTAAGAAACGAGATTCTAAAACGATAGAAATGTCTATCGTATCGTCACCTAACAATCATGGCAAGAACGAATCGGTTTTCTCGACAAGTGAAGTCAGCGTTAAGTCACGCGTGAGATGACTTGTATTGATTCTGCCTCGATACACGTCATCTCCCACCGTTTTGACAGGTGGACAGATGAGCGTCGGTCCACCTGACAGTTTAGGGTAAAAAGTATATATATACCTGGAAGAGCAGAGCATTAGACACACACTTGGGGTCACAAACACGTTGGTGAAGTCCAGGACAGGCGGACTCTGTTTCCTGGCATAAGGGTACCTTCGATCACAGGACCCTGAAACGGCTGGAATCGCCAGAGAGGGCATTCCATGATTGATATAGCTTAACGTTGATAGGCGGCTACGGGGCCGAATTCGTGAGAAGGAACACCCCAGATGGAACGTTGAAGTTTAGATTGTCGAGTAGCAGGTATCGGCCTGCAATAGTCAGAAGTGTAGGTTAATTGTATTGTGCGTATTAACCCTTTGAAGCGTCAGCCTGATTGCGTTCTGAGTAGTTTATTTTGCTGTCGGAACATCGTAATACCGACTGGAGATCGGTGTGAGTGACAATTTCGCCCTAGCACAAAAGGGGCATTTGTGAATCGTGAATTCAACCAGGAACGGTGGATATTTCAATAGGACTTTCACGGAGGACTTTCAAAAGGCACATAAGGTATGAGTAGACAATATCTGACCCAAATCAGAAGTACGGTGGTTTATAGATGACGAACATTGCTGGTCGGAACCCTCCGATAGCCAGAGGTACAGTTACGCGCAGACGTTGACATTTGAGCCTAAGCGGGTGAAGCTCTTATGGCGAGCTCACAGTAATAACATTTCAGATTTGTGAAGCTCTTATGGCGAGCTCACGGTAGTAACATTTCCAGTGTGTAGACTCTAGTGCCAGTACAGGGCTATAGAATGACTATATGATTGTTTAGAATTATTTAACTGTAGTGACCCATTTTCTGTGAAAAGAATTGAATTGTTGTTTGTTGAAATAGTGAAACGGATTTATTTTTATGTGTAAATAAAAGAATCGTTGTTACTTTAAATCATTCTTTCCATTATACAGCCTGAAGTGATTAGGAATCACACCTAACGGAAATCGAACCTATTTCAGGCCAATTTGGCAGAGAAGGAATCACGGCGTCGGTCTAACTCAGCTCTCTGCGCCGAGTTCGCGACACTTGGATTCCGACCCTCCATGTTGGTCTAATTTTCCCGTAACTTCATCAGCGGGACTAAATAACCCCACGTCAGCCCAGGCCTTACGGGGCCTCAGGTGTCCTCTGACAGAATGCACCCAGTTGTGATTGTTATATGCATAAGCAAATTAGCTACATGGCAGCGATTTCAAGGAAAACAAAACCTTTTCTAGTTTCATTGCAGGGTTCATCTGAAACTTACCTGAAACTACTGGGCCACTAGTATCGTCAGTGACTACCCGTTGTGAGTGATCTTTGTGGTAATGTACCAATCGGCTTTACTCTGTAATGAATCTATTGTGTTGTTCCTATCAACTACAGATGGAAATTTCTTTCCATCACTTTTTTTTGCTGGAGAGCAGCCATGAATTGATTGTAATGTCATATCTGTTTGAGAGGTATTTTTTTACCGGACACCTGCTAAGGATTTCTGGGGCTGAAACGGTTACGTGATTTTCATAACCGCTTCCGATAACCACAATTGACCCTTTACCCAATATAACGGCCAAAACCGGCTATTCTCAAAAATCGCCATTTAATTTTCATTACTTTTTCATTTTTTGTCTCAAAAACATAGGTTATGACCCCTCGTTGGAACGAGCTCGTCGAGCTCGTTCCAACGAGGGGTCATAACCTATGTTTTTGAGACAAAAAATGAAAAAAATTAGTTATTCAAGAATTGTTTTTGCAAGTGTCGTCTGCTTTTCATGTTAGGTAAAGGGTTAAGCCTGGCATTTTTCAGGAAGAATAATGTTTCTATTCTGGTTGGTATAACTCTCACTATAGATAACAAGCTCAGAAAGAGCATCTAGTTTTGCCTAATGTAATCAGATATGCACGAACAATACGTGTCTGCCTTCACCTTCATGCTAGAAGTAACAGGTAACAGCTTTGCTGTTCAGGTCATACACCGTATAATTTAGTCTTATAATATAAAGCATTTGCCCGGAGAGATTGTGATAACAAAACAGACTGTCTGTCAATTGTCACCACACGCTAAAAACTAAAGTTTTAAAAACTACACTTGAAGTGCTGTATTTAACACTTACTAAGTGCTGAACTAGCATTTTGTTCAAGTGTAGATATCCCAGAACTTGACAGGTGTTACAATAATACCACTTGACAAGTGTAATGTCGCGACACTTAAAAGGAAACAACGCAGATGATGCGGATCAGGCTCGAACTCTCGAGCCTGATCCGCGTCATCTGCGTTGTGTCCTTTTAATTATGTACCCATCAAGCGCAAATCAAATTATGGACGATTCTGGAAGAACCACCAATGGTAGACACATGGGAAGTGCCATCCATTCAAGTTTCAGATGTCTAAGTGTTCAAAGCATTGCACTTTGAGTGTTAAAATCAAACCCTAAGAGTTAGAATGGGTTTATCACCTTGAAAGTGTCAGTTTTAACACTTTAGTTTTTAGTGTGCACGCGAATGGTATTATCATTGTTTGCCCTGTCTTTATCGCGGGTCTTTTCCTCGCGAGTCCTCTCTTGTCGCGTCTTATGGGCAATACATGTATATTGTTCTTCTTCCAGATTACCAGCCTGGTATGCGCAACACGTATCACACTGGTCCTTTTTTGGACGAAATAATGCAACGAGATGCCATAACCTATGTTTTTGAGACAAAAATTGAAAAAAATGAATTGTTCAAGAACTTTCTTTGCAAGTGTCGTCTGCTTTTCATATTAGGTAAAGGGTTAACCGAATAATCACGGTTATCCAAAGAATTCCATTGTCGAATATCTTCGGTAGTTCAAAATAAGCCGCATTTGATAAACTAATGAAAATTTCACGATGCTTCACCTTTAGTGTTGAACTGTAATGAAAATTAATGATTATTGTGTTGAGATTTGTGTATTGATACTTGGAGTCCCAAATCTTGACCTACTGTCTTGAAAATGTCATTTGTGCAAGTATAGTTTACAACAGTTTTTTTTAATTCCATTCAAACGAAAACTTAGAAATTCTTGACTGTGGACAGCAGATGCGTAAATATTGTACAGGCCTTTATATCCCCCCAAATTGGCCGCGATAAACGGTGTGCCCAAAGTACGTCAAAAGCGCCCGAATTGGAAGTTAGTGTTCAGTTTAACCCTTTGCCCCACGTAGCGACCAAAACCGGCCAGCGCTATTCATAAAAATCGCAAATTGATTTTTATTATTTTTTTTCATTTTTGTCTCAAAAAACATAGGTTATGAACCATTCTTTGGAACAAGCTCGTCGAGCTCGTTCCAATGAGGGGTCATAACCTATGTTTTTGAGACAAAAAATGAAAAAAAAAATAGTTATTCAAGAATTTTGTTTGCAGGTGTTGTCTGCTTTTCATGGTAGGTAAAGGGTTAAACAATATTTATTTGAAACATTATGTTATATGTATACAATATCTAAAATGGGGCGCGGTTCTCGTCAGATCACCGAAGGTAAGCAACGTCGAGATCGGTTAGTCCTCGGATGGGCGACCGTCTGACCGTCTGAGCGATCGACTCGGACTCCCGCGTTGTGTCCTTGGGCAAGGCACTTAACCTCGATTGTCCACATGGGGACACGATGACGCCGTGTACTAAGGCGTACTGCACGTCGATGGTGCGCATGTCTTCAACCAATCTAACCCTGCCTGTGCTGCAGTGCGGAGTTACGGTGTTGGGGAGCTGGAGGCTGCTCGTCGTTGTTCGGTGGTTCTCTCCGGGTATTCCGGCTTCCTCCACCCGTAAAACTGTCACCGACGTGATATGACCTTGGCTGTTAAAGTGTCGTTAAACCCAAATAAAATAATACAATATTTAAAATAAATGCCACAACAAAGAAAAATAAAAAAACTAACAACTTAAGATAATACAGCGGTATACAATATAACAATTATGATGATACACAAATTGTTGAGGAAAGTTGGTGTTTACTAATTAGGCAAGGAGTTCTCGAAACTGAGAAATATAGAAAAAAGGTCACATTAATCGCGAAGTCCTGGCACAGACTCAGCCATTCAATGTCATTGTTTTTTCATACCATAACCTCTCTTGAAACAATTTTCGACGTACACATCTTCGAAAAGGTTGTAGTAACTCGGGTTTTGGCGCGAAAACACTTTTTTTGCAGTTTCGTGATCTGCGGACGCGGCCGCATCAATAAAAATCTTATCCAGCCCCACAACCAATTAGACAGGTAGATTTAAAATACTTGCATTCAAGATTGGCTGATTACCTTAATTCGAAATTGTCGTATCTGACATACATTTTCGAATTAACATCGCGCCGTTTAAAGTTCCGCAACTTGAGAGTCAATATGAAAAATCGTCTGCGACGTCATTCATGCCTACAACCGAAGTAGAAGAATAAAGATGGCCAGCGATTCGAAAATGTTACAGTAGTTTAAAGTCTAATGTAAGTAAATCCATATTATTTGCCTATTCTGTTACTTTTTAAATTTTAGCAGCGATGGATAAATTAGAACTTCTGGAGTTTTATGTTCTTATTTAGGAATACAGTTATCCTACAGGAAGTTTTAACACAATCTAAAACAAAATATATCGCGTTAATACTGCCCTAATATGGCAACAAACCGGCCTAAATAACATAATATTCTGGCGCTATGAAAGTTTTGAGGCTTAGAATTGCTTCTTTAGTGATTTGAAGTTTGAAATATTTAGCTTGGGCAGCAAATTGCCAATTCTAGAGAGAGAGAGAGAGAGAGAGAGAGAGAGAGAGAGAGAGAGAGCTGTGAGAAGGACAGAGAGAGCGAGCGAGAGAGGAAAGCAGTCGTAATTACTTATTTTAATTTTCTTTGTAGGGTCGAAAGTGTGTCTGTCATACAACTATGTTCCCATAAGAGTAAAATCATCGCCCTCTGATTGGATGAGAGCTGGCATAGTTTCTTTTATGTTTACGGCTCCAGTAGCAAATGTTACCGTCTGTCTTCACAACGCGAAATATTGGAAATGACGTCGTCCGTTTCGTAATTGCTTCGTAATTGCTTCATCAATGGAGTGACTTATTACTCTGTCTCAAACTCTTTCCGATGTGAGCGAAGTGTAACAAGCCAGGGGGTATAACTCGTCAGTCTATATCTGTCCCTTGAGCGAAGTGTAACAAGCCTATTGGCATAACTCGTCAGTCTATGGAGTGACTTTTAGGTATCGAGGAACTAAATATTGAAATTAAAGTTAACCTCCTTAAAATGTTGCACTCGGAAATGATACAATCTCTACAAATAAACAGTCTTGGGAAAATATATTGTTTCAATAAACGTTTGAAACATTGTATTGACATCTTGCATTATTGTTGAATATTCCTGATAAAAAAGTGGGTGATTTGATGACTTTTGGACCTAAAAAATACAATTTACTTTTTGTGTGTTTTTGTAGAGAATTCCCTGAAAAATAAGTGCACGTGACCGGGACGTCCCTTTGTGTCAGTTTTTCTCTCTTATTTGTTGCATGACCACCTGTTTTCGGATCAGAAAAAGTTGTCTGAAGGGCTATACTTGACAGAGATATTTGAATGCCAAAATTAAAGTGATACGATCATATTTTTTTCCGCCTGAGCGTTATAATGGTCGCCTTTGGGAAAATATTTAGTTCCGTGATACCAGCATGCCGCTTCACTTTTCTGAATTATTCACACGTGCAGCAGACGGTGTTCCACATAAAGCGTTGTTTAAATTACAAACCGATTTACGATTTGAACTAAGATGGAATCTGGTTTATTGATTATTTATCCAGTGCCGTCGTGTGTATACGAGAGGCTTATTTAGTGATCACAAGTTCAGTAAATGAGCCTCTCGTGTTTCACGATGTAGGTTTTTGGTTATGGGTAGTGTCTTATTGGAACATATACGTTATTATGATGAATTGACGGTAACATGGTCTGAGGTTTGCGAGTGTATGTTCAACCTCAACGCTTCGCATCAAGGGTGAAAGAGGCGTGTTAAGGGGTCGTCCAACCTAACTTTGGTCAATTTTTTGACATTTTTCCCAATGCCTCAGAAACAGATAAGAGAAGTCAGGAAAGGCAAATTATATATCAAAATAATGAGTAAAGTGCATAGAAAAGGTACATATATTTTTTTTCAGGAAAAAAAGTGAATTTTATGATTTTGAAGAAGATTAATTTGCAAATGGCATAAGTAACGAACCGGTAAAACCACTAAATAATCGGTAATTCGAAAACCTTGTCCTCAATATAATGATAACATACTACAGACTCGGAGAAAGCATTTTTTTGACACACACTCTGGTGGGTTTTGACGTTTGAATGTAATAACATCAACACAAATTTTTGATGTTCCGGATGTGGCCATGTTTCAACGATGTTTTTCCGGTCATGTGATTACGATGTGGTTCTTGCAGAAATACTCAATTTGGGCAATCGTAAGAATGCAAGGACGTGATCACGCCCTTTATTTGTTCGAGACAATGTATGAGCGGATTTGCAAACAGGTGACAGCAAGTACTTGAGCTGTTAATGTCATAACTGCAAAATATGGTTCGAAATTCCCTCTCGTGCTTACAGGCCGTCTGAACTTTTTTGTTGACAAAAAATCTGAATTATTGCGCACTAGAAAGACAACATGAATCACTTGTAAAAAAAATAACCGAGTGTATAAAATCGGGACGATACACATAAAATAAGGCAATATTCATAACAAAGTAAGCAGAATGCTTCAGAAATCACTTTTTCACGAAGTATATTCCAAGTGACCTGGAACTATATTGAGCGTGTTAATTTCCCCCTGTCGCTGCGAAGTTATTTGCGTCCTAGTAACCATGGAATTTGAAGTCTTGTATGTTTGATGTCTGCAAAGGACCGATTGAAGATGGGTTGAAAATGATGCATTCGTGCTTTTAAATAAGGTGCGCTTCGACGATGCTGAGAATTTAGTTTTTTCTTCCAACCAACCATAGTAATACAAGCGTCGATCAGTGTCTTTTATGATCGTTTTACACTGACAAATGTGACAAATCTCCTTCACCGGAAACCATCCCCAATTTGCATATCACAATAAACATAACCGCTGTCACGGAGTGTCAGCGTGGCCGTGTGGTCAAAACCGAAACGAATTATCGAATGCACGGTCAATATTAGCTGCAATTGGCTTTTAAATAAATGAAATACACGAAATATTCGCAATTTCTTCATTATTCATGCCGAGTTACTTTTTAATCAAACCACATGCGTTCAGTTTCGTTTGTCGGCATCAAACTGATATTGTTTGTGGTAATTAAATAGTACGAGAAGGCGAAGGAAGCCAAATATTTTTACATCATCTATTATTTAATTCAAATTGATAATTTCTTTTATTTTACTGAAATTATGAACTGATAAGTTGGGTGTGTTGCGATTATTATGCCCCAGACCTGGAACTTAGTGAAAGTTGGAAAATCAAAGGTGCATCTAGGGCCGTGCAGTGGTGACCCCCTGTCCTCTTAATCTTAGTCTTACCCATTCATCATTGCATGTACCAACATTCCCCCTTGTATCTCAACCATTGCTACTCCAATTTGAAGGATATTTGGTTTTGTGATCGAGCATCATGGAGAAACAATGCCTGTGTAGCTGCTGTAGCATGTGTTTCTTCCCACATTTTTTCAGAGTTGTGGTACTTTTTCACTCTTTTGAGTTAGAAAATTTTGTTTGTTTATAACTAGTTGATTTGTTACAATTTGTTGCAGAGTGCCTGCTAATGCCCTCAATTGTATTGCTACAGAATTTTCTTGTGAAGATTTTGTTCCTATTACTTATCAAGCAACAACCTAATGAATATTCCGTATAAAGCCACCAATCTGATGTTTGACACTTTTATTGGAGCTGTTTTGAAGGCTTATGGAACTCAAAATGTTGATTATGGCAGGACTATTCTATTCACCCATTAATCGATAAATTAAGTGTTATAGTTGGAAGTAAGAAGCCTGAAAGGTCCAGAACTAAAACTCTAAAAAGAATGTTTTGCAATGTAACATGATTTTTGCAGATACACTTATTTGGAGGTTTACCTGTCTGATAGTGTTTGGAACATGTGTGGCCAGGATCTTCAAAAAGAAAAAAGAGTTAAACTTTGAGAAAAAAGGCATATGCCTTGAGTGCCGGAGGTAGAGTCATACAAGGAAGAGACCCCCCCCCCCTCCCCCCCCGAAATTTTCTGTGTCAAATGGAGCTCACTTGTCATCTTTTGGGGATTGCTTTGTGTACTGCGTTCTTGAAAAAAATATGTGAGACCCTCTGGATGTGCCCTTCTGATCTCAATATGCCAATAAGTCTCCTTGGGGAAAGTACATGGTTATGTAAGGTTGATTTGATGTGTTTTGAATAACAATGTACTTTTAAGTACATTAGATGGTTTATTGCAGTGACAGGTTACATTTACCCTTATTTCTTCTCCAACAGATATCATGAGTGTATTGGTGTCCAAGAGTTAAACAAAGCTAATATACTTATTGATAAACCAGACAAATTTAACAATTTAATCACTATCAAATTGATGCATGGGATAAAAGAGGTTACAGTGCAAGGGGTTTGTAAATATATTTATTCAACTACAATGTATGACTTTGCAGTGCATTCTACATAGGAGAATATCATATTTTCTTTCCAAACCATTACAGTAACACATACATCTTGATATTGGGAGACACTCTTTTGTCCTTCCATACTTCTTCTGCTGGACTCCTTCAAGTTGACCTTTGTTGAACTCCCCAAATCAAAACATAAACAAAAGAAAATGTCTGCCTTCAATCAGTGAGCACTCCACTTATAACATTTGGTCTCAATCTCCATTACTTTCATGAATTAGGAAAAGATTTCTTCGAGTATGTACTTAAATGTTTATAGAATACAGCTGTTATTTTATTTTGAGGTATTTTATTGTAAAAATTTTGTTCTCTTACTTATGCCATAGCAGACTTTCAGGTGGTGCTATTTACACATGGCAGCAGTTCCATGGCAAATTTCAGTTTCCACATGTTCTATGTTTCATTCCAAGCATTTTGGTATATAATTTATTGGGGTTATTCATTTTGGGCCTTTTTTAGACTTGAAAGAAAATTACATGAAATTTGACCAAAGTTAGGTTGGACGTCCCCTTAAAAAACCCTAGATTCCTGTGAGCGAGGTGACTTCAGTTCAAGACAATTTCAATTTTTTGAACACAGGATTGTGCTATTGTTTATTTCCTATATCCACGTCTAGGTATCCTGTATCTAAGCGAAAAGGAACAATAGAGTTTAAATTCCACCCTAAATGTAGTAATGGCTGCTGAAATGTATTCCAGGGGTAATCAGTTAGTTCGTTTGTCTGTTGCCGGACATCAAGGTTCAACTCCCCAAAATTACAACAAAGCTGACACCGTCAACATCCAAAAACAACTTCCCCAGCTTTCTTCATCCGATGAGTATTGTTTCCAGCAGCAAACATGATGAAACGATCAGGCATGTCAACCGGTACCTGTACCTGTACGGGTACCGCCGGTTCCCTCGTGCTCCAACAGGTTGCGGCAATGAAGCTTTTGTACCCGGACAAAATTATTTTATGGGGAAATTTCTAATTGAACGAGGGTAAACAGGCTGATAATCGTGTATGGTATCACAGACTTGCACGACATCCTTTTAACTTATTTGTGAATGAACATATCAAAACACTCTACACTTCTGTCTGCAACACAGCCTCGATAAGGCCGGCCATATTGACTTTTCATACGTCGCATTGGAAGAGCCGTCATCGGCTGCTTCAAAGAAATTATTCTGTGGTGAAATCAAAGTAATCAAAAAGCACGACCTTCGTGCTTTATGATTACTTTGATGCCGCCGCAGAATAATTGGACGAAGCCATGTTTGTCTTGCGATCGTGGGGACTGGCGCGGTTTAAATGCGAATTTCTGCCATCTGATTGCGATATGTCATCCAATTGTTGATTTGTCCCGGTACCGATACCTGTTATGTTGGTACCGGCGGTACTTTGTTGGATGAAAAATTTGAAAATGGAATTCCAATATTATCTCCCCCGGACAAAAGAGAAAAGCAGAAAAAAGACTGTGATCTCGTTGAAAGGGGCATCAAATTATTTCTTGATTCTTATGCCAAGATGGAGTCCCACTGCTGTCCGGCTTCCTCAAAGAAGCTCTGTCCAGAACCAAAATTCGCATATTTTGCGGAGCTTTTCAATGTGTATAAAGAGAGAGGGAGAGCACAGAGTTTGAATCAGGGAGTTGGAAGTAGCACGACCTTTAGGAAAGTATTCAGTGATCTGAACTTGCATTATTTCGTCCAAAAAGGACCAGTGTGATACGTGTTGCGCATACCAGGCTGGTAATCTGAAAGGAAGAAAAACAATATATACTCGCCCAAAAAAGAAAGTGTGCATTGCAGAAATTGATCAAACTCCAAAAAAATAATTTCGTACGTGTAAAGAGTGTTAACCTGTTCATGAATAAGCTATATTGAACACAAAGACAGCTTTCCCCGTTAAAATTGCATTAACGTTAAATGACTTGCTGCACGTTTGTGAAAAGGCATGTTTTGCACGTGGAGTCTGAAAATTCATGCAGAAGTGTGAATCCTTGGGTATTTAAACACTAAAGTAAGGCCTTCCTATCGTTCACATTCAAACTTGCGCTGCTGTTAAAACGACTCCACATTAGCATGCCAAGATTGACAATGAATCAACGTCTCCTTGCCCTGGGTATGATAAGAGCTGGCAGAACACACAGAGAGGTTGCCCAGCATTTGAACTGCCACCGTAACACTGTAGACAGGCTAGTCCATCGACATGCACAACATGATGACGTTCGAGACCGACCCCACTCCGGAAGACCCCGAGTTACCACCCCTGCACAAGATCGGTATATCTGTGTCGTCCATCTCCGGAACCGGCAACAAACGGCAACGACGACAGCCAGGAATATTCCTAACCTGAGACGGATACATCCTCAAACAGTGATCAACCGGCTGAGAGAATACGGCTTACGTCCTCGAAGACCTGCAATTCGTCCGATTTTTGACGTCACGTCATCGTCGTGCTCGACTGCAGTGGTGTAGACAACATCTCAGGCTTCCCTTACACTGGTGGCGACGTGTTTTATTCACAGATGAATGTCGTTTCCATCTTTCATCATCAGATGGCCACCAGAGAGTGTACAGACGTCGAAACGAACGCTACGCAGATCCATGTGTCGTGGAGCGAAACCGTTATGGGGGGGGGGGGGGGGGGGGTCTCTCATGGTGTGGAGTGGCATCACTGCCCGTAACAGAACTGAGCTGGTCATTATTGATGGCAATCTCAATGCAGCCAGATATCGTGATGAAGTGCTTACACCTGTTGTTGTCCCATTTCTGCAACGTCACGGCCCCAGCGTCATTCTACAGCAGGACAACGCCCGACCCCACGCAGCTCGTGTTGTTCAACAGTATCTGCAGCAACAACAACTGGATGTTCTTCCCTGGCCCGCAAATTCGCCCGATATCTCACCCATTGAGCACGTATGGGATGAAATGAAACGTCAGCTACGCCGGCTTCCCCATGCACCGTCAACGCTTGTGGAACTCCAAAGACAGCTTATCAGAATATGGAACAACATCCCACAACACTTCCATGCTAACTTGTTCGCTTCCATGAGGCGTAGATGCACAGCAGTAGTCGATGCAGACGGAGGTCATACCAGATATTGAGTGTGTGACTTTTGTGTTTGACCCTTAGTGTCTTTGACTCTCCATGGCACCAAGAGTATTCGTCGTAGCGTGATGAAATTTCTCGTGTTGATCACAAATTGATTCATCTGTGATTGAATAAAATTTCCATGAATGAAAATGATATATATCTTTTTTAAGTGTTATTTTTTAGCATGCACACTTTCTTTTTTGGGAGAGTATACATGTATTGCCCATAAGACGCGGCAAGAGAGGACTCGCGAGGAAAAGACCCGCGATAAAGACAGGGCCAACAATGATAATACCATTAAAAAACTAAAGTGTTAAAACTGACACTTTCAAGGTGTTAAACCCATTCTAACTCTCAGGGTTTGATTTTAACACTCAAAGTGCAATGCTTTGAACACGAAGACATTACAATCGTCAGACATCTGAAACTTGAATGGATGGCACTTCCCATGTGTCTAGCATTGGCGGTTCTTCCAGAATCGTCCATAATTTGATTTGCGCTTGGTGGGTACATAATTAAAAGGACACAACGCAGATGACGCGGATCAGGCTCGAGAGTTCGAGCTTGATCCGCGTCATCCGCGTTGTTTCCTTTCAAGTGTCGCGACATTACACTTATCAAGTGGTATTATAGTAACACCTGTCAAGTTCTGGGATATCTACACTTGAACAAAGTGCTAGTTCAGCACTTAGTAAGTGTTAAATATAGCACTTCAAGTGTAGTTTTTAACACTTTAGTTTTTAGCGTGCAGCAGGGTATTTTGAACAAAAATGAAACGAAGTGGGTTGGATAACAATAAAGTGAAAATTAACTACATGTAACCTTGGTCTACAACTGCGAATCAATTTTTACCAATTGCTAATCAATGTTCCTGTTGAATCAAAAATTTGAAAACAAAATATACCCTGTAACAAGGGCAATGTAAAGCGTGGACAATATGCAAGTTCGAATTAGCCTTGATGTTTTGTGGGACAGAAAAATTTTCTAAGTGGAAAGAGTGAAAACAGAAAAATTTTCTAAGTCGAAAAAGGGCCATAACTCTGGGATAAATTATTCGACGGAACCCGTCCCTTGTGCATATCCGTTCCCCCGTGCAGGTCTATCGGCATACCAAAGGAGATCCAAAATTCCCGCAATGGCTTTGAAATTACAATGCAAAACATTTGTACCGACAGACGGACGGACGGACGGACGGACGGACGGAGAGACAGACAGACGGACGGACGGACGGACGGATTCACTAGATACCCCCGAATCCTCCTTCGAAGGTCGGGGGGCATAATAACAGATACAATTACACAAAATAGCATTGGTATAATACTGCCAGTTTACATGCAATGTTAGAACCAATGGTATTTGAAGTATAAGAATATTATTGCCATCTCATAGGCAGATCATTAAAATGCATTCTGTGGTGCTAAATTATGTCAAACTCTTGGGCATCACCAGATGCTGAATTATTCTGCCAGAAGCCAGGATTTTGCGTTTTTCAGATTGAAGTTTTGAAAATTTTCTCACAGCGAGCCGAATCATGGTCCGCCGCGAGTGTTGTCCGTAACTGTTCCCTGTGCCCAAATTAGACCAATACAAAGCCCTGATATTGCATTAAAGTGAAGTTTGTAGTTTGATACTTGTTCTGTTTCTGTCAGAAACCATGTTGTATGTTCAATATCACGCCGATTGTGGAGACTTTATCATTGGTCATTTCAAGGAAAGTTTATTTCATATGCAAATATGATTATACTATGGAGCCCCCCCCCCCCCCCCCCCCCCACACACACACACACACTCCCCTAAACCTTCATAGTGGCAAGAGATACACAGTCGTAGTAGTCGGTAAAATTCATTTAACTAGTTCAAATCCTGAATGATGATGTAATTCCCTACCGTGCACAACTGTTAAAAGTTCCCCCAGGATGAAGTTCTGGAATTAAGCAGTTATCTCTTATTTGGCATTCTCGGTGAGCTCTGTCAAACAAGATATACTTTGTTAAACTTGGACTTACATGAAAGAAAATTTGCCAGAGCGCTAAGAGTAAGGTGTCAACTTGGCCGTTTCCCTAGACAATTCGAAGGTAGATTATCCCCCCAGCCGTGCCCCCCCCCCGCCCCACCACCACACTTCACATGCAAGATATGCAAGTCCCATGTGAGAAGGGCATGTGAGATAAATATCTATCTCACATGACCCACGTGACCCTCTTATTAGCATATTTAATGAGCACAGGACTACTCATCGCACGTTTTTCTGTAAACAACAACACGGTGTCACGTTTCGGAAATATTAGCAGACGAACATTTGTCGTTACGACCCATAATGTAATAAATGCTCATAATGTAATACCTACCCATAATGTAATACAAAAATGCCCGTAATGTAATACGTACTCATAATGTAATAAAAAACGACCCATAATGTAATAAATGTAATAATGTGTAATAAATGTTAGGCGCCCATAATGTAATAAAATTAATAAAAAATTAGATACAAATTACACTCATTCAGGCCCGTAATGTAATAAAATTCTAAGCTTGATTTTTGTTTTTTCTCTTTACTCCAGCCGTGCGTTCGGCTACTTATGACACATCCTATGCCTCCGTCAATGCTGCCAATGGCCCCTATGCCGTACACAGCCAACATGTGTGGGTGTGTTGAGATTACGATGGAGAGTATTCCGGGACCTGGGGCGGGTATACTCTGCTCTGAGTGACAGGCATTATCCCTCTTCTATTTGTACCACCCAAGCAAACGACTTCTTCTATAGCCTCTACTGCCCTGCCACAACCATATAGGTCTACCTTACCAGACATTCAATAATTTCGATTCCTGGATGTTCATTTATAACTGCAATCATCATATTCGACAGGCTGTTTACTTGCACAAAAGCAATGTGGGTAGCAGGTTCCTGCTGTTAATAAATGCAAGTAACTCTGACCAAAGTTGCTGGGGCAGAGGGTGGAGTGGGGTTCGGTGGAGTGGGATTTGGGTGCACAATGACCGGATAGTGGAGGAGGGGGAGGGGGTAGTGTGGGATACAAGGAAAATATAGAACAGAAGCAAGACATTGAGTCAAGCGGCGCAGAGGAATATCGGGAGGCAATATTGTGAGTGTACTGGTATTGGGATAGGGGATATCCTATAGCTCGATGGAATTTGGATTAGGCTACTTTGCTCCAAATTAAGCGTACGATCTATCATCCTCTGTCTCTCCAATTTTCACTACCTGAACAAATTAGTCATTCCCCTGTACTGTACTATTATAAGTTGATGTCGCACCCACCGCACCCGGAAACCAATGAGCCCGATCCCAGGATGACACTTAATAATGACCACATCATATTCCCGATCCTGTGGTCACATGTGTCAAGTAATATTATCAGTCCACCACACGGACTGCCACTTAAACCACCTAAAGTTCCTGCCAACCGCCTACTCTATCACATCGACTATTTGCGTGTTATCTCCGCTATTGTGTCATCTTCTCATAAGCTACACTCAAACAACATATGTAGCTAGGCAGGAGGAGTAACATGGGCCTATCCGTTTGACCGTGTGGTGTGACCTTGACCATCAACCCGGTAACCTTGAACCTGTATATCGGCACCTGCTGGGCCAATTTTTCTGAAACTTGGTGTGTGGTTCGGGATCCCAACAATTTCTCCACACCCGATGCCCGTCATGTGACCTTGATATTCACACCGTTGATCTTGAACCTGTATCTCGGCTCATGCTGGGCCGATTTTCGTGAAACTTGGTATGTGGGAGTAGTTCGGGGCGCTCAATATATATATATATATATATATATATATATATATATATATATGGTCTAGCTGGGTGTACCCGTTTCACTGGTTAGTTTAGTGAAGAACCTTGTGTGATCACCACCACCCCACCCAAAACCCAACTTTCACAAACCCCACCCCACCCCACTACGGGGCATCATCTCCCATTAGTGTACCCGTTTCACTGGGTAGTTTAGTGAAGAACCGTGTGTGATAATAACCTCCACCACACCCACCCCCACCCCGGGAACATCACCCCAATTAGGAGACTGGTTGGGGGTAGGGGATTGGTCCCACCAGGCTTTTCTGGTCGTGAGTCTCAAGGTACCCCGGAAGATCACTCACCACCCCACCGCACCACGTTGCACCCTACCCCGGGGATATCAACCCCCTTAGGTCACTCCTTTGGGGTAGGGGATTGTTCATACCAAGTTTGGTGCTGCTGGATGTAACATTGTAAGAGTAGTTAGAGAACAACCCGGGGGGCATCACCCCACCCACACCCCATAGGAGGCGACCCCCCGGGGACATGAATCCCCTTGGAACACTCCCCAAGGATAGGTGATTTTTCATACAAAGTTTTAAGTTGCTCGGTTTAACGATGTAGTAGTAGTGAGCGACCAGACACACTTCACTAACAGTGGCGTAGCGGAAATCTTGAGCCCCCCCCCCCCCCACTCCTGCGAGATAGAGACGGGGGCCCTTTCATAATGGTGGTTTTCTTTAACACGGGAGCAAATTTAGTGTTGTTACCGTGCACAGCATACAGGATTACACTTAGTACATTCGCCATAAATTAAATGAAGGTATAGCCTACAGGATCGATTCTAAAAGTACGACTCTGCAGATTTTTTTATTACATGTTTTAAGTTTCACTCCCTCCCTCCAACGATACACACATGCACGCCCAACATGTATGACTTGAGAGGCACCATGTATGTATATTGTTCATTTCTCACCCCTGTCAGTTACAATGATGTAGCGTGCTGCGTTCACTTAAAAGAATAATACATAGACTACAAAGAGAATGTCGTGTGGAAGTGAGATTTTGAAATTAGTTCTATTTGGTACACTGTGGACTGTGCAACAGTCACACAGGTAAACATATCAAAACATACTCAACCTGGCAGACTGTCATCATTTCCTGCTACCGTTTATTTATCTCTCTTCCTCTACTCTTTTTTACTCTCTCTCTCTCTCTCTCTCTCTCTCTCTCTCTCTCTCTCTCTCTCTCTCTCTCTCAATTTTCCTCTTTCTTCCAGCTTTGGGACATCCTTCTAGCGGGTCGCCCCCCTACAATGCGGGCCCAGCGGGCCCATCCCGTTCGCCATTGTTCACTAAACTACCGAGTGAAGGGTTCATCACTAAACTACCGAGTGAAACAGGTACACTAATGGGGTGATGTTTCTGGGGTGGGGTGGGCTTGGGGTGGGGTGATCACACACGGTTCTTCACTAAACTACTCAATGACCCTTATGAAAAAGTACCATGGTATACCATAGAACTACCATGGTAATACTATGGTACAGCCTGGTACTAACATGGTACAGCCTGGTACTACCATGGTACAATTCATGGTACTAAATGGATGTACAACCACACAATGTTCACATATCAGGGTGCGATCCATGGTAGTAACATGGTACAGGTACCATGGTAAACGATGTGGGGTACCATAGTACTTGTGCCATGGTAAAAGTACCCTGGCGTGATAAGTACCGTGGTATTGGTATCATGGTAGTACCATGGTACAGGTACCATGGTAAAAGATGGGAGTACAAGTACCCTGGTACAAGTACCCTGGTATACATGTAAGTACCGCGGTAATAGTATAATGATAGCACCATGGCACAAGTACCATGGTAAAAGCTGGTACAAGTATCCTGGTATAAGTAACATGGTACTGGTATCATGGATACTACCATGATACATGTACCATGGTAGTAACATGGTACTCTGTGGTTAGAGTAATGTGTCCGCGACCATGTCGTCTCAGGTTCGATCCCCATGCAGGGATCAAAACTGCGACAGCGAGATCTCGAGTGCACCGAGTTGTGTCCTTGAGCAAGACACTTTATCCCCTCTGGTGGTAGCCGGAGTACCCGGGCAGAACCAACGAGAAGTGGCAAGTCACTATCAATTGTCCATTGTGACAATCCCACAGAAGCATGGTTAGCACTGGTTGAAGTCATGTGTACCGTCAGCCTTTGGCACGTATAAGCACACGGCGCCACCATTCCTCCAGACGAGCAATGGTAATGAAAAGCCTTGTTCAGGACACAACCCAGGTGGTTTGACCGGGAATTGATGCCGGGACTATAGCATCTCGGAAATGACGTCCAAATCACTTAGATAACCGGTCCCTGGTGGCACACCCTTTATAAAAATGTACCATGGTTTTACCATGGTATAATGTACCACGGTATTTTGGCCCCTGGTACAACCATGGTACCTGCACCATGGTAGCACCATGGTCTTACTATGGTAATACCAGGGTAGTACCAGGACCGAAATAACGTGGTTTTTAGAATACTTGTACCATGGTGTTACCTGGCACAGAGTACAATGGTAAAAAACTGTGGTGCCATACATATGTGCCATGGTACTACCATGATACCAGTACCACGGTACTTATACCACGATACTTGTACCGTGGTACAAGAACCATGGTACCCTACATCGTTTACCATGGTACCTGTACCATGTTGCTACCACCACACCAGGCTACTTGTATCATGGTACCCCCCGGCCCTCATCATTTACCATGGTACATGTACCATGTCACTACCGTGGTACCTGTACCATAGCACTACCATCATACCAGTACCATGTTACTTATACTAGGATACTTGTAGCATCTTTTATGATGTGGTCGTTATTAAGTGTCATCCTGAGATCGGGCTCATTGGTTTCCAGGTGCGGTGGGTGCGATATGAACTTATAGTAGTACAGTACAGCGAAATGACTAATTTGTTCAGATAGTGAAAATTGGAGAGGCAGAGGATAGATCGTACGCTTAATCTGGAGCAAAGTAGGCTAATCCAGATTTCATCGAGCTATAGGACATCCCCTATCCCAATACCAGTGCACTCACCATATCGCCTCCCGATATTCCTCTGCGCCGCTTGACTCAACGTCTTGCTTCTGTTCTGTCTTTTCCTTGTATCCCACCCCCCCCCCCCCCACACACACACTATCCGGTCATTGTTCACCCAAACCCCACCCCACTGAACCCCACTCCACCCTCTGCCCCAGAAACTTTTGTCAGAGCTACTTGCATTGCATTGCTTTTGTGCAAGTGAACAGCCGGTCGAATATGATGATTGCAGTTATAAATGACCATCCTGGAATCGAAATTATTGAATGTCTGGTAAGATAGACCTATATGGTTGTGGCAGGGCAGTAGAGGCTATCGACGAAGTCGTTTGCTTGGGTGGTACAAATAGAAGAGGGATAATGCCTGTCACTCAGAGCAGAGTATACCCGCCCCATGATGGAATGTGTCAATGTTAATTTGCTACAAATCTTTACCATCTATGTTACAGAATGACATCGGATCAATTCAAGGACGCGCATTTGACGTAACAATATTTTATTTTCAGGGTAATGTAAGTAATACTTTCATACTGCAGCGTTAAGACTGCACGATAAAACTATTAAAAAGTTCGCTCAAGACATTAAATCCAGGAGCCAATACTATACAACTTTTACAATTTTATTTTCTGGAATTGTAATTTCCAGTTATGACTTTAAATGGGTTGAAATGAATCATTCAAAGATGTAACAATTTGCCAACTGGCAAACTGACATATCTTTTATAATGCAAATGATTCATTTTTGTCAGTTTTATCAATAGGTAAAAATACAATTCTAGAAATTACAATTGCATAAGTTTTATAGCATTTGCCCCCTGCTTGTGTTGATGAATCGTGATTAACCCTTCACCCAACGGATCGGCCGTATCCGCCCGCGTAATACACAAATTCAGCAGTTGAAAAAATATTATTTTTCAAAAACTTTAAAAAAAACATACCATGAGTAGTATGTCATGTACCCGGACGGGCCTAGGTTGCCGGACCTCGGTGCCGGACCTCGGAAGTGACGTCATGTCATGTGACCCAGTGGCGCCATGTTGTGTAGTCATGGTAACCCGCGTGAGCGGCCATGTTGTGACGTCATCTCCATAGTGATACGTGTTGTTAGTGCGCATGCGCAGCGCGTGTTGTTAGGGTGATACGTGTTTCCGTCGCTCATTTTGTATACTAGAGGCCGCCATCTTGATTTCTATGGTAGCACGTGATTGCTATGTTACCCAATTTTTCTGTAATAGAACTGGGTATGTTCGGGGGTGTGTTCCTTTGTAGAAGAGTAAATCTGATTACCACAAGGACCCGACACGGAATCCAAATTTTACGGACTCGGCTAGGAATCTCAATTACGGAATGCGTTATATGTATACACTGATTGAACATTTTGAAGGCTTGAGCGAAGGTATAGCTAGGAAGTAGTGATAAAAGTCAATACTAATGGATGGTAGTTTAGTCAATAGTACTGGTACAAGGCCGCAATGGAACAAGACTACAACAGCAAAAGAAGCTAATGATAGGACAGATAGACCATAGACCTGTAGCGGACTTGGAGCTTTGGCGACAAGATGGAAACGGAATCCAGGTTTCTACAACAGGTATCCTCCAACAATACCAGGCCATAGGTATCCTCAATTTAGTATCCTCAAAAGGTATCCTCAATTGATATGTAGCCATGCCATAGGTATCCTCAAATACTGAAATGAGTCTAAGAGTCGTTCGAGGAGTCACTCGATCGAGCAATTGCTCGTTGGCTCATTTGCTCGATGGGCTTCGAGTCATTCGAGCAATAGTTGTGAGTCACTCGACATAAGACGGAATCCCACTTTCTTTTGGAATCCCTTTTTGGAATCCCATTTGTGGAATCCCTTTTTCGAAAACGCCTGTGGCTATGGAATCCCTTTTTTCTGAAATGAGTCTAAGAGTCGTTCGAGGAGTCACTCGAATGAGCAAATGCTCGTTGGCTCATTTGCTCGATGGGATTCGAGTCGTTCGAGCAATATGCCGAGTCACTCGATCGAGCACTTACTCTAAAGCTCATTTGCTCGATGGGATTCGAGTCATTCGAGCAATGCTTTATCAGTAACTGCTCGATTGCTTATTAGGTTTGGGAATGCTTTTGATATACACAAGGGAGATAACTGCATTATGGGAAATCGAGCACTGGTAATTATAAGACTTGGACGAGAGAACCAGAGATAGTTTAGACTGGATAGACTGTTAGTGATAGAGAAATATATGCAATAGGCATTAAAAATGGGATTCTGGGAAAATCAGGCCCTGTACTCCTATTCAATAGAGCATACCCCTGTTCCCCTTGGTACTATAGCATAACGTGTTATTTTTATACGCCCAAAATGGGCTTCACAAGTCCGTTTGTGTGGTTTGGTGGAGATATTGGTGGTTTGTAATGGTGGTCTGGTCTATTTGGGTAATTAGGTATACTCTAGTTCAATCAAACACACCCCCAGGGGACCCCTTGGTACTGTAGCACTACGTGCTACATCGATAAAATGGGAAATCCGTATCAAATTAAGTCAATTTCGGTGATTTTGGGTGGATTTTGGTGATTTGGAGAGATTGTCAGGTCCTTGTGGTAATCAGATTTACTCTTCTACAAAGGAACACACCCCCGAACATACCCCGTTTTATTACAGAAAAATTGGATAACATAGCAATCAGGTGCTACCATAGAAACCAAGAAGGCGGCCTCTAGTATACAAAATGGACGACGGAAACACGTATCACCCTAACAACACGCGCTGCGCATGCGCACTAACAACACGTATCACTATGGAGATGACGTCACAACATGGCCGCTCACGCGGGTTACCATAACTACACAACATGGCGCCACTGGGTCACGTGACATGACGTCACTTCCGAGGTCCGGCAACCTAGGCCCGTCCGGATACATGACATACTACTACCATGTGATCCCTCGTGGGAACGAGCTCGTCGGACTCGTTCCAACGAGGGGTCACATGATATGGTTTTGTTGAAAATTTTTGAAAAATTTGTAAAAATGATATTTAAAATAATAAATTTTGATATCGTCTGCGTTAGGTAGAGGGTTAAAATGTATCTAGCACAATACTTACCGTCTACAGGTGGTTCTAAATCAACGAGAACGGCACGTGGTATGTGATTTTCGGCTCCAGTTTCACTTTGATCAGTCTCATCACCTCCAATTGTCTTGTCCGGGGGCATCTGACCATCGTGCTGGAGGACAAAAGAAAAGTGGTTTTGTTTTTGTTTTTTTTCTTTCTTTTTCTTGGGGTGGAGGTATTCTCATTTTTCTCTTCTTAAAGACAGGATTAAGACCTTCGATAGGGATCCCTGAAATATTTTCATTGGGGACTCGAACGGTTGCAATCTAAGAAGTTAACAATCAGTGTCGTATCATGCTGGACAGTTTTACTGACGGATGAAGTTCGAATCAAGTGACCGACAATAACTTCTTCAATTGTATTTTCAATTTGTATTTTCTCGACGAGCTCGTTCCAATGAAGGATCAAATGAAACGTTGTTTTTTTTAACCCTTTACCCAATGTAGAGAATATCAAAATTTATTATTTTAATTGCTATTTTTTAAAATTCTTCCAAAAATTTCAACAAAACCATATCATGTGACCCCTCATTGGAACGATCTCATCATGCTCTTTCCAATGAGGGGGTCACATGATATGGGTTTGTTGAAATATTTTGAAAAATATAATTTTTTCAACGTCTTAATTTGCAAATTACGCGGGCGGATGCGGGCGATTCGTTATGTAAAGGGTTAAACTGTTTGATAAATAATATTGTTTCAACTGCTTAGATTGTAAATTACGCGACGCGGGTCGATGTGGCAGTTTCGTTAGGTGAATACACAGAACGACACACGCGTGTGAATGGGTTAACCCTTTACCCAACGCAGACGATATCAACATTTATTATTTTAAATATCATTTTTTCAAATTTTTCAAAACATTTCAACAAAACCATATCATGTGACCCCTCGTTGTAACGAGCTCGACAAGCTCGTTCCAACGAGGGGTCACAGAATATGATTTTGTTGAAATATTTTGAAAAATAATATTTTTTCAACTGCTGAATTTGCATAGTACGCGGGCGGATGCGGGCGATTCGTTAGGTAAAAGGTTAATCGATATGGCACGAGTGCCAGCGCGGAAGGATAAGACGAGAGGCCACAGGCAGTTCTGCGTTTATTACACGCCTTCACGTCTATAAAATCAATTATTGGAATTGGAAGGACACTCAGCTATTCATTTGACAACTATCAACACAAAGAACACATTTTATCGCCAACGAAATTTGTGAGGGGAACCCGTGTTACTATTTCGTCCCCTGAGTTCCAATGTGTTCTATGTGCCTACTGGCACATAGAACACATTGAAACTCAGGGGACAATTTTCAGCTATCGCTAGCGATTCAAAAAGAAATTGCGTTGCACGATTTGTAGAAAATTCCAGTGAAACTTCGTTTCTATTTAAAAGTAGTCAGTCAACGATTCCCGTTCCGCACATATGTGCGGAACAGATTTTCATTTTCCGCATGGTTTCGTGTTGCTATAGATGGGGATTACATAGAACAGGCGTGTAATAAAATATTAAAGTTTTTTTTCCCCAAGTGTCGTCCTCAGTCGCTTTAGGTGAAGAGTTAAAACGCTAATGATTCATTTCACCCATTTATGTTTAGATAGAACATGCACAGAATGACACGCACGTGTGAATGGGTTTGATCGATATAGCACGAGTGCCAGCACGGAAGGATAAAATGATCGGTAGAGAGTTTTATCCTTCCTCGAGGGCAAAAGCGCCATATCGATTAACCCATTCATTTTTTATCGTTTAGTGTTGTTACAGATGTTTTGACAGAATAGGAAGAAAATCGATAGCTCCTATCTAGAGGTCACCCCATGCAAGCATGCCAAGTTTCAAAGTGATCTGCTCATAAATGCGACCTGTGAGGTGTGCCAAAGAAAATTGTGGACGTACGTACTAAGGCAATACGATCATAAATGTGCCCTTTTAGGACGTGCCAAAGGAACTAACTAAACTAAGTTCAAAAGTCGTTGCCAAAACGTTTTTTGACGGAAAGGGACGAAAACCAGCTCCTATCTAGAGGTTACCCTAAACAAGCACCAAGTTTCAAAGCGATCCAATAATAAATTTGCTCTGCAGGGTGTGCCAAAGGAAAATATTGATGTATAACTGCACCAAGTTCATCAAAAGTCGTTGCCAACAGCAACTTTTTTGACGGGAATGGAAGAAAATCGATAGCTCCTATCCAGAGGTTAGGGTTCTTCGAATATTCGAGATCAGTTTTTTTCGAATCTCTCGTGCTTAATGCAATGTGTCTCATTTCCAACAAAATTTGCATAAAACTGGCATTGGACAAATCATTCATGTGGTCTCAATTCATATTTGGTTGATTAATTGACAATGTTTAATTGTTAGGTAAGTAGTACAGACTACAGAACATCCACAGGTCATTTAGGGCGTGCTGTTAATTTCTCGGACCTACTTATCAATGAATAATGTTATTTAGTTATGTAAAGAGTTCAGAATATCCAGTTTGATACGACTTAATTGTGCATTTTTGTGGTGATAGTAACACGTTAACACTGCGAACAATACAAACCCGTCCGTGAAAATATACTCATGATTATAAGGGAATCATGTCTTTTCGTTGTGGTTATTCATTAACTCAAACTAAAATTATCAGCCCGACATCCAATTTTCAAAGTAAAAAAAAAATGGAAGAAGGGTCATAACTCAGCCACAATTGATCGGACCGAACCCAAATTCGAACTTGTCCTGCGTATTCCTGCGACAAACCTACGTTCAAAATTTGGTATTGATTCAGTAACTCAGCCTGAAGTTATCATACGGACAGCAAATTTTCAAAGTCAAAAAAATTGAAAAAAAGGCCATAACTCAGCCAAAATTGGTCGGACCGAACTAAAATGCCAACTTGACCTGCGTATTCTAAAGATAAACCTATGTACAAAATGTGGCGTTGATTCAATAACTTAAACTGAAGTTATCATCCGGACACCAAATTTCCAAAGTTGCGAAATTGGGCGGAAAGATGTCACAAAAAAGACATAACTTCAACAAAATTATCGGATCCAGTCGATATTCGGAATACACCTAACCATTGAAATAAGTGACATATATGCCAAATTTTGATTTGATTCGATGAACCAAACTTTAGTTGTCACTCTAGACGGAAGGACACACGCACACACGCAGCTTAATAGTCCTCCAACAAAATGTCGAGGACAATTATTTTTATAACCATGACCTGTTGAAAGTATTCAAGTGGTCGGGCAATTCTGCGTAAATTAGGATTGTAATTGTTGTGTGTTTAAAATACATAGAGGGTATGGAATGAGTGTTTTTCCCATATAATATATATGGAACGAGTCTAAGAATTTTCCGTTTTGGCGAGCCTCTGGCGAGCTCAAACGGAAAATTCGGACGAATTTCATAAATATTATATGAGAAAAAACACTCATTTCATATTCTATTTATCATATGACACACACACGCACAAATTAGCCGCTTAGTATGACTTTTTAACACATCACCTAACTTGAGTTGCAGACGGCACTCGGAAAAAACATCCTCGTGTAACTAAAATTTTCATTTTTTGCTTCCAAAACATAGATTATGACCCCTCATCAGAACGAGCTCGTCGAGCTCGTTCCAATGAAGGGTCATAACCTATGTTTTGGAAGCAAAAAGTGAAAATATAAAAAAAATGAATGGCGTTTTTCTTGTAGGTAAAAGATTAATACAACATAACCCACCCTAAATAGGACAGATAACGAATATTCTCCCCACTGAAATTATGCAAATGTGACCCAGTTGTATTTTGTTTAGCCAATCAAATTGTCCAGTTTTGAAATTGACCAATGAAAGCTCCCAACTCTAATTATGCAAATTATGAAAATGTGGCCCTGTTGTATTTTGTTCAGCCAATCAAATTGTCTAGTTTCGAAATTGACCAATGAAATTGACGGAAGGCTTTATTTATCACTGATTAATATGAAAACAAAATATCAAATGTTTTAAAGTGAACAAACAAAACGGACGAGTCATATGATAAAGTATTTTATCAACGAAAAGTATATTTGAAGCGTATAAGTCTTCGAAAATAGCAATTCGGTATGTTTCAAATACATGGAGTTGTGTGATATGACCGAGACATCAGGCACCGATGCCTTACCCCCCACCAGCCCCACCCCCCCCCCCCCCCCCCCCCCGGCGCCTGAAGAAAATGAAAGTGTCAATGACACTGTCGCTCAACCTGATAGACTGGAACTTGGTAAATTATAAGTGAAATGGCAAAATTGAAGATCATTGGTACCAATGTTATTATTTGGTGAAACTTCAACATAACATTGTGTGTGCACCCATCAGCGCAATCCGTGCATTTTTAAATGTAAACTGTAGGGCTGGCTAAAGGAATATTGTTGATACACAGATGCATTAAGTTTAAAGGTCATTGTAAACGGCAACGTTTTTCACAGAAATGAATACTAATCGATATATCTTATCTTGAGGTCTCGCATAATGAGCACACCAAGTTAAAAAACAGTCCTATGATAAATGCCCCCTTGTAGGCCATGTCAAAGAAGAATGTTGATGCAATAAATTCAAAGGCTGTTGCTAACAGCAATAGTTTTCGACGGAAATGGAAGAAAATCGTTAGCTCCCGTCTAGAGGTCACCCCAAACAAGCATACCAGGTTTAAAAGTGATCCGATCATAAACGTGCCCCGCAGGCTGCAAGGTGTGCCAGAGGGAAGTTCATCAAATCGCAACGTTTTTTCGTCGGAAGCAGAAAAAAATCAATAGCTCCCAACTAGAGGTCACCCCAAACAAGCATAACAAGTTTAAAGCCATCCGATCATAAATAAAAAGGGTGCCCTGTAGGACGTGCCAAAGGAATATATTGTTGCCTGACTAAACTAAGTTCACAGGACGTCACCGACAGCAACATTTTTTTTTATATAAATGGAAAAAAGTCGATAGCTTCCCTCTAGAGCTCACCCCAAACATGCATACTAGGTTTCAAAGCGACCCGATCATAAATGTGCATGTTGTGCATGCCAAAGGGAAATATTGATGTCCAACTAAACTAAGTTCAAAGGTCGTTGCCAACGGCAACCCTTTTTGACGGAAATGGACGAAAATCCATAACTACTATCTAAAGGTCAACCCAAATAAGTCTGCAAGGTTTCAAAGCAATCCGATCATAAATGTGCCATGCAGGGTGTGCCAAAGGGACATATTGAGGTCTGACTAAACAAAGTTCAAAGAACATTGCCAGTGGCAACATTTTTTGATGGAAATGGAAGAAACTCGATAGCACCCATCTAGAGGTCACCCCAATCAAGGAAGGTTTCAAAGCGATCTCATCATAAATGCTACCTGTGCGGTGTGCCAAAGGAAATTGCGTACGTACGTACGCCGACGGACGAGAAGTGACGGCAATAGCTCAGCTTGACCTTGTCAAGTTGAGCTAAAATTCCTCAAACAACGATTGCTCCGTGTATTCAATATTATCCAATACAATACATTGAGAAATGTGCTATGTACACAATGAGTGGAATCCATCCTACATATAACAACGTCATTATTCATCTGATTGGTCATTACACATCTTCGTGATATTATGACATGAATGAAATGCTTCAACACAAAACGGTGCCAAGCAAGAATGTAAGTAGACGGCCGAAGGTGATATATTTCTTAAAAAATATCAGCCTCATTCATTTAACTCTTAATGGCCTTGACAAGTAGCCTGAATTCCCACCAGCCCACAGCCATAAAACGTCCAGTGGCTAATCAATGATTTCTAGTCAAATCGACTGTAACTAGAAACCACTGCCTAGATACTTTGCATATTTTCAGCAGAATCTCCTCGTTCAAGTTAAATCATAGTGTCAATACAGAACAAAATTTGTCTAGTGTACAGCGGACAGGAATCAGTGACCCTTGTTAGAGTTTGTCCTGTATTTCATGCATGCCTTTGGGGGATGTAAAATACAGGAAAAACTCCCCAACTCGATTCCAGTCCTCACTTACTCCACTTGTTCTGACTTATTATTCGCAACTAGTATAGTTTAAAACGATCCAATCATAAATGGGCCCTGCAGGGTGTGCCAAAGGGAAATATTGATGCATAAGTTCACCAAAAGTCATTGCCAACATCAACATTTTTGACAGAAATGGAAGAAAATCGACAGCTCCCATCTAGACACCATAGAGGTCATCCCAAACAAGCATACCAAGTTTCAAATCGATTTGATCATAAATGCGACCTGTGCGTAGTGCCAAAGGAAGATATTGATGCTTGTCTAAACCAAGTTAAAAGGTCGTTGCCAACGGCAACTTTTTTGATGGAAATGGACGAAAATCGATAGCTCCTATCTGGAGGTCACCCCAAACAAGCATACCATGTTTCAAAGCGATCAGATCATAAATGTTCCCTCTAGGGTGTGACAAAGGGAGATATTGATGCCTAACTATACTAAGTATATTCAAAGTTCGCTGTAAATGCCAACAGCACTGTTTTTCGGTGAAAATGAAAGAAAATTTTAGCTCCAATATAGAGGTCACCCCACACAAACATACCAAGTTCCAAAGCGATCCGATCATAAATGTGACCTGTGCGGTGTGCCAAACGAAATTGTGGACGCACGTACGTACATACATACATAAAGGCAATAGCTCAGCTTGACCCTAAAGTTGAGCTGAAATGGTTGTTTTTTACAGCCCTGCCAGATATAAATCTAAATCAAGGGACTTCATTTGAATAAATGGAGGATATTTATGCTGTTTTAGTGAATATCGAGAATTATCTCATGAGTTTGGACCTGAAGGTTTTATTTATCACGAGCGCTTTATACTTTCAGATCCACACCAATGAGATAATTCCCGATATTTACTAAAACAGCGTAAATTTTCCTTTTGTTATATGCTACATGACATTTTACTGTGCAATATTCAGCCCAATTCGACTGCAAACAGTTTCAAGACAATAAAAAAATCCACTGATCGTTCCTTCAAGGCGGCGACGTCATGGTCATTAAGGAAGCTACTGAAAAGATTCTTCGTGTGGACATGAAAATATTATTTTTCTCTCGAGCAAGCGCTCATGAAAAATAAAACTTTCAGTTCCACACTCATGAGATAATTCCAGACACTGACTACACTAGAGTCGATTTTCTTTTTTAATTATATTATTATTTCCAAAGCGACGTAATGCGGAGTAGCGTCACGTCAAATCTTGGTGTGTGTGTGTGTGGGGGGGGGGGGGGGGGGGGGGGGGGGTGAAAGTTAGTCAGCTGCCAATTATTGAAAATGTAGATCCAGGCAAATGAAAAGCAAAGAAACACCATGTCTGATGAAGAAACAGACACACAGACAGATAGGCTTGCAGTCACACATGAAGGAGGTCTACATGAGAGTACTGAATGACATGCAATGAAAGATATAGTGGAAGACCCAGGGCAAGGTTGGTAAATTGAAAAATAACTCTGTGCACCATGAGTGATGCAGTCTCAAAGTAAAGCATAAGAAACTGAAAGTGTATGATACTAACTTCAGCCTCTAAAAACATGCTGCTCAGTTTTTCCAAATGTTTATCAATTCCATTATGTCATTTTCCACTGTAACCCCCCCCCCCCCCTCCAAAAATTCATGTTCCAGGATACTCTTTCAATGAAGGAATTGTTCTCCAACATTTTGAAGAGCATAATATAGAAGAGAAAAACTTCTAAATACTAGTGAATAGAAGTGCATTGTAGGTTTTCTGTCTGTGTTTGAATGGTGATTTGCGTGGGGGGTGGGGGGGGGGGGTGGAAGATTTGGAATCCTCCCTGCCCTTAGTACTATGAGGGGAAACCATGGTTTAAATAAATATGTTAATGGGGTAAGATAGACTGTTAGATAGCATCTGCCAGAGGTTATAGTGTGATCCTGGGGAATACACTTGCTCAAGATGTGAATTTGCTTGCATGAACAGCCTTAGTTTTGACAATATATAGCCTTTATTGCTGACTGTGACAAAAGTGTAACTTTTCAAAACAATAAAATAGTTTGGTAAGGTATGTGGTCCCCAAATAAATATTTAAATGTGAAATAATCTCCCAAAATAATAACTGAATCTGGTTTGGAAGCCAAAAAACATATTTCATATAGGTATCATGGAACTAAATATTTTCCCATTGGCGACCATTATAACGTTCAGGCGAAAAAAAAAAAAAAAATATCACTTTAATTTTGGCATTCAAATATCTCTGACAAGTATAGCCAGTTAGACAACTTTTTCTTTTCCGAAAACATGGGGTTATGTAATAAATAAAAGACAAAAACTGACACTAAGGGAACTACTGGTCACGTGCACATATTTTTTCAGGGGATTCCCTACAAAAACACACAAAAAGTAAATTGTATTTTTTAGGTCCAAAAATCATCAAATCATCCTCTTTTTTATCGGGAATATTCAACAATAATGCAAGATGTCAACAGAACGTTTCAAACGTTTATTGAAAAAATACATTTTCCCAAGGCTGTTTATTTTTATAGATTGCATCATTTCCGAGTGCAACATTTTAAGGCGGTTAACTCGAATTTCAATATTTAGTTCCGCGATACCATATGCTGCACGTGTGAAACATCCAGAAAAAATGAAGCAGCTTGGTAGTAACTCCGTTGATGGAGCAATTACGAAACGGGCGAATTCATTTCAAATATTTCGCGTGGTATGGTCTGACTGTAACATTTGCTACTGGAGCCGTAAACATAAAAGAAACTACACCAGCTCTCATCCAATCAGAGGGCGAGTATTTTACTCTTATTGGAACATAAAGTAAGCAAGCGGGCTTCACTTTTCAAGGTTCCCATTGTCGGAGAAATAATAGTGATGGTCGTGATATTTGGAAATAATAATAGAGATGGCATTTCACCTCTATTCAGTATTCAAGTTTATTATATGCTAACCTGTGAATTATCGCAAATTATCTAAAAGATATGTCTCGATAGATAACGAGAAATATCGCCCAGTAGCTTGCTAAATGACGTCACGCTACTCCGCATTACGTCGCCTTGAAGGAACGATCAGCTGATCTTTGTTATTGTTTTAAAACGTACGCATTTCTCGTCGAATTGAGATGAATATTTTGCAATAAAATGTCTCGTAGCATATAATTAAAAACGAAAATCGACTCTAGTGTAGTCAATGTCTGGAATTATCTCATGAGTGTGGAAATGAAAGTTTTATTTTTCATGAGCGCTTGCTCGAGTAAAAAATAATATTTTCAGGTCCACACGATGAATCGTTTCAGTAGCTTCCTAAATGACCATGACGTCGCCTTGAAGGAACGATCAGTGGATTTTTTTTTTATTGTCTTGAAACTGTTTGCAGTCGAATTGGGCTGAATATTGCACAGTAAAATGTCATGTAGCATATAACAAAAGGAAAATTTACGCTGTTTTAGTAAATACCGGGAATTATCTCATTGGTGTGGACCTGAAAGTATAAAGCGCTCGTGATAAATAAAACCTTCAGGTCCAAACTCATGAGAGAATTCTTGATATTCACTAAAACAGTAACTTGGTTTCAACAAACTCAGATCTGACCCCCTAAACATGTTGCATACCAAAATTTAAACATTCTGACAGGTGGATCTGAAAAAGACTTTTTAAAGATTATTCCCCATATCGCTCTAAGTTAAAATTCTGGCTCGCACAGACAACCCATTTATCAGGCGATGGTTTATTATAAACAAACTTGAACTAATCCCTGTAAGGATTCTGTATACCATACACCAGATGATTCGGACCAGATGTTCTCGAGAAAGGGAGTTTTAAAGATTATTCGTCATGCTGGACTATGTTAAAATTTGGGATCCAACAGGCAGCCCAAATATTAACACGATTGTGGTTTGTAAAACAATATTCTTTAAAGAGTATGTCTCATATTGCACAAAGCTGAAATTCAGGCTCCTATATTGAGCCCAAATGTAAACCGAGGGGCTTGATTTTAACAAACTGGCACCTGACCCCACCCCCACCCCTGGATGTTGTATACCAAATATCAAAAGATTCTGATCAGTAGTTTTGGAGAAGAATTTTTGATTTTTGAAAATATGCTGACTCAGAATATGTTGATTCCCTCTCTCTTCGGTACACTATGATAGAATCGACGGCATTTTATTTTTTACCATTCCATTCTACTGGTCATAAGAATGCGTCCTCCCAAATAACAGATCTCTGTTTTGTGAGATTTGGGAAATATGGGCGTTTGGAAATATTTCTATTTTAGCTGCTGGAGTTCTCACTGAGATACGGGTTTTTTTCATAAATCAAGCACTTGTAACTCAATAATACCAAATTTGGTTCAAATCAGCTCATCGGATCAGAAAATAAATTTTGGTTGGGGTCAGAAATCTTACCCTCCCATTACAAAGGCAAATTTTGCTCCGTGAACTTCGTTTGAACAAACTTAATTCTACATCTCAAAAGGAAGCTCAGTAGGAAATATCAAATAATTGTACCCACTAGTTCTTGAGAATAAGATTTTTTTTTTAATTTAGGAGTATTTTCCCCCACTCATCCCTATAAATGTGATGTGAGAACAATCCCCTCAAATTTAACTGAAATTAACTCAACTGTTCTGGAGAAAATGCAAACACTATGTCCACCGACGGACAGTGAGTGATCACGATAGCTCATCCTGACTTTCAATCAGGTGAGCTAATAAAATTTACTGTATCTTATGTTATGCTGAAACCAATATCTTTAACAGGTAGAGTGCTGGAAGCCCATATTTGGGCTTTATTCTGAAGTGCAGGTACTGCAACTTAAAGGCTTCAAATTCAGTGGCTGTGCATCATATTATCTTTGAAGTGATATTGTTTAGTCTTTTAAGATTTGCTTTGTTACAATTTATAGGAGAGTGCCTGTGGGCACTCTCCTATAAATTGTAACAAGGCAAAGACATGCGAAAAAATTTTGGTGGCCAAATAAAATTTAGCACTCTACCAGTTAATAAAGCATTTTGTTTAGAAAAATGCACAGTGTTATTTTACTGCTTTGATTTAAAATCACTATACATGGGCAATTCAAACATGAGGGAAAACAATTGAGTGCCATGTTTTTTTCTTTGAAAACATTATCCCACGATTCGTCACTGATATCTTCAGTTTCATTTATTTATTTATTTATTTATTTATTTATTGGTGTTTAAGGTCACATACTTATGCACAATGGCTAATCGTGACCGTGACAGTTTTACGGGTGGAGGAAGCCGGAGTACCCAGAGAGAACCACCGAGCAACGACGAGCAGCTGTCAGCTCTCCAACATCGTAACTCTGAACTCTGCACCGCAGCACAGGCAGGGTTAGATTGGTTGAAGACATGCGCACCATCGACGTGCAGTACGCCTCAGTACACAGCGTCATCGTGCCCCCATGTAGGCAATCGGGGTGAAGTGTCTTGCCCAAGTTTCATTTGTTCATGAATATTAATACAACTGTTTACGGAGTGTGGGCACTTTGCTTCCTGCATTTTCTTCTCCATGTTTTTGTTATTCTTATGACTTATTATATTTTAAATGCTCATAGATATACCCAGTGGCGTGTTTAAAATAGTTATTAATGCTCATGTAAGCGGACATTGTTAGTGTGTGAGTAGATTATTATTGTGCAGGCTTCCATTTCCCTTTGTTTCTGTACCATGTGTGCGCGCGTACCCCCAAACTGCACTTGGTGTGATGCGTGAATACCGCCGGTAAGGGTTAAGCTATCAATTTTCTGTTTATTTGAATTCATTTTTAATGTAGTTATACGTTTTGGGTTCAAATACTCAATTCCCATTGGTTAGCTGGATGAAAACGTCATGACCAAATGTAAGTCATTTTCCAATGAATACATTTGGTCGAATTTCGACCCGCATTTACGGTAGAGCGCAGTTGACAGAATGTAATTCGGGCGGTGTTTGGGCGGGTTTTTAACTTTTAGCACCTCTCGCAGTGATCGATCAACTCCGCTGCTGTTTCTTTGGTGACTCAGAGTTGTGCGCTTTGTCTTTTGTGTGAGGGTGGTTTTTCGCCTCGTTCGTTCGTACATGTTTTATTTCCTCTTTCTGCTTTGTTGTTTGGTAAAAAGTAGTTTAAACAGTTACGGAATTTAATTATAAGAATTGAATGCAATTTTTATAATCTTTATTGGAGTATGAAAGTGTGGGAATTGAATAATTGAATTCATCTTTAATTTTTGAGATAATCTGTGTAAAAACATATTTGAAGTGAAAAAAATTGTTCATTTTGAGATCGCTAGGTGTCATTTGAAACAATAAACTCGCACCAACAGTGACAGGCGCGCCTTACCTACTTCTTCATTACCGCTGAACAGCTCATTAATATTGATAAGTTCAAAACTCATAATCTCAGTGTTGATGGCAATGCTGATCAACTTGGTTCTAGGTTTTGTCTGTTTCTCGGGTGGACAGAATAAATGAAACAAACACGGTGTGAATGAAAAAGAACCCCTACACACTCATATTGTTTCAACATGAAAAGTAATTAATATTTATCTCATCATATCAAAACAAAATTTAATAAACAATGAAATTCTTATCATGTTTTTTATTCCATGTTCAGTTTGTTTATAAGCAATAGGTGATCGTCTGCGTCCATCGTTTTACCCCAAATCAAACGTAAACAATGGCCGGTCATATAATAATTCACAAACGAAACTCGCGAGCAAAACTTGCTAATTTCCAAATAGCCCGAATGAACTCTTTCTGAGACAAAGTTCCACCAACTTCATATCATCTGAGCTAATATCGAACTCTACATTTACAAACTGTGTTTTCATTTTCTCTGGAAATGGTCAAAATCAGAATTAAATTCAACTCAGTGTTGCTTTGAATGACAGCACCCTCCTTCCAAGTGGAAATGGAGATTGAAGTTTTGTGTTGGCGTGGCCTACGGCGTTCTTTTTAACTTACGCAATTCATTGGTCAATAAAATTTTTAATGACACAAAAACATGTTCCAGTGAAATGTATCATTATTTCAAACAGAATTTTAGAAAACTATGTTTATTCTGTTATCACAAGGAAGCGTGATGCGACCTGGTTTTTATTTTAACTCCTCAATGTAGAGAGTGTTTAAATTGATTTCCCCTTCACGTTTAATTATAAGGAATGACAGTTTGTTTCTGTCTATTTCTCAAGTTATGAACCTCAAAAAACAAAGGCCAAACATAGTGTTTACACAGTTTGGCCTTTGTTTTGGGGGGTTCATAACTCAATAACTACATTGTTAATGTAGTTATACGTTTTGAGTCCAAATACTCAATTCCTATTGGTCAGCTGGATGAAAACGTCATGCCCAAATATAATTCATTTTCAAATGAATACATTTGGTCGAACTTTGACCCGCATTTACGGTAGAGCGCAGTCGACAGAATGTAATTCGGGCGGTGTTTGGGCGGGTTTTTAACTTTTAGCGCCCCTCGCAGTGATCAACTCCGCTGCTGTTTCTTTGCAGACATTTCCCAACTGTGGCATAAAGCCCGTTACTTAAATACTCGTTTCCATTTCTAAAGTTGTGAAAATTAAAAATCAGAGTTGTGCACTTTGTATTTTGAGTGAGGGTGGTTTTTCGCCTTGTTCGTTCGAACATGTTTTATTTCGTCTTTCTGCTTTGTTGTTTGGTAAAAAGTAGTTTAAACAGTTACGGAATGTAATTATAATAATTGAATTGAATGCAATTTTTATAATCTTTATTGCAGTATGAACGTGTGGGAATGGGTACAAATTATGTATGAATCCCTTCATAATTTGTACCCATTCCCCCATTCCCACACGTTCATACTCCAATAAAGATTATAAAAATTGCATTCAATTCTTAAAGAAATAGAGAGAAACAAACGATCATTCCTTATATATATCACGAATTATAAGAATATGCCTCCCGAGAGAAAGCGATCCTCAACACCCACAGTGTGGCTTACTAAAATTGGCCGGATTTCAAATTTTTTTTTTTATACCAGCCCCGCAGCTCACATTCAATCGTACGTTCCAGAGTCATTTTCAAGGTCGACCTTCAAATCAAACTCCCCCAACAATGGCGGTGGTGCAGTTATATCACCAACAGTTGTTTCTCAATACAGCGTAACGGTACCGGTTGTCAATGTCAACGCCGTGGGTGGGTCTGTGGACACCAATAACTCTATGCAAGCCTTAGAGTCGGGGCTAGGGGAGGTTCTAATGATAATATTACAACTAATAAGAACAATGTGGTTGAGTGTCTATTCCAATTGTGGGATCATCAAATTCCAACGCAGTTGTCACAAACATTGTCAAACCCCTCGTCTTTGGGAATGTCCACTCAGCCTCTGCCAGGTGCGACTCTGAATACGCCTATGTATGTTAGTGCAAATGCAGGCATACCGCCGTTCAATTTGCCCGATGATGATGTGGCAGCACAAGTGCTCATCTCTGTTAAACAGAAAATCTGGGCCGATCAGTATATAAACATTGCAACTTTATTAAAGGCAGTAATGATATGCCGAGGTACAGTTAAAACTAGAAGTCCTGTCCCGAATAGTGCGCTTATCTAGGCTTAATTGCGCGTTGGAATTGTGCGCAATTGCCATATTGAATGGCATCCAAAGCACGGCAGGCTGTCTTGGTTACTCATAGCAAACACATGCAATGTTTCTGCCAATGGACCTCCGGGTTACCCGGAGGTCCATTGGCTGAAACATTGCTTGTGCACAGGCCATATGTACAAAATTTGATAGCTTTACTTGGGCCATAACGCGTACATTAACGCGCATATCAACGTGCTATTTGTGCGCATTTCATAACAGGACTTCTAGTTTTAACTGTAGCTGCTAGCAACACACTAATGTTGAACGATCAGGGTGCTATTGAGTCGAAGCCCAGATCTGTTAGAGAGACAATCCCGTCCATGAACAGTAAACTGATGTCTTCTTAATTTTCTTTTACATTTTTTTCCAGCAAAATCCATTGACAGTTTTCGAGCTGCTAAAATGCATGCAAATTATACATGATGTCCACTCGCCTTTTGTTGATTTTGCCTAGAGGGCCTATGAACAATTGCGCCAGTCAATTAACTTGTAACCTTGGGGTATCATAGTTCCAAACCTGTGGCTTCAATTAATGTTACCCAAAGTATATACCTCATCAGGAACATAAGTGGGGTTGGGCTACAATTCAAGTGCAGCTCCCACAACCGCTCGCTTTAAGAGACAAGGCATCGGCAAATTAAAACCAATGATATGCTTATAAATATTCCGGATAATAAAGTCAAACAAGTTCTTTCTAGGGTCAATACAGCACTGGGCAAACCCAAAGCAACACTCCAACAAATGCAGTCTCTTATCGAAAGCCCAAATTTTGTGTGTCGTGCAATAACATCGGGGCGCACCGTTTGTAGAAGGTTGATTAATTCCATACAGGGCCTTTCAAGGACTCATCACCATTTATGAGTAGCTGCGTGTATGCAAGATGATCTTCGCATGCGGTTAACCTTTCTAACTAATTTTAATGAGGTTTCAGCTTTTTCTGACCAGTTTTGGGAAGCCAGTTCTGATACAGAATTGTTTACTGATAGTGCTGCAGGCTGTGGTTTGGATTTTGGGGCATATGTTCAGGGTTCACGACTTTGAAAAACGTTAAAGCAGTTTAAACGAATTATCATTTATGTAACCTAACTTAAATGTAATGTAACCAGATCTGACAATAAAAGGACTCTTCTCTCTCACCATGAATAGTAGATATCATACAGTGGCATAACGCCATTTCCCAATCCAACTAACTACTTCCACATACTCTCATTATGTAATTATGAATTCCAGTCATATGTACATGTATGAACAAAATGCAGTGTTGTCATTGATCATTCAAGCCTTAGGCTTAGTGGGTAGCCTTCAAACCAGTTCCCTTCAATTTGTGATATACGACCAGAAAAGGCTGAACCATCAAATAGTCAGGACATTATATCTTAATGATAGAGAGTTTATCAACAGGAAAACTGATTTCCTGTTAACAAACCGTTTATACAATGGAAAAACACCGCACCTCGGTGTTTGAAACCTCGAGTATGCCTTCGGCACACACCAAACTTCTTCCGTCCACCCCCTCCCCTATGTCGGATTTTTAAATAAGGCTGGCTTCGGACCTGCGGGAGAGGGCCACCATCCCTCACTCATCACCTCGGTTCCACGTGCCTCAATGATAAAAATCTCAAGCCCTTCTAAAAAAATGGCCGTACGTCTATGATAAAATGACGCTCCCCCATGCAGTTGGGAAAAGAAATTCAAACGCTTGTTTAAAAGGCATCATTTTCGTGAGTCTGATTGTTCACAATATTTTTTCTTTCTCATATAATGGAAGTGAACAATTATTCATGCTGATTCATGGGGAAACATCGGCCAAACACGGCATTTTCTGACATGTTTGCATCCTTCATCGCCCCATATAACAACTTATTTATTGAAAGCAAAGGGATTTGAGGACAAGTGCTCAACACTTAGCTTAGCCTCCTCTCTGTTACATTAACAATCCAGTATGTTATGATAGCAGTTGATAATGTACAAAAATAATAATGTGTTTTGCAGATTAAAAAGAGAAAAGGAAAGGAACAAAGCCATTAACGAACAAATGTGTAGCAGAAAGATAAGGCAAAAGCGAAATAATATTTCGTTTTAACGAATAACTATTTCGTTTAAACGAAATAAATAAATATCTGTCGTGTTTTGTAGGTTCGGTTAAGAGCGCCTCGCTACTTTTTGATTGCAAATGCTGCTTTTTTAGCTTAGTAAGAACGTTACTCACGCCAACAAAATATGAAAATTTTGTCATAAAAATTAATGACTTCACTTTATTGTGCAATAAATTATGTCATATTCTCTTGAAACACTCGCAAATCAATTGACGTTACAATCTTTCCAGTTTTCGCGATATGTGTATGGAAGAATATTTTCAGTGTCACCTTTCTCGTGCGCTTCCGTTATCGGTCCCGTTTTCTTATTTCTGGCAGGTCGTTTTTATAACACGCTGTGACAATCGTAGTCAAACGTCGGTAGGGTTTTTTTTACCAGAAGCATCTTGTTGATGGTTCATGGGTTGTCGGGTGGGTGTAGTTAAAACTTGATTTGCCTGCATTCGAAAGTATTGGCGACAGACAGATTGGTTGAAAGTGTTCAAGTGTCTCCAGCTTGCAAGCATTATTGACTTAAATAGCACATAGATTCTGCATAATCATTGAGTGTTTATTCTGCGCTCTTTCGGCGTACATAACATAAACATTACGTCATTTCTTGACCCAGACAAATCCACTGTCGCTTATGATAATACGAAAGTCGATTACGATACTAGAAACTAAATGACTTAATCCTGTTACATCCTTTCTCTTTTGGTTGAGCTATATGTATAAGTTTCGATTAACATTCAATTTTTGAAGAATCCTTCCAAAGACTTGAGGGGTGCCGAGAAACTTGAATTACCATGAGTATTAACTTCTAAAATGATTAACATAATCTTTTGCTTTTAAGGAATCCTTCCAAAGAATCGGGGGTCAGATTCATGAGAGGGTGTCTCAAGACTTAAATTATTTGAGATGATAAAATGAATTAAAAAGGAAAAAATAACTCAAAATGATCCTGATCCTTTCCCTCACTACAAAAGTGTTTTTGTTTTTGTTTCAATATAGTGGAAGTTCAGAATGTGCGGCCTAATCTTGATTTCTGTGGCATAGATGTAGAAGATGTTGAATTATGGGCCTGTACTGGTAGATGGTCAGTAAATGCAGGTGTGGTAGCCAATGGCTGGTCATATGAGGGTAGGTCTAAGTCTTCCACATGAGTAGTTGTGTTGAATGACTCTCTTGTTTTTTCGCAAATGTCGTCTTTCGACGTACCACGTTTCCATTTTCCTTCAATGCATAGAGATTATTACCATTATGTGGATGAACAAAAAAAGTATCCGAGTCGGGCTCCGCGTTCTAAATGCAGATCACGACGAGTCGAAGACGTGTCGTGATCTACCCTTAGAACCCAGAGCGAGACTAGGATACATAGTACATCCGCATAATGGTAATAAGCATTTTATCTTATAATATATTGGGGATAAGTCAAGAATGTAGACGAATATATAACGAACTATTTATTCGTACAGATGAACAAAAAGAAAAAAAAATGGAACTCACGCGAAAGGAACGTGCTTGTATCCGACCCATTGATACAAACATCTGTATCAGGGGGTCGGATACACGACAGTTGCGGAGTTAATAAAGACAAAATACACGTTGATTGTAAGATAAATCTCCATACAAGGCGATGGGAATTAATATTTCGCCTCACCTGATATGCACTCTCGGAGCCTTGTATGGGAATGTATCAGCCAGCTGCACGCCATGTAACATCTTTATTATGTGGAAACTCCATGTAAATCAAGGGATTAATAAATTTTCACGAGAAACAAAGAACGACCGGACGTTTATTTTTTAGAAGCTGCAATTGACAGCACCGCACGGAATCATCAACAGTAACTGGCACCGGTATGTATCCATGGTGACAGTAAACAGTCTTCGCTACTCGAAGTGTGATATTTGTGATCGATTACAAAGGTAGTCAGTAATGATGCCCTTTTGCCACATGTGCTTTTTGGCAAATGGTATAATTCGAACAGAAAAACGTCACCTTCCTGAAGTGGTTTCATGCCATAAGCTGAATTATTGTAAAAATGTGATTGTTTCTTTTCAACCTAGTCACAATTGTTTACAATTAGCTGTAACGTAAGTGCAAGCCCTACTTCGGGACTAACTCAAGCTTTTAGAAACTTTTCCAAACAAGCTGGAAAAGTAATAGAGTGCAAAAGCACGAAAAAGATCGAAAAAAGGGTCGAGCGAGACCAGCGCTCGAAACAACAGATACTCTCTCTGCACACCTCTTGCGTTTACCCAGCGCATGCGCAACAACCATGACGTCAATTCCTTTTATTTCCGCCATTTGTATATGGTCGGAAATTTTTGTGACTCGTGCTATACTTAGCTGTTTTCTTCGTGAACAACTTATTGTATGTGCTATCTGCATTTGGTTGTGAGCAAGTGGATTGTATCCTTTTTCAAGCTTTCAAAATTGTTATTAATTAATGTTATTTTTGATCATTGTTGTTTGCTTCTTCACACTTAGTCTTGTTTTCCCCCACGTGTGAACACGACCTTTGTTCTGTTTTCCGTCGGCGGGAACCTTGATTCCATTATTCTCATTCATATTATGCCAAAGACTATTCCTTGTACCTCTTGCTTGCAAGTGAAACATGTGGACGACTCTCATTCCACATGTGTCACTTGCAACAATTGCACTCAGGCCCAATCATGTGGTATTTGTGGGGTCTGATCCTCAAAATTCTGGGCTTCTGTTAACAAGGTGGTTCTGTCCAGAGCTAGAACCCCTCGTTCTCGGGGTAGGGGTAGCCGTGCCGTAGCAGACATTTCTGTTAGTGCACGTGGTGACTCTGTCACACAGGATTCTGATCTGTATTTTTCTGTGGCGAGATCCTCTGCAACTGTTGACGGTGCTAGTTCAGTGATACCTGACGTGGAGACCGTGGTCTCTTTGTCTTCTGATGTCACTCTTCAGGCGTCTGCTTTCGTAGAGAGCTTCTCCGAGGTCAGCTCGCCGCTCGGTGACCCTCTCCGAATTGCCTCCTACGCCGTAAACAGTTGCTGAGGAAGTTGTTACTACAGATCCTATTCTGTATGATGGTGGCTCTTCCATCTCCTCTGGGTATGGTCTGCAGTCTCGGGGGTCGAGGCTGTATCTGCTGGTGTGTCTGTGCTCTCAGCCTCCCCTGGCTTCGCGGCGAAGCTGTGTGGGTTTGCTGTCTGCTCCGCCTCATCTGGCTATGTTTGCTCCTAGTCGGTTGAGCCGTTCGGTCGCTTCGGCAGCGGTTCCTCGCCCGTCGAGCGAATCGTTTATTGTTCCTCCTTCCCCTGCTAGTGTGCCGACTAGCAGGATGGGGTTGGGACATTGGCATCCAGGGCCTGCTGTTTGGCAGAGGTCAGTGACAGCCCCGGTTAGCTGTCACTCTCGGAACCTTCCTCCGGTGATTCATCACTGTGTTCCGAGTCTAGATGTCGATCGATGCTTGCCGTCGGTCTTAGAGGATGGGCAGTTGGGGCCGTCTGCCGCGCAGAGGCCAATGACAGGTTCCTGTCATGCTTAGGACAATCCTCCGGTGTCTTCTCACCGTGTCCCAGGTCCAGCTACCGATCGACGTGCGCCGTCGGTCTCTTTAGAGGATTTGCAGGCAGGACCTTCTGTTCCGCAGAGGTCAGTGATGGCCCCTAGTCGTCACAATCGGGACTATCCTCCGGTGTCTTCTCACCGTCTCCCTATTCTGTCTGCCGATCGACGTTCGACGCCGGTCTCTTCTGAGGATTTGGGTTCTTCTACCAGAAGGGACCATTGGGAGGACACTCCGTCGGGCGAAGCTGCTGCGACGGATTCTCAGGGTGACCTGCGTCAGGCGCTCACCCGGTTGCTTTCTGGCAACCCTCAAGTTGGCCTCCCTGTGCCAAAATGCGTTCTAAGGCCCTCAAGGGTTCTTTCTTTTCTAGAGCTGATGCCTTTCTGCCTCCATCGCGGTTTCGTGTTTCCGATTCCGTCTGTCCACCAGTCTTCCAAGGGATTACTACTGTGGATCAGGATTCTTCTTCCCTCGGGTTAACTAAGCCTAAGTCGGCAGTTCTCCCGATGTCAGTAGTTGAATCTATGGTAGGCCTGTCCCGAGAGATGCTGGGTATGTTATCTCTCGCGGACCATGTCGTCGCTGCCCTGGCTGAAATTTTCCACCAGGGGAGTTTGATGATGTTCAGGCGCATTTTCGCGTTTTGTCACAGGCTCTCATGAACTTGACACACGCTCACGCCTGTAACACGGCTAATTTGGAGCTGGCAACCTGCTGCTGCGGGTGGTGGTCGTTCCAGGCCCGCCAAGCGTGCTGCTGCGTCTGCCTCGTCGGCTACGCCTTCGGCTCCGTCTGCTCAGAGGAAACGCCGACGCGGCCAGGCTCGCTGGCAGCCTCAGGCAGGAAAGTCTCAGGACTCTGTCACTTCCCGAGGTGGTGGTTTCTCCTCTCGGGGGCCTCGTCGAGGCCGCAAGTGAAGGTTCTCACCTCGATTCGCCTCCAGTCGGGGGAAGGCTGTCGCTGTTTTACGACCGTTGGAAAGAGATAACGTCGGACACTTGGGTCCTCGACGTCATACAATCCGGTCTGCAACTGTCCTTCCATCGGCACCCCAGTTTATCTCGGGTGCCCTTCCCGACTCGGGTCCCATTCCGATTCTCTACATCGGGACCTTCTGGTGCAGGAGATCGACAATCTCCTCTCCAAATGGGCGACCGAGGTGGTCAGGAACACCCTTTCACCGGGGTTTTACTCGAGACTTTTCTTGGTGCTGAAGAAAAACGGCCAATTTCGTCCTGTCATCGATCTAAGAATCCTGAACGAGTACATAATAGCTCCTCTTTTCAGTATGGAGACTTTCCGGTCGGTTCGACGTTCAGTTCATCAGGGTGACTTTGCTGCCAGTACCGACCTGAAGGATACCTACTTCCATGTACCCATTCATCTGGCGTCACGGAAATACCTTCGGTTCTCGTTTCGGGATCGAGTCTATCAATTCAGAGCTCTCCCGTTCGGTTTGAACCTGGCTCCTTGGGCCTTCACCCGACTGATGTCTCATGTGCTTGCTTTCCATCGTACTCAATCGGGCTGTGACTTCGTCCTACCTGGACGACATCCTCCAACGGCACCACGATGCTGCTGTTCTGGAGTTAGATGTCCTGCAGTTTCTTTGCCTGCTAGCGTCGCTGTGTTTCAAAGTCAATCGCGAGAAGTCAGATCTCCTTCCTTCTCAGCGATTCCGCCATTTGGGGATGGATTTCGACACTCTTCACAATGTAGTGTCGGTCCCCCATGCTCGGGCGACGATTCTTTTCGCCTTGACTCGGAACCTGCTTCAATCTTCCTCGGTCTCGGCCAGGACTTTCCTTCGGATGCTGGGCCTTTGCGGTTCGGTGACAGATCTCATTCCGCCCGGTCGCTTGTTTGTCCGACCTCTCCAACACTTTCTGTTGGATCATTGGCGTCCGAATGTAGATTCACTGGACCTGGAACTTCCTGTTCCTCGGTCCCTGCTTTGTCACCTCCACCCTTGGGACGATGTTCCCTGGCTGACACAGGGTGTTCCGTTGGATCTTCCTTTGGCCGATCGCATCCTTACTGCGGATGCCAGCGATCGGGGCTGGGGAGCGACGTTGGATCCTCTCGATTTGTCCACTCACGGAGAGTGGGGCAGCGAGCAGGTGGGCCTTCATATCAACCAGAAGAAGCTCCTTGCTCTTCTGTTGAGTTTTCGTCTTTGGATCCCTCACCTGTCGGACCATATTGTCCTACTTCTTTCGGATAATTCGACAGTAGTGGCCTACATACGGAATCAAGGAGGCACACATTCGATTCCCATGTATCGGCTATCTCGGGATCCTCTTCTGATGGCGCGGGATGTAAACGCTCGGGTGTCCATTCGACACAGTCCCGGGCGTCTCAACGTCCTAGCAGACTCCCTGTCCCGACACGACGGTGGCCTTCCAACCGAATGAATGCTACATCGGTCGGCGTTTCAGGCGATTTGCGAGCAATGGGCCGTCCTCAGGTCGACCTTTTCGCTACTCGCTGGAATCATCAGGTAGAGACCTTTGTCTCCCCTTGTCCAGATCCTCTGGCATTTGCGGTAGACGCTCTGTCCCTGGACTGGACAGGTTGGATCGGCTATGCCTTCCCTCCTGCACCGATTCTTCCTCAAGTATTAGCGAAAATTCGTGCTTGCAGTTCCAGGATCATTCTGATCGCACCTCTATCTCTCTCCACAGAGGGTGTGGATCAATCTGCTGTGGCCTCTGTTGGCAGATCGGCCGATTTGTCTAACTCTACGTCACGATCTTCTTTCCCAGGGTCATTCCAGGAAGTATCACAATAACCTGGCGAGCCTGTCCCTTCACGCCTGTCTTTTATCAGGTCCAGTCTCCGACGTAGAGGTTTTTCGAGACGAACAGTGAAGTGCATTTCTGCATCGCGGCGACATTCCACTGGCATGACTTACGCTGCGAAGTGGAAGATTTTCTGTCGCTGGTGTGCAGATCACAATGTGGATTACCGTGATCCGTCAATCGCTCAATTTGCGGATTTTCTGATATATCTTTTTGATTCCAAGAGCCTCCAGCCTATTACGATTAAGGGCTATCGGTCTATGCTGTCTGATACTTTCTCTTATATGGGAAAGCGGTGCATCGGTCGTAATCTTTTTCTCTCCAAACACATTCGGCACTTTTCTTTGAAGAGGCCTCGAGTTTTGCGTCTAACACCCAAGTAGAACTTGGCTTGGGTGTTGCACTGTTTGGAGGGGGCGCCATTCGAGCCTTTATCTGAGACCGATATGCGTTTTCTCACCCATAAGATGGCTTTCCTTCTAGCGTTTGCTTCTGCTCGACGAGTCAGTGAGCTTCATGCGCTATCTGTTGATTCTGCTTTCTTCAGAAATGAGGCTAACAGTGTCATCTTCACTACTGATTGCTGTTTTCTGGCAAAGAATAAACTTCCTGATTCGGTACCTCCTCCCATCTGCATTCGGGCTCTCCCCGCTGTCGATGGTCGGAGACCTCTTCTTTCTCCTGTTCGTGCGATCAAGACTTACATTACTCGCACTCAGTTCATTAGGAGGGGTCGGAAGAGATTCTTTCTGTCTCTCATTCCTAAGGGGCAGTCTATCTCTTCCCATTCTATTTCCAGGTGGATCTGTCTTGCAATCAAGCTGGCTTATTCCCGCTTGTCTGCTTCGGATCTTGTTTCGAACCGGTTTAATGCTCATGAGGTTCGTGCCATTTCTACATCCTGGGCGTTCTCCAATTCTGTTTCGCTCCGGGATGTTATGAATGCGGCTTACTGGAGGAATGCTTCTACCTTCTCCTCCTTTTATCTCCGCCACCTACAGCAGCAATCTGAAGATCTTTATTCTTTAGGCTCTCTCGTTGCTGCTCAGGCTGTTGTGCACCCTCGTTAAAATTGTTTTTATCGAGGTTGTGCTTCGCTCAGCCTTGTTCTTTTCAGGTGTCTTCTCTCTATCTTCATTACAGGTTTCGCTATTGTTCTCTGCCCTCCTTGCTTTTCTTTCTTCTGCTCTTGTTGGTATTGGTTATGTGATTCACCTCCTCCTATTGTTTATTCAGCCAATTGTAAACAATTGTGAGTAGGTTGAAAAGAAATTAAATTTTTTTAGTAAATTTTGTTTCTTAACATACCTACCACAATTGTTTACCGGATGCCCACCCTCCTTGGGGATATCTTTGATATCGATGCTCCCCGCTAAATCACAAACTTCTCGTTGGCGGAAATACGGAATTGACGTCACGATTGTTGCGCATGCGCTCGGTAAACGCAAGAGGTGTGCAGAGAGAGTGTCTGTAATTTCGAGCGATGGTCTCGCTCGACCCTTTTTCGATCTTTTTCGGGCTTCTGCACTCTATTACTTTTCCAGCTTGTTTGGAAAAGTTTCTAAAAGCTTGAGTTAGTTCCGAAGTAGGGCTTGCACTTACGTTACAGCCAATTGTAAACAATTGTGGTAGGTATGTTAAGAAACAAAAGTTACTAAAAAAAATTTATTTTTTGTTTACTGGCTTTGAGTTTTTTGTGTGAATGTTCTCTGGAACTGAAAGTTGAAGTAGAGTGGTCTTTGTTGGAAGAAGAGTTCGTGTCCGTCAAATCATTAACTGTTGAACCAGACTGTAATCTGTTGATTGTAAAGGCGTGTTGCGTAAATTTAACAGAGCTAACATGGGGTCACTTTGTGAAGACCTAGTCTTCTTCATGAGTCTCTTCGCAATTTTGACAGTATTTTCTGCTTTTCCATTACTCTGCGGATAACCTGGGCTTGAAGTCACATGCATGAAGTCCCAAGCCGTGGTGAATTCTTAACGGTCCTCAATTTTCTTAGGAACTATTTATCAGAAACTACGGTTTGCTGAATTCCGTGTCGTGAAAAATGTTGCTTGAGTTTTCTTATCACTGTTTTCGAAAGGGTGTCCTCTAATTTGTCAATCTCGAAGAACTACTGTAATAGTCAACAGTAATAAGATACAGTTAAAACTAGAAACCATGTCATGAAATGTGCACAAATAGCACGTTGATATGCGCGTTAATGTACGCGTTATGGCCCAAGTAAAGCTATCAAATTCTGTACATATGGCCTGTGCACAAGCAATGTTTCAACCAATGGACCTCCGGGTAACCCGGAGGTCCATTGGCAGAAACATTGCTTGTGTTTGCTATGAGTAACCAGGAGAACCTGCCGTTCTGGAGATGCCATTCGATATGGCAATTGTGCGCAATTCCAACGCGCAATTAAGCCTAGATAAGCGCGTTATTCGTGACAGGACTTCTAGTTTTTAACTGTATTCTTTACTATTGAAGGTAAATAAGCTGACTCCAGCCTTTGGCCAAGGGTGGTTGGGAACTGGATGTGATATGAGAGTTCCTCTGTGTTGATGAGAATCGTACTATAATCTGCAGGTTTCACATTTACTGATGTAGTCTTTTATTTCTGCATTCTTACCAGGCCACACAATCTCTAGCTCTTCTCAACAGCATTGAATGCGCATGTAAGTATGAATTTGTTCTAAAATTCCATGCCGCATAACTTTAGGAATTACACATCGGTACCCCCTGAAGACAATATTATCTTGTACTGTTAGTTCGTCGCGGACATTAAAGTATGGCTTCACAAGTGGATACATTTTTTCAGTGTCCCAGCTATTGAGAATTACGTCTATTAATGTTTTTAGTGCCGAGTCATCTTTAGCTGCTTGCTGTAGTTCATGCAGTTTTGTCTTTGATACATACAGATTATCATGGTAATGTGCAAGTCCTGTGATTTGTATCAGATTCGAGGTGGTGTCCAACAAAAATTTGGATCACAACGAGCCGGCTTTGCCGGCGAATTGTGATCCCATTTTTGGACACCACGTAGAATCTGATGCAAATCACATGACATGCACATTATCATGATAATTCATTTATCTAACAATTCGGTCAATGAGTAACGCGGTCATAGCAATTTTGAAAGTTCTGTTGTCAAATTATTCACTCTCAGTATCACTTCATTTTTAAATAGTTTGTCCATTCCAACCATTCAACTAGAGTAGGTATATTAGGCGAATTCAAGCATCAACGTACATGTACGTGTACACGTACATCGATGTACACCTCCATAGGATTTAGTGTTAAAATCGTGTACAGGTGCACGATTTTAACGTTTTTTAGGGTGATTTAGAATCCGCTTTGCGGATTCAAACATCACTGATTGTATCCAAGAGTGGAAAAAAACGCCTGTAGTTTTACGTACACGTACATGTACCGTTTTGATTGAAATAGGCAAATGAGTTTCCCCCATAGGATTCAGTGTTAAATTGCGAGCAAAAAACGTTTTGTCGTTTCTAAATCATCATCTTGCTGATTCTAAATAATCCGCGTCTGTACACGATTTTAACACTGAATCCCTAAGGAGGCGTACACGGAGATCCATTTGTGGATTTTAGGTTGGAAATCGAATCGTGTACGGTACACGGAAAGAGGTGATTTTTGAATCCGCAAACCCACTGTCACGTTTCCAGAAGTAAAACTAACACATGTTATCATTATGACTGAATGAGGTTTTTCGTTCAAAAGAGTAGACTATAAAATATGAGCGTCAGTTTTAAAAAGGAGTTGCGTGAATGAAAAGGCATCCATTCAAAAGAGTCGACTATAAAATTGATCTGTAAAAATAGACATTTGTGTCTTGGTTCGATGTTACGAAGAGAAATTGAGTTTAGGTATCCGTTCACATAAGAGAAATATAAAAGCAAAAAAAAAAAAAATATTGTGTATATATATAGATAACAAAAATAAAATAAACGCAATATTAATTTTACAAAATTATTTTAATATAAATAATTATTATTAAACAAGAAACAATTGAAGTAAATATATTTTACAAAAAAAAAGAATTATGACAGAATACGTGATTAAAAACGTGAACATATCCGCAGGACAGAGGAAGAAACTTAAGAGAGCGTTAACAACTTGAGGCGAGGCGGTGAGATTCAAATTCACTCACGAAGATCTGATGAGAGGCGGTCAGGATTCGATCGCCTGGACCAGAAGTCAAATCAAAAGGATGGAGAAACGATTCGCGATGGAAGAGGGTTGATGGTGAGATTGAGTCCCGCTTACAATTTGAAAATGAAAGGTGGTTTCATACCGCTATTGGCAGGAATCGCCGCAAAAGCATTACCCTTTGCCGCAAAGGCACTACCCTTTCTCGGAAAGACTCTCGGCGTGGGAGCTCTCACGGGACTTGCTAGTTCGGCAGTTGAGAAATTAATGGGTGGCAGCGGACTGTTTTTGAAGAAGGGAGGAGCCGTGTGTCGCATCCACGTAGACGACAGCGGTAAAGGATTGTATCTAGAACCCGTTAGAGGTGGCAACTCTTTGAGAGGAAACGGTCTCTATCTGAAGAGTGGACAGAACGTTGAGCGACTCGGCAAGGGTTTGTTGCTCGGTGAGAATTTTCGCCGTTTAAGAATATACCGATTTTGAATATGTTATTATAATATAAAATTATATGATTATATAAAATATAAATCATAGAAAGTATAAAATAATATATAAAATGGATAAAAAGGTGGAGAAACAATTAGACAATAATGATGAATATCGCGAGACAGAGTGCGAAAAAAAAAGATGTGGAAAAATGGTTAGACGCTAATGATGAATATCTAAGGAAAGAACTGATGAAAGAGTTAGATAAACTGCGGGATAGACAGTTGGAAATGAAAAGAATGAGATGCTTTCCACCGTCACCACTACCTTCTGAAGAGAATGGTAATGATGCGAGTGTTGCCAAGAGATGCACAACATTCGTTCATAATTATGATTCGGATAAACAAATGTGTTGTTATAAAAACGTATCATATTACAAAAAAAGAAAAAAAGAATTGACGCTGAAATTTAAGAAAAAGGAAACGTTATTATAATATATGGTAATAGTGAAGAAGGAAAACAAAAAAAAAAGTAGTGAGATCTAAAGATGATCTCATTACTTTTTTTTCCTTTTTCTTCGCTAAAAATCAATCTCTCTATTGTTTATATTTCCAAGCTCGTTATTAGCATGTTGACTCTCGTATTTTCAAGATGATCAAATCACGTTTTTTTCCTTCTTCTTCGCAAAAAAATCAATCTCTCTATTGTTTATATTTCCAAGTCCGTTATTAGCATGCTGACACTCGTGTATTCTCCTTTTTCGTAAATGTGTTGAATGTTTATCTTTACTCTTTTGAGTTTTTTTACATCGGTGAACTCGCTCTCACCACCCGATTTCTCTACGAGTTCGCGTGAGATTTTTGGATATATGTAACTTCCATAGAACATCGTCAAATCGTCCTTGTCGAATTCTTTATCTTTAGCGATGACGATTTTCTGCAGATCGCTTTGATAGTCGTAAAACAAATCGAGCATGGCTTCATCCAATTTCAAAGTCATCTTATATCTGTCGTATTTATGCTCTAAGTCCTTCATCTCGATCTCGTTCAATTCGATGGGATCATGTTGTTGTAATCTATAGATTTTATGACTGAATTTCTTATACATTTCGACTCGTTTCAATTTCAATTCGCATCTTTTAGGCGTTGCTGTCATGATCAATTATTTGGTTTTTTTGTTTTATGAATTCTTGCAATAATGTATATTTTAATTTTGTATTTTAATAATTTGTTTAAAAAAAAGTTTTTGTTTTTTTTTACTCTTTATATATATATATAAAAAAAGTTTTTTAATTTTAATTTTCTTTAATGTGAATTTTTTTTTGTAAAAAGTAATGAGATCACCTTTAGATCTCATTACTTTTTTTCCTTCTTCTTCGCTAAAATCAATCTCTCTATTTTTTATATTTCCAAGTCTGTTATTAGCATGGTGACATGCGTTATTTTTCTATTTACCAAAATCTCTTGAATGTTTATCTTTACTCTTTTGAGTTTTTCTACATCGGTGAACGCGCTCTCACCACCTGATTTATCCACGAGTTCGAGTGAGATCATTGGAAATATATTTTTTCCATAGAACATCATCAAATCGTTCTCGTATGGGGGTTTTCTGTATTTGGTGATGATATTATTCAGCAGATCGCTTTGGTATTCGTAAAACAAATCGAGCATGGCTTCATCCAATTTCAAACACATCATATATCCGTTGTCGCCGTGCTCTAAGTCCATCATCTTAACCTCGTTCAATTCGATGGGATCGTGTTCTAGTGTATAGATATAAATATCTGATAGCATATATATTTCAACTTGTTTCAATTCACATCTTTTAGGTGTTGTTGTCATGATCGATTATTTGGGTTTTATGAATTCTTGCAAATAATGTATATTTTAAATTTTGTATTTAAATAATAATTTGTTAAAAAAGTTTCTCTGTATATATAAATAAAGTTAAATTTTAACATCCTTTTTTTTTTTTTTTTTCGTATTCAATTTTTTTCACGGGGGTATTTTACAATCCGGATACATGAAGGAACAATTGTACAATACATTGAATCATGCAAAACAAGACGTTATCTCAATTCTTGACTTTAGAAGATTTGATTCAATTCATGAAAGAAGCAGACGAGTTTTAGAACGTGCAAGACTTTGAACGTTTAAAAATTAGTCTTCACATCTTGCAGTTATCATCATCTATTGAGAAGGAATCGGGTGACATGAACACGCGTCTGCTTCATGGAAATTTGTTTTGAACCTCGTGCGAGACTTCGCGGAAAAGTCATAAGAGTTCTATTTGTCTTGAACCTTCTTCTTCTTTTTTAATAGTTCGAACGACATTGTCGATTAATTTTTGTTTGCTAATAGTATTACGATTCGATTTTCTATCGCAAATCGTATCGTTTTCTTTTGAAACGCGTAAATAGAAATTACGATTTTTTTTCTTCTTGGTTTTTTGGAGAATAATGATTTATTAAACAACGTCGATGTTTATGTCATGATTCCATTGTGGATGTTGTCATCATGATCGATTATTTGGTTTTTCTTTTGTTTTACGAATTCTTGCAAATAATGTATATTTTAAATTTTTGTATTTAAATAATTTGTTTAAAAAGTTGTTTTTTTTTCTCTTTATATATATAAAAGTTAAATTTTAACATCCTTTTGTTCTCGTATTAATTGAACGTGAAAAATAAAGATGATCAGTGTTTTAAATGGGCAGTCACCTCCGCTTTATACCCTGTCAAAATGAACATCGAAAGAGTTTCTTCTTACGAGGTGACTTCTAAAAATCTCGATTGGACCGGAGTGACTTTTCCAATGCAGTTAAAACACATCGAACGTTTCGAGGTTCAAAATCCCACCATAGAGGTGAACGTCTTGGGATACGACGACGAAAAAGGAACGATCTATCCTCTCAGACAGACTTCGTATCTCGAAAGAGAATAGATGATTATTTTCTTATTGATTTCGAATGGTGACAATCGTCATTATTGTTGGGTTAAACATCCGAGTCAATTACTGTCAAGACAAAATAATAAACATAAAGGAAAGATATCTTTATGTTGTAACTGCATGAACATGTTTAAGAGCAAAAAATTGTTAGTGAAACATCAGGAATATTGCAATCACAATCAAGGTGTCGCTGTCGAAATGCCCAAACCTAACACCATCGTGAAGTTTGAAAATCACAATAGAATGTTAAAAGTACCATTCGTCGTGTACCCCGATTTCGAATGTTTCACAACGAAAATGAGTTCCTGTCAACCCAACGCTCTTCAAAGTTACGTCGAAAGATATCAAAAACACATACCTTCGGGCTATTGCATTTATGTGAAATGCGCTTTCGACGCGCAACACGACATGGGTCCCTTCACCTACACGAAACAGTATGAAGACAACGACATGGCCTAAAGGTTCGTGGAAGAGTTAGAATCAAAAATTCAAATGTTATACGACAAATTCAAGACTCCGGGAAAAAAATGATCATCACGCGAAAGCAGCAGGACGAAAATAACAGAGCCACTGAATGTCACATATGCAGACAATCATTCGACGAGAATTCGGAGGAAAATAAGAAAATCAGAGACCACGATCATTACACGGGTCTGTATCGCGGTCCGGCTCACAGCAAGTGTAATTTAAAATATCGAGATGCCGCTTTCTATCCGGTGATGTTTCACAATCTCTCAGGTTACGACAGTCATCTGTTCGTGAAAAATCTCGGCACCTCACACGAAGAATTGAACTGCATGGCAAACAGCGAAGAAAGATACATTTCCTTCACGAAATGGAAGCTCATGGAGAAGAAAAGAGTAATCGATGGAAATACGTTGGAAGAAAAAACGAAATCCATTCGTAGATGCATACGTTTCATCGACAGTTTTAAATTCATGTCGACCGCTGTGGAAAAATTAGTCGATAACATCAGCAAGGATAAATTTAAAATCACGAGTGAACATTTCGGAGAACGAGTAGACGTCATGTTGAGAAAAGGAGTCTATCCTTACGATTACATGAATGATCTAAAGAGATTCGAGGACACCGCACTACCTTCGAAAGAAGATTTTTATTCGAAATTATACGAATCCGACATTTCCGACGAGAATTACGAACACGCCAAAAACGTGTTGAAATCATTCGATATGAAAACCATGAGAGATTATCATGATCTCTATCTGAAGACCGACGTTCTGCTCTTGGCAGACGTGTTCGAAAATTTTCGAGATGTCTGTCGTCGAAATTATGATCTTGATCCTGCTTGGTATTTCACCGCACCCAGTCTGGCGTGGGACGCTCTGTTGAAGACCACCGAAGTCCAATTGGAATTATTATCTGACGTGAACATGTTGCTCATGTTCGAAAGGGCTGCGAGAGGTGGCGTCTCGATGATCTCCCACAGATATTCTGAAGCTAACAATCCCTACATGAAAGAAGGTTTTGATTCAAAACGGTCGACTAAATACATAAAGTACTGGGACGCTAATAATCTGTACGGTTGGGCTATGAGTCATCCTTTACCGATTGGAAATTTCAAATGGGTAAAGGAACCGGAAGAGATGCAAAAATGGAGAGACTATCCTTGCATGTTAGAAGTCGATTTGAACTATCCGGAAGAATTACACGATCCACACAACGATTATCCGCTGGCTCCCGAATGAATGGAACCGAATGAAGGAGATGAGGAAAAACTCATTCCCAATTTATTTAACAAACGTAACTACGTCGTCTACAGCGAGAATTTGAAACAGTACGTCGATTACGGGATGAAATTAGTCAACATACATCGCATCATTTGATTCGACGAAGAGCCTTGGATGGAAAAATACATCAATCTCAACACGAATCTCAGAATTCGAGCCGAGAACGATTTCGAAAAAGATTTCTTCAAACTCATGAACAACTGCGTGTACGGTAAATCAATGGAAAACATCAGGAAGAGAACCGACGTTCGACTCGTCACGTCTGAGAAAAGAGCTAAACAATTAGTGGCGAAACCCAATTACAAACACTGAACCATATTCGATGAAAATCTAGTGGCCGTTCACATGCAAAAGACGCACCTGAAGTTCGTCAAACCGTATTATCTCGGACCGATCATCTTAGATATCAGCAAGCGATTGATGTACGAGTTTCACTACGATTATGTCAAACAAAAATTTGGTGATAAAGCCAAACTACTGTTCACCGACATGGACAGTTTAGTTTACGAGATAGAGACGAAAGACGTCTACCGAGATATATCTCAGGACGTGGCCGAGTGGTTCGACATGAGCAATTATCCCGTCGCTCACCTGTCCAACATTCAATCGAATGACAACAAGAAGGTGTTGGGTAAATTTAAAGATGAGAGCAGTGGTAAACAAATCGTCGAATTCGTGGGCTTGAGACCCAAACTGTTTGCTTATCGTCTAGAAGATGAAGAGATCAAGAAGTGCAAAGGAGTTAAAGCGTGCGTGGTGAAGAAAAACATCTCTTTCCAAGAGTATAAAGATTGTCTGTTAGGAAGTGGTCCGGTGTATAAGACTATGAAATCGATTCGAAGCGAAAATCATGACTTGTATACCGAAATAGTCAACAAGATTTCGCTGACGGCCGACGATGATAAGAGATTCGTGTTAGACGATAAAATAAGCACTTTGGCACTCAGACATTGGACTGTGGATCTAATTAGAGATGATATGAATGTGGATGATTGGATTCCAGATATGATTGTGGATGATAAGATTCCAGATATGATTGTGGATGATAGGATTCCAGATATGATTGTGGATGATAGGATTCTAGAAAATCAAGAGGAATTAGATGGATTCAAAATTATAGAAATCGATAGAGACATCGAGAGAGTTAGTTTAAAAAGAAAAATAAAAAAATAAAAAAAAATAACGTCATTTTTAGTGAATTATAATTGAAATAAATAAAAAAAAAAAATATACGCATTTATGAATAAGAAAATAAAGATATCCGTAGAAGGTGTCGTCTTACCTAACGAACCCCTATCCAACATCGATCTGTCGAATGCGGCAAAAGATTTGAAAATCAAAGATTTTCTAGGCGTGTTTTCCAGAGATGCTTACCGAAGAGAAGACCTCAACAATCGGAATGCGGAATTTTAAATCTAGACGATTCATCGGGTGAAGGCACTCACTGGGTGGCGTGGTTCAAGAACGGGAAGAAGAAAAATTATTATTTCAACAGCTACGGAATCTCGCCGCCAAGAGAAATAAAGAACTATTTCAACAAATCGATGGTTCGTTACAACACGGAACAAGTGCAATCACCAGATCAAGTGTTTTGCAGTCACCTGTGTCTCTACGTTCTCAAGAGATGGTCTGAAGGAGATCGGTTTCAAGACATTCTCAATGATTTACATTAGAGAGAGATTTTTTTTTATAGTATATATAAAGATAATAAATTAATTTAAAAAAAATTTTAATCGAATAAAAATGAAAAATAAAAATAAAATAGTTCATTTTTAATCAACTGCGTTTTGAATATATTTTTTCTAAAAAACAAAAAAAAGCCCACAACAACATGCCAGTCGATAAATTTGGTAGAAGTGACGACGAAAAAGTCAACCTAAGAAAGAAGAGGAAGACATTCGAAGTCGAAGATGGTTACGACGTTGCCAACTTGGACGAACGTTACGTTCGGAGATACGAACCTCGAGAAGAACCTTTGAACATGAACGATAAGAAGCTCTACAATCTTCCCGAGCCGATAGATCTCGCAGATGCTGCAACTAAAAAATACGTTGACAGGGGGACCGCCGATTTCGATCGAATCATGCTAGATAATTACGTGGTTAAAACCATGACCGACGATCTCGATCTGAAATCCAAACGTTTTGTGAACGTCGCGTATCCCATAGATCCCACCGATGCCGTGACCAAGAAATACGCGGACGACTCTCACGTGATATTCAGCGAACACCTGAGAAATAGATACGTTCAGAAAACGATGCACTCGGAATTGAACGCCAATTCTAACAAGATAACGAACGTGGCCACTCCCATGAATCCCAAGGACGTGGCGATCAAACACTACATAGATCTGGAACAGAGAAAGTCTGCCAGACGAGAAATGAAATCGGATCTGAATGCGGGATTCAACAAGATATTGAATCTGTCAAAGGTCGACGACACGGATGCGGACTCAACCGCGGTCAACAAGGGCTACGTGGATTCTGCCGTGATACGATCACAAGAATACCTAGAATCGCAAGTGGACGATCTCTACCTGAACAATCTGGCGGAACCATGGAGGGTGGTATCGACATGAACGGTAAGAATTTATTCGGACTCAGTCACGATCCCGAATTCGATTCCAGCGCAGTCAGCAGAAAGTACGTGGACGACAACTCAGTCTGGAGAAAGGGTGACATCATGGAAGGTAAACTAGACATGGGTGGACACGCGCTCACGAATCTACCGGATCCCGTGAACATGACGGATGCTTGCACCCTGATTTCGGTGGTGGAGAAAGTCAAATATGCTAGACAATTGATCACTGTGTGGGCCGAAGAGGCCCGCACCCTAGATGAGCGAAAAGCTGAGTGGTCTTTCGGAAATGGAGGTAGCGGATCGAAACATGGTCAGGTGGGATATCCCATGCTGCTGGGAGGTGAAATCCTTCGAATGAGTCTGGCTTCCTCGGATTTGAATAACAGAGCGGTCGTCAATCTCATGGTGAATGGAGTAGAGAGCGATAAGAGATACAGCGTCGAAAAGACTGAGAATCAACATGCAAATGTTAGCACGTTCGGCACGCCTCTCAAAGTGAACGCCGGAGACAGGATTAATTTCGTTACGAAAACCAATAATCCCGAAGCCACCACTTCCGTGGTGAGTCTACTGATAGTAGTATATAACATGGGGTCACCAGGACAGACCCCCATATTTAGCCTCTAAGGGCTATTAGGACAGATCCTCAAATTTCACCTCCAAGGGCTCTTAGGGCAGAACCCATGTTTCGCCTCATAGGGTCACCAGGACAGAACCCCTAGACCCTCGTATACCCCATAAACGGTCACCAGGACAAAATCCCCAAGGCCCCTCGCCGAGTGCGGCACTAGGACAGAATCCCCAAGGCCATAAGCTTATCCTCCATAAACAGCCTGTGTTGTTAATTTGACCTCAGTGAAGACCGTTGCTATGCTGATGTTTACCTTAGAAACGGCGTTCCTCTATGAACGCCTGCTCAACACTAAAGCATTGTGTGAATGTTAGCTTCGTTGTTCCACCATCGATATGGGAGGAACAGCTACTAACGCGGGCTACGCCGGTAACGTCCTCACACATCAGCCCACATAGGGAGCTTGTATTCCAACAAGTGAAGTAAATGCTTATGATTAGTGGTTAAGATAAGGTATATTTATTTAACAAATACACCAAATTCAAGGTATCAACAGGTTGATTTTTTTTTTATTCTTTGGTTTTGCTTTTGTTTTCATTTTCCTTTTTTTTTTTAGATCTCACATTCTTGATTAACTCTTTACATACTGAGGGGTTAATACAGTCCCCTTTGAGGCCTCAAATTGCTACAAGACAGCTCCTCATCAGTTCACATTGTGCCCCCGTGGGAACCCTGGGAAGTGGGATAGTGCTTGTTTACTGTGGTAAGAGTCTCTCTCTTCAAATCCTGTATAGTTTTGAGCTGGAATGAGCTCATTTATCGTTTTCACATGTATGGCGGCGGCTGACAGCTATATTTTTTTGTAATTTTTACTGCGATTTTCCACTTTTTAACATATACTGGAGGGCATCCTGCACAATTTGGTTTTTTGTGCTCCTGTCAGCTTTGCGAGTACAGCCTTTTTTGTATTGTTTTCTTCATTTCCTGATATTGCTTTTGTTCATTAGTGATGTTTCTAAATTCCTCGTCTGTTATGTGTCCATCATCGAATGCGTTAGCAACCTTTGCGGCTATTGTATTAAGTTTCGCTTGTGCCAAGACTCTAATTTCATCATGTTTTTTAATCTTGGCGTTAATCTTCCTCTCTGCCACCTTCCCAATCACAGCCAATACCCCTGTAGAAATACCTACAGCCTGCAACGGTAAAGCAAGAGGGGCTCCGACTCCAGTGGTTAGAAAAGCAAGACTTCCAACGGTAGCTCCAATGCCGAGACTGAGACATGCACCATCAACAGCCTGTAAAGTGTTCAAACCCCTTTTGTATTTCTTATACAATCCTATTCTAATATTTACCTTATTTTTCAACATCTGCTCAATCTCACTAACTCTCTGAAGCCTATAATCATCCCCACGAAGTGGGGCACTTGGGACTTCGGGATATAACCTTGGTTTTTCTTCCATACCAATCAATATATAATAATACAGACTAAACTATACATCTAGTTCTATATAAGCTATAGTGATTAGGCCAAATTCATTATCACTTCTGCTGAAGAAGTTTATTCTATCAATGGCTTTAAATGCTAAAGGAGGATGGAATTGTTTAATTGCTGCCATGTTACCCTCCTGGATCGTTGCGGTAAACCGAGGATCGATAATTGCAAAACCGTTAATCACGATACAAAAACTGAGACCCATGTGTTTTTTATGATAATTACCACTGACGTCGGTTGAACATACTGTGAAATATTTAATTTTGCCAGATGTGGGCATTACCACTCCATTTTTACTATTGTCTGCTTTATTTGAAGATGTGTATCGATACGATTTAGCTCCAAAAGAAAAATTATATGTTTTAGCACTAATTTCTCCAACAGCTTCAGCTGTTATGCAAATCATTGGTTTTGGAAGAGACTGTTGGAGGTATTCCTTACTAATCACCTCCTTGGGCTCCTCAGGCGCAGCAATATTAGTTATTTTATTGCTGCCCATGTCTATGGGGCCTGACATAGCACCATCCGACTTCAAAAGGACTTTAGCATCTACATAGCTTTTCGGCACCGCATCTCCATCCTGGGTAGGTTGTGGGAGATTCAGTAATTTGTTATGATTCATATTTATAACACCATTCATAACACTACCACCTTCCTTTGCTACTCTTTCTGTAAGCTTCCCGTCCACATATTTTCTATTTGTTGCATCTTCAGGATTGGCAGGCCCTGCCAATCCAGAGAGCCGCTTACCCCTCAGATCTACTGAACCATCAGCCTCCCTTTGCACATAGTTAAGCAGTTCTGATTTGCTAGCATATTCATCTGAACCAACCTTTTCATTAGTTTCCCACTCTTGCGGTATAAACACAATTACAGACATTATACATATACATTAATCCTGGCTAAATTTAGACAACTCCTCTTTGTAGAATGAATCCTGCACAATATCCCCATTAGCATCTACTATCCTATAAGTTGGTGGAGCTGTTGAAAGTACTTGTGCAATAGTAAAGACCTCATCTGTAAAATTTGCAGTAAACCCCCTTTTGAACTTGCCTCTCAGTTTGAAGATTCTTACTTGGTCCCCAACTTTCAGCAAACCTTGAGATATTGGAGGCATATCTCCGTATAAATTTTCCCAAACCGTAGGCTCATTTTTCTTTTTACTGGCTTCTATAGGTGTCATCTTGATCGATCTGTGGTGGGAGGTGTTGTAGTTCTCAATAAGTTTGGGTAATACGCCAAGCCAGTGCTTAGTCTTATTAGCAGTGAAATACCTGAACATTCTGTCCTTTAATGTTCTATTAAACCTCTCAACAATCTGAGCTTTGGTTTCATTCTCTGTAGCAAACCAATGGATACCGACCTTTTTTAACAGCTCTTGGGTCTCTTTATTAATAAACTCTGTACCCTTGTCTGTCTGCAACTTTTTAGGCTTTCTTTGTTTAAATATTTTGTGGAATGCCTGTGATATCTCCTTTCCAGTCTTTCTTTTGATAGGGAGTGCCCATGCATATTTGCTAAATACGTCTATAACCGTCAGAATGTAGTTTGTGTTCTCATTAGCAGCTGAAAGACTTCTCATATCAACCAAGTCGGCCTGAAATTGTTCATCAACACCTCTCACTATCACTCTTCTAGTGGGGTGCTTGCCTTTATAAGGTTTGTGCTTGGTATAAGTCTGTTGTTCCTGCAACCAGTTAAGGACATCTCCAGATTTTATGCCAGTTCTTCGGGATAGTTCAGCTATTGAAGAAAATCCCTGCGCTGGATCATAATAAATCTTTCTCAGCTTAATTCTATCTGTTCTTTTTAAACCTTGACCCAATTGAATCTTCTTCTCAAAGAATTTATAAACAGCAGCTGCGAGTGTTCTCTGATAGCCATCCAAATTGGTGTCATTGGAAATTTTAATAGTCTCATCCATTAGTTTTTTATCAGCAATATGTCGGTTAGCTACATCTTTATATTCATTGTAAGCGGCATCATGGTAAAAGCAAGCTCTATCTAATTCATTCTTGAATATGCGGCTTGTGTCCCCTGTTAGTAAATACTTTTCAAGGCGAGCCTTATGCCTAGTGCGTGGGCCAGCTGCTGAATATGTTCCTACGATTGGGTCCCATAAGTGCATTTCGAATGGGAGATTATTGACAAACCTATTGATTATAGAATCATTCATCATATAGTATATTAAAACAGTGCACCAAACACAGGAATATCACCTAAGATAGGTACTTTACCAATCCCCAACGCTTTTCCTAGCAGTCCTTGCCCTTCTTTGAGAGACACAAACTTGCTTTTTCTGCTACTACACACACCACAGATACCTTTTGCGAGATACTTTCCATTCTTAGTTTTAACAACTTGTACATTGACAGTGGGTGTGGGTCGCTTATACTTAACACAGTATGAGTTCATTTTTGATATATATATGCGCTGATTAATTTATCATTTCCCTTGTAATCGTTTGGGCTGAAGTCGGTCAGTATGTCAATAAACTGACTTTCGTTGAGCAACTCATCAATCACATACATACAGAAGAAGCCGCAATTGACTGAGTTTATATCTTGGATTCTATAGATGTTTTGAACCATTTGCTTTCTGGTCTGTCTCATCCTATTCAAAATCTCTTCTGGCGGGTGGACTCCGAAACTACCAAAATAAATACAACAGGAGCCTATGTTAAAGACGATTACCCAATGAGTGCCAGGTCCCTCCTGGTTATCTAAATTCACTATGTAAAACAATTCATCAAATTCTGGTAAGTTATCCCTTGCAAAAACACCTCCAAGGTAGTTATTTCCTTCATAGTACTTCATGAAATCGAGGCTTGTAATAGGAGCTTTCATCTTTTTTAAATTGTCCCACCCTTCTCAACCCCCTTCCACGTCCCGCTCTTCTTAAACCTTTGCCACCTAAAAGTGTAGGTAGTAAGCTGCCAGCGAGTGATGCTAACAGAGTGCCAATGAACCCGCCTTCTTGTTTTGAAATAGAAAGCATACAATTTTGGCAGGTGTCTGGGGGTAACACATCCCTTTCCTCCAACGCTTTTACAACACCCAAGAGATCATTTGTGTCCTTTTTTGTAAAGTAGAGGGGTATTACACCTCCCCCAGCACTAGCTTTGTGTGTGGAATCAGAAATTGCCCCTGATGCTGCGCTAAGCCCAAGTGTGCCAAGCGTAGGCAAAAGTTTGGGAAGCAAAGTCTTAGCAACATTCAAAATAGCTCCAAGAAAACCTCCCTTCTGTGCCCTCATCTGTGTTTTGGAGAACCTAATTCTAACAGCTCCGGACGCTTTTTGAAGTTTATTAATTTGCCTCTCTGTCAAGTACAGCTGATGCTGACCACCAATTTGCTGTGGAGATAATTCCAAAGTGATGGCCTGCCCATTTCCTTTCCCCTTTCTAAGTTTGTCAATTTGACTTTCTGTTAAAGCAAATCCAACTGGGTTATACATGGTTATAATAATATTCAGATTAAATAGTCCTGGTTGCTGAGGGATTTGTAAAGTCAAATGTAGTCTGTTTTTCTCTCGCTATGAAGAACTGCAGTCTTCAGTTACCCGACAGTGTGCCTCTAAACCTGATTGATTGAGACTTCCTGGGATCACTTTCAAATACCTTCTGCCTTGTTAAGTCAAACACATAATATCTGTGAACTGCTAGCCAATCATTGTAGTCGAGTATTGTCCCCGTATTTTTGTCCTTTCCTCCCATGTTAAAATTTTCTGCAACTACTTCATACGCTTCAACATCATTTTGGATGTTCTGTGGAAAAAAGTCCTCACTATCTATAACAATGTTCAGAGCAGTAATTGATATGTCTGAAGTGCTCTCTATGTACTGCTGGCTATTCCATCTCGATGTTGGTATGGCTACACAATACAGTTTCCTAATTCCATCCAAAGAAGCCTCCAATTGTATATCTTGGTCACCATTCGCACCAACAACTTCTGCCGGATAAGCAAGACGATTCCATACAAGCGTTTTTGTCATAGATCCCTCTTCCATTCTCTTGAACAGTTTTTCCTCGTACTCTCTTGGCAACTCAACCCTTGGAAGATACAGAACAGCAGAGTTAATACGGCAATCGATAGCATCGACATCTTCTCTTAACAACGCATTCTTAGTGCGATACGTGATATTAAACTCAAACACTTGATTAATCAACGGAAAATCTAGCGCTCTAAAGAAAGTCGATATGTAAGACAAAGGGATTTTCACACTGAATCGTATTTGATTGTTGTCAGGGTCTGGGATTTGCTGCTTTCTAATGGAATGTCCAGTATTATTTTCATGATTTTTTGAGGTGTCTTTGCTAAAACAATATTGTGCTGCCACTCTTGCATAATCGTTGGAGTATTCCAAGCTATTAAGAATTGGAACACTGAGAAAGTTCAGCCTAGAATTATCTACCTCTGCTCCATTAATTCTTATTACAGCCTGATTGATAAAAGCGAACGAACCTTTAGGTGCTACTTTTTTATCAACAAGAGCAGTTCTGGAAGCCACAGCGGTGAGTAGGATATATCCATTTCCATAATTCACCAGCTTGTCTGATACTGTCTTACAGTTATAGTTGATAGCATCCGTCAAGCCATTTCCATTATCGCTAATAGCATTCTGGGTGGGGTGTATTTTGATCCACCTTTTGTGTGAATATTTAGGTAAACTGATTTCTTTTTCAAACAAATTAGCAAGCTCCTGGTAGTCCATACTTGTTTATTTATATAGTTCTGACTAAACCAGTATTTTGATTCCCTTGCCTATCATCTTTTTTCTTCCAAACCCATATTGGTCAGGGGTTGGTGCATATTGATCAGAGTGTGGTGTTAACATTCAAATCTTTTAAGATCTCATTTCTGTCAGGCTGTTTTGAAGATTGTTTCTTTGGTGTAATTCTGTTAGCTAACTCACTACCGATTCTGTCTCCAGCTGCTGTGATTCCCTGTGAGGCAATACTTGTGGCTGCTTTTTTGTGGCTGCTGTGAGGGATGGAGGCAACTGACTGATACCAGTTCTAAGAAGTCTAATCACATCACCAATGCCTTTGCCTGTCTGACTGACATATCCATAGTTACTATAGTACCTTGTGTACCGCATCTTTAGTCTATAACAATTCTCAAGATTAAATCCTTACAAGGTCTCTGTTAGCCACTTGTAAAACTACACCCCAGTTATCCTCCAGAGGTAGTAATTTGCCATTTTGATCAGTAAGCCATACCTCAAACTCATTCTCTGTTGCATTTCTCGTGTTTCTCCACTGAGGATATCTTGGTGTGATTGTTAGAAGAGAGCCAAATGAATTATTGGGTGAAAAACTATAGAGGAGAGATGAGTCGGTTTGATATTCATTATAAACCAAATTACAATGTACTTGAACACTGGTTACATTTTCAACCTGAGGTATATACGGAAAATTTTCTGTTTGGTTGTAGAATATATTTGCATCGGCACCCAACACCTTACTCAGCCCTTCGCCGAAACTTATTGTATACCCGGATCTAATTTTAAGAGTTATTCTGTTGTAGGCAGCATTTTCATAAAGATGAATCACATATCTCTCAGCTGAATGTTTGCTCTTTGTGGTATCAAAATGCCCATTGTTTTCCATTATGTGATGTAGGAAGTTGTTAATAGACTTTACCGTGTATGACCCATCAGGGAGACTGACTTGGTACATACCACCATCAGGCGTTTTATATGTTAAAGCATTATTGTTCATTTGTTGAGTAATATTCCGCCAATTATACCACAGATTTATATTGCTCAGTGCTATGTAGCTGTTAAGATTCAAAGGGGTGTTGAGAACACACCTAAGTCTGCTGTTTGATTCAGTCTTGGCGTTGACTGTTGAGATTTGTAGAGTATTCATGTTTATATCTATATTCTAACTAAATACCAAGTTCCTTAAGCATTAACTTGTAATAGGCCTTCTTAATTTTTTGTGCTTGAAGAGGTAGTGAAGCAAGTCAACCAGTTCATTCTTCAGTTGGATTGATGTATTACCCGCTGCTAGTTCACCCAACAACACTTGAATCCTTTCTATTATCTCCTGCACTGAAGTAAAGACACCAGAACCTCTGATTGCTTCGGCCTGAGAAGAGGATAGCCTTTGCCCTGCATTCATAAAGATTTTGTCCAGAAATTCCTTCTCAGCAGCTGATAGGTGTGGATGTTGCTTAGCATTTGGTTTTAGCAACACATTTTTTAGATTGTTGGTCACCCTCTTAACTCCAAAAGCAGGTACTATTTTATTAGGCTTATTGGCATATCTCATAGATAAAATATTATGTTTTTTTAATCTTCTTAGTGGGATAGTGTAATTTCCTATGGATAGGCCTTTCCCTGTTGTCTGTAGTCTCTTCAATATATCCCTGCATTTACCTACAGAGGTCAATTCTTGCTCAATACTGGCAAGTCTCTCTATGTCTTGCTCTGCAGGGTGATGTCTTCGTTTGATTCCACTCTTCTGAGCACCTAAGGTCTTTGAAAGCTCTGAATTTTGTGTGTAGTCTTCCAAGTTGAAGCTGGGCGGATCAACCCACATGAATTTGCCGGTGGGAAGAGGCTGGCTCATTGCCCATCCATACAGGTTATTTGCATCCAGATACATTATATACTTCGATGGTTGAGATGGGTCATAGTCTGATAGATACCTGTTGTTTGCTTTGGTATATCTTTTAGCAATATAGCTTACACCACCTCTCATGCCTTTCTCAATGAATTGATACATATCAACGTCACTCATCAAATCAAGTTCAGTGCCAGTCATCTTGAGAGCAGCATCCCAAGCAAGCCCGGGACTGGTGAAGTAGTGGGCTGGATCTAGCTTGTAATATTGGAGGCAGGTTTTTTCTAAAATTTTCAAACACTTTTGCAAGAAGGAGCACGTCGGCTGTGAGGTATAGGTCGTGATACTGACCCATGTTTTCAAGGCCACACTTGCTCCAAACATTCTGTGCCCTGAGATGGTCTGCATCTGAAATATCTTCATCATTCAGCTGACTGTAGAAAGCTTCCTTAGGTGGTAGGCTGGTCATCTCAAATTTCTCCCAACTGTCCATGAAGTCATAAGGATAGACACCTTTCTTGGTAAGTAGCTCATAATGTTTTGGACACTCCATCCGGAGAATGGGGAAGTTGGTCAGATTGGAGGAAAGTCTGTCCAAGGATGAACTCATAAATTGGAAGCTGTCTAGGAACACTATATGCTGACCCATCATAAGTGCCGTGTATTTTTCCATGTTGTTGGGAATGACATTTAGATTCATCTCTCTGCGGGTGATCTTCCCACCTTTACTTTCCACATATGGGTTCTCCTTTACAAACTTACCCATCTCCTGGAGTAATATATGGCTGTCATAGCCTCTCAAATTGTGGAACACCACTGGAATTTTATCAGTCAACCTGTAGTTTATATTGCATACATTGTGGGCGGCCCCTCTGAAATTGCCTGTAACATGGCAGTGGTCTCTTACAGGCTTCTCATCGTCTGAGGTACCTAATTTACCACAGCATATGTGGCAGTGTGTAGATGCTTGAAAGAGTTGCTCATCTTCAACTGACATTTTGAGAGGCTTATTGAAGTGATTGTTTTTAATTCGAGTACAGTAACTGACTTCTTGAACCATTGCCTGGAGAAACTTGTATACAGCGTTCTTTCCTCTGTAGATTTGTGTCGGCTTACTGAAACTATCATCATAACAGCACACAACTTTGTAGCCATAGCTACATGGTATATGTTTCTGTAAAGCTTTAGTGTAGGACTTTTCCTCATTGGAATCACGACCATCAATCTTCACAGTGAGGGATTCGAAGTCTGCATAAATAACGAATGGCGCTTCCAACTGCTTACAGAAGTTAGAAAATTTTACTTTGGAGTTCTCTGGAGGCATCTTTACAGCCTGTCTTCCATTGATCTCTAGGCATAAGAATTTGTGGTTTTGAAGAACACCTTGTGATGAGAAGAACTGTAAGCAATATCTGCAGAAATGTTTTTTCTCCCTATGTTTAGTTTTGTTGAACATGAAACTGTTGAAGTCTTTGATCAAGCAATAGTGTTGAGTTTCGCCTTGGGTGATCAAAAGTAAATCCATGTAGTCATCGAATTGTTCATTGCTCACATAGATAGGATAGGTTTGCCCCTTTTCATAGCCAAAGACACTGATACAGATTTTGTTTTGCAGTTCAATATTTTTATAATCCTTTGTCTTTACTGGAAAACTAACTCCTCTATAGTCTAATGTTTGAATGAGTTTGGGGGGTTTATAGTGAGTAACTCGTTCAGCATGGTGGGGTGGTGGGTATTTGTGAGCTAAGTGACACCATCTGAAGCACTCATTATCATTTTCATTTTTAATGTTAATGATGCTCTTTTTAGGATTTCGTAGCTCTCGAGGTAGTTGAATGTAAGAGGAACCAGCTAATGGTTGATAAATGTTAATATTTAACCAATGACCCCCTAATTCATTAATAGTCCATCCTGATCCATCACCCACCCACCGATCACATTTTGCCTGAATTTCATTATTAACAGTTCGAAGAATTTTGGCTATTTCATGTTCATTTATAATGGAAACAGCCTTGCTGTTGAAATATGCAGACTTGTATGTAACTTCATCAGCCCCAGTTGGTTTGCTAAATAATATTTTAACGACGATCACAAATTTCAACCCAATCATTTGCTCCAGCTCACGAGAGAGGGTTTCATTTATGACTGTAGAAGTGTTGTTGAGCTGTTCAATCAAACTTTTAGGATTGATAATTGAGACACTGTATGACTTGGTGTACCCCTTCAGAGCATGTTTTGATAGAATGGAAGTAGGCCTCTGGGGAGGAAATGATTTATTCCTTCTTTGCTGGAGTTTCTCACCTCTCACATTGAGCCTGGTCCTTCTATTTTTAAGTTTTCTAGCTGCTGTCTGTCGGTGCTTAGCTCTCAATCTCAGCCTTTTCCTTTTTTCATTAAGCCCGCCAGCTTTTTGAACAGACTTGCATTTCATTGTGGTGATCTGGTGTTTAATCTCAGCCAGGAACAACCGGTGAGTTCTTTTTGCCTCAAGTTGCTCAGCCGTGGCTAGCCTTTCTATGGCAGCCTTGTATTTCTGTTCATCTCTTTCCAATCGCTGTTTCTTTTCACTTGCCGAAAGTCTCATTCTGATTCGAGCAGGTAGTGAGTCTATATAAATATACTAAGAAAATGTATGTCTCTAAATGGAAATTAAGAGAACAGTAAACTAAGGGAGATAACTCCAAAACATACTGTCATAATTGAGTGTCACACACTCTAATCAATCAATCAATAACATCAGTCAAATATATTTAGCGAGATGAGAAACATTTAACTATACAGCCTGAGCGTTCATAGAGGAACGCCGTTTCTAAGGTAAACATCAGCGTAGCAACGGTCTTCATTGGAGATCAAGTATATTTAGAGAGGTGAAAAACATTTAAGTATACAGCCTGAGCGTTCATAGAGGAACGCCGTTTCTAAGGTAAACATCAGCATAGCAACGGTCTTCACTGGAGGTCAAATTAACAACACAGGCTGTTTATGGAGGATAAGCTTATGGCCTTGGGGATTCTGTCCTAGTGCTGCACTCGGCGAATGGCCTTAGGGATTTTGTCCTGGTGACCGTTTATGGGGTATACGAGGGTCTAGGGGTTCTGTCGTGGTGACCCTATGAGGCGAAACATGGGTTCTGCCCTAAGAGCCCTTGGAGGTGAAATTTGAGGATCTGTCCTAATAGCCCTTAGAGGCTAAATATGGGGGTCTGTCCTGGTAACTGTTTATGGGGTATACGAGGGTCTAGGGGGGGGGGGGTCTGTCCTGGTGACCCCATGTTATATACTACTACTGATCGAATTAGTTCCTTTGAACAAACAGTGAACGCGTGGAAAATAATGAATTAAAAAAAAATAAAATAATGTGTGATTTATTAAAAAAACAAAAAAAAAAGTAATGAGATTTAGAAAGATGTTCAATCTCTCTAGATCACATTACTTTATTTATTTATTTTTTTTTTTTTGAGGTTTTGTTTTAATACGTTATTTCTCATAATGTTTCATCTCGTGAAATTGGATCACCTATCTCGAAACACGCGTTGACATCTATTTTAGCATTTCAAAGAGCTTTTATAAATTCTCGAAAAGCAGTCGGTCCTCTATACGTCAACGTGTCTGAAAGTTTTCTGGTCTTATCTTCTATCAAGATTTTACTTTCGATTTCACGTCTCATATAATCAGTGAATATCAAAGGTTCTGTTTCGACTAAAGTGTCTAGAATTATTGCTAACGAATCTTGCAAAATATTTTTAATCAAAACACGTCTATTTCTTCTTAAGTATTCTCTTTCTTTAACATTCATTTTTATAATAATTTTTTTAATTTTTATTTATATATATATTTTTTTTTTCACACTCGTCTCTCATCGAATGATCGACATCTTATTTCCATCCGATTCGAATTGTAATTCTCTATCCGACAGGACCAGGGCGAAGGCTTCGGTTTTTCTCGGCACGTTCCTATCGAATTGCATCTTGATCTGAATGTCTAAGACGCTACTCTTGAGCCATTCACTCTGTTTACTGACGTCGAATACGAACATGGGATACATCGACTTGTATTCACTGGGAGATATGTTAGGGTTGCTCATCAATTCGTCTAGACCGTGATACTTCTTTCTAAAATCAGCGGCGTCGCCGTACAGTCTGCAGAAATCGTTCTTGTCGAACGACACATTGTAATCGATTGCTGGATATCTTGTGGCGTTCAGAAACACTTGCATGTTTCTCAAATGGCAGTGATCGAACAGCGACGCATTCTTTTCCTGAGACCCGTCCCTATTGGTCTGAAACGCAACCACGATGAAACGCGGTCTCTCGGAAGCGGATTTCACCGTCAATCTCCAATCGAAGTGATTCGTGGAGGGTGAAATGTTAGCCGTGTCGCACTGTCTCATTCTAAATCCCACAGGTAATTTACTCTTGGATTCTATAATCTTGTAGAGACGCGCTTTTTCCACAATCGAAGGCTCCACGTGCGGAACGAACCACGACATCTTGTGTAGAGTTATCTTACCCGCATTGGTCGCAGTGAGTCTCACTATTGCGTCGTCGTCTCCTTTTCGAATCAATGTCAGATTGTGTTTGAATCCGTACATGATCTTGTTGTAATCGTCCACAAATCCGAAGATGTGTTTCAAAGGTATCCTGAACGAAAACGTTCCTTTAGGTCTGGACGTCTTGACGACGTAGTCAAATATCAAGGCGGCGCCGGCGCTAGCAGGGCCGACGGTGTCTTTCACCCACAACTGATTAAGTCCTCTGGATTTCGAAAAATCATCAGGATACGTCAAGAGTCCGAACATCGTGGTGGCCTGACCGGGATGAAACACAGATTCTATCTCTTGTCCTGATAGCATGTATTTTATATTACTGAATAGATGCATGATGCCATTATTGGCTAGAGTAACCGTGTCGTCGTCGGCGTAGTCGCTCCCATCTTCCTTGGTGAGACGTCCCTGCACCACTATGTAACTCTCGCTAGGATGTATGAATAGATCTTGAGTTTCGACGTTGATTCTTATCTCTCCCGCATTGTTCAAACTCGTTCCGGTTACCGGCTCGTATTCGTGAACCTCATATTCTTGAATACTTTCATCTTTCACTATGCTTTGTGCTATATCTAGTATATTTGTCATTTTAAAGGATTTTTAGGTTTTTTTTGTTTATTAATTAACTTGCTTTCTTTATCTAAAAAAATAGTTTTTAATTATTTTTTATTATTATTTTTCTCTCTTATATATATGTGTGTAAACAAGAAAATGTTAAAGAAAGAAAATAAAAAAAAATTTGTTTTCTTTATCAAAACTTTGTCTTCTGTAATTGTTGTTCGTAAAACTTTCCAATGATCTTTTCTCCATCCAAAGCTTCGATTTCGTAAGTCACTGGATCGGTGTGAAATATTTTGATTATCACGAAGATTTCTGAGGTCCATCGAGGAGTATAACCCTTTTCGAAGTGCTTCTTATAAGCATAGATCACCGACCGCAAATTTCGGCATTCTAGACTTCTTCCTAATCTTAGATCTCTCAGGATATAGATTCGCGTAGACCCGTTTTTCATTTCGAGGATCGCTAGCTTCCGCGGGAGTCATCTTGATCGATCTGTGTCGCGTGTTGTTGTAATCTTTGACCAGACCGTTCAGAGCGTTTATGTATCTCTTGGTCGAATTCGCCGTGAAGTATCTGTGCATCTTTTCCTTCATTGTTCGATTCCAACGTTCCACCACGCTGGATTTCTCTTCGTTTTCGATCGAGTAGAGGTCTACCAATCGATGAACGTGCTTGTTGTAGAATTCCTTTCCCTTATCCACCCACAATTTACTCGGTTTTCGAGAAGACGAGTCGAACACGCTCTTCAGAGCCTCGGCGACGCAAGGTCCCGATTTATTCTTCAAAGCTCTGATCCAACCGTATTTGGAAAACACGTTGATGACCGTCAATAGATATTTGACGCCCTTGTTCCACCTCGAAAACGATCTCATGTCGACCAAGTCGGCAGACCAAATATCATCCAAACCCCTCACGAACACCCTTCTCTTTCGAAATTTATGCACTATGGGTTTGTGTAACTCCTCGGCCTATTCGCTCGTCAATAATCGTTTCTTCTTCTTTTCAGATGCGCTTTTTTTTTTGAATGCCCCATCCGAATCGACGTTTCGCACCAATCAGATTGCCGACCAGCGAACGTTCTATCTTCTCTCTCCTGGTCGGATTCGATATGCCTCTCAATTTCCCCACCATGTTTTTATCGCAGACGTCATTGCGAGTCTTGGTGTCGGGATGTCCGGCGTAGCACAGATCATGATGATACGCGGCCGCGTCCACCCTATTCACAGGTTTGCTCCAAGATTTGGGTGTCAGATCGGCGTTGAGTCTCTTGTTCAATTTCGTTCCGGGTCCCGTGAAACTGTGACCAGGCAGATGCATTTCGAAAGGTAGATTATTGATCATTTTATTCACGATGCCTTTACCTTTGCTCGCGTTCTTTTTTTTGACGAATCGAGTCTTGACAGAACCACACACGTCGCAAATTCCGCGAAGTATCTGTCTGTCGTTTTTAGTTCGTACTTCTCGAGAATTACTCGTCTCGGTAACTCTCTTACACTTTACGCAATACATTTTTTTTAAGAGTTATTTAAATTAATTTCGTTTTTATTTTATATATAAATTTAATAATTAATTAATTCTGTTCTTATTATATATATATATATTTTTTTTTCAATCGCTGCTCTTGAGTACTATCATCTTACTGAATTCCTCCCTGGCCTCTTTCCTCCCCTTTTCCATGAGAGAATCCTTCATCTCTTCCTTGATGATCTGACGAGTCTTGATTCTCACGGCTTCTTTCATGGCATCGTATTTTGTTTTCTCGCTCAATATCGCGAAGTATTCTCCGTCCGATATCCTACCGTCTTTCAACGCCATAGAGATCATTTCGGATATCGTGTCGATCTTGGAGTCGGCCAAGACGCGAATCTTGTCGTGTTTCCTTGCCTTCAGATATAATTTCCTACTCAAAAAGTTTCCGAGCATGCTAAACAATCCGGCGGCGAGAGCCACTCCTTCTACAGTCAACACGATCGGAACAACAATCCGATGCCGGCCGCGTGTAAACCCATGGAAATCGTGATGAGTGTCATGTCGATCGCGTTGACGAATTTCATGAAATGCGAATACTTCTTCTTGAGAGAATGACGAGAATCTCTCTCTCGAATTAGATACTCTTGGATTTTTCTGATTTGACCAATGCGATACCACTCTCCTCTTTCCTTTTCTTCTAGCGATGGTGCCGTCGGCAAAACGCTGATCGGCTTCTCATCCTCGTCGTCATCTAACGTCGGATACAATTTATTTCTGGTTCTCATTTTTTGTTTTTTTTTCTTTCTAATATCAGATAAAAAATTTATGTGTGTATTTATTTTATTTTCTATTCTCCCTTATTTTATATCAACGACAAACTTAGACGTATGCTTCATTGAACAATAATTTCATGATGCATCCCTTATCTTCTAAAGTCAGACTTTTACGCACCAATTTCAGTTCTTCCGAAACTGTGGGCTTGCTTTGATCCTTACAGAAGAGTAATCTCTTCCAAAACGCGATCACTTCATCGATTTGAACGCGTTCGAACACCGGTTCGAAATACTTGACGACCATATCTTCCCTTTCCATCCACAGACATGAATGATTCTCGTGATCGAAGTCTAGGTGATCCCGACATCCGACGCATCGTTCTAACAAGAGACGACCTAGTTGTTCGTTCACGCAAAATGCGTAGGCTCTCATCAGCATTTTTAAAAGAAACCTTACTCTAATAGTCTGAGAATCGCTCATGATTTACGTATTTATTTTTTTTATTATCTATTCGATTTGATATATTTATTTTTTAAATAACTATTTATTTATATATATTTTTTCTCTCCTATATATCAATAAAAAACGTGACAGTGGGTTTGCGGATTCAAAAATCACCTCTTTCCGTGTACCGTACACGATTCGATTTCCGACCTAAAATCCGCAAATGGATCTCCGTGTATGCCTCCATAGGGATTCAGTGTTAAAATCGTGTACAGACGCGGATTATTTAGAATCAGCAAGATGATGATTTAGAAACGACAAAACGTTTTTTGCTCGCAATTTAACACTGAATCCTATGGGGGGAAACTCATTTGCCTATTTCAATCAAAACGGTACATGTACGTGTACGTAAAACTACAGGCGTTTTTTTCCACTCTTGGATACAATCAGTGATGTTTGAATCCGCAAAGCGGATTCTAAATAACCCTAAAAACGTCAAAATCGTGCACCTGTACACGATTTTAACACTAAGTCCTATGGAGGTGTACATCGATGCACGTGTACACGTACACGTACATGTACGTTGATGCTTGAATCCGCCTAATATACCTACTAACTAGTAAAGGTTTGTTTTTATTTCGTTTAATCAGTGTTTATTCTATCGCTAACTGTAAGGAATTTTGTTTTGTTTTGTAAGCGATCAGCTGAGTCGATCATTGAAAAGCACATAGAAACGTATCCATGCGTCTGTTATGATAGCCCGCCGCGTTACTGGAAACGAGTCGTCTAGGCCAAAATGATACGGAATCAGAATGAGTCGTCTATAAAATACGGAATCGGAACACATTATGTTTCTCGTGGTTTTCAGGCCAAAATTTATATGATTGTTAGATAAAATAGAAAACACTTCTACCAAGTGGATGCTATTATCTGTTTTATTAGAATAAGCTTTGGATAACATGTTTGCAATTACATATCTTTTCCAGGTTTATAGATCATATCGTAATTATATTTCTGGAGTCTTAACAGCATTCGCTGTAACCGTTTCGGTGCTAAATGTAGAGGCTTCCTGTGAATAATTTCAAGAGGTTTATGACCACTTTCTACTGTATTTTTTTCTGTCATATGTATACTGGTTGTATTTCTCTATACCAAAAATAACGGCGAGAAGTTCCTTTTCTATTTGAGCATAGTTCTGTTCAGTTAATGTCAGAGAACGGCTGGCATAAGCGACAGGCTGACCTCTCTCCATTAGCCTTGCGCCGAGACCAGTTTGAGAAGTATCTGTTTGGAGAACAGTTTCCGTATAAAGGGGCGGCGGAACGATTTTCAAAGTGTGTGTGTGTGGGGGGTGGGGGGGGGCGAGGGGGGGGGGGGGGCTGGATCGGGCGATGGATGGTCGTCGGTATGTCGGTACCATAGTACGAAAATTTTAAATTCCAGGGTGCCAAAATGCCCATTTCCATGCATCTCAGCGGATATTTTGAGATTTTTCAGGAGGTGTATTTGAAAGATTCCACACTTTGAGAACTGTTAAAAAACTCGGGGAAGCATGCAGGTGAGGTCTCTTTATCAGCTTTGGTCGTAACGACCGAAGCTGATAAATAGACCTCACCTGTATGCTTTACCAGACGTTAACAGCAATTATACTGTCTGTCGATTATCTTGTCTGGGGTGGATTTGGTACTTGGATGTCTGAAAGATTACGATCTACTTCAGTTAACCAATTTATTAACAGTCTGTATACATTTTAGTGTTTGCTGCCACTTACTGCAAAAATGATCCGAAATCCATCGAAACTGAACCAGTACGAGAGAAACATAGCTGGCGAAAATATGTGGAGCTCTGGATCCGCCCCTTGTTTCGCCAGTCATTGGTTATGTTAAATAGATGCATACAAAAAAATGGCTCCGCAAAAAAGTGGTGGGGCTAAAGCCCCTCCCCCACCCCGGTTCCGCCGCCCCTGGTATAAGAATCAAAATAAGTTAGCAATGGCGCTTTGCTTATAGCTTTAAGAATATTGTCATACATCCAGTTCCCTTCAGAATGTGTGTGTGTTAATTGCAGTAACGGTTCACAAATTGTATGTCACTCAGATGAGCTAGAAACTTTGTTAAGTAATTGACATCACCTAGATAAACAAACCCCGCGTGCACCTACATATCGGTTCCCGGATGTAAGATGGTGCCATGCTGAAATCGTCTGTTATGATTGAATAACACGTGGGGTGAGAAATCTGAGTCAATTCCTCTCCAACACAGTTTCGTCCAGCATGCGGTTCGACCCATTGTTCAGGTGAACAGAATATTCTTTTACATTGAACCACCCAGAGCCTTTGAAACACTGTGGATGACCAATACTGTAATTGTGGATATCCTGGAACCCATCAACGGTACATGGAGAGAAATTCTAAACAGAAACACTAACAGAGTAGAATTTTCACACATATATCGTCTTAACCCATATGAAAGAAGCATTTCATTGAACTGAGGGTCCTTTGAACGACAACCTACGGTTCATCTGCAGAAATATGTTGTGTTTCGGTGTCCCTTTTCCACCGAAGCTGAGAGCATATTTTGTGAGTGGAAACCTCACTCCTCGGGTGTTTTAGCAGAGACCATTCTTTATGTGGCGAGATGGGACGCGTTGTGTCTGTATGTATCTGAGATCAGTTAAAAATTATAAATTGGCAGAATTTGGAAGAGTTTTCAGTTTCCCGTCTGAACTCTGCAAAATTAGAAGAAACATGCATATATTTTATATTTCGTTAAAAAACGATGCGTATAGCTTGAGGTTTGTTGCTTTGGACCACGGAGAAAAGTAGACCCAGGCTGTTGTAATATTACTGAATATAACACAACACTTGACATTATCAATTACTGAGTTCTCGCGGAAGCAATAAAATTTGATAGCAATAACATTTCCTAATCCGAACTAATCCTTTAATTACCCTTCCAAAGATGTAAAACAAGAGCCCACAATAGCTACTGATTCTTTCTGAAACAGCCTCTGATCGCAATGAAAACATTGGCTGGTGACAACAGATAAAGCATAAATTACTCCTATGAAGTTTGTTTTTTTTGAGATTTCCAACATCAGAAACTGGTTAAATTGAATTACAATTATGTACATCTATATACTTTTATATTTACACTGCGACTTGTAAAGAAAATTTTGTTTCTAACATTCGACCTACCATTTAACAATTTTATTAGCACTACGACAAATATTGAAATTATTTTGAATCTATTTATAGGAAAAGACAGCGCCCCTGTGGTGTTTTCCAACAAATAGTTGCAACACAATGAGAAAAAATTCAATTTCTGACATTCGGCCTGTCACTTAAGTTAATCGTGCACATGAATATTAGCACTACGAAAAAGCCCTGGGTTGATTTAATCCGTGGACCGACTTTGGGGCATACCTCAGATGCTGACTTTATTTTTGGCCGACTTCTCCCATGGACAACTTCATTTGAGGCCGACTTCCCACCATTTAACTCTTTGTAGACTTTATACCACAACAACAAAGCTTCATTTTTTTCTGACAATTTATTGGAAAACATCCAGCTGTGTTTTGAATAGATGGTTGCAAAAAATGAGAAAAAAACCCCCAATATCTAGACCATGTGTTCGAGTGTTGTTTTCTTAATACTGGATAGCTGTCTTTTCCACCTAAGATCGGCGTATGTATATGCGCCGAGTCGACGTCCAGTAAGAGCAGGCTTCGACACCCTTATAGTTTAAAGTCCCCCCAAATAACAGATGTATGCCCCCCCCCCCCCCATAAATAACAGATGCCCCCCCCCCCCCCCCCCCCCACCACCACATGTCGGGGATCACATGTCGCCTATCGGAGAGGTAGGCCTACTGACACCACCTCTAGTTTCAAAGAAAGTTATAAGTTATTTTTCGGCATAATTATGTTGTTGACGGAACGCAATTTAATTTCAGTGCATTCAAAAACAGAAACCGGACACTGCAAATAAAATCCTTAAAATTATTTTCGACAGTATTAATATGGGCAGATCATAAGCGGTCATAACTGAAATAGAAGGCGATCAACTGTATCTCGATTTGTTGTCAGTCTTGTTTGTGTTGATGATGTAAATATGTGTTGAATAGTGTTAGTCAATAACTTAAAATAAATCATAAAAATTAATTTATTTTCTTTATATATTATTACATTAACCCATCCGAACATCCTGAGGCCGAAGGGCGCCAGACGCGGCGAGGCCGAAAAGTGTGGGTCGAAAAGCGCAAAACTCAAAGCGTGGGCCAAATCGGCCAAACAGCGTCGATCCGGACAGTACTTTTTACATGATTCTGTTCCCTCCACTGGTTCCTCCATGATCGATCGCACCGCCTTCTAGACCGCGATCGCAAAGCGTGGAGAGAAAATTTCCCTCAGTTCTAATTTTCGACATTTCTTCATTTTTATATTTTGCTGTCCAAGAATCCGCACTAGTTGATCATCGTAGTCTAGATGTTTCAATCGACCGTTGGCGAACGTCGAAATTCCATCGATTCTAGTTTTTTTTCAAAATCTTAATTTTTTATATTTTCTATACAATTTTTATATTTTTTGCTGTCCTGGAATCCGCACTAATTGGTCATCGTGGTCTAGACGGTTCGATCGACCGTTGGCGAACCGTTGAAAAAAATTTTAGGATCGATTTTCCTGGTCCAGAATCCCCAATCGTTTTTCCCGATCGGATCGCACCCACTACCGTCTAGAAACGCGATCGCGAACTGAGGAGGTCCAGAATCTCCAACGCATTTTGATGGTGGTCCAGAATCCCCAAAGCGTTTTGCCGACGTTCGCCGGCGTTCGCCAACGATCGATCAAAAGGTCAAACCCGCGATGGTGAACGTGGAGAAGATTTTTAGGTCGATTTCTTCGATTTTTCCTTCCGCGAATTCTGTTGAATTCGCAAAAAAAAATCGTTCGCCAACGGCTGTTTGAACCGTCTATACCACGATACGCTGCTGTGGGGATTGTGGACCACTTGTAAAAAACATGTTTTTCTCTTGTACATGTACATTTTAACACTGAACTCTATGGGTACATGTACGTGTACGTGTACAAGAGGAAAAGTTGTCTGGTATCCCCTGATTCTCCCTATTTCCAGGATATTATAAGTTTGGATTTTAACAAGATCCATTTCCTGAATTGTTCGGGCACCAAGGATGGGTGCGAAGTTATTGGCAACAACAAAAAACTTTATTTTATAGTGTTTTGCATTTTGGGATTTTGGAGCTCTAAAGTACAAGTTCCCTCAGGCTTCATGCGGCAGTTGTTGTACATTGTAAATGTCGCAGTCTTACTGTTACCTTGTATGAAGTCATTTCCAGCATATTCAGGCCTGGCATTCTGAAAAATGCAGGAGGGCAAAAAATCGCTCTCCTCAATCAGCTTAGGGGAGCAATTAGCTTTACACAGCTTTTTAAGTATCCAGTTCAACGAACTCATTGAAACTGAAACCAACAGACTACATCAGTGATTTTATTAACTTTACTAAGGTAAAGCGAAATCTCTTAGACATCTAGATGTCTCACTCAACAACCGAACACACTCTTGACAAGACCTGTGTGTGTACCCAGACCTGTTGTCCAAGAAAGTCATACGCCTACCACTACCACCTTCAACCCCCCTTGGGGGGTTGAAGGTGGTAGTGGTAGGCGTATGACTTTCTTGGACAACAGGTCTGCTTGAATCTACAGTCACATCCTGGTGCAAGTGCTTCAAGTGACAGGATAGTAGCAATGGTAGTATATTATAGTGTCAATATTCCTTGAATAATTACCCCTCAAACTGTGATGTCAGTTGTTGAACTTGAAACTGACAGAATAAAAAATATTGCTGTGACCCATTTTGCTTCAAATGATTGCAACTGTGTTTGTGTATGGTTGCAGCCATTACCTTTTACCACTAAACCACTTTCAAAATGAAATTACGTGATGTTATGTGACTTCGAAGTTAAATTCCATTTTTGCTTTACAACAAAAAATTAATGTGAGCATAATACATGTAATCTCAATCATCCCAGACCAAAATATTTAGGAGGGCAATTTTTCGCTCTCCTTAATTCTTTCAGGAGGGCAGTACGGAGAGCTAAAAAATTGCTCTCCTGAAATTGCCAAGCCTGCATATTTATGAGGAATTATATTGGCGGTAGCCCCATTATATAGCTGAAATTTCACTTGTTGATTCTGTTTTATCAGTAACATTTTCGCAAAAGATGTAGTTTGAACAATATCTGAATTTTTACACTCATTATTCATATCGGTCAGTGACATTATTTCCAAGTCAGTGCTACTGTCATTTTATCTGCGTTTGGATTCACGGTGACATATTTAACATGTTTCGGCTGATATTTTTTCTTTTGGGTGAAATTCCTTTCTTGCTGAAGACACGCCGAAGCAAAATGATTTTGCTTTTCACATTTTTACATGCTTTTCGATAAACAGGGCATTTACCTTTCTGACATTTAGTACCACAGTACTTAAACATCCCAGTGTGCGGGAATGAAGAAGGGTGCTTTTAAAAATGCTGTCTAGGCATTGTTTGTTGGCGTTTAGGATTTGTGTTTTTAAAACTTTAAACCTCACTGGGCATTTCTGTTGATGACGTGAGACCGGGCATTTGTTTTCAGTTTTACGGGGATTGAGGGGTTTTCTCAGAGCATTGTCTCGGATACCACACACAACTCGGTCACGAATCAAATTAACTTCAAGCGTTGAATAATTGCATGTTTTTGTTTTTGTTAACTTACGTAGTTTAGCGGCATAAGCGTGAATTGTTTGATGCTCGTCTTGATTACACATATTGAAGGTTTGGCGTTCGCAAGTCTCGTTTGTTTTCCTCAATACAGAAACATTCAAATTTTTCAATTACTTTTCCAAAGTCAGTGCTATCGGAGGGGCTTTCAAATGTAAACCCGTCATATATGTCCATTGCTTCTGGACCGATGCACGTCAAAACAGTGGCTATGCGTACTTTATTGTCTTTGTCTATTAGGTGAGCAGCTATTTCATAGTTATTCCACGTTCGCTTGAACTTTTTCCAGTTCGTTGCTATATTGCCATCCAAATCGAGCTTGGTTGCAAACTGGATTAGTGATGGCAAAGCGGTAGCCATGTTTATGCATCAAACAACGTGATGCAGAAAAGTCTTGTTATCAAATGTACAAAAGTCGGCGATTCCACGCGTTGAGAGTGTCTATTCAGTTTCTTCTGAAACCATGTTTTGGGTGTCTCCAGCATGCAAGCATTATTGACTTAAATAGCACATAGGTTCTGCATAATCACTGAGTCTTTATTCTGAGCTCTTTCGGCGTACAATAACATGAACATTACGTCATTTCTTGATCCAGATCAGGGATTCTGCGTGCCCGTGCCCAGACAAATCCACTGTCGCTTACGATAATACGAAAGTCGCTTACGATACTAGAAACTAAATTACTTAATCCTGTTACAGAAAGTAGTAGCCTCCGACACACATATTTTGAAAGGCGCGCATTTATCAACTCACTCAGGGCGCAATGTATTTATTTATTTTTATTTATTTATTTATTTTGGGGGGTTTTAACTACTCTTTTGACAGCCATGGTCACCTCGTATCGGACAGTTTTACGGGAGTACCCAGAGAGAACCACCGAGCAACGGCGAGCAACTGCCAGACTCTCCAACGTAGTAACTCTACATTGGTTGAAGACAAGTGCGCCATCGATGTAGACGGCGCCACCGTACCCCCACATGGGCAATCGGTATCAAGTGTCTTGCCCAAGGCTACAACGCAGTAACCCCTGGCGGGGATTGAACTGGGAACCTTTCGGTTTAAAGTCCAAGCCATTACCACTGAGTCATCTCACTCCCACGTAGTGAATATTTTCAATTCAGTGTTGCATCTAGTCCGCAGTATTGTTAGGGACGGCGGGGTGGGGAAGGTTTCGGGGTAGCGTGGGCGCTAAAACTAGTTTTATAGTTTACAGAAAATACTCTTAGAGAGCTGCAGTTGTACTCCGTTAACCCTTTACCCAACGTAACGGCCAAAACCGGCCAGCGCTATTCTCAAAAATCGCCAATTAATTTTCAAAATATTTTCATTTTTTGTCTCAAAAACATAGGTTATGACCCCTCGTTGGAACGAGCTCGTCGAGCTCGTTCCAACGAGGGGTCATAACCTATGTTTTTGAGACAAAAAATGAAAAAAATTAGTTATTCAAGAATTTTTTTTGCAAGTGTCGTCTGCTTTTCATGTTAGGTAAAGGGTTAAAAAGAAATAATCATTTCATAAAAAATAAAATAAGTAAGTTTGTACATAGGGTGATGGAGGATGCAAACATGTCAGAAAATGCTATGTGCCGTCGATTTTTTCCCATGAATAATTGTTCACTTCCATTACTTACAATCAGACTCATGAAAATTAGGCCTTTTAAACAAGCGTTTTGAATTTTTTTTCCAAACTTCAAGGGGAACGTCACTTTATAATAGTCGCACGGGCATTTTTTTTAGAAGGGGCGGGAAGATTTTTTACCGGCATCATTGAGGCTCGTGGAATCGAGGTAGGAGAGCGGGGGCTGGCGGCCTTCTTCCGCAGGCCCGAAGCCAGCCTTATTTAAAAATCCAACATAGAGGAGTGGGTGCGGGCGGACTTTTGTGTACGGAAGGAATACCCGAGGTGTCCAACACAGATGTGGGGGAGTGTATGGTAGGCGGTGTTACCCTCCCGTTTGATGGGGATTGGGAGCCTTCCCAAAGAAATTGTTTTAAATCTGAGGCGATGACAAACAATTATAGAGCCTTCGGGCGCCTCAGTTGTGACTTGACAACTGCTGGTTTTCGTCAATAACGTTAACAATAGTTTGACATCTCAAAATCTGAAGTTGTTTGCTTTCGATTCACACAAATTCAGCAATTATTTTCCGCACGAATGTGAAAATTTCCGGCAGAAATGCTTATAGGCGGCCGCACCCCAAACAGCATGTGGGTGTGCTCTCCCGAAAATATTTTAAAATAAACTGTTACGCCTGTGTATCTAAAGTCATCAGACGCGTTTTCACTCTTATAATATTTTAGTCCAAACTAAGTCCATAATATAATGTTTGGTGTGGCACGTCCTGTGAGACGTACCACGTCAAAAAAAAATTATATAACGGTCTTTGGTTCCAAGTTTGGTCTTATTGGACTGTACCCCTTCTACACTCTAAAATCAGTTGGGTTAAAAATTAACCCAAATCGACTGGGTTGAGTGAATATGAACCCAATTGGGTTCATATTCACTCAACACAGTCGATTTGGGTTAATTTTTAACCCAACTGATTTCAGAGTGTATGAAGACAATAGACTGGGCGTTTGAAACTACAGGAAGGTCAGTGAAGCTTGGCTCAAAATATTATGAAAACTGCTTGAACAAAATTGATTTTCTCAGACCCCCCCCCCCCCCCCCACCCTCCCTCTCCGGACACCCATGACCGTACACCTATGAAGTTATAATGTCGTTCTCTGTTTTCCATTTCTATTTTTGTCGGCCATTTATTGTCTATCGGTATCGGGCCTGCAATCGGAATGTTTCTTACGAGGGGAGGGACGAGAAGCCATGTAGGTCGGGGGGGGGGGGGCACCCATGAACATTCCACCACTTTAGTTTGTTTTGTACCGATAAACTACTCTATGATATACGGAATAGCACGAAAAAAAAGCACCGGGAATATTCCTACATATACATATCGCTAAAAACAGAAAGATCGTAACGTTAATTGATTGGTGAGTGTTTCAAGTGAATACGGCTAAATTTATTCAACAATAAAGTGAAGTCATTTATTTTAATGAGTAAAATTGATATTTTTCTAGAATGCACAAAAACTGTTACTAGCTAAGAATGTAGAATTTGCAATCAAAAAGTAGCGAGGCGGTGTAATCTGGCCCTGCTTACCGCTACAGATACTTATTTCGTTAAAACGAAATATTATTTTGTTATTTCGAAATAATATTTCGTTAAAACGAAATAAAATAAGAGTGGAACCTGTCACCTACCGGGCTCTATTATTAATATACCTTACCTTTTGAACACTTTGTGCTCTGCGCCGAGCACTATCTACCCACCCTGTTTCGCATTGATTGTCGAACACAGTGTTCGGAAGATAATGCGAAAGCGGAGAGGCGGAGTAAGCTATCAGACACGGTACTGTAATCATTTCCCCAACAGTTCAAATGAGGACTTTTACGTTCATCAAAAAACTCTACAGTGTTTAGGATAGTAGTGAAATGGGGCTTCCCCCGGTCCCACCCCAACACAACCCCCTTCCTTTCAATTTGCCAATGACTTCAAAATGTAATAAAATATGAACAATAATAAAGAGATTACATCAGATTATACTAATTTTATCAAGTTAGTGATAAATACAGATTATCATGATTATGTGCATGTCCTGTGATTTGTAGCAGATTCGAGGTTGTGTCCAGAATGGGATCTCAACGAGCCGGCTTTGCCGGCGAGTTGTGATCCCATTTTTGGGTTCGCCGGACATTTCCCCATCGGACATTTCCCCATCGGACATTTCCCTATCCGGACATTACCCTATCCCATTTAGGTCGGACATTTCCCCATCGGACATTACCCCATTCTGCTTAATAGAAAAACGGACAATTCCCCATGCGGACTTTTCACCATCCATTTCTAATTTTTTTGTGGGTCAGTTTGTTTGAAATTTTCTAGTTGATTTGTTGTGTATCATTCCTTTTTTATTAAGCCTACATGGGTAATATTGTTTGAATTGTTCGTGTTTATAAGACATTTGTGTTCTGTTTTCGTAGCAATTTACAGTTAACTTTTTGTTGAGATGATTGATAAACGGTCATCTCTTCACTGATGTGAAATTCAATGAATACATCACTTTTTATCACACAAGTGGATTGAACAATATGGATGTTTTCATTGCAATTTTAATATTTGTTCTTTCTGTCAAGCTACTTTCGTTCAAAAATATTGTTAAGTTGATTGATAAACAGTCGCGTCTTCATTGAAGTAAATGTCAATGAATGCATCCGTGTTTATCAAACAACTCAACAAGAAGCATGTGCAAGAGATTTATAAGCAAACATATTTATATATATACACTTGTAACCAGATAAAAATTCTTGTTTTTTATTATTGATGTTGTGTTTTCAATGTTGTGAAAATCAGATTGTGCTAAAATGTGCTAATGCCTATACCATATGCCGAGATGTTGTTTTTCGAGTTATAAAAGAATAAAAAATGAAAACTTCCGCCCTCGATGGGGAAAGGTGTTAATATCCGACGGGGAAATGTCCACCTCCGATGGGGAAATGTCCGTCTCTGATAGGGGAATGCTGATGGGGAAATGTCCGTCATCGATGGGTAAATGTCCGGATGGGGAATTGTCCGATGGTGAAATGTCCGGATGGGGAAATGTCCGATGGGGAAATGTCCGCGCACCCATTTTTGGACACCACCGAGAATCTGATACAAAACACAGGACATGCACATTATCATGATAATTCATTTACCTAACAATTCTGTCACATACATGTAAACAGATTAAATCTTAACCCTTTACCCAATGTAATGGCCAAAACCGGCCAATGCTATTCTCAAAATGTCTCCAATTAATTTTCATTATTTTTTCATTTTTTTCCGATGAGTGGTCATAACCCTGAACCTATGTTTTTGAGACAAAAAAATGAAAAAAATGAGTTATTCAAGAATGTTTTTGCAAGTGTCGTCTGCTTTTCATGTTAGGTAAAGGGTTAAATTATTTTTAAACATTTTATGGACATGATGTTCGGTCGATCACTGAAACGCACATAGAATGTATCCATGCGCTTGTTATGCTAGCCTGTAGCGCTACCGGAAACGAGTCGTCTTTATGATACGGAATCAGAATGAGTCGTCTATATGATACGGAATCGGAACACATTATGTGATACGTACCGTTTCGCGTGGTGTTCAGGCCAAAATCTATATGATTGTTAGGTAATAAATATTATAGGAATGAAAAAATGCTCCTTTCGCTTATCCGTGAATGCTTCAGCGAACACCCCCACCTCTACACACCCAGATCTTTCGCCTATACATTAAAACATTAAAATGATAAACTTACAGGTCTCACTCCGAGCATCAGGACACAAAACAATGTGATAGCAATAGATGTCTTCATTTTTCCGTTAGCAAAGTGGAATTGCTTATTGTTCCCGCTTCATATATCTTAACCTGTACGTTGACGTGGCATATTTTAAATCATTAAAAATGCAGCTGCGGATATTATATAAGTGACAAGGTGTGCAACAGATGAACAATCGATAACTCATTTCGCTGATCTATTTTGTTTTTCCTTCGAATTTTTAGTCCATGCGAAACGAATGTAGGACGTTTCGGCCACGGACGTTTCGGCCCGGACGTTTCGGCCACGGACGTTTCGGCCAGAAATATTGGACAGGGTGGACGTTTCGGCCAAAATATATTTGAGGGTACTTTTTGACATTTTTTTTTCTTGTTTTCTCTGGAAGAGTTGGAGAGGGAGAAGTGATTTAGGAATGAAGAAAAACCATTTCCATTTTTTATATTTATTGAACGTTATCATAAAAATATAACAAAAACAAGTAATGAAACAATTATAATACATAGCACAAGTAAGCACAATTTTGGAGAATATTCACTTATGTCCACTACATGTATTATTTTTTATTGTATTTGAAGAAAACAAGTTATATTTTTTACTGACGGGTGAATCTTCTATCCATTTCTTCGTTATTTGACATTTACAGACAGAATTCATGGCTGTTGATGCCTGGGGTGTCTTCTATGCAAATGATACCTTTTAACCAACACTTAAACAAGCTCAAGGAGCTCATTCAAGTGAGGGGCATAAGGTATAATCTGGAAAGAAGATCCGTCTTCTTCGTTACTCCTTGACACTCTATTTACAGACAGAATTCATGGTTGTTGATGCCTGGGGAGTCTTCTATCCAAATGATACCTTTTAACCAACACTTAAACAAGCTCAAGGAGCTCATTCAAGTGAGGGACATAAGGTATAATCTGGAAAGAAGATCCGTCTTCTTCGTTACTGCTTGACACTCTATTTACAGACAGAATTCATGGTTGTTGATGCCTGGGGAGTCTTCTATCCAAATGATACCTTTTAACCAACACTTAAACAAGCTCAAGGAGCTCATTCAAGTGAGGGGCATAAGGTATAATCTGGAAAGAAGATCCGTCTTCTTCGTTACTACTTGACACTCTATTTGCCGACAGAATTCATAGCTTTTGATAATCAGGAAAAAATTAGTTGAATTTGACCAATCAAAAATCAGGTTCTCTCAGTTTGTTATGCTACATTTATAATAAGAGAAAAATATATTTTTCTTAGTTCATTATGTCACATTTCATTGTATTCAAGATTACATATTCGGTTGACCACCACGCAGATTGTAACTTACACCACGTAGAAATTCAGCAATTGTTTTACGACCACACACTCTATCATCACACAAGTTTTGGAGTCGTGATTGTAATTCAGCATATATCTTTTTTGTTCTCTTTTTGGGTCTGATACCTCGCTCCAATTGCAACAGAATACCTGTAACACGTGCACACTCAGCTTGTAAACACTCAATTAATTTCCAGATGCTAGGGTGGATATGACCAACGAGACCTTGGAATTTATTATTCCAGCCCTCTGAAATATTGTTTGTTCTGGGTAGATTACTAATAGTAGCCTCATGCATATTCCAGTCACATGGTGAAAATAATGGCGGCACTCGTCTTAACCTTACAGTTTGTATGCCATTAACCTCTCTTGCTGGCCTCTGGCGGAGTTGGCCACTAACATAGGTGCTGTCAAAGTACTCAACAAGAGGTTCTGCTTCCTCTGGCATTGTCTCTTTCAAATAATCCATACCTTCCTGAACTTCGGAAACAGGCAGGAATGCTAAAGCATCTATCTGTCCACAATAAAGACGAAAATCATTTTCAGTCTCATATAAATTTGCAAGCTCAAGTGACTGAATTTTTCTCCAAACTGACTGGGAGAGATGATAAAAACAATACTGAATATTAACATGAGCACCAAAGACAGAATGAACAGAAAGCTTAACACTTCTTTCAAAATCTATAATGACAGTTGTAGGATCACAGTCAGCCTCTGCTAATTTGTTGAAAAGACTCTCATAACTTGTTTGGGTCTTTCTTTGGAGCAAAGCATAAACTAAAGGCAAAAACACATTATCTACACGACCATGTATGACATACAACTGATATAAAATATTTGGGGCAACTGAAAATGTTCCATCCATGCACCAAGTATCACAGCTTGCTAGCTGCTGTAAATGTTTTTCAGTGGCAAAAATAATAACCCTCTCATCAGCAGTAGGGCCATTGTCACTGAACAAAAATGGAACAGGCTGGTCACCTGTAGTCATGCTCCACTCACCAGTTATTTCAAGTTCCTGTAGAGTTTGTGGATCTTTGGGTCGATGAAGAGCTCGGGCTCTCCGCAGCACACGTTTATTTACATCTGCATTTGGAAGACGGGCTTTCACTTCATCAGATACTGTTGAAAGCATTGTCGTGAAAATCTGGTTGGGCTTATCATTTGTTTTACTAGCCATCTCTTTCATGTTCTGTCTGCATTTAGAAATATCTACTTCTATTTCGTCAGATAAATGAGAATGCTCCTTCGTCAAAACTGGACATTCATAATTGTCATTTGTTTTCAAGATAGCTGTACAGTTGATAGGGGGTCACGTTTCACACAGCGTCATGTTACAGATTTATACTTGTCTGATATTGACTTCACAGTGTACATATGTCCATCAACGCATAATGATTTCCATGTTAGGACTCCTAGCACACCAGAGGCTATGAGGAGAGAATGAATGAATGAAAGGTTTTAGCGCGCCAAAGGCGCGCAGGGACGATGTGGGATTTACAAATCAAGATGTGGGATTTACAAATGAGGAGAGTATGATAACATGGAGTATTTATATAAAAAACCAAACCCTCTTTGAAGCCACATAAGGCAGATATAAGGAAAAGGCCAATTTCTTGTCAATTGCTCTAACTACAAAAACACAAGGAGACCTAAAAATTCATTGATCTCAAAAACTCCAGTCCAATTGCTGTAAAAACACTCCCCGACAAAAGAGGAAGCCAAAATGAAATATTCTGCTAATAATCAAAAGCTGAAGCTAAATAGTTATGGAAACACACATAAAATGTAGTAAGCTGACAGGTAGGTTGAAGGAATATTACTATAAAAACATAATAGTTAATGATTATAACTATCCCTATGAAAAATCTTTTCATGTTTTGAATAAAAAAAATGAACATTCAAAAGAAAAAAAAATAAATAAAATAAATAAAAAAAATAAAGTAAAAAAAATTAAAAATAATAATAGAAAAATCTCACATATTGTGAGAAATATCTCCAATTGGCCGAAACGTCCGTGGCCAAAACGTCCTAGGCCAAAACGTCCGTGGCCGAAACGTCCGGGCCGAAACGTCCGTGGCCGAAACGTCCGGTCACCATGCGAAACACACAGACTATCATTTTGTATGGTTTCTTCTTCTTCTTGAACCAACACCAAATGAGTCGCAAATCAATGGAGGTTCAAAATATGGGTCAAGGTCACTTCGTTAACTCATGGATCGCTGAGTGCATTTTGTAGAATTGCTGGAAATCACCTTTTTACATTCTAATGCACTCTGGACATTCATACATGTATTTTCACATTCAAAAAGGGTGGGGGCCAAAAATATTGAAAGTAGGTCATGTTCATATCTCAAGCATGGTATGATGTATGGGGGGTACAGACAAAATCCCCCCGACAAAAACCCCCCGACATAAGCCCTCCCGACAAATCTGTATTTATCACTAACTTGATAAAATTAGTATAATCTGATGTAATCTCTTTATTATTGTTCATATTTTATTACATTTTGAAGTCATTGGCAAATTGAGAGGAAGGGAGTTGTGTTGGGGTGGGACCGGGGGAAGCCCCATTTCACTACTATCCTAAACACTGTAGAGTTTTTTGATGAACGTAAAAGTCCTCATTTGAACTGTTGGGGAAATGATTACAGTACCGTGTCTGATAGCTTACTCCGCCTCTCCGCTTTCGCATTATCTTCCGAACACTGTGTTCGACAATCAATGCGAAACAGGGTGGGTAGATAGTGCTCGGCGCAGAGCACAAAGTGTTCAAAAGGTAAGGTATATTATAGAGCCCGGTAGGTGACAGGTTCCACTCTTATTTTATTTCGTTTTAACGAAATATTATTTCGAAATAACAAAATAATATTTCGTTTTAACGAAATAAGTATCTGTAGCGGTAAGCAGGGCCAGATTACACCGCCTCGCTACTTTTTGATTGCAAATTCTACATTCTTAGCTAGTAACAGTTTTTGTGCATTCTAGAAAAATATGAATTTTACTCATTAAAATAAATGACTTCACTTTATTGTTGAATAAATATAGTCGTATTCACTTGAAACACTCACCAATCAATTAACGTTATGATCTTTCTGTTTTTAGCGATATGTATATGTAGGAATATTCCCGGAGCTTTTTTTTCTTTTGTTTGTATTATGATATTTTTTCTCTTGTTGTTGGTGAAAGGAATAAAAAAGCTAAACTGAAAATTACTTTTCTTTGTTTTTTATCATGGGGGGGGGGGGGGGATTTTGTCGTATCTCGGGGGGGGGGGTTTGTCAGGGGGGGGGCTAATGTCGGGGGGGATTTTGTCGGGGGGGGGGGGTTTGTCGCGTATCCGATGTATGGACCTGGGGGCAAACACTAAATGAGTTGAAACTCAATGGAGGTTCAAAATTTACGTCAAGATCACTGAAATCACAAGTAGGCATTCAGTGCATTTTTCAGAATTGCTGGAAATCACATTTTTATGTCCCATAATGCATTATCGCAGTTCATACATGCACAGACGTACGGGACTTTGCCCTTTTTGCCAGTAAAATTTTAATGTGAGGAACAGATGCCGAAGGCATCTCCTGAGGCCTGAGGCCCGTATTCGCCAAGCTCGTTTCAATGAGGGGTCATAACCTATGGTTTTTGAGACAAAAAATAAAAAAAAATAGTTATTCATAAATTTTGTTTGCAAGTGTCGTCTGCTCTTCGTGTTAGGTAAAGGGTTAACAAAGTTTAATATAACAATAACATGTTCTTTTGAGGGCATTATGGTTCATTAACGGCCCTAAAAAATGATTAACAGCCAGAGGGCCACTTAAAGGCTACTTGGTGTCAAGGAGACTCCTTGTTTCGAAGCCTTCACTTCTCCATAGAATTTACGGAGGATCTCATTCAAGCTTTCTGGGTATATTGTTCTGAAATTACAATTTATTTCTCTTTTATTCAGCCATTCTTCAAATTTCTTCAAACCCCATTGAGTGGCTCTCTTAGTACTTTCTGGCTTTGAACTCATTTCTAGATTATCAAGGCCCTCTTCATCTAGCTCGCTGTTTTGAGACATTTTTGATTTAGAAATAGAAGAATCGGATTGTCGTCTGTTTTATTTACAAACAAAGTTCAAAGTTGAGTACAATTTGGATGACTCGAAAATAGGATTGATGGAATTTGGCTGAAGCGCTTTAACTACAAACTCACTCCGTTATTTACAAAATGAGATTATTTATTGTATCAATACTCACCACCACTTTTAAATCCTAAATGAAGTTAATAATCCGAAATAAATCATGGTTTAATCCGTATTGTTGGAATAAATGGGCAACAAAGTTTCGAGCACATTAGTGTCATTTTTCCGGAGCATAAATTACCCAAAATTCTGGGTTAGCGGGCCGTTTTCATTATTAACGCTATTTTTTGCGGGCTGTTATTGAGTCTTATCGTCCACCTCAGATCATATTAATAAACCAAGGAGCGTCCTACAAAGTGGTAATAATTAAACAATAACATGATTTTGGAGGGCATTATGGTTCGTGAGCGGCCCTGCATCGATGTTGAACAGCCCGAGGGTTTATTAAAGGCCCGAGACGAAGTCGAGGGCCATTAATAAGCCCAGGGGCTGTTCAACATCGATGCAGGGCCGCTCACGAACCATTATGCCCGACAACAATCATGTTATTACTATTATTACCACTACGTAATTTGTAATTTTACACATTTCCAAAATGATATCCCAGCAATCAAAAGACACAAAATTTAATAAAACAGAAACATTTCATTTGGGACCACGTAACTCAAAGAACGTTTTGAAAATGTTTTGATGATGTCAGTCACTTAGGAACACCATAATAGTAATTAATAGTGCAGTTATTCAAAGTTGCACCAGCCATCACAGCCGCAACATGGCGAAAGCATCACCTTTTCCTTGCGAGTTCTCGCCTCATTTCTAAATTTTCAATTCTAAAAGACGTCACGTGACAAGAGGGCCGATATTGAATTTTGTTTTCCATTAGCGGCCCTCCTATCACGTGACTACCGAGCAATAGAGGATATGATTGCCCGTTAAATCGACATTAATGCAGTAGGAAACGCCCTGCAAAGTGGCAATAATAGGGCATTACAAGACCGAAACGCTCAACATCAAAAAGTTACGCGACGTGTCGGGCCGTCAGTGGGTTAAAAATGTTATCAACAGTTTCTCACTATCGTACACTCTGAAATGGAAACGGTTTCTGGAAAAGGTTTTAACCCTTTACCCAACGTAACGGCCAAAACCGGCCAGCGCTATTCTCAAAAATCGCCAATTAATTTTCAAAATATTTTCATTTTTTGTCTCAAAAACATAGGTTATGACCCCTCGTTGGAACGAGCTAGTCGAGCTCGTTCCAACGAGGGGTCATAACCTATGTTTTTGAGACAAAAAATGAAAAAATTTAGTTATTCAAGAATTTTTTTTGCAAGTGTCGTCTGCTTTTCATGTTAGGTAAAGGGTTAACTAGTAAACAATGTTATTTGTATTTAAATTATTAAATTTAAATATGTAAAATTCCAGCAATGCTAGCCCCATAAGTACAAGCAGCTGTATATAGTAAGTAAGTCTCTATACATTTTAAGCCGTTATTCCTGGCTTAAAAGTGGTAAATATCGGGTCTATTTATTTCAGTTTTCTCACTCCGTTGCAATTAAAAGTGCACCGGTGCCGATTACGTGATAATCATGTGACACCAGTTTGTTTGACAACAGACGATGCTATCAGCTGTCAATAATTAAAACGTTAAAAATGTCTCAATCAAGCGAATTAAAAGAATACCAATATTTCACCTGCATCTTTGAATGAACTTCAGAGGCAATCCCAGTGGTAATAATGGTAATAACATGACTTTGTCGGGCAGTGTGGTTTATTAACGGACCAACAGGTGTAAATAACAGCTCTTAGTTTATTAACGGCCCTCAACTTCGTCTCGGGCCTTTTATAAGCTGGCAAGCTGTTATTCACGCTTGTTGCAGGGGCGGCGGAACCGGAGGCTTGGGGACTAGGGGGGGGGGGGTGTCTCAGCCCCTCCACTTTTTTGCCGGGCCATGTTTTTTGTATGCATATATTTTAACACAACAAATGACTGGTGAAACAAGGGGCACATTCGGAGCCCCCCCCCCCCCCCCCACCTCCTCCACACATTTTCTGGTTCATTTTCGATGGATTTCGGATCATTTTTTGCAGTAAGTGGCAGCAAACGCTAAAATGTATACAGTCTGTTAAAACTCGGTTAACAGAAGTAGATCGTAATCTTACAGACATACAAGTACCACATCCACCCCCAGACAAGATAATCCACAGACAGTATAATTGTTACGACCAAAGCTGATAAATAGACCTCACCTGTATGCTTCACCGACGTCTTTTTAACGGCTGTCAAAGTGTAAAATCTTTCAAATACATCTCCTGAAAAATCTCAAAATATCCACTCAGATGCATGGAAATGGGGGTTTTGGTACCCTGGAATTTAAAATTTTCATACACACGACAATCCATCGCCCGATCCAGCCCTCCACCCCCCCCCCCCCACCCCCCACTTTCAAAATCGTTCCGCCGCCCCTGAGTTGGGCCGTTATTAATCCACTATGCCCTTCAAATTCATTTTATTGTTATACTCAATCTATATTTTACAAGCCTTCTATTAATAACTCTGATAATATAACAATAACATGAGTTTGGAGAGGAATGAATAACAGCCCGAGGGTTTATTACCGACCTGAGGCGAAGTCGAGGGCTGTTAATAAGCCTGGGGGCTATTATTCAGTCCTCAAGGGCAGTTAATAAACCGGCAGGCCCGACAAAATCATGTTATTCCTGTTATTACCATGAACGGAAACGAGCAGCGGGCTGTTAATGAATTGTGTTTTCATTAACGCCCACTGCACGCTTCCGGCAGTGGCGGCGCTACGGGGGGGGGGGGGGGGGCATGGGGGGATTTGCCCCCCAAACGAAGGCTTTGCCCCCCCCCCCAACCATCTCGCATGCATTTCCATTCACCCTCACACACAAACACATTCAGTCACTCTCTCTCTCTCACACACACACACCCCTCTCTTTTTTATTCCCAATAATTTCCCATACACACTTAGCCCAAAGCCTCAGGCTAGCTGATGACCACATTCAGGCAGTAGAGATTTAAAGACTCGGATGCATATACTTATAAGTTATAATTAAGTTATGGGCCAACAAATGCATGTCTATCCATATCCCTGTCTAAAAAAATTCATGGATTTCGCATTATGACAGACGAGCATTATCTCCCTTGCACTGTTCAATTATTTCACTTGGAAAAAAACAATTGTTCTTCGTTTGAGTGCTTTGAATCTCTCTCTCTCTCTCTCTCTCTCTCTCTCTCTCACGCACAGACCCACCAGACGCGGATCCAGGATTTTTTGAAAGGAGGACCGCTAATTACCATTACATTTAGTCGAAACTTGGACCCAAAGTCCGTAATATAATTTTTTGGTTTGGTACGTCCACAGGACGTACCAAACCAAAAAAGTATATTACGGACTTTGGGTCCAAGTTTGGACTACCTCATAACAAAGTAATGATATGATCCTTTACATATTTGCCCCCCTTCATGGGAGTCTGCCCCCTAGTTGCCCCCCCCCCCCCCAAAAAAAATAATTTCTGGCGCCGCCACTGGCTTCCGGTTGCATGACGTTGTGAATTACTGAGTTTTATCGCCCCGCTAATATAAGTTATCTCCTCCAACATATATTGGCGATACGAGTTTCGTATATATTCGAAGTTTTATTACAAAATGCAACAACTTGGATCGGAAAAACGTTGCAAAATGTAATAATTATTACAAAATGCAACTACTTGGACTGAAAAAAAACGTTGCAAAATGTAATAAATGTTACAAACTGCAACCACATCGACTGGAAAAACGTTGCAAAATGTAATAAAATATTTTCAAGTAGAGCAATCAAACTAATTCATTGTATTATACAATTATTAATAGCAAATTGTATCTGAATGTCTTAACAAAATGATGTCAATGTGTGTTGTTTGCAGAGATGTCCACTGGTGATCAGTACAGTGGCGATGACATGAAATGGCTAGTGATCGTCTATGGCGATCTCTGGTGATTGTTGGGAGCGGGATGAGGATTAGAGGGCTATGAGTACTAGCCGCACTGAGGCCTCTCCTCACACGCCACTCATCCACATACGAGGAGATGGATGATCATTGGTCATCGCCAATGGCGATCATTATGGATGCCTAGTGATCGCTTATGACGACCTCAAGTGATCGGTACAAGCGATCATCAGTGATCACCTCCCAGTATGAGGATGAGAGGGCTGAGAGGAGAGGCCCCATGGAGTCCTCACCTCATAGCTCTCACATCCATATCTCGCTCCCAACGATCACTGAAGATCACAGATATCCCAGAGATGACCGGATCAGAACCAGATTAACCGCAAAAGCAAATCACCACCAGGCATCGTAGAGCTGCGATTTATAGAAATGTCACTCTTTAAGATTTGGGGTGTATAAATCGGGGACCAACATGTAAACGTCTGGTGGACGAAGTGGTTTGATATTTGTGTATTGATTTTACTAGGCTTTGACGCACTCCTATTTATTGGGGTTTTACGACACTTTCAACAGCCATGTCGTGTCGTTGGAGGAAGCCGGAGGCCTGGAATGAACAGCGGCGAGTAACTGTCAGACTCTCCAACGCACTAACCTGAGTTAGCATTGGTTGAAGGCGTGTGCACCATCGGCGTGTCATATGTCTTAGCAGACTTTGCCATCGTGTTCCCACATAGGAAATCCGGATTAAGTGTCTTTATCAAGGACACATGGTGAGTGACACGGACCATTATCGAACTTTTGAACCCTCGGTCTAAAGTTCGACAATACAGTCAATGTGCCACCGCGCTCCTCTTTACCTCGTTGAAATGAATAAAGAAATGTTGAGTGAAGCAGCTGAACTGTTTTGGTGAACAACGTGCTATTAATTTTTGTTTGTTTGTGGGGGGGGGGGGGGGGGGGGGGAGTGCTTACACGCAATGAAGGCGCACGGGGCCCTCTATATGGGTGCGAGCTCCACTTACATCCTAAATTACTTATATAATATTTTTCATGCAAAATCGTAAGCCAAGACAGGCGGGAACAAGAGAACTGGGAAGGCCACCAAAACACAAAGAGCCCCCCCCCCCCCTCCCCCCGCCCATGAGACGGAGAAGAAAGAGGGAGGAGACCGCAATATCCATCCACTATTTGGAGTGACCAAACCACAGGCGCCTTCTACTCGCGACTCGGGCTGCGGCGTCCAGACCTAGACCGCTCATGCAACATCACTCCGAGTGCTAAAGGGAATTGACATTGTCATCAGGAAAGTCGGTCGCTAGACTTTTGTCTACTAATTCCGTTGATTTTGAGCGACTTGAATCACTGAGCCTGGTCGACTGATCCAGCAAGTGCAGCTATCCCATCCCAAGGGCAGTCGTACTAATCTAGGATCGGGGCTACTCAACGGCACAGCCCTATCGTTGGGCCCGAGCAAAGACCTGAAATTCAGCGCCACAGACAACGACACTGCGCAAACCATGACGTCGCCGACGTCATACCTCCTCTAACAGTTTCCCACTCTTGATATCTGTTTTTTTAGCTTAACTTGACAAAGTCAAGATAAGCTATTGCCATCACGCGTGCGGAAGTTTGTGAGTCTGTTCACATTTCCTTTAGCACGGGCTACACCCAGCAATTCTTGTCTGATCGTCACGAAATTTCATATGCTGGTTTGGGGTCATATCTAAATGAGAACGTCCCCTTTTGATTGCGATCGGTCAACCGGTATGGCTGCCCGAGCCCAAAACCCGAAAACCATTAGCACAGTCTACAGGTCGTATTTATGAAGGAATTTCATTGTAACTTGGTAGGATGCCTCTATATAATGCCAAGATGAGAACGCCCCCTTTTGGGCATGATCTGTCAACCGTGATGGCTGCCCAAGCCCGAAACCCAAAAACTTTTAGCACAGCCTGCAGGTCATGTTTAATATGGAGCGATTTCATTGTAACTTGGTAGGATGACTTCTTATGATGTCTAGATGAGAATTTCCCCATTTGGGCGTGATCTGCCAACCGTGACGACTGCCCGAGCCCAAAACTCGAAAACCTTTAGCACAGTCTACAGGTCATATTTATTGAGGAATTTCATTGTAACTTGGTGGGTTGACTTCATATAATGTCTAGATAAGAAAGTCCCCTTTTGGACGTGATAGGACAGCTGTGACAGCTACATAGGGCCGAAGCCCGAAAACCTTTAGCACAGTCTATAGGTCATATTTATGAAGGGATTTCATTGTAACTTGGTAGGATGACTCCAAATAATGTCTAGATGACGACATCCCATTTTGATCGCGATCATTCAGCCTTTACGGCTGCCCGAGCCCAAAGACCTTTAGCATAGTCTATAGGTCGTATTTATGGAAGGATTTCATTGTAGTTTGTTAGGTTGACTCCATATAATGCCTAGATGATGACATCCTCTTTTGGTCGTGATTAGTCAACTGTGATGGCTACAGGTGCCCGAAGCCCGAAAATCTTGAGCACAGTCTACAGGTCATATTTATGAAGAAATTTCATTGTAACTTAGTAGGATCACTCCAGATTATGCCCAGATGAGAATGTCCTCTTTTGGTTGCGATCATTCAACCATTATGGCTGCCGGAGCAGGAAGCCTGAATACCTTTAGCACAGTCTACAGGTCATTTATGAAGGGATTTCATTGTAACTGGGTAGGTTTGACTTCATATAATGTCTAGATGAGAACGTCCCCTTTTGGACACGATTGGGCAACTGTGGCAGCTACAGGGGCCCGAAGCCCAAAGCCCGAAAACATTTAGAACAGTCTACAGGTCATAATTTTGAAGGGATTTCATTGTAGCTTGGTAGGATGACTCCAAATAATGTCTCGATGAGAACGTCCCCTTTTGGTCGCGATCATTCAGCCTTGATGGCTGCCCGAGCCCAAAAAGCTTTAGCATAGTCTATAGGTCGTATTTATGGAAGACTTTCATTGTAACTTGTTAGGTTGACTCCATATAATGCCTAGATGATGACATCCCCTTTTGGTCGTGATTGGTCAGCTATGATGGCTACAGGTGCCCGAAGCCCGAAAATCTTGAGCACAGTCTACGGGTCATATTTATGAAGGGATTTCATTGTACATTGGTAGGATGACTCCAAATAATGTCGAGATGAGAATGTCCCCTTTTGGTTGCGATCATTCAACCATGATGGCTGCCCGAAGCCCGAAAACCTTGAGCACAGTCTACAGTCTACAGGTCATATTTATGAAGGGATGTCATTGTAATTTCGTAGGATCACTCCAGATGATGCCCAGATGAGAATGTCCCCTTTTGGTTGCGATCATTCAACCATGATGGCTGCCCGAGCTCAAAAACCTTTAGCACAGTCTACAGGTCATATTTATGAAGGAATTTCATTGTAACTTGGTAGGTTGACTTCATATAATGTCCAAATGAGAACGTCCCCTTTGGCCGCAATTGAGAAACTGACGGCTACAGGGGCCCGAAGCCCGAAAACCTTTAGCAAAGTCTGCAGGCCATATTTATGAAGTGATTTCAATGTAACTTGATAGGATGACTCGTTTTTGGAATAATTTCACTGTAACTTGGTAACTTTCGTTGATATACGTTAACTGTGAGGGCCACATACATTAACTGTGAATTCATATTAACCCACCCCTCAGCTGTTCAGTACAGTGTACACCTCATATTATTTTTATCATAAACATAGCATACATGGAATAGAAATGAACATATTCCCAATTATCACAATTCTTGACTTATTTCATAATCCTTTCATAAACATTGAATATTATCCTTTTCATCAAACACAACACACAAGTTAAGCTACAGTGTCATTGACACTTTAATTTTCATTCACATACACCACGCATTAAGCATTCACACCAGCCAGCGATCTGCACTGTACATAGCTATGTAACAAGAGTTGGCCATTACAACTATAGTTGTTGTGATAGCGACGGGACATTGGGGTGCAGGGGCCCGGAAGGAGTGGGGGTCCGGATGTGGGTGAGGTTAAGTTGGTTACATAACATACCACTAGCGTGTGCGGCATGCAAGAGGGCAGGAGAATGAATAACTTTGGGCCGTAAACCAGACACCTTAACGCTTCTGGCGACAACCAGAAGGGTGATTTTTAGTTTACAACCGGCCCCGAAGTCCCAGGTGCACATGGCACGCTCATTCCCAGACCCCACTCCACCCGGGGTGGATTCTATCAAGTTTTTGGTTCCCTTTTATGAGATCGGTCGCGATTAGAGGTGAGAGGGTCTTTTCCCCAAGGTTGGCTGGGCGCTCGTGGAGTGTTTCAAGACCCGTTTCTTCTGAATTGAGTGATGCGGGTGTGCCAAGCACCGATAGCGCCAGGTTGAGGGCTCATGCCCCGTGACTTGGTGCGCTTTAGCCCGGCTAACACAGTATGTGTGTGTGACTACAGCAGCATTGTCGAAAAAGGGTCTGACAAAGCTCATGAAGAGCCTCAGAATAAACACTCTATCACCCCCCCCCCCTCCCCTTAACTTCCTATTAGAACCATCAAGGGTTACAAGCAGGCACATGCGGGCTATTAATCTGCTGGTTATTTTATCACAATACGTCTTGAGAGTCAGGTTCTTGTTAATTACGGTGCCCAGAAAGCAGGCTTCCTAACAGTGATTTATCCTCTTCCCAACGATTTCAACCGTTGCGGTAATTGGTGGATCTTCTACTGTGGGGTTTCGATCGTTTAAACTGGGGGCTATGGAATAACCGCAATTTACTTCATACAGCAGCAACGTGCGCCTCGCAAAGAAATAGACAGCAGAAGATTGGATTGACGTTTTCCAACAGAACTGGTTTGTGCACTTCTGTTATCACGAGGAACCCAAGTCTTCCAAACTCAATGAAACAACAACAGTTTCATTGAATGGATCTTAAAGGTTCTGATTTTTAAAACTGTTTATTTCATGTTAAGTCGACAAGGTTGTCATCGTTTATTCAGAAAAAAGTGTCTGATGAGTGGGCAAAAATGTTAAAAAATTTAAACTGTTCCAGACAATTTTGAATTATGTTATTTCAGTAAAGTACATTTGCGACAGTAATTTTGGTCATCTAGAAAGACAACAGTATTCGCAGAATAATTGAAGTTTCTTGAAACTAGTGAACTGATCATTTCAGATACTTTTCAATATCATTTTAACACCAAGTGGACGATAACGCAAGCAGCGCAGTTGATGGTTATTTTTTCGGATCAGATTTCAATTGTTTGGGGCATATGGGGTACAAATAGCAATATTAATTTAAGCTTCCACGCGCTTTCTTTTTATTAGTATTATTTCTCAAGACCTCAGATTCAGGGGAGCACTACATATACTACAACAGGTAAAAAGACAATTTGCAATCATTTCTCATTTTAAATTTACGAATTAAATTCTAAAATCCGAAAACCCAATGAACAATATCCGAGTGGATACAAGGGATATCTCACGAGTGGCAGCGAGAAGCATGAGAAACATTATTTTTGCTAGTTACTTTCACTAGCTAAAATACACTGTTTGCAGTGGAGAAACGTGGGCTATTTCTGGTGTGCACTCACAAATCACGAGACCTTCTTTTCCTTATATGTGTCAGACTTCAGAAGGTGTGGCATTACACCACTGACTGATTTCCTCTCCGTACATGAAAGCATTTAAAAATGTTTAGCACTCTCACATGGAATAGTGATGCCGAACCATTTCACAATTTTGCATGAATACTACATCTGTTTTAATAATAACCAGTTTCTACCTGTACCTTTTTTATATTTGTGAAACTAATTATTTTCTGTTTTTCTAATTACCAATAAATAATAAGTGTTGTATTTTTATTCTATGTTCTCCTTTGTAATTCGTTCGAATATGCTGCCAAATAATTCCTATGAAAAGGGTGTCAATGCCTCCCATTATCCTGACCTTGCGGCTACTCTAAAACCACTAAAGGTGAACAACATTTTCATCACGAAAACGCTTGCCTGGAAAGATTTCTTGTGGATGCATTGCTAAGGTAATATAATGAAATCCATAAAACTCAAGGAAAGCAAAGTGAAGTATTTTTGTTTCCATATCATCCTGCATGAGTAGTATGTTATGTTCCCGAAATGGCCCTTTATGTCGCCCTCTATGTGACTCCCACCCCTCCAAATTCCTTCCGCTGACACAACTTCTATAAGCTCATTTGCCAACTCTGGTCGGCTGTCTATGTACGGTTCGCATCGTCTGCATCGCAGGCTGGGTGTGGATGCCCACTGCAAAGTTTGTGAAGATGCAGGAAAGTCGGGAATCGACAGAGAAAAATGGGTAGAGTAGCTATGTCATCGGTGACGTCATGGAGAGCACGCAAGGTCATGACGACGTTGACCGCTGTCGATGTCCACGGAGGTGAGTGACTGGACGTTGATTGGGCCCAGCAAGACCGCTCCTGGCCTATGTCAATACCCTTGTAACACTGTCCGCACTGTGATAGCCTTTCACCACAGTCGCTTCAGACCACGTCTGCCTTTCCCTTTGTCATTTCGCACAGAACTTAAGTCAGTGGTGCCATTTCCCCCAGTAAAATTTGACTGTCGCTATCCCACATCATGGTAGGATCGCCGAGTGATTGTGTCGCTTTCGATTGGGTCACTGATTGGAGAGCTTCTGGTATAATGTCACTTTTGGGAGCAGAGGGAAGTACGACTGTGTCACTCTCGGTCGGGCTACTGGTTGGATGGCTTCTGGGATAGTGTCAACGTTGGGAGAAGGGGGTGCAGCTACTGTGCCGCTAGGTCGGGCCGCTGGTTGGAGAGCTTCTGAGATAGGTTCACCGTTGGGAGATGAGAGAGGGGGACTTTATCGCAGTCGGTCGGGCCACTGGTTGGAGGTCTCTGCGTCGCCGGGTCACTAGGTCACTAGGTCCTTGTAAAGTAGGCCATGGTTTCTGGACGGGGCAGCAACAGTGGCGCTCTCCGTCGGAATGCTCGGAGACCAGTGAGGTCCATGAGGTGATGCCTCAATGAGGTATCTTCTCATAGCCCTCATATCTTCATCTCGCCCCCCCCCTCCACCCCCGCCGCAACAATCACCAGAGAGCACCATCAGCAATCACTAGGCATCCATATATAGTGAACGCCACTGGCGATCATCCATGATCATCTTCCCAATGAGAATGAGAGGGCTGTTTGGAGATGCCCCAATGAGGCCTCATCTCGTAGCCCTCATATCCCCATCTCGCTCCAACAATCACTTGATATCGTTATTGCCAATCAGTATAGATGTCAGTTATCTTTAGTGATTGTTGGGAGCGCGATATGGATGTGAGGACAGTGTGGTGTGGACTCAATGAGGCCTCTCCTCACAGCCCTCTCATCCTCATACAGGGATATGATCACTGATGGTCGATAGTAACGATCACTAGATATCGACATAAGCGATCACTAGGTATCCCTGGTTATCGTCAATGGCGATCACCAATGATCATTTCCTCGTATGAGGATGTGGGGGGGGGGGGGGGGTGAGAAGCCTCAGTGCGGCTCGTACTCATAGCCCTCTAATCCTTATCTCGCTCCCAACAATCACTAGAGATCGCCATAGACGATCACTAGCCATTTCTTGTCATCACTTACTGATCACCAGTGGACATCTCTACAAACAACACACATTGACAGCATTTGTTTAAGACACTCAGATACAATTTGCTATTAATAATTCTATAATACAATGAATTAGTTTGATTGCTCTGCTTGAAAATATTTTATTACATTTTGCAACGTTTTTGCAGTCCATGTAGTTACATTTTGTAACAATTATTACATTTTGCAACGTTTTTCCAGTCCAAGTAGCTGCATTTTGTAATAAAACTTCGGACATATACAAACTCTCTCAAATACACCTAGAATTGCGTATAACATACCCGAAGACAGTAGCAGAATCATAGAGATTCAAATTTATTTTAATAGTTGTATAATAACATGAAGTAGTTTTCAATTTCCCCTTTGAAAAAAAAGTGCCGTTTTGAAAAAATTTTTTATTACATTTTGCAACGGTTTTTTCCAGTCCAAGTAGTTGCATTTTGTAATACTTATATAATGTTTTTGTCCTGTAAACTTTTCTCATTTGCTTTGATACTATTTCTGTGCTTATAGTTGGTTGTGTCCATATCAAAGATCTGGGGTACATTTCAGTCTCCTCCAATTAGAACTGAGGATTTATCGATTTCTTCTATTTTAGAAAAGACGCTTCCATAGAAGCCCGGGTTGTCATCATGTGGTCCACACACAGCCAATATTAATGTTAATCTTTGTACCTGTTTGGTTATATCAAGTATATTATAATTACCTCTGGGGTCTCCAGTTGACTTGTTTATTTAATATCCAAACGCATCTTTGAACAGAATTGCTGTTCTTCCACTTGAGCGTGAGTAAGAGCTAAAGGCCGCTTCGTATCCCCACTCGTTTTTCCATATCTGTTCAACCGCAATACAAGAGTGAGTGTCAACTAGGAGAGTGATATCAAATTTAGTTTTTGCAATGCTGGAAGATGTCCCGCCGTTTGAAAGGACCAGAAGAGAGACTTGACAGTTCGCACTGCCAGTTGTGATATTTTAGCCATGTTAAAATTTCAGAAGACTAACTCGCCATAACACCCGTCAGGACATATTGGACTGAAACAAAGCTTCGAAAGCAGTAGCAGAATAAGTGTACATATATGAGAAGGTTTGTTTTTTTGGTAACAAGAAAATATTTTCTAATGAAAACATGCTTTCCAGGTATCGGGTTTACCAGATCGAAAGCTCTTCTAATTTCTATGATGAATACCTTGCATTGATTTGCTTCTCAGAACGAATCGAAATAAACAGGTGCCAACACCACAAAACCTCCAAACTTTCACCTTCTAGAACTGCATTTTTAGTTATGATACTACTAAATGGGTTAAAATGAAACATTAGCACTCCCAAAGACCCGACAATTTGCCAGTTGGCCAATTGTCACATCTTCCAAAATTCCAATGGTTCATTTCAGTCAGTTATTTTAATAGGTAGAAAATACAATTCCAGAAAATACAACTAAAAAGCTCCATTGAATTGGCTTCTCAGTTGTATTTTTCAGAATTGTATTTTTTTATTTATGGAAATAAGTAATTGAAATGAACCATTAGTATTTTCAAAGATGTGGCAATTTGCCTTTTGGCAAATTGCCATATCTTTTGAAATGACAATGATTCATTTCCGTCATTTATATTCACTTGTAGAAAATACAATTCTGGAAAATACAATTGTAAAAATTTTATAGTATTGTCTCCTGGTTGTCATTTGTAATAAAGCATCCATTCTTGAAAAAGTGGACTGGCAAGCGGGACAGATTATATAAAAAAATAAGGAACAATAATGTATAAGGAGCAAAAAGAAGGAGTGAGTGAACTGGCTATAACTTTTTAACTTTATTTTATTACGCTCAAACCATATTTATGGTACATGAGGTACAGAAAATAAAATAACATCAAACAATTAGAATGAGGACAATGGAGTAGGTAACCAAAGTGTAGAGGGGCACGGTGTAAATAAAGGGGTGCCCCTATATTAATGGTATTGTTGGTGGGTGAATTATAGTGAGGTGGGTATGGGGTGCAGTCAGAGATTTACAAACCTATATTCCATGAACTTGGTGTGAATTTCGTGCACCAGGATGACATCTGGAAGTCTGAGACTGCCGGTAGCGCCTTGGTGCGCTCATGGGGCGAATTGCTACACGAAATTCACACCAGGTTCATGGAATATAGGTTTGTAAATCTCTGATCGCACCCCATACCCACCTCACAAAAATTCACCTACCAACAATACCATTAATATAGGGGCATCCCTTTATTTACACCGTGCCCCTCTACACTTTGGTTACCTACTCCATTGTCCTCATTCTAATTATTTGATGTTATTTTATTTTCTGTACCTCATGTACCATAAATATGGTTTGAGAGTAATAAAATAAAGTTAAAAAGTTATAGCCAGTTCACTCACTCCTTCTTTTTGCTCCTTATACATTATTGTTCCTTGTTTTTTTATATAATCTGTCCCGCTTGCCAGTCCACTTTTTCAAGAATGGATGCTTTATTACACATGACAACCAGGAGACAATACTATAAAACTTTTACAATTGTATTTTCCAGAATTGTATTTTCTACAAGTGAATATAAATGACGGAAATGAATCATTGGCATTTCAAAAGATATGGCAATTTGCCAAAAGGCAAATTGCCACATCTTTGAAAATGCTAATGGTTCACTTCAATTACTTATTTCCATAAATAAAAAAATACAATTCTAAAAAATACAACTGAGAAGCCAATACAATGGAACTTTTTAGTTGTATTTTCTGGAATTGTATTTTCTACCTATTAAAATAACTGACTGAAATGAACCATTGGAATTTTGGAGGATGTGACAATTGGCCAACTGGCAAATTGTCGGATCTTTGGGAGTGCTAATGTTTCATTTTAACCCATTTAGTATCATAACTATAAATGCAGTTCTAGAAGGTGAAGTTTTGGAGGTTTTGTGGTGTTGGCACCTGTTTATTTCGATTCGTTCTGAGAAGCAAATTAATGCAAGGTATTCATCATAGAAATTAGAAGAGCTTTCGATCTGGTAAACCCGATACCTGGAAAGCATGTTTTTATTAGAAAATATTTTCTTGTTACCAAAAAAAACAAACCTTCTCATATATGTACACTTATTCTGCTACTGCTTTCAATCAAAGCTTTGTTTCAGTCCAATATGTCCTGACGGGTGTTATGGCAGTTAGTCTTCTGAAATTTTAACATGGCTAAAATGTCACAATTGGCAGTGCGAACTGTCAAGTCTCTCTTCTGGTCCTTTCAAACGGCGGGACATCTTCCAACATTACAAAAACTAAATTTGCTATCACTCTCCTAGTTGACACTCACTCTTGTATTGCGGTTGAACAGATATGGAAAAACGAGTGGGGATACGAAGCGGCCTTTAGCTCTTACTCACGCTCAAGTGGAAGAACAGCAATTCTGTTCAAAAATGCGTTTGGATATTCAATAAACAAGTCAACTGGAGACCCCAGAGGTAATTATAATATACTTGATATAACCAAATAGGTACAAAGATTAACAATATTGGCTGTGTGTGGACCACATGATGACAACCCGGGCTTCTATGAAAGCGTCTTTTCTAAAATAGAAGAAATCGATAAATCCCCAGTTCTAATTGGAGGAGACTGAAATGTACCCCAGATCTTTGATATGGACACAACCAACTATAAGCACAAAAATAGTTTCAAAGCAAATGAGAAAAGTTTACAGGACAAAAACGTTATAATTATTACAAAATGCAACTACTCGGACTGGAAAAAACGTTGCAAAATGTAATAAATTTTTTTTTCAAAACGGCTCTTTTTTTTCAAAGGGGAAATTGAAAACTACTTCATGTTACTTTTCAACTATTAAAATAAATTTGAATCTCTATGATTCTGCTACTGTCGTCGGGTATGTTATACGCAATTCTAGGTGTATTTGAGAGAGTTTGTATATGTCCGAAATTTTATTACAAAATGCAGCTACTTCTAGTGGAAAAACGTTGCAAAATGTAATAATTATTACAAAATGTAACTACATGGAATGGAAAAACGTTGCAAAATGTAATAAAATATTTTCAAGCAGAGCAATCAAACTAATTCATTGTATTATACAATTATTAATAGCAAATTGTATCTGAATGTCTTAAACAAATGCTGTCAATGTGTGTTGTTTGTAGAGATGTCCACTGGTGATCAGTAAGTGATGACAAGAAATGGCTAGTGATCGTCTATGGCGATCTCTAGTGATTGTTGGGAGCGAGATAAGGATTAGAGGGCTATGAGTACGAGCCGCACTGGGGCTTCTCACCCCCCCCCCCCCCCCCCACATCCTCATACGAGGAGATGATCATTGGTGATCGCCATTGCCAATCACCAGGGATATCTAGTGATCGCTTATGGCGATCTCCAGTGATCGTTACTATCGACCATCAGTGATCATATCCCTGTATGAGGATGAGAGGGCTGTGAGGAGAGGCCTCATTGAGTCCACACCACACTGTCCTCACATCCATATCGCGCTCCCAACAATCACTAAAGATAACCGACATCTATACTGATTGGCAATAGTGATATCAAGTGATTGTTGGAGCGAGATAGGGATGTGAGGGCTACGAGGTGAGGCCTCATTGGGGCATCTCCAAACAGCCCTCTCATTCTCATTGGGAAGATGATCATGGATGATCGCCAGAGGCGTTCACTTTGGATGCCTAGTGATTGCTGATGGTGCTCTCTGGTGATTGTTGCGGCGGGGGGGGGGGGGGGGAGGGGCGAGATGAAGATATGAGGGCTATGAGAAGATACCTCATTGAGGCATCACCTCATGGACTTCATTGGTCTCCGAGTATTCCGACGGAGAGCGCCACTGTTTCTGTCCCGTCCAGAAACCATGGCCTACTTTACAAGGACCTAGTGACCCGGCGACGCAGAGACCTCCAACCAGTGGCCCGACCGACTGCGATAAAGTCCCCCTCTCTCTTCTCCCAACGGTGAACCTATCTCAGGAGCTCTCCAACCAGTGGCCCGACCTAGCGACACAGTAGCTTCACCTCCTGCTCCCAACGTTGACACTATCCCAGAAGCCCTCCAACCAGTAGCCCGACCGAGAGTGACACAGTCGTACTTCCCTCTGCTCCCAACAGTGACATTATGACAGAAGCTCTCCAATCAGTGACCCAATCGAAAGCGACACAATCACTCGGCGATCCTACCATGATGTGGGATAGCGACAGTCAAATTTTACTGGGGAAAATGGCACCACTGACTTAAGTTCTGTGCGAAATGACAAAGGGAAAGGCAGACTTGGTCTGAAGCGACTGTGGTGAAAGGCTATCACAGTGCGGACAGTGTTACAAGGGTATTGACATAGGCCAGGAGCGGTCTTGCTGGGCCCAATCAACGTCCAGTCACTCACCTCTGTGGACATCGACAGCGGTCAACGTCGTCATGACCTTGCGTGCTCTCCATGACGTCACCGACATCATAGCTACTCTACCCATTTTTCTCTGTCGATTCCCGACTTTCCTGCATCTTCACAAACTTTGCAGTGGGCATCCACACCCAGCCTGCGATGCAGACGATGAGAACCGTACATAGACAGTCGACCAGAGTTGGCAAATGAGCTTATAGAAGTTGTGTCAGCGGAAGGAATTTGGAGGGGTGGGAGTCACGTAGAGGGCGACATAAAGGGCCCTTTCGGGAACATAACATACTACTCATGCAGGATGATATGGAAACAAAAATACTTCACTTTGCCTTCCTTGAGTTTTATGGATTTCATTATATTACCTTAGCAATGCATCCACAAGAAATCTTTCCAGGCAAGCGTTTTCACGAAGAAAATGTTTTTCAGCTTTAGTAGTTTTAGGGTAGGCGCAGGGTCGGGATAATGGGAGGCATTGATACCCTTTTCATAGGAACTATTTGGCAGCATATTCGAACGAATTACAAAGGAGAACATAGAATAAAAATACAACACTTATTATTTATTGGTAATTAGAAAAACAGAAAATAATTAGTTTCACAAATATAAAAAAGGTACAGGTAGAAACTGGTTATTATTAAAACAGATGTAGTATTCATGCAAAATTGTGAAATAGTTCGGCATCACTATTCCATGTGAGAGTGCTAAACATTTTTAAATGCTTTCATGTACGGAGAGGAAATTAGTCAGTGGTGTAATGCCACACCGTCTGAAGTCTGACACACATAAGGAAAAGAAAGTCTCGTGATTTGTGAGTGCACACCAGAAATAACCCACGTTTCTCCACTGCAAACAGTGTATTTTAGCTCGTGAAAGTAACTAGCAAAAATAATGTTTCTCATGCTTCTCGCTGCCACTCGTGAGATATCCCTTGTATCCACTCGGATATTGATCTTTGGGTTTTCGGATTTTAGAATTTAATTCGTAAATTTAAAATGAGAAATGATTGCAAATTGTCTTTTTACCTGTTGTAGTATATGTAGTGATCCCCTGAATCTGAGGTCTTGAGAAATAATACGAATAAAAAGAAAGCGCGTGGAAGCTTAAATTAATATTGCTATTTGTACCCCATATGCCCCAAACAATTGAAATCTGATCCGAAAAAATAACCATCAACTGCGCTGCTTGCGTTATCGTCCACTTGGTGTTAAAATGATATTGAAAAGTATCTGAAATAATCAGTTCACTAGTTTTAAGAAACTTCAATTATTCTGCGAATACTGTTGTCTTTCTAGATGACCAAAATTACTGTCGCAAATGTACTTTACTGAAATAACACAATTCAAAATTGTCTGGAACAGTTTACATTTTTTAACATTTTTGCCCACTCATCAGACACTTTGCTCTGAATAAACGATGACAACTTTGTCAACTTAACATGAAATAAACAGTTTTAAAAATCAGAACCTTTAAGATCCATTCAATGAAACTGTTGTTGTTTCATTGAGTTTGGAAGACTTGGGTTCCTCGTGATAACAGAAGTGCACAAACCAGTTCTGTTGGAAAACGTCAATCCAATCTGCTGCTGTCTATTTCTTTGCGAGGCGCACGTTGCTGCTATATGAAGTAAATTGCAGTTATTCCGTAGCCCCCAGTTTAAACGATCGAAACCCCACAGTAGAAGATCCACCAATTACCGCAACGGTTGAAATCGTTGGGAAGAGGATAAATCACTGTTAGGAAGCCTGCTTTCTGGGCACCGTAATTAACAAGAACCTGACTCTCAAGACGTATTGTGATAAAATAACCAGCAGATTAATAGCCCGCATGTGCCTGCTTGTAACCCTTGATGGTTCTAATAGGAAGTTAAGGGGAGGGGGGGGGGGGGTGATCGAGTGTTTATTCTGAGGCTCTTCATGAGCTTTGTCAGACCCTTTTTCGACAATGCTGCTGTAGGCACACACACATACTGTGTTAGCCGGGCTAAAGCGCACCAAGTCACGGGGCATGAGCCCCCAACCTGGCGCTATCGGTGCTCGGCACACCTGCATCACTCAGCTCAGAAGAAACGGGTCTTGAAACACTCCACGAGCGCCCCGCCAACCCTGGGGAAAAGACCCTCTCACCTCTAATCGCGACCGATCTCATAAAAGGGAACCAAAAACTTTATAGAATCCACCCCGGGTGGAGTGGGGTCTGGGAATGAGCGTGCCATGTGCACCTGGGACTTCGGGGCCGGGTGTGAACTAAAAATCATCCTTCTGGTTGTCGCCAGAAGCGTTAAGGTGTCTGATTTACGGCCCAAAGTTATTCATTCTCCTGCCCTCTTGCATGCCGCACACGCTAGTGGTATGTTATGTAACCAACTTATCCTCACCCACATCCGGATCCCCGCTCCTTCCGGGCCCCAGCACCCCAATGTCCCGTCGCTATCACAACAACTATAGTTGCAATGGCCAACTCTAGTTACATAGCTATGTACAGTGCGGACCGCTTTCATCGCTGGCTGGCGTGAATGCTTAATGCGTGGTGTATGTGAATGAAAATGAAAGTGTCAATGACACTGTAGCTTAACTTGTGTGTTGTGTTTGATGAAAAGGATAATGTTCAATGTTTATGAAAGGATTATGAAATAAGACAAGAATTGTGATAATTGGGAATATGTTCATTTCTATTCCCTGTATGCTATGTTTTTGATAAAAATAATATGAGGTGTACACTGTACTGAAGAGCTGAGGGGTGGGTTAATATGACCTCACAGTTAATGTATGTGGCCCTCACAGTTAACGTATATCAACTAAAGTTACCAAGTTACAGTGAAATTATTCCAAAACGAGTCATCCTATCAAGTTACATTGAAATCCCTTCATAAATATGGCCTGTAGACTGTGCTAAAGGTTTTCGGGCGTCGGGCCCCTGTAGCCGTCAGTTTCTCAATTGCGGCCAAAGGGGACGTTCTCTTTTAGACATTATATGAAGTCAACCTACCAAGTTACAATGAAATCCCTTCATAAATATGACCTGTAGACTGTGCTAAAGGTTTTTGGGATTTGGGCTCGGGCAGCCATCATGGTTGAATGGTCGCAGCTGAAAGGGGACATTCTCATCTGGGCATCATCTGGAGTGATCCGACGAAGTTACAATGAAATCCCTTCATAAATATGACCTGTAGACTGTAGACTGTGCTCAAGGTTTTCGGGCTTCGGGCCCCTGAAACCGTCACAGTTGACCAATCATGACCAAAAGGGAATGTCATCATCTAGGCATTATATGGAGTCAAACTAACAGGTTACAATGAAATCCTTTCATAAATATAACCTATAGACCATGCTAAAAGTTTTGGGCTCGGGCAGTCATCAAGGCTGAATGATCGCGATCAAAAGGGGACGTTCTCATCTAGACATTATTTGGAGTCATTACCAACGTACAATGAAATCCCTTTATAAATATCACCTGTAGACTGTGCTAAAGGCTTTCGGGTTTTGGGCTCGGGCAGCCATCATGGTTGAATGATCGCAACCAAAAGGCGACATTCTCATCTGGGCATTATTTGGAGTCATCCTACCAAGGTACAATGACATCCCTTCATAAATATCACCTGTAGACTGTGCTAAAAGTTTTCGGGCTTCAGGCCCCTGTAGCCGTCACAGTTGTCTAATGGTGTCCAAAATGGGGTGTTCTCATCTCGACATTATTTGGAGTCATCCTACCAAGGTACAATGAAATCCTTTCATAAATATGACCTGTAGACTGTGCTCAAGATTTTCGGGCTTCGGGCACCTGTAGCCATCACAGTTGACCAATCACGACCAAAAGGGGATGTCATCATCTAGACATTATATGGAGCCAACCTAACAAGTTACAATGAAATCCTTCCACAAATACGACCTATAGACTATGCTAAAGGTTTTTGGGCTCGGGCAGCCATCAAGGCTGAATGATCGCGACCAAAAGGGGACGTTCTCATCTAGACATTATTTGGAGTCATCCTACCAAGTTACAATGAAATCCCTTCATAAATATGACCTGTAGACTGTGCTAAATGTATTGGGGCTTCTGGCTCGGGCAGCCATAATGGTTGAATGATCGCAACCAAAAGGGGACATTCTTATATGGGCATCATCTGGAGTGAACCTTCTAAGTTACAATGAAATCCCTTCATAAATATGACCTGTAGACTGTGCTCAAGATTTTCGGGCTTCGGGCACCTGTAGCCATCACAGTTGACTAATCACGACCAAAAGAGGATGTCATCATCTAGACATTATATGGAGTCAATCTAACAAACTACAATGAAATCATTCCATAAATACGACCTATAGACTATGCAAAAGGTCTTTGGGCTCGGGCAGCCGTAAAGGCTGAATGATCGCGATCAAAATGGGATGTTCTCATCTAGACATTATTTGGAGTCACCCTACCAAGTTACAATGAAATCCCTTCATAAATATGACCTATAGACTGTGCTAAAGGTTTTCGGGCTTCGGCCCCATGTAGCTGTCACAGCTGCCCAATCACGTCCAAAAGAGGACTTTCTCATCTAGACATTATATGAAGTCAACCCACCAAGTTACAATGAAATTCCTCAATAAATATGACCTGTAGACTGTGCTAAAGGTTTTCGGGTTTTGGGCTCGTGCAGTCGTCACGGTTGGCAGATCACGCCCAAATGGGGAAATTCTAATCATGACATTATAAGGAGTCAAGTTACAATGGAATCCCTCCATATTAAACATGACCTGCAGACTGTGCTAAAAGTTTTTGGGTTTCGGGCTTCGGCAGCCATCACGGTTGACAGATCATGCCCAAAAGGCAGAGGCATCCTACCAAGTTATAATGAAATTCCTTCATAAATACGACCTGTAGACTGTGCTAATGGTTTTCGGGTTTTGGGCTCGGGCAGCCATACCGGTTGACCGATCGCAATCAAAAGGGGACGTTCTCATCTAGACATGACCCCAAAGCAGCATATGAAATTTCGTGACGATCAGACAAGAACTGCTGGGTGTAGCCCGCGCTAAAGGAAATGTGAACAGACTCACAGACTTCCGCACGCGTGATGGCAATAGCTTATCTTGACTTTGTCAAGTTAAGCTAAAAAACCAGATATCAAGAGTGTGAAACTGTTAGAGGAGCTATGACGTCGGCGACTTCATGGTGGGCGCAGTGTCGTTGTCCGCGGCGCTGAGTTTCAGGACGCTGCTCGGGCCCAACGATAGGGCTGTGCCGTTGAGTAGCCCCGATCCTAGATTAGCACGACTGCCCTTGGGATGGGATAGCTGCATTTGCTGGATCAGTCGACCAGGCTCAGTGATTCAATTCGCTCACTATCAACGGAATTAGTGGACAAAAGTCTAGTGACCGACATTCCTGATGACAATGTCAATTCCCTTTAGCACTCGGAGTGATGTTGCATGAGCGGTCTAGGTCTGGACGCCGCAGCCCGAGTCGCGAGTAGAGGGCGCCTGTGGTTCGGTCACTCCAAATGGTGGATGGATATTGCGGTCTCCTCCCTCTTTCTTCTCCGTCTCATGGGCGGGGGGCTCTTTGTGTTTTGGTGGCCTTCCCAGTTCTCTTGTTCCAGCCTGTCTTGGCTTACGATTTTGCATGACAAATATTATATAAGTAATTTAGGATGTAAGTTGATCTCGCACCCATATAGGCGGCCACGTGCGCCTTCATTGCGCGTAAGCACCCCCGCCCCCACAAACAAACAAAATTAATAGCACGTTGTTCACCAAAACAGTTCAGCTGCTTCACTCAACATTTCTTTATTCATTTCAACGAGGTAAAGAGGAGCGCGGTGGCACTTTGACTGTATTGTCGAACTTTAGACCGAGGGTTCAAAAGTTCGTTAATGGTCCGCGTCACTCACCATGTGTCCTTGAGCAAGACACTTAATCCGGATTTCCTATGTGGGAACACGATGGTAAAGTGTGCTAAGACATGACACGCCGATGGTGCACACGCCTTCAACCAATGCTAACTCAGGTTAGTGCGTTGGAGAGTCTGACAGTTACTTGCTGCTGTTCATTCCAGCACTCCGGCTTCCTCCACCAACACGACATGGCTGTTGAAAGTGTCGTAAAACACCAATAAATAACTGTGCGTCAAAGCCTAGTAAAATCAATACACAAATATCAAACCACTTCGTCCACCAGACGTTTACATGTTGGTTTACATGTTGGTCCCCAATTTATACACCCCAAATCTTAAAGAGTGACATTTCTATAAATCGCAGCGCTACGATGCCTGGTGGTGATTTGCTTTTGCGGTTAATCTGGTTCTGATCCGGCCAACTCTGGGATATCTGTGATCTGCAGTGATCGTTGGGAGCGAGATATGGATGTGAGAGCTATGAGGTGAGGACTCCATGGGGCCTCTCCTCTCAGCCCTCTCATCCTCATACTGGGAGGTGATCACTGATGACCGCTAGTACCGATCACTTGAGATCGTCATAAGCGACCACTAGGCATCCCTGGTGATCGTCAATGGCGATCACCAATGATCATCTCCTCGTATGAGGATGTGAAGGGTATGAGGGGAGGCCTCAGTGCGGCTAGTACTCATAGCCCTCTAATCCTCATCTCGCTCCCAACAATCACTAGAGATCGTCATAGACGATCACTAGGCATCCCTGATGATCGCCATTGGCGATGACCAATGATCATCCATCTCCTCGTATGTGGATGAGTGGCGTGTGTGGAGAGGCCTCAGTGCGGCTAGTACTCATAGCCCTCTAATCCTCATCTCGCTCCCAACAATCACTAGAGATCGCCATAGACCATCACTAGCCATTTCATGTCATCGCCACTGTACTGATCACCAGTGGACATCTCTGCAAACAACACACATCGACATCATTTTGTTAAGACATTCAGATACAATTTGCTATTAATAATTGTATAATACAATGAATTAGTTTGATTGCTCTACTTGAAAATATTTTATTACATTTTGCAACGTTTTTCCAGTCGATGTGGTTGCAGTTTGTAACATTTATTACATTTTGCAACGTTTTTTTTCAGTCCAAGTAGTTGCATTTTGTAATAATTATTACATTTTGCAACGTTTTTCCGATTCAAGTCGTTGCATAAAGTAATAAAACTTCGAATATATACGAAACTCGCTCAAATACATGTAGAAATGCAAAAAAAACATACTCGAAGACAGCAGTAGAATCATAGAGACACAAATTTATTTTAATAACAACATGAATTAGTTTCTGATTGCCCCTTCGAAAAAAAAAGTTTCCCTTTGAAAAAAAAGTTTATTACATTTTGCAACGTTTTTCCCGTCCAAGTAGTTGCATTTTGTAATAATTATTACATTTTGCAACTTTTATTACAAAGTGGGTTGTAACACCCCCCCCCCCCCCTTCACCTCCCCCCTCCCCCTACCCATGCGGCTCGGTGTTTAAAAACCGACATCCATGTTTAAATCTCCATATACCATATATGTTGGCGGAGATAACTTATATTAGCGGGGCGGTAAAACTCAGTAATTCACGACGTCATGCAACCGGAAGCGTGCAGTGGGCGTTAATGAAAACACAATTCATTAACAGCCCGCTGCTCGTTTCCGTTCATGGTAATAACAGGAATAACATGATTTTGTCGGGCGTGCCGGTCTATTAACTGCCCTTGAGGACTGAATAATAGCCCCCCCCCCCCCCCCCTCAGGCTTATTAACAGCCCTCGACTTCGCCTCAGGTCGGTAATAAACCCTCGGGCTGTTATTCATTCCTCTCCAAACTCATGTTATTGTTATATTATCAGAGTTATTAATAGAAGGCTTGTAAAATATAGAATGAGTATAACAATAAAATGAATTTGAAGGGCATAGTGGATTAATAACGGCCCAACTCAGGGGCGGCGGAACGATTTTGAAAGTGGGGGGTGGGGGCGGGGGGCTGGATCGGGCGATGGATGGTCGTGGGTATGAAAATTTTAAATTCCAGGGTACCAAAACCCACATTTCCTTGCATCTGAGTGGATATTTTGAGATTTTTCAGGAGATGTATTTGAAAGATTTTACACATTGACAGCCGTCAAAAAACGTTGGTAAAGCGTACAGGTGAGGTCTATTTATCAGCTTTGGTCGTAACAATTATACTGTCTGTGGATTATCTTGTCTGGGGGTGGATTTGGTACTTGTATGTCTGTAAGATTACGATCTATTTCAGTTAACCGATTTTTAACAGACTGTATACATTTTAGCGTTTTCTGCCACTTACTGCAAAAAATGATCCGAAATCCATCGAAAGTGAACCAGAAAATGTGTGGAGGGGGGGGGGGGGGGGGCTCTGGATGTGCCCCTTGTTTCACCAGTCATATGTTGTGTTAAAATATATGCATACAAAAAACATGGCCTGGCAAAAAAAGTGAAGCGGCTGAACCCCCCCCCCCCCCAGCCCCCCCCCCCCCCCCAGCCCCCCCCCGGTTCCGCCGCCCCTGCAACAGGCGTGAATAACAGCTTGCCAGCTTATAAAAGGCCCGAGACGAAGTTGAGGGCCGTTAATAAACTAAGAGCTGTTATTTACACCTGTTGGTCCGTTAATAAACCACACTGCCCGACAAAGTCATGTTATTACCATTATTACCACTGGGATTGCCTCTGAAGTTCATTCAAAGATGTAGCTGAAATATTGGTATTCTTTTAATTCGCTTGATTGAGACATTTTTAACGTTTTAATTATTGACAGATGATAGCATCGTCTGTAGTCAAGGAAACTGGTGTCACATGATTATCACGTAATCGGCACCGGTGCACTTTTAATTGCAACGGAGTGAGAAAACTGAAAAAATAGACCCGATATTTACCACTTTTAAGCCAGGAATAACGGCTTAAAATGTATAGAGTCTTACTTACTATATACATGCAGCTGCTTGTACTTATGGGGCTAGCATTGCTGGAATTTTACAGATTTAAATTTAATAATTTAAATACAAATCACATTGTTTACTAGTTAAAACCTTTCCCGGAAACCGTTTCCATTTCAGAGTGTACGATAGTGAGAAACTGTTGATAAGATTTTTAACCCATTGACGGCCCTTCACGTCACGTAACTTTTTGAAGTTGAGGGTTACGTTCTTGTAATGCCCTATTATTACCACTTTGTAGGGCGCACTTTGGTTTATAAAAATGATCTGAGGTGGACGATAAGACTCAATAATAGCCCTATAAGATAGCGTTAATAATGAAAACGGCCCGCTAGCCCAGAATTGTGGGTAATTTATGTTCCGGAAAAATGACACTAATGTGCTCGAAATTTTGTTGTCCATTTATTCCAACAATACGGATTAAACCATGATTTATTTCGGATTATTAACTTCATTTAGGATTTAAAAGTGGTGGTGAGTATTGATACACTAAATAATATCATTTTGTAAATAACGGAGTGAGTTTGTAGTTAAAGCGCTTCAGCCAAATTCTAGCAATCCTATTTTCGAGTCATCCAAATAAATTGTACTCAACTTTGAACTTTGTTTGTAAATAAAACAGACGACAATCCGATTCTTCTATTTCTAAATCAAAAATGTCTCAAAACAGCGAGCTAGATGAAGAGGGCCTTGATAATCTAGAAATGAGTTCAAAGCCAGAAAGTTCAAAGACAGACACTCAATGGGGTTTGAAGAAATTTAAAGAATGGCTGAATAAAAGAGAAATAAATTGTGATTTCAGAACAATATACCCAGAAAGCTTGAATGAGATCCTCCGTAAATTCTATGAAGTGAAGGCTTCGAAACAAGGAGTCTCCTTGACACCAAGTAGCTTTGGTAAGTGGTAATAATAGTAATAACATATTCCTTTTCGGGCGTCATAGTGCATTAACGGCCCTCGAAAAATGATTAACAGCCCTCGGGACCATTAACGGCCCTCGACTTCGTCTCGGACCTTTAAGTGGCCCTCTGGCTGTTAATCATTTTTCTAGGGCCGTTAATGAACCATAATGCCCTCAAAAGAACATGTTATTGTTATATTAAACTTTGTTAACCCTTTACCTAACACGAAGAGCAGACGACACTTGCAAACAAAATTTATGAATAACTATTTTTTTTTATTTTTTGTCTCAAAAAACATAGGTTATGACCCCTCATTGAAACGAGCTTGACGAGCTCGTTCCAAAGAGGGGTCATAACCTAAGTTTTTGACACATTAAATGAAAAAAATGAAAATTAATTAGCGATTTTTGTGAACAGCGCTGGCCGGTTTTGGTTGTTACGTTGGGTAATGGGCTAATGTACTAGGGAACGCCATATGGAGTGGTAATAATATAAATCTCCGTCTGGCTTCATTCTAAATAATGTTGTTCTCAATCTGAAAAAGTAAAATATTTCAATTTCAGTGGCATGCATGGGGTCTCTGCGGTATGGTATTTAATGGATTCTGATGTATTTAGAATTTTTCTGCTAAAATGAGTTAATATGCCACGACTGAAAATCTTGAATAGATGCTTGGGAAGACTCAAAATTCTCTTAGGGCATCCAAGTTTTAAAAAGAAATTACCGGGGTGGTCCCCCGACCCCCATCAATGGGAGGGGACACCCCCTCCCATACCTACCACCGCTCGGGCCTACGGTCCTCGGGAGATGCCTTCGGCATCTCTTCTGATTAAACTTTTAATGGCAAAAAGGGCACACACTCCCACCCCGAAAAAAGTCCCGAACGTCTATGCTTGCATGAACTGTGATAATATATTAGGGGACATAAAAATGTGATTTTCAGCAATTCTGAAACATGCACTCAATGCCTCCTGGTAAATTTTGAACCTCCATTGAGTTTCAACTCATTTAGTGTTTGCCCCCCAGGTCCATACATCATACCATGCTTGAGATATGAACATGACCTACTTTCAATATTTTTGGCCCCCCACCCTTTTTGAGTGTGAAAATACATGTATGAAAGTCCAGAGTGCATTAGAATGTAAAAAAGTTATTTCCAGCAATTCTACAAAATGCACTCAGTGACCCATGAGTTAACGAAGTGACCTTGACCCATATTTTGAACCTCCATTGATTTGCGACTCATTTGGTGTTGGTTCAAGAAGAAGAAGAAGAAGAAGAAACCCTACACAATGATAGTCTGTGTGTCTCGCATAGACTAAAAATCCGTAGGAAAAACAAATTAGATCAGCGAAATGCGTGATCGATTTTTCATCTGTTGCACACGTTGCACGTCCTTGTCACTTATAATATCCGCAGCTGCGTTTTTGATGACTAATCATGTCTTTTTCTGATATATAAAATAAGCCACGTCAGCGTACAGGTAAAGATATATGAAGCGGGAACAATAAGCAATTCCTCTTTGCTGACGGAAAAATGAAGACATCTATTGCTATCACATTATTTTGTGTTCTGACGCTCGACGTGAGACCTGTAAGTTTATCATTTTAATGTTTTGATGTATAAGCGAAAGATCTGGGTGTGTAGGGGTGAAGCATTCACGGATAAGCGAAAGCAGCATTTTTTCATTCCTATAATATTTATTATCTAACAATCATATAGATTTTGGCCTGAAAACCACGCGAATCGGTACGTATCACATAATGTGTTCCGATTCCGTATCATATGGACGCCTCATTCTGATTCCGTATCATACAGACGACTCGTTTCCGGTAGCGCTACGGGCTATCATAACGGGCGCATGGATACATTCTATGTGCGTTTCAGTGATCGACCGAACATTATGTCCCAAAATTGTTTAAAAATAATTTAACCCTTTACATGAAAAGCAGACGACACTTGCAAAAACATTCTTGAATAACTAATTTTTTTCTTTTTTTGTCTCAAAAACATAGGTTATAACCACTCATTCCACTCATTGGAACGAGCTCGACGAGCTCGTTCCAAAGAGGGGTCATAACCTATGTTTTTGAGACAAAAAATGAAAATTAATTGGCGATTTTTGAGAATAGCATTGGCTGGTTTTGGCCATTAAATTGGGTAAAGGGTTAAGATTTAATCTGTTTATGTGACAGAATTGTTAGATAAATGAATTATCATGATAATGTGCAAGTCCTGTGATTTGTATCAGATTCTCGGTGGTGTCCAAAAATGGGATTACTATTCGGACTACATAATGGCGGCTAGTGAGCAAGCCTGAATAATTTCTCGGAACAGTTTTCCTTTTAATGAACATGGAGCTGGTGGTTACTGAAATATGAATTGATATTCCATCTTATTACAAGTGGTACATAAAGTGGTGTTTGCATGAGAATCGAGGGAAGCAATTAATTGGTGGTTATAGTCGGGTTCCCAATTTTGAGATTTGCTATTGCATATTCTCGAGGTAATCAAGATAATCGCAATCGGTCGACACGTGGAAGTCAAATTTTACCATTTCTGCATCATGTCTACGGGAGTGAAGTCGGGGAGAACTTCGTTGGATAGTGCTGCTATTGGTGAATTAAAAAAACTTATAAATGACTAAGACACAAAAAACTTTTAAAGTTTTCTGAAAGAGATCCGTGGGCTTTCGAGTGAAATACTGTCAGTTAAGGGCCTATATAAGTAATGGAATTTTGTTTATTTCAACCTCTCATATTCCTTAAATTCAGATTAAATATACACAAATTATACATCAGAATGAAGGCTGGGATGTGTATAACACGAAACACATATGTAATCAACTCGTTGAGTCGACTGTAGGCACCACTGGTTCCTGGAAGTCTGCTACCGTATTCGCACCAGAACTGATAATAAAATAATATTTCATCAGAACAACTTGTGGCCAAATGTGCTTCATATATCCAAGAACAAAGCTAGGCATTCAAAACACTTTCGAATACAGCGATAGGTCTGCATTTTGGAAAAGGACAACACTGTCTGCATTTTTTATTGAAGATGGTTTCCATGCTCGACAGACATGCGCAAATCACTCGTTACCATGAATTTCCATCAAAAAACAAAATCGTAATTCTAAGAAATTTCAACAGGTATCATGATACCTTGCATTGAATATGGTAACTGTGCAATCTCTATCTAATAACAGTATACTGTATGAAGGCGATCTTTTTCATTATTTGATTTTAGACGGCGTTGTTTTTACATGCTTTTTCTGTCCGATGACGTCAGCCGGAAATCGAAAGTATACTCATACGTAAACAAAAGCAAAGGCGTTGGAATTTTCCCCAATGCAGCTCTGTCGCCGTGTTTTGGAGAATTTTTATCCCCTAGCTTTGTTCTTGGATATGTAACGCACATTTGGCCACAAGTTGTTTTCGTGAAATATTATTAAATTATCAGTTCTGGTGCGAATACGGCAATAGACTTCCATGAACCAGTGGTGCCTACAGTCGACTCTATGAGTTGATTACACATGTGTTTCGTGTTCTATACATCCCAACCTTCATTTTGATGTACATGTTGTGTATATTTAATTTGAGTTGAAGGAATATCGGAGGTGAGAATATTCAAAATAAACAAAATTTCATTTCTTATATAGGCCCTTAAAGAGACAATGAACGAGATCAAAAAGGAACAGTCTGATTTGATACATAGCGTTGAATATAACGCCCAAAGGCTAGAGGAATTGGAACATACAGCAATCCCCAATCTTGAGAAGTTGGAGGCAAGATGCTCGGAGCTTGAGGAGAGGAGTTTGTTAAACGAGATTCATGATCGTAAATATAATCTTCTGTTTTACGGCATACCAGAAAACCAAGGAGAAGATACTTATGAGGTAGTAGAGAGCTTTTTGAATCGTGACCACAAATTGGGCGAGACAGAGGCATCTAGAATTATAACCAGATCCGTTAACATTCATAGGTTACCAGGACCGAGGCCAGTGACAGGTAATCTTCCTCCTCCACCCAAGGCCATTATTGCCAGAGTGGGCACCGACAGAGATAAACAGATGATACTTTAGGCTTCATTTAATCTAAAGGGTACAAGAAAAACAGGTAGGACTGATCTGCCACCTAGTTTGAAAAAGGAGAGAGGTAGGCTATCTAGTGTTGCCTTCATTCTAAGAAGAGACAAAGGGTATAAGACAAGAATAAGAGTGAGCCGTGTAAGGGTTATTCTTGATGTAAAGGTAACAGCATCAGCATATTGGAAAGAGTACACGGAGTAATTTGGGTTTGTTATGTTAGGGCTATAACATCAGAATTACTTTGGGCTATACTTTGAGTAATTTGGGTTTGTTGTGGTTGGGTGACTTTGGACTATACTCTGAAGTCTAGGTTATCAATTGATCTACAGATATAGTTGGGCTCTCTCACCTGCAGATAGGTGGCATTAAATAAATAAATAAATAAATAAATGAATAAATAATAAATAAATAAATAAATAAATAAATAGGTCTTACTCTGAATTACAGGTAAAGCAATTGGTAGGCCTTAGGTCCTATATATAAGCAGATAAGTGGCATTAAACAAATAATTAAATATATAAATAAATAAATAAATATATGCTAGAGCTACCACATCAGGATTACGTTGGGCTCTACTCTGAAGTTTGGGCTACCAATTGATCTCCAGATATAGTTGGGATCTCACACTTGCCGAAAAGTGATATTAATATTTAAATAAATAAATATATGCTAGAGCTATCACATAAGGATTATTTTGGGTTTTACTCTGAAGTTTAAGCTACCAATTGATCCCCAGATATAGTTGGGCTCTCACACTTGCAGAGAAGTGATATTCAAGAGAGCTATCACATCAGGATTACTCCGGGCTCTACTCGGAAGTTTAGGCTACCAATTGATCTCCAGATATAGTTGGGCTCTCACACTTGCAGAGAAGTGATATTAAAGAGAGCTATCACATCAGGATTACTTCGGGCTCTACTCGGAAGTTTAGGCTACCAATTGATCTCCAGATATAGTTGGACTCCCACACTTGCAGAGAAGTGATATTAAAGAGAGTTATCACATCGGATTACTTTGGGCTCTACTCGGAAATTTAGGCTGCCAATTGATCTCCAGATATAGTTGGGCCCTCACACTTGCAGAGAAGCGATATTCAAGAGAGCTATCACATCGGATTACTTTGGGCTCTACTCTGAAGTTTAGGCTACCAATTGATCTCCAGATATAGTTAGGCTCTCACACTTGCAGAGAAGTGATATTAAAGAGAGCAATCACATCAGGATTACTTTGGGCTCTACATGGAAGTTTAGGCTACCAATTGATCTCCAGATATAGTTGGGCTCCCACACTTGCAGAGAAGTGATATTAAAAAAGAGAGCTATCACACCAGGATTAATTTGGGCTCTACTCTTAAGTTAAGGTTACCAGTTGATCTCCAGATATAGTTGGGCTTTCACACCTGCAAAGAAATGATATGAAATAAATAAACAAACAAATAAATAAATAAATAAATAAATAAATAAATAGGTCCTATCTTGAAAGACAGGTTAAGCAATTAGGAGGCCACAGGTCCTGTATATTTCACTATAGTTGACAGGTTAAGCAATTGGAAGGCAACAGGTCCTGTATATTTCACTATAGTTGACAGGTTAAGCAATTAGAAGGCCACAGGTCCTGTATATTTCACTAAAGTGAAATTGTCTTTAAAGTATGGGTTTGCCTTGCTGCAGTGTATGCAGTATAAGGTGGACTGTGAAAGGGCACTCCTGCATGGATTGTAGTGAAATAGGTCATGTATATTTCACTAAAGTGAAATTCTTTTTAATGTATGGGTTTGCCTTGCTGCAGTATGTGCAGTATATGGTGGACTATGAAAGGGCACTCCCACATGGAGTGAGTAGGAGGCAAAGCCAGGTTAAGAAATTGGAAGGCCTTAGGGCCTGTATATTTCACTAAAGTGAAAAGCCAGGTTAAGCAATTGGAAGGTCAGAGGTCCTGTATATTTCACTAAAGTGAAATTGTTTTTAATGTATGGGTTTGCCTTGCTGCAGTATATGCAGTGTATGGTGGACTGTGAAAGGGCACTCCCACAGGGACTGCAGGAGGCAAAGCCAAAACATGTGAACTAGTTAACTGGTAGAGTGCTGGAAGCCCCATATTTGGGCTTTACTCTGAAGTATAGGTACCAGGCCTCAAATGTAGTGGATGAGCTTCACTTTATCTTGGAAGTGAAATCATTTAGTCTTTTAGGATTTGCCTTGTTGCAATTTATGGGAGAGTGCCTATTGGCACTCTACCATAAATTGTAACAAGGCAAATACATGTGAACAAATTCTATTTTCCAAAAATAATTTAGCACACTACCTGTTAGGACACCCAAGATATGTTAGTCCTCGACAAGTATAAAAAAGAAAACTATTACCCCCCACCATATCCTGAAAACTAAACCTCTTATCAATAATAATCTGGTGAATAAAGAAGACTCCTATCCCTCTCCCACCACATTTTTATAATGCTCAAATTTTGTAATTGGTATGTACTCTTTACTATCTTCATAGTAAAAATATTTGGTCTGTATGGATCCACCTCTTGCATAATAACCAGGAGGGCAACGAAGATGTAATTGTTTGGGAGAATGCCAATAGCCCCCCCCCCCCCCCCCCCCCCCACACACACACACACTCTCTTTTGGACTTTACACTGAACTATAGGTGCAGCAATTTGAAGGCTAATAGTTTTGTTTGTTCTCGATTTAGCAGCAAAGTGAAAATTGGATGAGTGTAAATACCCCCACACACCCCCCCCCCCCCCCCCCTCCCCCTTCTCTAACAGGATAAAACAGCCTTGGCTTTCATAACTACAGATACTTAACCCTTTACCCAACGTAACGGCAAAAACCGGCCAGCGCTACTCTCAAAAATCGCCAATTAATTTTCAAAATATTTTCATTTTTTGTCTCAAAAACATAGGTTATGACCCCTCGTTGGAACGAACTCGTCGAGCTCGTTCCAACGAGGGGTCATAACCTATGTTTTTGAGACAAAAAATGAAAAAATTTAGTTATTCAAGAATTTTTTTGGCAAGTGTCGTCTGCTTTTCACGTTAGGTAAAGGGTTAAATACCAATACATAGATATTAAATATAGCAATCTATTATCAATCGTACATGGGCATTTTGAGTTAAGAAAGGTGACCTTAAGTACCAACAATTAATATTATGGATTATGATTTGAATGCTAAATGCTCTATAGTTGTTGAAGGAAAAAATTTACAAGTATTTCACAGCCAATAAGACCAAGAAATATATTGATGCTCTAGACGAACTGGTCAAAGAATACAACAACACGCGACACAGATCGATCAAGATGACACCTGCAGAAGCTAGCAATCCTCGAAACAAAAAACCCGTCAATGCGAATCTCTATCTCGAAAGGATTAAGATCAAGAAGGTGTCTAGACCACCGAAATTTGCAGTCGGCGATCGAGTGAGAATTACTTCTTATAAATCACTCTTCACGAAAGGTTACACTCCTGGACCGAGGAAAGCTTTAAGATTGTTAGAATATTTTACACAGATCCAGTGACTTACAAAATAGAAGCATTAAAGGATGATGAGGATGGCAGCAGAAAAATCATTGGAACATTTTAGGAACAAGAATTGCAGAAGACGGCATTTTAAAAAAGCCTTCACTTTTTTTTTTCACACATATATAGTAAGGAAAAAAAAATTAAATAAATAAAATAATAATTAAAAAAAAAAAAACAGTTTATAAAAAAAAAATTAACACAAACAAAAAAAAACATGACGAATATATTAGATATAACTGAAGGTCTATTGAGAGATGAAGGCATTCAAGAATACGAAGTTCATGAGTATGAACCCGTGACTGGAACCAGTCTGAACAATGCCAGTGAGATAAGAATCAATGTTGAAACTCAAGATCTGTTCGTCCACCCCAGCGAAAGTTACATATTGATACAGGGATGTCTCACCAAGTAAGATGGAAGCGATTACGCCGATGACGACGTTGTCACTCTAGCCAATAATGGCATGATGCATCCGTTCAGTAATATAAAATACATGCTCTCGGGACAAGAGATAGAATCCGTGTTTCACCCGGGCAGGCAAGCACAATCTTTGGACTCTTGACATATCCGGACGATTTTTCGAAATCTAAAGGACTCAATTGTGGGTGAAAGACACTGTTGCAGACGTGTGCGCAGTTAATGCCAGTGGCGCCAAGAGATTTGACTACATAGTCAAGATGTTGAGACCCAGAGGAACGTTTTCGTTCAGGATACCTCTGAAACACATATTCGAATTCGCAGAAGATTACGATAAGATTCTTTATGGATTGAAACACAATCTGACGTTGATTGGAAAAGGAAACGATGAAGCCATCATAAGACTCCCTGCAACCGATGTGGGTAAGATACATCTGAACAAGATATCTTGGTTCATTCCGTACATGCTGCCTTCGGTCATGGAGAAAGTACATCTCTACAAGATCATAGAATCAAAGAGTAAATTACCGGTGGGATTTAGAATGAGACAGTGCGACACGGCTAGTATTCCATCATCCACCAATCACTTCGATTGGAGATTGACCATGAAATCTGCTCCGAAAAGGCTGTGATTCATCGTAGTGGCATTTCAGACTGATAGGGATGGGTCTCAAGAGAAAAATCCTTCCCTGTTCGATCATGGTCTCTTGAGAAACATGCAGGTTTTTCTAAATGCCATGAGATATCCAGCCATCGATTATAACGCATCTTTCGATAAGAACAATTTCTGCAGACTAATTTTAGAAAGAAATATCGACTGGATGGGTAATCCTAACTTCACTCCCACCGAATTCAAAGCGATGTATCCCCTGTTCATATATTCGACATTAGTAAACAGAGCGAGCAACTCAAGAGTAGCATCTCAGACATTCAGATCAAGATGCAATTCGACAGGAATGTGCCGAAGAGAACCGAGTTAGCATTCGAATCAGACGGTCAAAAAATGTCCATTGTTCGATGAAAAAAATAATAATAATTAAAAAAAAATTAAAATACCGAAAAAAGGAATAAATAAAATACAAAAAAAAAAAAAAATATAATTGGATTTTAAGAGATTGAATTTTTTTGTGTTTTCACTGTTTGTTCAGATGATCGAGTTCGATCAACAGAGAGACCACGGAAGTGGCGGCTTTGCGATTATTGGTTTTCATCTTGAAATTGATTCTATTCTCCATCTGCACCTTGAGAGGCATACCGAAGATACTGGTGTTTGAGTGTCGATCCTTCATCTTTTCAACTCAGTACCCCTTATCGGTTTCCACACCGTTCACCACGAGATTGAAGACTGCTCTATTGCTCAAGTCCGTAGAAGTCAGACTCATTCGAATAATCTCACCTCCTGCCAGAATGGGATATCCTATCAGACCATGCAGTGGTCCGTTACCTCCATTTCTGAAGGACCATTCGGCCTTTTCTGCTTCTAATGTATTTTTTAGTCGCGGCATCTGACAGATCGATCAGTTCAGGAAGATTGTAGATTTTCTTTTTGTTTAATTTTATAGGTTCTTCTCGAGGTTCGTATCTCCGGACGTATCGTTCGTCCAAGTTGGCAATGTCACCACTGATACCAACAATGTCAATCATTTTTCTTTTCTTTCTAGGGGAGCCCCTCTCGCCAATCTAGCAGTGCACAAAACATCGCACATTACAAATTCCAATGGGAATTTTCCATAGAAAAGAAGCGTTTTTGGCTTCGTCTTTTCTAGCCCACTTGCGAGAGTGGCTGCGACGAAGGGAGCGCATTACAAATCCCTATGAGAAATTTGCACTCAGTGATGTGCAGAAAAGTTTATTTTCGCAAATATCCTATGGAAATTTACATTTTACAAGATATAACAGATATATACCAGATATATACACAAGAAGCTGAATAACTTGCATTTTAATCACTCTTTGGTAGAGGCTGCTATACCGGACCATTAGGGATTGGACCATATTGGACTGGACCAATTGGTCAGTGAACCGGACACCATAGGCGGTCCGGTCCGATCTGATCCACATCATCACTGAGTGTTCTAGATATAAAAGTGTGGCCCCCACAATTTAAAAACTATACCCTGAGAAGTATTTTTTTCATTTTGCATATATAGAAATGTACAAGGTCTCTCAGAAATTCATTTTGAAAGCTTGTACTGCTCTATAATTAGTAGCGTAAACGAATATTAACCAAGCACATGCCTCTATACTGTAGATGCAAGATACAGGCGTTGTATCGGAGTCCCCTGATATACTTTGTATTCAGATTATTACAGACTCAGTGTATCGTCGGCTGAGTGCTAGAATGTTCTATGTCCCATAGGACACATAGAACATTCTAGCACTCAGGCAAAGATATGCTTATTGTATGTTAAGACCCATTGCCGACAATTTCTTTTTGCTTCATCTTCACTGTTATTCGAAAGAATAACCGCACGAACAATAGACTGTGTATTCTTAACATTCATTTATGCCCATGGGCTTTCTAAAAAATAATGACCAGTTCATTGTGTTAGGAATACACAGTCTATTGTTCGAGATGACAAAAAGAAAACAGCCAGTTGCATGCGCTCAGTTTGTTTGCAATGTCTTTTCACCGACCGCTTGCGAGTGTTCAAAATAATACGATGGAGAGCTTTTTGTCTTGTTCACTGAGACTAATCTTTTAAAAAATTTAAAAGTCACACATTAATCACAATACACAATAAACTTTTCTATGTTTAATTTGCAGGCGCTTTGATCTTTTTTGATTAAAGGGTCGTCCAACGTAATTTTGGGCATTGTTTTGTAAATTTTCACAATGCCCTAAATACGGATTAAAGTGATGAAAAACGACATATCATCATATACCAAAAAATGACAAAGTATACAAAACCCGAATTTATCCACTTTTGGAAGTTTTTAAAAATTTTTTTTTGCTTTGGATGACAAAGAAATTGCCAGCCGCATAAGTAACCGTCAGGATTAACAAGGAATAGATCGGTAATTCGAATGTCTGAGTTGTGAATAAAAGACTCCACACTACATACTCGGAGAAAGCATATTTATCATTTCATCACCAACGTGGTGAGAATACTCAGGGGAAAATGGATGACCACAAACACTTCATTCTGTTTGTACGACACGCTTGTTGTGATCACGTGGGTTTTGGTCGAAGTTGTGAAATGATTTCATTTCCCACGATCTGAAATCTTCAAACATTTCACTGCTGTTTTTGAATCTGGCAGGCGATGTTATATACAACTCACGACACATTCATAGGAAAATATTCAACTGACAAAAATTCACACGAATTACCGAAATGAGACCACAGCGTGACATAAGTGTTTAGATAAATGGATTTAATAACCAACACATTTCCGATATTGTTCATGCCGGTAACCCTCCGCCTATAAAATTAATATTGGTAAGCAGATCAGTTATTAATGTTCTTAAAAGTCATGGGAAAACAACAATCAAGCCTCCCCAAACAGCAACTATGGAAGGCCGATAGTTCCAAGACAAATGAAGCATACCAAATCATGTACATAAATGAATTGGAAGCCAGGATGTCTTACTAAGTGTAGCCAATTGGTGAAAGTATTCAGGACGCAGGAAAGGTCTTTTTGTTGTTTTGGCTACACTTGAACATTCAAATGACACTCTTGGCAGCTATTGCTGCTCACGCAACTCCAGAAATGGACACATATAACACTAAATGAGGAAGTTTGGCAGTTCACTCTTTTTTGGTGTATAAGTCTCATCGTATTACCAATTTGATACAGATCTCATGCACAATGGCACAGGATTGCGGGGGTTGTTACAACCGATAATGTTACAACGCCGCATAATGTTACACCAACGCATAATGTTACAAAAAATGTAGTAAACAACCGATAATGTTATAAACTCCGCATAATGTTATAACTTTTTTCAACCCGTTATGTTATAAAAATCGACGCATAATGTTATAACTTTTTTCAACCCGTTATGTTACAACAAATTAACCGATAATGTTATAACTAATGTATACTAATTCCAGTTATAGCTTTTGTCGATGGACTTTACCACTTACCATTTATTGCCACATAAAGGTATGTAATATTTATACTAAAGGTTTCTGCTCTGGTTAAGGCGAGGAGACACCCCCCCCCCAACTCCCGGGGATTTATCATAGAATGACCTAGTCACATTACATAGACGCGGATTATCCTGGTAACTCAATCGTGTGACGTCATTACCATGATCATCCAGTGCCCAACATGGTGAAGGCGGGTTTGGTGGAGGAGGGGTGCTATTTTATCCGATTGGTACGTTTACCAACATGCATAATCTCCGCTTCCAGAAGTGTAGTGTATCATAGTCCCCTGACGCCTTTGGGGATGGGCAAATGCCTCTGTTTCTGCTTGTTTTGGGCATCTAAAACTCATTTGTCCCATATTTCTTAGTCATAAGAATATCTTATTGTTCATTAATTTGACATTTTAACAACTAACAGTGAACAAAAATGAGGTGGAGTTAAAAGAGGTCAAAAAGTTGGATGGAGCAAGGCACATATGGTGGATGTGGCGGATTGGTAGTATCACAGGGAAGCCCCAGAATAAGATGCGAGACTGGGTAGGGAGAGGAATGAGGTTTAGGAGGATTGAAAGGGGTGGGCAGGGATTAGATTGAGAAAGAGAGGAGGTCATGGATTAATACATCAGGGTGATTGTGCAGAGAAGGCTATCTGAGAATACTATAAGAGAGCAGTGCTAGACGTATGATAATATAGATGGTGCAGATGTTGGAAGACGTGGAAGTGATGAATTTGGGATTACAGGTTCTGGAAAAGGCGGAATCACTAGAACAGACAGTATAGGGAGAAGGAGGAGATTATGGAGGAGGAGTTGTGTTGATGTTGGTGTTGTGGCGGTGTTGGTGATGGTGTTGAGTAGTTATGCATGTTGAAAATGAGCCATTTTGTAGGACCCCGGGGCAGGACCCCGGAAGTGACGTCATGTCACGTGACTGGGCGGTCATGTTGGGTTGTCATGATAGTGCACGTGGGTGGCCATGTTGTGGTGTCATTATCATGAAAAAAGGTGGTAGGAATGCGTATGCGCAGCGCGTGTTGTTATAGGGACACGTGCTCCGTCTCATCCCTAACAACCCGACAATAGATATCGAATTAATCCAAGCAACCCGACAATCTTCAGGAAACTGTCCAAAACATTCCCGAAAACACTCCCGAATCCTGCCCGTACCGATTTAGTAACTCGCCAGAAACTCGAGGGACCGGGACTTCAGGAGCTCCAGGGGCAAGGGGCAGTAGGGCTCCGGGGACAGGGACGGCGCCCCTTCCAGTTTATCTTTTAGTTAAAAAAACACTACTGTAATAAACCAACCATTATTGTAATAAACCCATTTCTGTGATAAATTACGCGTCCATTATATGGTCGGACATTAGGTAACGATACTACTCTATATTTTAAGGATACTAAACCCACGGAATCTCACTTTTCGTGTTATGAAGCAATGAAAGCTATGAAAATGAGCACGATGCGCTCAAAATCACACGTCTCAAAATGAAAGCTATGAAAATGAGCGCAATGATTACCTATTCATACGTCTCATACCCTCATTAAGGATACCACCCTAGCTTTATTTGGGAGTGTTTTCGGGAGTGTTTGGGTCAGTTTTCTAAAGACTGTCGGGTTGTTTGGATTAATTCGATATCTATTGTCGGGTTGTTAGGGAGAGACGGAGCACGTGTCCCCATAACAACACGCTGCGCATACGCACTCCAACCACCTATTATCATGATAATGACATCACAACATGGCCACCCACGTGCACTATCATGACAACCCAACATGACCGCCCAATCACGTGACATGACGTCACTTCCGGGGTCCTGCCCGGATCCTACAAAATGGCTCATTTTCAACATACTACTCAACACCATCACCAACACCGCCACAACATCAACACAACTCCTCCTCCACAATCTCCTCCTTCTCCCTATACTGCCTGTTCTAGTGATTCTGCCTTTTCCAGAACCTGTAATCCCAATTTCATCACTTCCACTTCTTCCAACATCTCCACCCTCTATATTATCATACCGTCTAGCACTACTCTCTTATAGTATTCCCAGATAGCTTTCTCTGCGCAGTCACCCTGATGTACTAATCCATGATCTCCTCTCTTTCTCAGCCTAATCCCTGCCCACCCCTTTCAGTCCTCCTAAACCCCATTCCTCTTCCTACCCAGTCTCGCATCTTATCCTTCGGCTTCCGTGCGACACTACCAACCTGCCACATCCACCATATGTATATCGCACCATCCAACTTTTTGACCTCTTTTAACTCCACCTCATTTTTGTTTACTGTTAGTTGTTAAAATGTCAAATTAATGAACAATAAGATATTCTTATGACTAAGAAATAAGCGACAAATGAGTTTTAGATGCCCAAAACAAGCAGAAACATGGGCATTTGCCCATCCCCAAAGGCGTCAGGGGACTATGGTACACTACATTTCTGGAAGCGGAGACTACGCATGTTGGTAAACGTACCAACCGGGTAAAATAGCACCCCTCCTCCACCACCCCGCCTTCACCATGTTGGGCACTGGATGATCATGGCAATGACGTCACACGATTGAGTTACCAGGATAATCCGCGTCTATGTAACATGACTAGGTCATTCTATGATAAATCCCCGGGAGTTGTGGGAGGGGGGGGGGGGGGGTTGTCTCCTCGCCTTAACCAGAGCAGAAACCTTTAGTATAAATATTACATACCTTTATGCGGCAATAGATGGTAAGTGGTAAAGTCCATCTACAATAGCTGTAACTGGAATTAGTATACAGAAGTTATAACATTATCGGTTAATTTGTTGTAACATAACGGGTTGAAAAAAGTTATAACATTATGCGTCGATTTTTATAACATAACGGGTTGAAAAAAGTTATAACATTATGCGGAGTTTATAACATTATCGGTTGTTTACTACATTTTTTGTAACATTATGCGTTGGTGTAACATTATGCGGCGTTGTAACATTATCGGTTGTAACAGGGGTATGGTCACAGCAGACTCACAAAGCCACATTGGACATTCTTCATTTTTCATTGATGCACTCTCTCATGACTCCATACTTATTCTTCTGAACTGTGTGGATTTGACCCTTGGTGAACTTCATAAAAGGTTTTGAAATGTAGTCATCCTAAATTACAATTTGTCTCGTGATCTGTTCCTTGCAAGAATGATAAAAAGATTTCTCCGAGTCTGTACTAGAAGGATTGCAGAATTTAACTATTCAACAATTTTAAGGTATTTTATTGTCCAAAATCTGGTCGGTTACTTTTGCCATAGCAGACTTTCAGGCGGTGCTATCTACCACATGTCAGCAGTTCCATGGCAAATTTCAGTTTCTACATGTTCTATATTTCATTCCAAACATTTTGTATTTAATTTATTGGGGTTATTCATTTTGGGCCTTGGAAGAAAATCACCTGAAATTTGACCAAAGTTAGGTTGGACGTCCCCTTAAGGTAATTCTAAACTGAAGATTGTAGTTTGAGTGGACAGGTGGAAAACATGATGTTTTTTTTCATTACTTTTCAATAGTAATGGTTATTTAATACATGAATGATTGCTTCCTACCTAATAGATTACACAAGTTGAAAAAAAAGTATTTACTCACCAAACAAATGCTTTTGAAAATCTCGAACTCACGGTCAACTTCCTGCCACCAAAACATAAAATATGAATCTCAGTTGAGTCATAACTTTTTAAAAATTAAATCCAATTGTATGTTAATTTAAATTTTTGAAGGACCACTGCATGCACTGGTCCAGCCATTTGTTTCACAGGGAACTATTTACAGTTCAAAAGTATGGCACACCACACTAATCAGTAATCTAGTTTACCTCCCCTGCGAATATTAGCCATACAAGTGATATATCTGTTCTGCCCTCTTCCATAAGTAAAACTGTCTTGGTTTGAGATGACCCTGTTGAAAGTGTATCATCAAATTCCAATAATAGAAAATAAAAGATTGCGTGGCCACCCCCCCCCCCCCCCCCCCCAATCCCCCAATATAAAAAAATGAATTTTTCACAATTGAAAAAGGGACATAACTCTGGCAAAAATTGTCGGATCAACCCCTGATTTGACTTGACCTGCATTTTATGTTGATACACCTACACAGCAAATTTTATTTGATTTTGTCAAGTGCATCTCCAGTTATTGGTTGGAAACTAAAAGAGTTTTCAAAGTTGAAAAAGGGGCATAACTTTGGCAAAAATTGTCGTACTGCACGATTCAAACTGGAACTGTATTTTATATTGATACACCTGCATACCAAATTTCATTTGATTTGGTCAACTATAACTAAAGTTATCATAGGGAAATCACAGTGGCCGGATACACAAACGGACGGACACCGGCTATTTTAATAGTCCCCCGAAACATTTGTACAGGGAAAAAAGGTCACATTAATATTGCCTGCAACAGTAATAGACCAACTCAGCATTTGATGCTGGTGCACATCCCATCCACAATAGAGACCCGTTTTACAGTGGCACATTTCCAGATTGGACTGGAAGCATGCAGCATTCCCAAGCCACCTTCAATTTCCACCTGTATTCAGTATTTTTGTCATAAAGGTTTTCTCTTGATTCTTGTGCCCTCTTACTAGTATGTACACTGTGAAACCTGTGCAGTAAATATTGTAAACAGTGAGTTCAGGTTTTAAGCTCGAGTGTTGACAGACTATATTATTCTGATTCACTCTGTGGCCTGACAACTTTCTTTCAAGTATTTATCTAACACACTGATCAAATCACTATCGTTGCACAGATAAATGACCATTCAGATTTCATTATTTGTACAAATTTTGCAACACAAACATAGCAAGTGATTATGATCTTCAATGGTAACTGATGAGCTCACTGGAGCCATTCCAACGGGAGGTTATGAGCTCTGCTTTTTAAGGCAGAAAGTGTATATATTCTGTGATACGAGAAAACATCACAGAAGTGCCACCTTTCCTCTGCATTGTTGAAAGTGTTAATCGTCCCCCCACCCCCACCCCCATAAGCAATCCTTACCATTCCAACCGAAGCTTGTTCACATGAGGTGTTGGTTGAGGTACAGAAAATAAAAAAAGAAAACCTTTCAATTATATGTTGGGGAATGGTGCTGCTTTGATATGCCCACTACATCAGAGCTTCGTGTGGCCACATTCTGTGGCCAAACTGAGGCCTCATTCCCAATGGGGTACATGTAATAAAAATTTCTAATATCTGGCACAAAACATTATTACTCCTTAACTTATACAGCATTATCGGGTTACAAAACCATTGTTTTTCTGACAGTTGATTCTAATAAACTGAAAACCATTTTAACCTGTATTCTCTCTGGAAAAAAAACCTCCAGCTGGGTTTATGTCTAGATGGCTAAATGAATAATTTCCCCAAAACCATGAAAAAGACCCCTTTCCCAATTTACCTGGATCAAACCCAGAACTGTACATGTAGGTTAGATTCAGTGCTTTTTCATATCCAGTGAAGTTAATACATTTGAAAAGCTGTGTTTTACCCATGGCCACCAAGTTAAACGAACACACGGGAATATATTAAAAAGTTTGCTAGAATTTACTTCTTTTACCATTTTTCCTAATACTGTGAATCTATCCATCCTGTGTTATTAGTATTAATTTTAGAATACCTTGACCTGTTGAATAATAGAGCTGAATTACTATTATACATGAAAATTTGAAGAACCATTTCAGTCACCACTATTATTTAAAAGAGCCCAAACGTGAAAATGCCATCACTATTATTAATTTTCAATAACTTTTATCAAATGTGCAAGACCTCACCATTTTTCAGCCATCACTATTATGAAGCAAGTAAGAGTGTAATGCAAAAAGTAAACCAACGGAAAGATGGACGGACATACTTTGCCTGAAAATATATTGCCTGATTTATGGAATGTATAATGTCTTATGAAGATTACGTAAATTTATTTTTTGTGTGTGTGTGGATCTCTTAGACTCTTGTGCTATTCAGAGTGGTCGAGCCATTGACAATGAATTCGTATATAATCTTCTTGGTATTTAGGTTTTCTAATTACTGTTTTTTAATTCCGTTTTCTGGATTTTTGATTATTTAGAGACCCTATTTGTAACTTTTTGCAGAGATTTTTTGTAAAAATGAGGATTTATTAGCCAATATTTCGATAAGGCAAAGCACTTAAAAATTTGAAGCTCGATTGTGCCTTGTGTGTGTTGCCATACTTCACTTTCGTTGAGAATTTCTATGCAACGACTGATAAAATAATTTCCTCCAGAAAAATAGCATGTTCATACTTCTGTCATATTTTAATTTGTGATTAAGAGATCTAGTGGGGTGGATAGAAAGAAAAAATATTATTTTTTGCACTTTGAACAAGCGACTTACCAACGCATGTGACTTTCTGGTGACAACAACTTCGATCAACAAATACTTGCAGACTTGAGTCGAACAGACCACAGATTATTCGAAATTATCGATGATCTTTGTGGATTGCAAACAAATATAATGAAATACATCGTTTACAATGATTCGCAATGTAAATCACACCAGATTGCAAAATTAGGAACTCACCGAAACCAGACCGAAACGGGGCGGAATGACAGACCAATAAAGTTATACCATCAATATTACATGACGAACAATGGGTTTCTAATTCCACTATATGTCACAGTTCTGTTAATTAAAGTTAATTGAAAATTTTGTTCTCTATTGGTAATTTTGGCGTATGAATACAAACTAATGGCAAGGTCGATCCATGTAAACAAATTGATTGCTTCAGTTGGTGAGGGAAGAATATTTACATAGAACAGACAATCGATGCAATTTGCCTCTATTAGTCTGTTTCCCTTGAGATATATCGACAATCAGAATTTCAGCAGTGGCATAGTCATGAGAATTTACGGGACATATGGCAAGATCTTTCGTCGCAATGTTGCCCACAACCTTCAGTGTTTTGAATTTCCAATCGTAAACATGGCGGACACTTTTGAGACTGAAACGACCCAGGTTGACAACGTGCTTAGTCCTATCTTCGATGTGTTTTATTCAAAATTATGACTCAACTGCTGCAGTACATTACTGATAGCTCACGTTGGTTGTTCATTGGAAGGTGAGGCGTCTCGCTATTTTTTGAAAACCTGAGCACGCCATTTCCGACTTTTTGACAGTACACATTTTCTAATGTCTCCAAATGACTCGTAAATTTGTTAAATGCATATTTTGCGGGTCCCATCACGTTCTATGTGACACGACCATTCCCCCATCCCTGGTATCCAAGCGCAAGGCTGTTTCGTTGCCAAGTTATTGTTCAATGAAATGTTCACATTTTTCTATGTTTCGGGCTTCCATGTTGGCAGCCATGACTTTTGAATCACCTTAATTGAGAAGTTAGGGTTTAAAATCGTACTCCAATGTAATGGCTTTTGAAGAGCCAAGAGTGCTCAAACGCTAGAAGTTGAAAAATAAAAATTATTGACGCTTATTAAATCCGGACTTGAGCTCTCTTCGGAGATATAAGAATAAATATTTTGTGTCTTCGTTGGACATAAATTCGTCGCCTGAAACCATTGCTTGCAGGCATTCAAATGTTGGCCAACATTCACAGGTTGGACAAACATCAATGAAAGCCCGTGCGAAAATCGTGATAACAATGGACGATGCATAAAATACAAAACCTGACTCACTTGACTGAGTTTCTACTCAAACAATACACGCGTAGCCCATCACCGAGCTCTCACGGATTCTCTTATTCAAATAAACTATTTAAATTATATTCACCTATAATTGTATAAACTTTAATTTAATGTTTCAGGGCTTAAAGCATTGAAGTAACAAGAAAGGGTGTATTAAGTCAGATAATACACTTGGCACTGGGTGTTCGGCCAGATAATGCTCGAGGGCGAAGCCCGAGAGCATTATCTGACCGGTTACCCAGTGCCTCGTGTATTATCCTTTACGTAAAAGCCACAGAAGGCTATTTAGATTTGCAAACCATTGTTTGTTTAATTTACAAGGTTGAAGTTGACAAAATCAAGAGAAGTACAACACAGAGATGCACTGAATTAATTGAAGACCTGGGCCTGACAATAAAGGATGTAGAAGGTTGTATTCTTACCAATGAGTTAGGTATGTATACAAAACATGATTTTATGGGCCATGTTGCAGTTCTGTGATCAAGATGTGGTCCCTTTCTTGATCGGATTGATCACGGTAGCAGCTAGAAATTTCATAAATTTATCATTAGCTATTAATTGAAAAGAGAATATAGGTGAATTGGTGGTTATTTCCCAGTAAGTTTCCCAATCTAGACTATTGGCGTTTTCAAGATATGCCCTTAAAGGCCTCATTTCACCAGTTGAAGCCTGTAAGTGTGTATTCCAAGTGGTATTGTCGTTGGTCACCTAAGCAGTTTCCTGCTTTCTGGTTGCATAAAATCTCCATTTTACGATCTTATTTTATAAGCTTTCCTTTGTGGAGCTTTTTGGGTCAACGTTGTCGGGCCAACGTAAACTTCACATTATCAACTTCTCCTCATAAACTATTGTCCGAAATTGAACCAAATGTTCTTTATCTTATGTCATTTTAAGTTTGTTCGAAGTTGCCCCGCCCACAGGGGGCATAAATCTGTCAGCATCCACAATTTGTTTTTAAAAACTAAAAAATCTTCATCCCCAGAACAACCAATCAGAATCTTTTGATACTTGGTATGCAACACCCGGAGAGGGGTCCGAATCAGGTTTGTTCAAAACAAGTCTCCGGGTTCATATATGGACACCCGATGGGAGCAATATGAGAAAATTTACTTCCTCTCCAGATCTACCAGTCAAAATCTTTTGTCATTTGGTATACATCAGCTTTAGGGGGATCAGCTTGAAGTTTGTTCAAGTGAAGTCGATTGACATCATCAGAAACAAGGAAACTATTATGGAATTCTAGTACATGCACAGCACAAAGCCTAGAATCCGCTGGGCAACAAATAATCAAGAAACAGGAAAGCTCTGACGGAATTCTAGTACATGCACAGCACAAAGCCTAGAATTCACTAAGCACCAAATACTCAAGAAACAAGGAAACTCTGACGGAATTCTAGTACATGCACAGCACAACGCCTTGAATCCACTAGGCAACAAATAATCCAGAAACAAGGAAGCTCAGACGGAATTCTAGTACATGCACAGCACAAAGCCTAGAATCCACTCAGCAAAAAATAATCAAGAAACAAGGAAGCTCTGACAGAATTCTAGTACATGCACAACACAAAGCCTAGAACCCACTAAGCAACAAATAATCAATAAACAAGGAAGCTCAGACGGAATTCTAGTACATGCACAACACAAAGCCTAGAATTCACTCAGCAACAAATAATCAAGAAACAAGGAAGCTCTGACAGAATTCTAGTACATGCACAGCACAAAGCCTAGAATCCGCTAAGCAACAAATAATCAAGAAACAAGGAAGCTCAGACGGAATTCTAGTACATGCACAACACAAAGCCTAGAATTCACTCAGCAACAAATAATCAAGAAACAAGGAAGCTCTGACGGAATTCTAGTACATGCACAGCACAAAGCCTAGAATTCACTCAGCAACAAATAATCAAGAAACAAGGAAGCTCTGACGGAATTCTAGTACATGCACAGCACAAAGCCTAGAATTCACTCAGCAAAAAATAATCAAGAAACAAGGAAGCTCTGACAGAATTCTAGTACATGCACAACACAAAGCCTAGAACCCACTAAGCAACAAATAATCAATAAACAAGGAAGCTCAGACGGAATTCTAGTACATGCACAACACAAAGCCTAGAATTCACTCAGCAACAAATAATCAAGAAACAAGGAAGCTCTGACAGAATTCTAGTACATGCACAGCACAAAGCCTAGAATCCGCTAAGCAACAAATAATCAAGAAACAAGGAAGCTCAGACGGAATTCTAGTACATGCACAACACAAAGCCTAGAATTCACTCAGCAACAAATAATCAAGAAACAAGGAAGCTCTGACGGAATTCTAGTACATGCACAGCACAAAGCCTAGAATTCACTCAGCAACAAATAATCAAGAAACAAGGAAGCTCTGACGGAATTCTAGTACATGCACAGCATAAAGCCTAGAATTCACTCAGCAACAAATAATCAAGAAACAAGGAAGCTCTGACGGAATTCTAGTACATGCACAGCACAAAGCCTAGAATTCACTCAGCAACAAATAATCAAGAAACAAGGAAGCTCTGACGGAATTCTAGTACATGCACAGCACAAAGCCTAGAATTCACTCAGCAACAAATAATCAAGAAACAAGGAAGCTCTGACGGAATTCTAGTACATGCACAGCACAAAGCCTAGAATTCACTCAGCAACAAATAATCAAGAGACAAGGAAACTCTGACGGAATTCTAGTACATGCACAGCATAACGCCTAGAATCCACTAGGCAACAAATAATCCAGAAACAAGGAAGCTCAGACGGAATTCTAGTACATGTACAGCACAAAGCCTAGAATCCACTCAGCAACAAATAATCAAGAAACAGGGAAACTCTGACGGAATTCTAGTACATACACAGCACAAAGCCTAGAATCTGCTAAGCAACAAATAATCAAGAAACAAGGAAGCTCAGACAGAATTCTAGTACATGCACAACACAAAGCCTAAAATCCACTGAGCAACAAATAATCAAGAAACAAGGGAGCTCTGCTGGAATTCTAGTACATTCACAGCACAAAGCCTAAAATCCGCTAAGCAACAACTAATCAAGAAACAAGGAAGCTCTGGTGGAATTCTAGTACATGCACAGCACAAAGCCTAAAATCCGCTGAGCAACAAATAAACAAGAACAAGGAAGCTCTGGTGGAATTCTAGTACATGCACAGCACAAAGCCTAAAATCTGCTAAGAAACAAATAATCAAGAAACAAGGAAGCTCTGGTGGAATTCTAGTACATGCACAGCACAAAGCCTAAAATCCGCTGAGCAACAAATAAACAAGAAACAGGGAAGCTCTGGTAGAATTCTAGTATATACACAGCACAAAGCCTAGAATCCACTAAGTAACAAATAATCAAGAAACAAGAAAGTTCTGACGGAATTCTAGTACATCCACAGCACAACGCCTAGAATCCGCTAAGCAACAAATAATCAAGAAACAGGGAAGCTCTGGTAGAATTCTAGTACATGCACAGCACAAAGCCTAGAATCCACTAAGCTACAAATAATCAAGAATCAAGGAAGCTCTGACGGAATTCTAGTACATACACAGCACAAAGCCTAGAATCCACTAAGTAACAAATAATCAAGAAACAGGGAAGCTCTGGTGGAATTCTAGTACATACACAGCACAAAGCCTAAAATCCGCTAAGCAACAAATAATCAAGAATCAAGGAAGCTCTGGTGGAATTCTAGTACATGCACAGCACAAAGCCTAAAATCCGCTAAGCAACAAATAATCAAGAAACAAGGAAGCTCTGGTGGAATTCTAGTACATGCACAGCACAAAGCCTAGAATCCGCTGAGCAACAAATAATCAAGAAACAAGGAAGCTCTGACGGAATTCTAGTACATGCACAGCACAAAGCCTAAAATCCGTAAAGCAACAAATAATCAAGAAACAAGGAAGCTCTGGTGGAATTCTAGTACATGCACAGCACAAAGCCTAGAATCCGCTGAGCAACAAATAATCAAGAAACAAGGAAGCTCTGACGGAATTCTAATACATGCACAGCATAAAGCCTAAAATCCGCTAAGCAACAAATAATCAAGAAACAAGGAAGCTCTGGTGGAATTCTAGTACATGCACAGCACAAAGCCTAAAATCCGCTAAGCAACAAATAATCAAGAAACAAGGAAGCTCTGGTGGAATTCTAGTACATTCACAGCACAAAGCCTAAAATCCGCTAAGCAACAAATAATCAAGAAACAAGGAAGTTCTGGTGAAATCTGAGTACATACGCAGCACAAAGCCTAAAATCCGCTAAGCAACAAATAATCAAGAATCAAGGAAGCTCTGGTGGAATACTAGTACATGCACAGCATAAAGCCTAAAATCCGCTGAGCAACAAATAATCAAGAAACAGGGAAGCTCTGGTGGAATTCTAGTACATTCACAGCACAAAGCCTAGAATTCACTAAGTAACAAATAATCAAGAAACAAGTAAGCTCTGGTGGAATTCTAGTACATGCACAGCAGAAAGCCTAATCCACTAAGCAACAAATAATCAAGAAACAAGGAAGCTCTGACGGAATTCTAATACATGCACAGCATAAAGCCTAAAATCCGCTAAGCAACAAATAATCAAGAAACAAGGAAGCTCTGGTGGAATTCTAGTACATTCACAGCACAAAGCCTAGAATTCACTAAGTAACAAATAATCAAGAAACAAGTAAGCCCTGGTGGAATTCTATTACATGCACAGCACAAAGTCTAGAATCCGCTAAGCAACAAATAATCAAGAAACAAGGAAGCTCTGACAGAATTCTAGTACATGCACAGCATAAAGCCTAAAATCCGCTGAGCAACAAATAATCAAGAAACAGGGAAGCTCTGGTGGAATTCTAGTACATACACAGCACAAAGCCTAAAATCCGCTAAGCAACAAATAATCAAGAAACAAGGAAGCTCTGGTGGAATTCTAGTACATGCACAGCACAAAGCCTAAAATCCGCTGAGCAACAAATAAACAAGAAACAGGGAATCTCTGGTAGAATTCTAGTATATACACAGCACAAAGCCTAGAATCCACTAAGCAACAAATAATCAAGAAACAAGAAAGTTCTGACGGAATTCTAGTACATCCACAGCACAACGCCTAGAATCCTCTAAGCAACAAATAATCAAGAAACAGGGAAGCTCTGGTAGAATTCTAGTACATGCACAGCACAAAGCCTAGAATCCACTAAGCAACAAATAATCAAGAATCAAGGAAGCTCTGGTGGAATTCTAGTACATGCATAGCACAAAGCCTAGAATCCACTAAGCAACAAATAATCAAGAAACAAGGGAGCTCTGGTGGAATTCTAGTACATGCACAATACAAAGACTAGATTCTGATCATCTACAAATAGTCAAGAAGAAAGAAAGCTCTCACGGAATTCTTGTACACGCACAATAATATGCTTAGATTCCAGTCAGTTACATATACAAGCCATCACGAATCGGCACACAGGCTTTGTACCTTGGACACAAATACTCTGGCAGTTTTTTGGAATTGTCAGGACGCATTTTTACCATCACCCAGAGTTCGCATCTTCTGCTGGTTCTTTTCCATGTATTGTCTGTCTGACCTCCTACCTCAGAATATATTACATCTACACCCATGCCTATGTCTTCAGTGAAAAAAAGATCAACGCTTATCGTTGTTTTTTGTCATTAGCTACGATCGTCGTCTCATCAGAACAGGTACGCTTCTTATATAGAAGCTCTTCTTAGTGATGTTTCTGTAAGAGCACATGTTCTTTAATTTCCTCACATGTGTGGGCGATAACAATTGCTACATTTATTCCCATACATCCCAAAGTCGGTCATGTGCTTATTTTAGACTTCAGAGACTTTGCCATGTCTCTCAGGATCTGCTGTTCGCCCTCTCGATCGGACTGTCTTTTAGCAATTCACGCCTCAAGAGTCTTGGGGGTAAATTTTGTGGATGACACGGTGACTTTAGAACTCTATTCAGATTCTATAGTATGAACTTTAAATATGCAACAGTAGTTCGGCTGATATAGCATTCACCTCGCTATTAGTGTACAGCTTCTACGGTGTTACTTCATCGCCCGCTGTTTCTTTTCTTAGGAGTGCATAGATCACCAACCGTTGTTTACGCCAGAGTTCTTTGCATCACAGATTCTCATCAACACCGTCCACTTTTTCTCTATTCATTCTGATAGAATGCTGCTGCTCATGTAACTTGACTCAGTGATTCGAGTCGCTATTCTAATCGGTCTCGTAAGAGGTCATTTACTGAGACAATTGGACTCGTTTTGGGCACACTATCGTTCAAGGTAATGGGATTTTGTCACTGCTTAATAATACACTATTCCCTAAACGAAGGGGATTTCTGGCTACTCCCTATTCTACAGGCCATCTTATTCCCAGACTGTCTTAAGCCATTATTATGAGACTTTAGGAAGGAAGGAAGGAAGGAAGGAAGGAAGGAAGGAAGGAAGGAAGGAAGGAAGGAAGGAAGGAAGGAAGGAAGGATTTTACCTTCCGCAAGCCTCGTCTGGGGGGTCTATCTGCAGGCCTTTCAATTCTTCCCAAATAACGACGGTAAACGCTGTGCCCAAATAAGATAATTGTGCCCAAATTATGTGGAGCTTGAAACTTTTTCAAAAGGTTTGCAGTGTTTCTGCAATATATTGCTTGGCCAGGTTTCCTTGATGCTTGCAATATAGCTTGGGGCTTACCTTTGAATCAAACAATGCAACAGATAAATTATTATAAAAAAAATCCCACAGAGTTGTCCATAGAAAAGCAATCGGCGTCGGCAGTGTCGTACACTGTCGACGCCGATTGCCTTTCTTTGTCAAATTCTATATGATCATGATAAAGCTGGACATCTATTGTATTCATGTTTGTTGCATTTCCTAATAATTACATTGTTAATGTAGTTATACGTTTTGGGACCAAATGCTCAATTCCCATTGGTCAGCTGGATGAAAACGTCATGACCAAATGTAATTCATTTTCAAATGATTACATTTGGTCGAACTTTGACCCGCATTTACGGTAGTGCGCAGTTGACAGAATCTAATTCGGGTGGTGTTCGGGTGGGTTTTTAACTTTTAGCGCCTCTCGCAGTGATCAACTCCACTGCTGTTTCTTTGGTGACATTTCCCAACTGTGGCATAAAGCCCGTAACTAAAATACTCGTTTCCGTTTCTAAAGTTGTGAAAATTAAAAATCAGAGTTGTGCGCTTTGTCTTTTGTGTGAGGGTGTTTTTCGTCTCTTTCGTTCGTACATGTTTCATTTCGTCTTTCTGCTTTGTTGTTTGGTAAAAAGTAGTTTAAACAGTTACGGAATGTAATTATAAGAAGGGATTCATACAATTTGTACCCATTCCCACACGTTCATACTCCAATAAAGATTATAAAAATTGCATTCAATTCTTAATTAAACGTCATGCGTAATTTAAATTCAAATAGGACTTTGGCTCGACACATGGAAATTAAGAAGCCGTACCGAGTAAGTTTAACAAGGGGTGGTGGCATTCAGTGATAATGGTGAAGTCCTATAACAAAGGGTTGTGAACTATCATTTTAAGAGAGGGACCTGAAACCTAAAACCTGGGGCGCCGGAAGGTCCTATAGATTGCCCCGACCACCTATGATCAGACGCGAAGACACGTGCGTATGTAGGGGGGGGGGGGGGGGGGGTCTAGTTCTCCCCCTATAGAAAAATTGATTTCTAGATGCTCTTAGATGGGTTCTGGTGCCATTTCGAACATAAAATGCTGACTAATTTCATGAGGAAAATGCATGTTTTTTACCTTACAATTCGGACAAATAAACCATGAGACTACCCCTGACATGTTATCGACGGGGAGGAGACGATGATTGTCAGTGAATTTATCTTGTTTCGAGTCCAATTTACTCGTTTGTTTTCAATCAAATGCACCCATAATGGCATGGATAATGAAAACACCAATAAGTAATAACGGACAGATAACTATCATTAGTGGTACCAGACATTACGTGAATCGCACTTGTTAATTGAAAATTGCGACTAATGGGTAAGAAATGGGAAGAATGGGACAAAATATCATTTGGATCTGACAATTTTCAGCTGCCCATAGTATGCTTAAATCTTTTTGCTATGTTTTGTATCGCTCATTTGCTCGATGGAAAGGGAATGGACGAAAGATCTACGGCAATGACAAAAACAACTTGAATCGCGAAAAATAATGAGAAGACAGCAACGACAAAACAACAATGCCAACAAACGATGGAGGAAACTAAGAATAAGGCGGTCCTTAAACGAAAAGTGGAGGTGTGGCAGAAGGTTTCAAAAGAGAATAATAAAAAATGAAACACAGCGCTTCGAGATGACAATTCGTTTGAAAAAAAATGATGGATGCAATCATGAGAGCGTTGAATGAAAAAAAGGATTTGATGCGTTAAAGAGAATCGTAATCAAAGCGTTAGAGTCGTCGCTGATTCTGACAGAAGGACTTGTCGCCATCAAAGGATTTTTTAAAACTTTCAATGCGGTCTCACAAAACTCAATCCCGAATCGTTCATAGAATGGGCGAAGGTTGGAGTGTTGGACGTATTTTGAAAACATCTAGTTGTTGTGGGTCTAAAAATAAAAATGATCTTGCATTGTCTGATGAAAAAGGCCAACGTGAACATGGTTGAGAGCGTGGTGCAAGTTGCCTATTCTAGTCTAAAATCGAGACTGTATTTAGAGATGACGATTTAGCCAATGTTTATGAAGTGATGAAAGACAAGATTTTGGAATCTATGGCTCATTATCAAAACAAGGGAAGTGATTTGACGTTCGAGAAGGTTTTGAATCTCGAGATTCACGTAGACAGACACGACCCTTTGAAAGCGTCTTCCTATATAAAATTGCCTAATTTCGTATCTAATAAAAATGCTGTGATTAACAGGAAACTAAAGATGATAGCGAGTGTTTCAAATGGGCGAGCACATCGGCCTTATATCCTGTAGAAAAGAAGAATGCTCAGAGAGTTTCCAAGTACACGGAGACGTGTAAAAATCTCGATTGGACGGGTGTGGTTTTCCCGACATGGTTAAAAGACATCGAGCATTTCGAAAAGCTAAATCCCACCGTGGCCATGAACGTCTTGGGATACGACGATAAAAATCGAATAGTCTATCCTCTCAGGCTGACTTCACACAAAGAGAGAGAAAAGGTGGTTAATTTGTTATTAATTTCCAAGAGTGACAATCGACATTATTGCTGGATTAAAAATATGAGTCTGTCAAAGCAGACTAGTAAACATATGTGCAAGAGATTTTTCTGTTTCAACTGCATGAATTCGTTTCATCATCAAGAATCGTTGATGCGTCATTGGGAATATTGCAAAGAAAAGCAAGGCGTTGTCGTCGAAATGCCTAAACCTAACACTTACATGGACTTTTGCCACCACAACAGAAGATTAGAACTGCCATTCGTCGTCTATGCCGATTTTCAATGTTTCACCACAAAAATGAATTCTTGCCAGCCCGACGAGCATAGGAATTATGCCGAAAAATATCAGAAGCACGTACCTTCGGGCTATTGTTATTACGTGAAATGTTCTTTCGACGATCGAGAATCGTCGGGTCCATTCATCTACACTAAACGTTTGGAATGCGACAACGTGGCTCAAAGATTCGTGGGAGAGTTAGAATCGAAAATTCCAAACTAATACGACAAATTTAAAAAATCCAAAGACATGATCATCACGTCTGACCAACAGCGAGAATACGATGAAACCACCAAATGTCACATCTGTAGACAATTATTTGATAATCAGTCTAAAAATAATAAAAAAGTTACAAATCATGATCACTACACGGGTCTGTTTCATGGCGCGGCTCACTACAAATGTAATTTAAAATTTCGAGACGCTCAGTTTTTTCTGGTGATATTTTACAATCCCTCCGACTACGACAGTCGTCTGTTCATGAAAAATATGGGTGTCACTGTCGGAGAGTTGAGCTGCATCATGGAAAATGATGAAAAATACATTTCATTCACTAAATGGAAGGTCGTTGATAAAAAGAGAGTCGACAATGGATCGTCTCAGAAAACGATTCCCATCCGTAGAGAGATACGTTTCATCGATAGTTATAAATTCATGTCAGCCAGTCTGGAAAAATTAGTTGGCAGTTTGGATAGGGAGAAATTTAAAATCACGAGTAAACATTTCGATCATCGACGAGAATTGATGTACGAGTTTCACTATGATTACGTCAAATCCCAAGACAATTTAAAAGCTAAACTAAATGGATAGTCTGGCTTATGAGATAGAGACTAAAGACGTTTATGAAGACATAGCACCAGACGTGAATAAACGGTTCGACACGAGTAATTATCCCGATGATCACCCTTCTAAGATTCCAAAGGGTGTCAATAAAAAGGTGTTGGATAAATACAAAGACGAGAGTGGTGGAAGACAGATCACAGAATTCGTGGGTTTGAGGCCAAAATTGTATGCTTATCTCCTCGACGGTCAAGAGATCAAGAGATGTAAAGGCATTCAAGCATGTGTGACGAATAAAAACATCACTTTTGACTAGTATAAACAGTGTCTTTTTGAAGGTTTGATGGTGTATAAAAAGATGACCGTGATTTGAAGTGAAAAGCATGAGATATACACCAAAGAAATCAATAAGATTGCGTTGACGGCCGACGACGATAAGAGAATTTTATTTAATGCTCAGGCATCAATTCACGCTGAAAAATTAAGTCATATTCCCCTGTCGGTCGGCAAAACGAAATATCAAAATGATATTTAGAAATCGATATTTCATCGTAGGTTCGGATGACGAATCACATGTACTTTAAACGAGTCAGCACATCAGTAATGAATTCCAGAGTCCCAAATACAAACGAATTCGAATAATTGATAGTGACAGTGACTAAATCAATTCATTAAATCAGCGGTTTCAAAGTTTGACTTTCTCATTCACCTTCCAGCGAAAAGCCGAAATCACTTTCAAATTTCTTCAGTTCAACTTCACACGTCTTCAGTGCATTGAGTTCAAAAAAAATAAAATGACGTGTCTTGTTATTGAAAATAAGAAAGTGGTGTTTTTTGTTATTGTTCTATTTCTTCGAAACACATTGCGATTATTTCAATTCGCCAGCCTTGGTAAATCGTAAAGTTAGGGGAGAAATAAGACGGGACTACTTTTTGTGCGGATATTCACACATTCCAATGGTTGGAGTTTGGTTGTTGTAATTTTTGTATGGACGCCGGTTCGGCACATAAATTTTGCGCCTTAATGGCAAATAAAGGCCACAAATTGGAGAGTTTGTAGTCGTAGAGCATTAAATAAAAAGAAAATTCAAATTTTCGTGAATATCCTCTATATATGTGAGGATAAAATACACACTTTTGCATTTGGACATTATTATTCCACGATAATTCAACAAAATCGAGAGGATGAATCCAGTACGACTGAAGACATCGAAATGTTGTAAGTTTAAAAACTTGCGAGTTTATAAATTAAAAAAAGAATAAAATAAAAAAAACATAAAATAAATATTTATGAATAAGAAGAAAATAAAACACATATCTGTAGAAGGTGTCGTCTTACCCAACGAACCCCTATCCAACACTGATCTGTCGAAGGAGGCAAAAGATTTAAAATTCAAACATTTTGGAGGTGTGTTTTCTAGAGATGTCTTACAGAGGAGAAAAGACGATTCGGAATGTGGAATTTTAAATCAGGACGATATCAGAGGTGAGGGTATGCATTGGGTCACGTGGTTTTCAAACTGAAATAAAAATTATTATTTTGATAGCTACGGAATCTCTCCGCCAATAGAAATAAGAAACTATTTAACATCAGTTATTTGCAATACCGAACGAGTGCAAGCACCGGATCGAGTGTTTTGCTGTAACCTGAGTCTCTTCGTTCTCAAGAGATGGTCGGAAGGAGATCACTTTCAGAGTATTCTCAATGATTTATATTAAAGGAGGAGATAAAAAGAAATTGATATAGATAGATATATAAATAAAGAATATAAAAAAATAAAGTTATAATTAAAATAAAAACAAAACATTATTAAATAATAACAACAAAACAAAACAAACATGACAGTTGATAAATTTGGTCATGCTGATGATAATGAAGGTTCCTCTAGAAAGAAAAGAAAAATGGTTGACATTGTTGGTGGCAATGGTGACATTGCCAACTTGGACGAACGATATGTCCGGAGATATGAACCTCGAGAAGAACCTATAAACTTAAACAAAAAGAAAATCTACAATCTTCCTGAACTGATTGATCTGTCAGATGCCGCGACTAAAAAATACATTAGAAGCAGAAAAAGCTGAATGGTCCTTCAGAAATGGAGGTAACGGACCACTGCATGGTCTGATAGGATATCCCATTCTGGTGGGAGGTGAGATTATTCGAATGAGTCTGACTTCTATGGACTTGAGCAATGGAGCAGTCTTCAATCTCTTGGTGGAAACCGATAAGGGGTACTGAGTTGAAAAGATGAAGGATTGACACTCAAGCACCAGCATCTTCGGTATGCCTCTCAAGGTGCAGATAGGGAATAGGATCAATTTGAAGATAAAAACCAATAATCCCGAGGCCGCCACTTCCGTGGTCTCTGTGTTGATCGAACTCGATCCTCTGAACAAACAGTGAAAACACAAAAAATTCAATCTCTCAAAATCCAATTATATATTTTTTTTTTGGTATTTTATTCATTCTATTTTTTGGTATTTTAATTTTTTTTTAATTATTATTATTTTTTTCATCGAATGATGGACATTTTTTGACCATCTGATTCGAATGCTAACTCGGTTCTTTTCGTCACATTCCTGTCGAATTGCATCTTGATCTGAATGTCTAAGATGCTACTCTTGAGTTGTTCGCTCTGTTTACTAATGTCGAATATATGAACAGGGGATACATCGATTTGTATTCGGTGGGAGTGAAGTTAGGATTACCCATCCAGTCGATATTTCTTTCTGAAATTAGTCTGCAGAAATTGTTCTTATCGAAATATGCGTTATAATCGATGGCTGGATATCTCATGGCATTTAGAAAAACCTGCATGTTTCTCAAGTGACAATGATCGAACAGGGAAGGATTTTTCTCTTGAGACCCATCCCTATCAGTCTGAAATGCCACTACGATGAATCACACTCTTTCCGAAGCAGATTTCATGGTCAATCTCCAATCGAAGTGATTGGTGGATGATGGAATACTAGCTGTGTCGCACTGTCTCATTCTAAATCACACCGGTAATTTACTTTTTGATTCTATGATCTTGTAGAGATGTACTTTCTCCATGACCGAAGGCAGCATGTGCGGAATGAACCAAGATATCTTGTTCAGATGTATCTTACCCACATCGGTTGCAGGGAGTCTCATGATGGCTTCATCGTTTCCTTTTCGAATCAACGTTAAATTGTCTTTCAATCCATAAAGAATCTTATTGTAATCTTCTGCGAATTCGAATATGTGTTTCAGAGGTATCCTGAATGTAAACGTTCCTCTGGGTCTCAACATCGTGACTATGTAGTCAAATCTCCTCTTGGCGCCACTGGCATTAGCTGCTCTCATGTCTGCAACAGTGTCTTTCACCCACAATTGATTGAGTGTTTTAGATTTCGAAAAATCGTCCGGATATGTCAAGAGTCCATAGATTGTGCTTGCCTGCCCGAGGTGAAACACGGATTCTATCTCTTGTCCCGAGAGCATGTATTTTATATTACTGAACAGATGCATCATGCCATTATTGGCTAGAGTAACTACGTCGTCATTGGCATAATCGCTTCCATCTTACTTGGTGAGACATCCCTATATCACTATGTAACTTTCGCTGGAGTGGACGAACAGATCTTGAGTTTCAACATTGATTCTTATCTCACTGGCATTGTTCAGACTGGTTCCAGTCACGGGTTCATACTCATGAACTTCGTATTCTTGAATGCCTTCATCTCTCAATAGACCTTCAGTTATATCTAATATATTCGTCATGTTTTTTTTGTTTGTGTTAATTTTTTTTTATAAATTGTTTTGTTTTTTTTAATTATTATTTTATTTATTTATTTTTTTTTTCCTTACTATATATGTGTGAAAAAAAAAGTGAAGGCTTTTTTAAAATGCCGTCTTCTGCAATTCTTGTTCCTAAAATGTTCCAATGATTTTTCTGCTGCCATCTTCATCATCCTTTAATGCTTCTATTTTGTAAGTCACTGGATCTGTGTAAAATATTCTAACAATCTCAAAGCTTTCCTCGGTCCATCGAGGAGTGTAACCTTTCGTGAAGAGTGATTTATAAGAAGTAATTCTCACTCGATCGCCGACTGCAAATTTCGGTGGTCTAGACACCTTCTTGATCTTAATCCTTTCGGGATAGAGATTTGCAAAGACAGGTTTTTTGTTTCGAGGATTGCTAGCTTCTGCAGGTGTCATCTTGATCGATCTGTGTCGCGTGTTGTTGTATTCCTTAACCAGTTCGTCTAAAGCATCAATATATTTCTTGGTCTTATTGGCTGTGAAATACTTGTAAATTTTTTCCTTCATGGTTCTATTCCAACATTCGATCACGTCATCTTTCCCTTCATTTTCGACGGAATAGAGGTAGACCAACGGATGAACATGACTGTTGTGAAATTAATTCCCCTTGTCCACTCACAATTTATCCGGATTTCGAGAAGACGATGCGAATATGCTCTTCAGAGCCTCGGCCATGCAAGCCCCTGATTTATTCTTCAGAGGTCCCATCCATCTGTATTTTGAAAACATGTCGATGACCATCAGTATCTATTTAACACCCTCATTCCATCTCGAAACTGATTTCATATCGACCACATCGACCAACCAAATCTGATCCAGACCCTTTACGAATACCCTTCTCCTTCAAAATATATGTGTGACGGTCTTGTGTAGTTCGTTCGCCAATGCATTCGTTGATAATTTTTTCTGGACACTTTTTTTATGACCCCATCCGAATCGACGTTTGCTACCAATCACTTTACTGACCGCAAACGTTCGAGTCTCTCTCTCCTAGTGGGATTCGATATATTTTTCATTTGTGTCAACATGTTTTTATCGCAGATTCGATTACAAGTCTCGATGTCAGGATGTTTAGCATAGCACAGATCGTGAGCATAAGCAGCCGAATCCACCCTATTAATGGGTTTGCTCCAAGATTTAGGAGTCAGATCTCGATTCAGTCTCTTATTTAATTTTGTGCCTGGTCCTGTGACTTGATGTCCTGGCAGATGCATTTCGATGGGTAGATTATTAATCAATTTATTCGTCAGGCCGGCACTGCATTTGACGAATTGCGTCTTGGTCAAACAGCACATTTTACACATTCTGCAAAGCATGGGGTTGTTATTTTTTGTCAATACCTTTTTAATGTTAACCGTATTGGTTACTCTCTTGCATTTGATGCAATACATTTGGGGTATTTTTGTATATATTTAATTATTTATTTTTCGTATTTTTTTAATTTATATATATAATTTTAATTTTTTTATTTTTCTTTTATATATATATATTTTCTTTCAGTCGATTGCTTCTAGAATCTTTTTGGGATCCAAGAATTTATGAAACGATAATCTCGCTTCTTCCCTACCTTTTTCCACGAGAGAATCCTTCATGTGTTCCTTGATGATCTGACGACTCTTGGCTCTTATATTCGCTTTCATGACTTCGTATTTTTGTTTTTCGTTCAATATTTCGAGGAATTCGCAGTCGAAAATTCTACCGTCTTTCAGCGCTAGGGAGGTCTTACCTGACACGGTGTCGATCTTTGCATGGGCCAAAACGCTGATGTTTTTGTGCTTCCTGACCTTTACAGATAATTTCTTAGTGATTAAATCCAGCAGTTAAAGCCAATCCTTCTACAGCCAACATGACTGGAAGAGTAATGACGCTTTTCGTAATATGAACGTCTTGTTAACACGTCTGTTGGAAGTTGTTTTTCTTTTTTTCTCTCCTTTTGATTCATTTATTTTTTAATTGTTATTTTTTATAATAACATACCCAAAAGGGGTATATTCTTAAGCATCGAATTCGGACCAAACAACAAACCTTCACTGATCGGTTCCACATTCTCTTCGGTCTTCAGATAGAGACTGTCTCAGTGGAAAGCATAACCACCACCCTTTCTCACGGGTCCTACATACAACTCTTTGCCATCGATGTCTATGCGACACACAGCTCCTCCAGTCTTCAAAAACAGCCCATTTCCCCCTCTTTTTCAAAAACAATTCTCTACCCATTAATTTGTCGACTCCCGAACTAGCGAGTCCCGAGAGAGCTCCCACGCCCAGAGCTGGCAACACCATCTTCATGAGAATGGGTAATACTTTGGTGGTGAGGCCCGGCAATATCGGTAAGAAACCGCCTTTCACACTCAGATGATATTCCAATTAAGTGGGACTCAGTCTCACCGTCATTCCCTTTTGATTATGAATTACTTTTTCCATCCTTGTGATTTGAGTTTTAATCCGGGCGATCCGATCACGACCTCCACTCTCCAGATCTGGGGGACTGAATTTAAATCTAATGGCCTCACCTCAATTTCTCAATGCTCTGGGAAGTATAGCTTTCTGTCCTTCGGATATGTTCACGTTTTTAATCATGTATTGACTCATATTTAAGTTTTTTTTTTAATTTGATTATATATAATTTTTTTTAAATTATTAATATTATAAGTTTCTTTTTTTTATTTTTTTCATTTCTTATATAATATATAAAATAAACCTAAAACTTCTTTAAATAAAAATATATATATATATCTTTTTTTAAAGATATTTTTTTCAAATTATTTTGTTATTTTTTTTTTCATATCTCTCAGATGTGAAATTGTATAGTCACTCTCTCTCTCCGCGAAGATCTAACAGATCACCATTCTGAACCGTCAACGTGGTTTTGATGCTATGCAATGTGTCCATAATCACGGGTAGATAGACGAGATGTCGAGGTTGCTCCATGATCTAATAACCCGGTGAAACATCTGGAAAGAACAAGTAGATCGTAGGCTGAGTGCTACTGTTGACATAACTTCCCGCAATCACATTGACATTCACTAAAATCCTATTGACCGTGAGAATGTCGACCATATTTTCGGACATGGCGTGATCTTGATACATTTTTGTATCGAATTTTCTGCACTAAAATCCACTCGAAAATTATCCCCCAAATCTAATATCATCTGTAGAGTGAGTCTTATCATCTTGCTTCCATGACCGTCAGTCTTCAGTCTCGTCTGGATGTGATGGTTCAGATTGTCTATGTCATAACTTCCTTTGGGAAATCGAATCTCGAACCAATCCACTCCGTTGGAATCCTTGAACACGTTCTTCTTTTCAGTGACATTGAGAAACGAATAGTAAGTCTCAAGATTAACCAACGCTATCTCGTATCTCTTTTCCTTCTTCAGTTTGAGGAAGGTTCAGATTTCGTAGTGAATCGAGTTGTGTTGTGATGCTCTACGATTTGAAAGGACTGTTTTGCAGCCGTATTCTCGACTATCTGTTCTAATAGATGTTCTGACTTTTTTTTTATTATTTATTTATTATTTATATATTTTTATGTTTAATCAATATTTTTTTAACTTTTTTTCTCATTTTCTTCTCTATTATTATTGGAAATATAAAAAAGATCATCGAATCCGCTTCGATATTTTCCGTTGTTAAATTTGCTAGTCAAATCGATCACCACGAAATTATAAAGTCCTTTGTCCCACACCTTCGTACAGAATCTCCTGAATTCTTCCCTACTCATGTCATTGGCCACGTGATCTCCATAGATGTGATTGAGATTCTTGAGATCCTGACGAAAAAGACACAGAAAATTAGCATTCTCCCTTATCATCTGTCTGGGCAGTCGAAAATAATTCTGAGACAGACAGAAACAATCCACGTCGCTGTGACGTCCTCGAACGTAATACGATTCGCATCAATTCTGTCTTTCTAACAGCAGATCATTGAAGATCATGAGATTTTTATTCTCCGACTTCAACTGTCTAGGATTGGGAATGGCGTCGGCATTCTCATAAAACAGACATTCCACATTCGAATACTCGGCGTTTCTCCTAGTCAATTCTCTCGCCGCCCCTTCCAATATATTTGAAGTCTCGTGTCCTTCGAATTAATCTCAATTGTCGAAGATTCTCGCCATGATGTCCTTGGGTAATTTACGATTTATGCACTCTCGAAGCAATCTGTATTCTGGTTGAAAGAGACTCTTGCTGAAAACGAATAATCTGTCGTAATCCAACCAGTCGGGTCACAACAACAGATTCATCAAGAGATTGGTCTTTCCGCAATTCAATTTTCCCACTATCAGACCTCTTATGCTCTTGAGAAAGAACTCGTCATTCGACCTCTTGGTCATCGCGTCATTCCACGACATGTCCTTGATATCCATTTTTTCTCCAGTTTCTTTTACCTATGCTTTGAACTGTTTTTTTTTGTATTTTTTTTTTATTTTAATTCCTATTTTTATATATATTATTTATAAAAGTTTTTTATTTATAAATCACTTTCAATCCTGATCCTTTCATCATTTTAGGTAAGTCTTGTGCCGGTACGACATCATCATTATAATCGAAGTCTCGCCAACATCTTGGTTCAATTCTCAATCATTTGGCAGGTGGTTGTAGTGGAGTTATCAATTTATTAATCAACGCATTGGCACCTCTCTAGTCAGCTTCTGAAGCTATTCTACTGCTCGCTTCGGTCGCAGCTTCCTTACCTGGATTGATTGCTGTCTAAATTTTAAATTTTGAGAGTGCTCGAGGTGATCTGTTTTGTGGCATCGCCAGTGAATTTACGAGTTAAAAATCGCATCATCGAATCCATTATGCCCTATCCACCATAGACATAAGATCTAGCGTATCCCTTGTTATTTATCACTAAATTTTTTTTTTTTTTTTTTTTTTTTTTAAATTCGATTTTTTTTTTTTTATTATTATTATTTTTTAAATATATATATATATATTTTTTTATTTTTTATTTTTTTTTATTAACTTAATATTTGGGGAGCACGGTGCCTCAGTAGGTAGAGGTGCAGGCTGCAAGCCGAGAGGTCCTTGGTTCGAATCCCACCTGTGGCAACCGCGTTGTGTCCTTGGGCAAGACACTTCATTGCCATTGCCCGCGTGGGGCACGATGACACCCTGTACTAAGGCATACTGCACGTCGATGGTACGCATGTCTTCAACCAATCTAACCCTGCCTGTGCTGCAGTGTGGAGTTACGATGTTGGGGAGCTGACAGCTGCTGACAATCTCAAACTCTCCGACAAGGCATCGGGATCACACGGAAGAAATATCGAATTGGTCATTCCCTTTCCAATCAGCGATTGCATGAAACACTTATTCTCATCCCATATCTTTTTCTCCGCGTTCTTCCACTTATAACCTCTCCTATCCTTCGGCCTCATCTCTCTGGGATCGTTGTTCCTCTTCATGGCATGGGTCTGAGTCAGAATGTGTCCATAATTGCCATAATCCTCATCGGTGTAATCTCCAGGTCTCTAGTGAGAGAGCAGAGTATTCAGTCCGCTGGTCAATTCGTACCTGTTCGGACCGACGATCAAATAGCCATCTTCAAATGATACTTCTGTATGGCATGAGTCTGAGTCAGAATGTGTCCGTAATTGCCATAATCCTCATCGGTACAATCTTCAGGTCTCTAGTGAGAGAGCAGAATATTCAGTCCGCCGGTCAATTCGTACCTGTTCGGACCGACGATCAAATAGCCATCTTCAAATGATACTTCTGTGTCACCCACAAAATGTTTATCGCCATCGTGATGAAATCCGTACATCGGATCTTTCACGATTCCACTATCATTGTCAAATCTGACACTACTTCGATAAGTCTCCTCGATTCCCGTCGGAGTGTGTTCGGACAAAGTTCTCGGCACAAAACTATTGGGGAGCGAAGCCATCCTCTGAGAACCTTCTTTTATGGGTCTCAATTCCTCGACGATTTCTTTCTTGGCTCGTTCCTGAACCTCGGTGACGGGTCTGAACAACTTGGTCGTCTCTCATCTCAATGTCATCTCTCCCGATCGCCTGGCCCTATCCTGCGCCTGAATATTCTCCATACTCTGTATTAATTCACGGACCTGCTCGTTCCTTCGCTTCGAATCTCCGTGTAGAAACATTGTTTTAGTTATTTATTTTTTTTCTTTAATGATAAAAACAGTTATTTTTTTTGGTATTCTTATTTTTTTAATGTTGTTTAACTTGTTTTATATATACATTTTCATTTATTTTTTAATGATAAGCAATCCAATTTTATTTTTTTTTATTTATCATCCATCTCACAACTCAAAATACACACATACATTTTCAATCACGATCCATCCATCCATCCATTCTAGATCATGCCGTCGAGCTAATTCATTATTTTAGACTCAGAAGTGCGATCTCTCTGTATACCAAACCCAATTTATCACCTAACGTTCCAGCCCACTTTATAAATTCACCGGTCAAATCGGAATTTTTTTCCCTATGGGAATCAATGTTCAATCGCGTATATTCAATCTACGCAAAAAAATCATGTGTCTTTTCAGAATTTTTGCCAATGGGAATCTCAGTGCTAATCTTGTCTCAGTCACAATCGTGCAAAAACCTCTTCCGGAAAATTCGAAAAAATTCACCCCGATTGATTGCAAAGTCGATGTTACCTTATGAAAAAGAGAATTTTTCACCAAGGTGTGTGTCAAATTTTTAATAAAAAGTAAATTTTTCAAATTGTGAATTTTTAGACATTTTTAACAAATTCCTTGAAAGTGGGCCAGAAAAATGTTCAAATTTTTAACATTTTCAGGAAAAACCCAGGTTTTTCGGGCAAAAATTGAATTATTTTGGGGAAAAACCAATATTTTTCCAAAAAATCAACTTTTTACCAAAAAAATAAGGTTTTTCTAAAAAATAACTCACTTTTCCAGCTCACCTAACTTTCCAGCACAGTAAGATGGAAACTGTGCTGGGATCCCCACTTTTTACCTATTTCCATCGAATCGCTTTGAAACTTGGTATGGGTATTCAGGATGACCTTTAGATGTGAGCTATCGATTTTCTTCCATCTTCATCAAAAAGTTTCCGTTAGCAACGATCTTCAAACTTAGTGCATTTGTGCATCATCATTTTCCTTTGGCGCACTCTGCAGGGTATATTTATAAATGGATCGGTTTGAAACTTGGTATGTTTGTTTCGGGTGACTTCTAGATGAGAATTTTAGATTTTCTTTCATTTCCGTGCAAGTAATGTTGCGGTCAGCAAAGGCCTTTAACTTTGCCGTTTTTTTCTGTCGACAATTTTCTTTGGAACACCGCACAGTTAAGGTTTACGATTCGACCGCTTTGAAACATGGAAAGCTAGTTTGGGGTGACCTCTGGATTGGAGCTTTTGATTTTCTTTTATTTAAAAATTTGCCGAATGTCGATGTTAGCAAAATAATTTATGAATTGATCAGTTTGAAACTTGGTATGCAGATTTGGGGTAACCTCTAGATGTAGGCTATCAATCTTCCATTTCCATTAAAAAAGTTGCCGTCAGCAATGAGTTTTAAAATTAGTGAATTTGTGCATCAACATATTTCTTTGGCATGCCCTACAGTGCACATTTATGAATGGATTGCTTTGAAACTTGGTTCAAGGTTGTCAAAAAACGTTGCCATAGCGACGGCCTTTTAACTTGACGCATTTGGGCATCAACATATTCATTTGCGACGCCCGGTAGGGCACATCTATGAATAGATTGCTTTGAAACTTTAGTATGTGTGTTCGGGTGACCTTTACATGGGAGGTATTGATTTTCTTTTATTTCCATTTAAAAACGTTGTTGTTAGCACCAACCTTTGAAATTAGAGCATTTGTGCAGCAACTTATATCTTTTGCACTTCCTACAGGGCATATTTATGAATGGATTGTTTGAAAGTTGGCAGAGTATGAAAAAAACATTCAAGAACATGGATGCCAGGTATTATGCACCATGCTCAATCGGCCTTGGTCGGTCCTGTTCTGTTTTCTTTTTTGTCTTTTTGGACATTTACAGCCTCTCCATGGCTTTGGCCCTGGGGGTATACTAAATGGTTACATTATCCACACCAAAGGTATGTATGAAATTAAGCATGTTGTTGTCAGTGTGGTAGGTATAAAAAGAAACAAATTTTACTGGAAATTTAAATTTTTTACCGTTGAAGAAAATCTTGTTTATTGTTGAAACATTTTTGTGGTGAATACTGTGCAACTGTATTTATACGGCCGCTCATGTGAGCGGGCCGTATTATGGCATGGCAATGTCCGTCCGTCCGTCCGTCCACCCGGGCCACCACAAATAACCTTGTCTTGTGAGCTGCGTAATTTTCCCCATACCTAACACTAAAATCACCTTACAAGTACATCTGTGGTAGAACGTCCGTCCATCCATTGACTTTTGTTTGTCCACGTGATAACTTGAAAACAATACATCCAACAGATACTGTTTCTTTATGGTTGATTAGTCATGAGTAGTGGATGGTTCATTTCGATACCCAGCATTCTGGTATATCCAATATGGCCACCACGGCAGCCATCTTTAATTTTCATAACTTTTGATTGTTCATGCGATAACTTGAAAACTATAGATCCAACAGATACTGCATTTTTATGGTTGATTAAGCATCACTAGAAGATGGTTCCTTTCGATTACCAGCATTCTGGCATACCCAATATGGCCAACATGGCAGCACTCTTGGATTTTCAAGGACTTTTGATTGTCCATGTGATAATCCAACAGATACTGGTTTTTTGGTTGATTAGTCATGACTAGAGGATGGTTCCTTTCGATAACCAGTATCAATGTCCGTCCGTCCATCCGTCCGTCTGTACGTCCGTCCGTCTGTACGCCCGTCTGTACGTCCGTCCGTCCATCCGTTAACTTTTGTTTGCCCACACAATAACTTGAAAAACTTGAAAACAATACGTTCAACATATACTGTTTTTTTATGGTTGATTAGTCATGACTAGAGGATGGTTCCTTTCAATAACCAGTAATCTGGCATATCCAATATGGCCACCACGGCAGCCATCGTTGGTTTTCAGGGACTTTTGATTGTTCACGTGATAACTTGAAAACTATAGATCCATCAGATACTGCTTTTTATGGTTGATTAATCATGACTAGAGGATGGTTCCTTTCGATAATCAGCATTCTGACATGTCCAATATGGCCGCCATGGCAACCATCTGGGAGTTTTGGTGACTTTTGATTTTCCATGCAATAACTTGAAAACAAAATATTCAACTTTAATGGGTCGTGAGCGAGGAATGTTCGATTATTTTTGAAGGAACTATTGATCTTTTGTTCAACTAAAAATTTCTTCACAAAACACAATTTCTCAATAGGCGGCCGTATATTGCTCCACCACCTGGCGGTGCTCTTGTTTTTAGCTCACATGACTTTCAGTCAAGAGATCTATAGTGATCACTCGCCGTCTGCCGTCCGTTGTCCGTGAACATGGTGTTTGCATCTTCTCCTCCCAAACCGCTGAACCAATTTAATTGATATTTGAGATAATAGTTTGTTATGACATCGCAATTTGATTTTGTTCAAATCAAGTTGCCTCGCCCTTTAGTATGGCCACGCCCAAAACGTGTGCTTAAATCTTTAAAAAATTTTCTTCTCATGAACCAGCAGTAGCAGAGATTTGATATTTGGTGTGCAGCTTCCTTTTGAGGTGTAGACTCAGATTTGTTCAAGAGAAGTTTGTGGGGCTATATTTGCTGTCGTTATGGGAGGGGTAAGAATTTTTGCCCCTCCCAAAATTTCTATTTTCCAAACCGAGAGGCAGATTTGGACCAAATTCGATATGAAAGCTTATTGGGTCGTAAGTACTTAATTTATGCCTAACTGTTTTTCCTGTCTCCCCTGGGAACCGCAGGAGGTAAAAATAGAAAAAAATTAAAACACTCATATTTCCAAAACTACACGGCACTGAGAATTCTTATTTGGTGTGAAGCGTCCTGAGGACCAAGAGAATAGAATGGTCCAAAAAATTGCTATCGGTTTTATCATGGGGTACTTTTCTGGGACTTTGAAAAAGTGCTGAGTCAGCATTTTGTAACACTGGGTATTGGGAAAACATTTAAGACTACTTTTCGCTCAAACCACTGCTCAAAAAGCTTTCAAATTCCACATATAACATCTTTGGAAGATTGTTTCACATGTTTATTGAAATCAATTCCCTGGGTCCATATTTGGGCTCTCTATGGGAGCCCAAATGTTTAAATTAGTGCAGTATGGGGAATATTCTTTAAAAATCCTCTTCTTCAGATCTACCAATAAGAATCTTTTGATATTTGGTATGCAGCATCCTGGGGGGGGGGGGGGGGAAATTCAAGTTTGTTCAAGCCAAGTCCCTGGGTTCATATTTAGGCTGAAAATTTGGGGTTCTGTTCCGGACTTAGAAATTTTAGACCAAAATCCGGAATTTTATTTTTGTTTTTTATGTGTTTCGGTCAATTTTGAGACAAAAAAAAAAAATTTCTGCACTGAAAATTTGGGGGCCAGTGGGGACCAAATCTGGAAATGAGTTTTTTGGATTTTATGCGTTTTGGTCAATTTTAAGAAGAAAAATTTTGGTTTTTTTACAACTGAAAATTTGGGGGCCGATGGGACTTAGAAAATTTTGGACCAAAATCCGTTTTTTTTTTTTGTTTATGCGTTTTGGTCAATTTTAAGAAGAAGAAAAAAAAATAAATTACACTGAAAATTTGGGGGCTGGGTGGTACTTAGAAAATTTTGTATCAAAATCCGGAAATTAGTTTTTTGGTTTTTTATGTGTTTTGGTAAATTTTAAAAAGAAAAAACATTTCTTTTTTTACACTGAAAATTTGGGGGCCAGGTGGGGTCAATTTTAGGAAGAAACATTTTTTTTTTTACACTGAAAATTTGGAAACCGGGTGGGACTTAAAATTTTGGACCAAAATCTCGAAATTAGTTTTTTGTTTTTTTATGAGTTTTGGTAAATTTTAAGAAGAAATTTTGTTGTTTTTTTTACACTGAAAATTTGCGGGCCAGGTGGGACCAAAATCCGGAAGAATTTTGGTCAATTTTATGAAGAAAAATTTTATTTTTTTTTATACTGAAAATTTGGGGGCCGGTGGGACTTAGAAAAAACATTTTAGGCCGAAAATATTTTGTTTGGGACTTCGAAAATTTCTGAACAAAAATAACAAAAACCCTGTTTTTTATGCGTTTATCTCAATTTTGGGGCGTAAAAGTGCAGGAACTGAAAATAGAAGGAAAATCCTGTGTATTGTGTGGGCACAGCTGCTTCATCTAGTTGGTATATGCTTTTCCTAGGAGGGGTGTATACAGCTTATTCAAGTCAGGTCCCTGGCTTGATATTTAGACTACCATGTCAGGTGAGCGCCCTCAGGCCCCCTGGGGCCTCTTGTTTACATAGAGAGCAATCGCTTGACTGAACTGGTTACGGGAAATAATTCATGAGAGGTGAGGGGCGTTGTACAAACACGAGTGCGCGAATGCGCACAAGTGTTTTACAATTTAGTCCCTCGCCTCGAATGAATTATTTCACGTAACCAGTCCAGTCAAGCGACTATTCTGTTTATTACTTTCCATAATTAACGATAATTATATTATTTAACCCTTTACATAACGTAACGGCCAAAACCCGCCAGCGCTATTCTCAAAAAACGCCAATTAAATTTCATTATTTTTTTCATTTTTTGTCTCAAAAACACAGGTTATGTCCCCTCATTGGAACGAGCTCGTAAAATCCTAGTAAATCACCCTTCGGAAAGGTATTCCAAAAACATGGGTTATGTCCCCACATTGGAACGAGCTCGACGAGCTCGTTCCAATGAGGGGTCATAACCTATGTTTTAGAGACAAAAAATGAAAATAATAGTTATTCAAGAATTTTTTTGCAAGTGTCGTCTGGTTTTCATATTATGTAAAGGGTTAAAAAAACCCAAAAAACAATGAGGTCCTCATTACAGCCACGACAAAGCGTCTTCGTTTGCGCGCACGGATACATGGCCCAATTGTTTCTTGCATAATTCACTTGTGAAGTTATCGTTTATAATCGAACCCGGAAATCCCAGTACATCACACTTTGGAAAGTAATACATTTTCTTTTCTCCAGGTATTGCGATACAAACAAGTCTTGACCGTCAGAAGACTGTCCTCTATGGATCACTTCTCAGAATGCTATTCGACAAAGCTCTTTCATCTGTTAAAAAACTGGATCCAACAAATAATATGACATCTTTACGAATCCAAACAGAGACTCATGATATAACGATAGTTCCAGGTGAGTTGAAGATGATTGTAAACATTTGTGTTGCATTAGCATGTTTATATCGGACAATTAACCGCACACTTTTTATTACACGCCTGTTCTATGGAATCCCCATCTACAGCAACACTAAACCATGCGAAAAATGAAAATCCGTTCCGCACATATGTGCTGAAGGGAAATCGTAGACGGACTATTTCTAAATAGAAGCGAAATTTCACTGGAATTTCCTACAAATCGTTCACCGCAATTGCAGTTTGAATATCTAGCGATAGCTAAAAATAGTAACACTGGTTCCCTTATCAAATTTGGTTGGCGATAAAATGTGTTCTTTGTGTTGATAGGTCGTCTCCTGAGCTCCTATGTGTTCTATGTGCTTCGAGTTGTCAAATGAATTGCTGGGCGTCCTAATAATTGCTTTATAGACGTGGAGGCGTGTAATAAACATAGAAGGACACGCGTGTGTGAATGGGTAAATCGATATGCTGTGTGTGAATGGGTTAACCGAGGCCCGTGGCCTCTCGTTCCGTGCCTATCCTTCCGTGCTGGCACACATGCCATATTGATTCACACGCGCGTGTCGTTCTGTGTATGTGTTGCATTGAGCAGGAACTATTTACACAGAAATTTAAAAGCATACCTTCTACCCATCTTGTTGAAAATGGAATTCTGAACAGTTTGAGAGTCATTACATTCCATCATCGGTTGATGTTGCACCTCCCAAATTTAGCAGAGTGCCATAGCAGTATATTCTGTAGCGAAATGTGCACTGCTTGAATAGTTATAAAGGTTCTATTCCAGGAAAGACTTGTAGTAATTGTTTTTCTGTGGATAGGACTAAGGCCGGGAGGTTATTCAAGCTTGTCCCTATATCCCGATAAATTCTGTCTTTTGATTGGTCAGAATGCCTTGGACAACTAGCCATGGCAAAGGATGCACTCAACATTCAGGGTACATGGGAGAGTGCAACACCCAGGGTATAAGCGCACGCGAAACATCGGTGGTATATGGTTTAAACGAAAGCTTTCCGCTTTTGCTCGCCTCAAAATAAAAATCGAACCAAAAAACCGAAAATAGTAACAAATATCATCAGAATTCCGACAATACAATCATAAAAATAAAATAGGAGCAAATAATTCGTCCCCTAAGTACCAATGTGTTCTATGTGCCAGTATGCCGATATGTCAACAAAATACTGTTTACTCGTTTCCTTAAGGACCCAAGGGATGTAACTCTGTCTGTTGTCTTATGCGATTATAAAAACAAAATAATTATCACGAATTTGGTCCAAGTGATTGTGAACCTGAGAAGAGCGTCCACAAATTTATTTCCTCTATGTTTCTTTTCTGTTGCAAACGGGACAAAAACGTTATCTCCTGCGGTTCGGTGTTTAAAAACCGACATCCAGGTATTAAATCTCCATATACCATACATGTTGGCGGAGATAACTTATATTATCTTGGTTTCGGTTGCTACTCAGAACTTACAAGAAGAGATGAGTCACGTTTTCGGTTTCATTTTCTATTTTCAATGTTAATCACAGGCATCTGCTGCCAGTCATTTGGTGTGACCCAAACGGTGGGAAGCAATAGCCTAACCCTGAAGTGAAAATATGTTTCATTATAGAGTGGCATTTAATTACTGGGTGATTTTTAACTTGATGCAGTATAAGGAAGAATCTTTTAAAAAATCTGCTTCTTCAGATCCACCTGTCAAAATATTTTGATATATGATATAATGCATCCTTAAGGATGTTACGTTTGTTCAAATTCAGTCCCAGAGTTGATGCTTAGGCACAATACGAGAACCTGGAATTTAATGTTGTACAATATGTGTATTTTTCTTTAAAAATCTCCTGAAGAACTCCCAGTCAGAAAGTTCGGATGTATGATACAACCCATTCTAAGAGAATTTCCTGTGTTGCCAATTGGAGCCCGGAGTTTAAAAACCAATATCAGGAATAATCTTTAAAAATCTGCTTCTTCGGATCCAATAATCAAAATCCCGATGTGTGGCGTGGTGGTCAGTTCAAGTTTGTTAAAGTCATGTCTCTATGTTGATATTTGTGCACCGTAGTTTTGCATTACTGGAAATCTGGGTATTATGTGTGTGCCAGCATCTCAATACCAGACAAAATCATCATACTTGGGCAACATAGCTATGAATAATTACATGACTTCATTTCTCCATAGAGGCAAATTAAATCCTTCTTCACACACCTTGTTAGGTGGGGCCTATTGTGTTATTTTTTTAAAATGCATGAGCTTCTAAACTGATCAAAGTGCATGAGTTGTGGATGCAGGATAGTTGTTGGAAGCGACAATATATTAAATATAAGGCTAAAGAAAAGTGTTTTAATTCTCAGGCAGTCCCTCAATGAACTTGAACCCCCTCAATGGACATTTTTATTGCCTTTCAGTGTCTGCCAATATTAGTACAAACTCAGGGAGACCCGAAACTTTTTACACTATTTGATTGACGCAAATTTATTTAGTTGCGTCTCCAATATGTTTGTCTTGTTGCAATTTATGGGAGAGTGCCAAAACTCAGGCAAGTCCCCATAGATTAAATACTTTTACTTCAAAGATAATATGAAGAGCATCGAAAAGGTATGAAGCCTTTGAATTGCAGTACCAACAGTTTGCTTTTGGTGGAATGTTTTATTTTTCACATTAAAATGAATTTATTTGTATAAATATGCACTTTCTCTATTTCTTTGTGTAAAAAGACTGACGAAATCCTCTCTATGTTTGCTCACTTTTTGCAGAGGAAAAATAAAAAATTAAAATAAAACCCTCCCTCACTTATTTGAAAAAGAAATTGCCTGAGAACCATTTAATTTATTTTGTGTGTGTTGCGGAATAGAAGGAGAATGTTTTTCGATCTAGGATCGTAAAATTTGGTTTCCACGTTGTGATTACTGGGAGTTCTGTGAGGATCCACCAGCCTGTAGCATTTTGGGTTTCCTTACCAGACGATATCAGTAGGATGTCATGTACCCGGACGGGCCTTATTTGGGGGATTTCATGTGACGTCATAGTCACGTGACGTAGTGGCGCCATGTTGTGTTGTCATGGTAACCCGCGTGAGCGGCCATGTTGTGACGTCATCCCCATAGTGATACGTGTTATTAGTGCGCACGCACAGCACGTGTTGTTAGGGTGATACGTGTTTCCGTCGTCCATTTTGTATACTGGAGGCCGCCATCTTGGTTTCTATGGTAGCACGTGGTTGCTATGTGACCCAAAGTCCTACAATAGGACAGGGGTATGTTCGGAGGGTATGTTCGATTGAATCGGAGTATTTTCTGGAACGACTTCCCTGGATAATTACCACAAACAACCCGACAACTTGTATTATTTCGAATTATTTCAGAATTCTCTGCTTCTATCTATATATGCAATAGTTTACGTCTACCTAGGCATGTTCCTTTATTCTAGAGTATACTCCAGTAGCGAAGAAGAGCCTATTAATTGGAACAGCTTTACTTATATTATTACTATATTTAGCAATTTCTGGTCTATTCTTGTTAGTTCTGACCCGATTCCAAGTACTCTTGTTTCATTTATCTAGATTATAACTAACCAATCAGATTGCTTGATTTCCCATAACCTGAATGCAGGGTTATCCCCCTTCTGTATAACAAAAGACTATATCCAATGGCCATATCCCATGGGATCCCATTTTTTTGCAAAACACCTGTGGCTATGGAATCCTTTTTTTGTCGTATGAGGTCATGAGGGCTATGTAAAAGCTCTCAATGAGTCCTCATTTATTATCCCTCATACCCTCATTGAATTTTGAGGTTACGAGGACCTTGAAAAATCCCTCAATGAGGTATAATTTACAACGACTCTTATCCTCATTTCAGTATTTAACAGGTATATCCTATGGAATCCCATTTTGGAAAACGCCTGTGACTGTGGAATCCCTTTTTGTCATATGAGACCATGAGGGCTATGTAAAAGCCCTCAATGAGTCCTCATTTACTATCCCTCATGGCCTCATTGAATTTTGAGGTTATGAGGACCATTAAAAATCCCTCAATGAGGCATAATTTACTACGACTCTTAGCCTCATCTCGGTATTTGAGGATACCCATGGCCTGGTATTGTATTATTCGAGGATACCTATCGAGGATACCTTTTATAGGATACTTATCTGAGGATACTATATAGGCTGTGCATATCCCTATAGGTCTCTTGCTGGTCCTTAGTACTATTAATCAACCAGATGCTTTATGTTATCCTATGACTGGTATAGGTAGTACACAATGCTAGGCATAGGGGTATTGTGGGTAGGGGTACTGCCTGTAGTTTAGAACGGTACTATAGTATGGCGGTCTATACACCTATAGGCTCCTGTTAGTGCTTGGTACTATTAACCAACCGATTGCTTTGTTTATTATATGGCTGGTATATGTAGTACGTTATGGTAGACTTAGTGATTTTGTGGGGGTGGGGGTAATGCTTGGTAGTTTAGAACGGTAGAATAGCATAGGCTGTACATATCCCTGTAGGTCTCTTGCTGGCCCTTGGTACTACTGATCCACCAGATGCTTCATATTATTGAGCGATATTCTGGGGTGGGGTCAATGCCTGGTAATACAGAACGGCAGCAGAGTATGGTTGGTATACTCCCCTATAGGTACCATCCTAACCGTTCATAGTATTGACCTACCAAATGCTTTGTATCATCCTGTTACTGGTAAGGTGGTACGTAATACCAGTAGTTCCTACCTTATTCCGAGTACTCTTGTTGTTTCATTTATCTGGATCATTTATATAAATTATAATTAATCAACTAGACTGCTTGATTTCCCATAACCTGTACTTAATCGTACAGAGTTATCTCCCTTCTGTATAATAAAAACCTATATCAATGGCAATATCCACGGCACCCCAATTTCGGCACCCCTTTGTGAAAAGCATATGGCCTTCGGCACCCCTTTTTCTGAAATGAGGATAAGAGTCGTATTAAAAATCCCTCATTAAGGGATTTTTAATACGACTCTTATCCTCATTTCAGAAAAAAGGGGTGCCGAAAGCCATATGTTTTTCAAAAAAGGGGTGCCCAAAATTGGGGTGCCTTCTGGAGAATCCCTTTTTTCTGAAATGAGGATAAAAGTCGTAGTAAATTAGACCTCATTGAGGGATTTTTAATACGACTCTTATCCTCATTTCAGAGAGGTCAGCCCCCCTGTCGAGAAATCCCTGGCGCCACCCCTGGATGACTTCGGCACGAATTTTGTCCTTAACGCTTGGTATTTGAGAAACATGGTATTTAGAGGCGCCGAGAGATATCTTGCGTCTCGGTGTTTGCTTTGAAAACGGGATGTCATGATGCGGAACGTATCTGCAAACACACAATGTGACTACAACCCTATATAATGTTGTAGCTAATGGTGTAATACGAGATGTAAAGCGGCAATTTGGGGCAAGTATGAGGATGGTATCCCTCTCTCGCCGGTAGGTGTCCGGGAAATTTTTTTATTCTTTAAGGTGTCAAAGGTTTTCTCGAATTTTAGCCATAAACATGTCTTAGCTTGAGACTCGACATATTGTCACTTATTCTCGCGTGGGGCCTGCAACAATTTGTGCCACATACAACAGGGGCATAGCCGAGATTCTATAATGGGGGAGGGGGTAGCCAGTTTTTGGTAGGGCCTACCATGATATTTGGAAGCTTGTTGTGGGTTTTCGGGGGTACTCCCCTAGTCCTAACTAGGACCCTCTGGTCCTTACAACCTCCTCCCACTTCCCTTCAGGGGAGTGGGAGGAGGGGTACGATTAGAGGGTCCTGTTTGAGACAGAGAAATGGGAGGAAGGGGAATGACCCGACGGCTCTGGTTAGGACAAGGACTCCCCGAAAATTTTTTGTAAACTTCATTGCTCTGAGATTGCTCTAAGGTCAGATCTGAGGCAATTGTAGCATGTGAAGCCCTATATTGGAGAGCAATTTTGGGGCTCTTGGTTCTGTGAAACTTGCATTGTGTTTATGTTATGGAAGCCAGCTAAGATTGGGGTGGGGTGGGTTTTGTCCACCAGGCACCCCGCCCCATGTAGATACGCCACTGACATGCAATTGCTTAATAAATCGCCACAAACATGACAGACTGAAACATATTTATGGGCCCGTGTGAAGGTGAGGTCACTGAGGTGCTTTGCTCGGTGCAGTTTGGTGTTTGGAGTGTAGTGGGAACTGAAGTGGTTATTGTTTTTTTCCTTTTCTTCGACACCCAAACATACCCAAACATACCCCCTCTTCTTTCGCTTGATCGTATATTATATCTACAACAGAAAGGTGTCTGTTATTATCGTCTACGGACAACGTAGGTAACATGCCACTACAACTGGATATTTTTGTTGGGGATGGTGGTAGCGGTGGTGCTTAGGGCCGGAGCGAGGCACTTATTTATTTATTTATTTCCATTGCAGAAATGCACCGTTAACCCTTTACCCAACGAATCGGCCGCATCCGTACGCGTAATATGCAAATTCAGCAGTTGAAAAAATATTATTTTTCAAACAATTTCAACAAAACCATATCATGTGACCCCTCGTTGGAACGAACTCGTCGAGCTCGTTCCAACGAGGGGTCACATGATATGGTTTTGTTGAAATTTTTTGAAAAATTTTAAAAAAATAATATTTAAAATAATAAATTTTGATATCGTCTGCGTGGGTAAAGGGTTAAAATACTAAAGCACCACTAATCAGATGCGGATCCAGGATATTTTTGAAAAGGGGTGCGTGGGCAAATTACCATACCAGTATGATGCGCAGCATGATCCGAACCGCTCAGCATCGAGTTGGGGGGGGGGGGGGGTGAGAGGGGCGTTCCCTTATCGTTGCCCCCCCCCCCCCCTCCACTGGGGGCACTGGTGCTCTTGGCGATTCTGAGGGTGCTGCGACCGATTCTCCGGGGTGTTACTTGATGTGTTGTTATCCCGACTAATTGTAGTACATTCAGCTATATAGTGGAAAAATTGGCACATACATATTCTCATTATTCAAAATGTTGCACTCAATTCTTATGTGACTATCTTCTACACTCAAAATGTATTGAAATGCGACACAGAATGGGCCATGAATTATTTCGAATCAATGCAACATTGGCAAGTGATAAAAGATTTTAAATGCAGTCCCAAACAGGTCTGGCATTCCATAAAATCAAGGGGTGCAAAAAATTGCCCTGTTCAATGTTTCTTGGTGTGCAGCTTGCAGCACTCCTGCACTCCTACAGAATGCCAGGCCTGGTGCTATTACTTCAAAATAGTGCACAATACTGTAACTGGACTTCTAGTTTCAACTGCAGTGTTAAAATTGTGTATTGTTGAAGGCTCGAGTACTCAAAAAGTGGAGAAGTAACTCCAGCGAAAATTATGACCCAACAAATATTTATTTATTTATTTGGGTTTAGGGTCACATATTTTTGCACAATGGCTAATCATGACCATGACAGTTTTACGGGTGGAGAAGCCGGAGTACCCGGAGAGAACCACCGAGCTTCGACGAGTAACTGTCAGCACAAATCTGACTCGGATCAACGTAAGAATGTTATATACCAAATATCAAAACATTCTGATTGACAGTTCTCAAGATTTTTTTTTACTTTTTGAAAAGTGTTGGCATTTTTTCATTAACCACCGAGCAACGGCGAGCAACTGTCAGCTCCTCAACATACTAACTCCACACAAGCAGGGTTAGCATTGGTTGAAGACAAGTGCACCATCAACGTGCAGTACGCCTTAGTACACGACGTCACTGTGCCCCCACGTGGGCAATGGGGTGAAGTGTCTTGCCCAAGGACACTACGCGGTTGCCGCAGGTGGGATTCGAACCGAGGACCTCTCGGCTTGCAACCTACACCTCTACCTACCGAGCCACCGCGCCCCCCGACCCAACAAATAACAGGATGAGAGTAAATGAACCAATTTTAGTGATTTCAGGATGAATGTATACAATGTTGACATTTTTCAGGAAGGGTGGGTGTGTAGCGGATGATTACACCTCCGACCCCCCGACCCCTCCCCCTCCCCGTGACTACATAGCTGTTAGGAATGTATAAATCCTAAATATATTAATTTGAACAATATCTTCATTGTTTTTCTTTCGAATCTCGTTTCAGTTAAAGAAAATATATTGATAGTTCTACACTCTCCAAGTTCGTGTTGATGACAAATTCCTTTCTCTTGGCATCCATATCAATATCAATTTAAAAAGGTGATGGCTGGTATGAGGAGAGCACTAAGAAAAAAGCATTTTCGACAGTTTTTTTATCTTTAACATCTGACATTGATAGTACTGTCAGTACCACAAAGAAGACGTCATGTATCTTTCTCAGCAACACAGAATGAATGATTTTGGAAGGACTTCTAAAGATTATATTCCATTTAACCCATTACCTAACGAATCGCCCGCATCCGACGCGTAATATGCAAATTGAGCAGTTGAGAAAACGAATTTTTTCAAAATATTTCAACAAAATCATATCATGTGACCCCTCATTGGAACGAGCTCATTGAGCTCGTTCCAATGAGGGGTCACATGATATGGTTTTGTTGAAATTTTTTGAAAAATTAAAAAGAATTATATTTAAAATAATAAATTTTGATATCGTCTGCGTTGGGTAAAGGGTTAAAACACCTTCTAATTCATCATTCTCTGTTGCGTAAAATCATGCAGCGAATGGAAAAGAAAGTGATTTTAATGTTTAGGAAGACTTGTGTGTGGTAAGAGAATTAATTTTACCCCCAGCGCAATTGCGTTTTAGTGGTCAAATAATTTCATGTGTTCTCACCATTCAGTTGTCACAGTCTGTTGTTACTATTATTTATTGGTGTTTAAGGTCACATACTTATGCACAATGGCTAATCATGACCGTGACAGTTTTACGGGTGGAGGAAGCCGGAGTACCCGGAGAGAACCACCGACCAACGATGAGCAGCTGCCAGCTCCCCAACATCGTAACTCCGCACTGCAGCACAGGCAGGGTTAGACTGGTTGAAGACATGCGCACCATCGACGTGCAGTACGCCTTAGTACACGACGTCATCGTGCCCCTATGAGGACAATCGAGGTGAAGTGCCTCGCCCAAGGACACAACGCAGGAGTCCGAATCGATCGCCCAGATGGTCACACATCCGAGGACTAACCAGTCTCGACGTTGCTTAACTTCGGTGATCTGACGAGAACCGGTTACCGCAACGCCACCGCGCCTCCTGTCACAATCTGTTTAGCTCTTGTCACTATATCTCTTAAACAGTTAGTATGATTTCAACAAATGACATCTTTTGATTTGAATATTACATTTGGTGAAGTTTAAGATTGTGCAATGCCAACTACTAAATTATTCCAATGCTGTATAATGTATTTTCGGAGTTGATTTCTTAAAAATTATGCAAAAAGATAATTGGAAACATAGTTGTCAAAACTTTTCATTTTATTTAGTTTCATTTCTTTTTATTACCACTTCACAGGGCGTTCTCTAGCAGATTAAAAGATTTTACCTTTACGGTAAAAGTGTATAATGCGCAGTCTCAAACCGGAAGTTGTGTGTTAACCTGGTTAACGGCCCGCCTCCAGATAAATATTTCGAAAACACCTCGGCTCCGATTGAAGTTTCAAACGCGCGTATAAATGTAATGAATATCACGCATTTGTGAACTTTCACCATTTGGTCATGAATTAATAGATTTGGAAGTGTTCAGGTGGCATACAAAAATATTTAAATTAAGCTATCATGTTATTGACCACGTGACGTTTTGTTTATCTAGAAACAGACGACACATGTATTTTGGTTAAATGTCATTGTGAAAACTCGAGATGTCACAATCAAGTGAACTTGATGAAGAACCTTTGGATTTAACCATTTTAGAAGTGGTAATAATAGTAATAACATGATATTGTTGGGCGTCCCTGTTTATTAACTGCCCTCCAGGAATGATTAACAGCCCTCGGGCCGTAAACAGCCCTCGACTTCGTCTCGGGCTGTTAATGGACCCTCTGACTGTTACTCATTCCTGTCGGGCCGTTAATAAATCGTAACGCCCTCCAAAATCATGTTATTGATATATTATCGATAACAGTTCAGGTGATATAATACTATTTGTTTCTTAAATTTTATGCATGCATTTTCTCCAGTTATTTCTGACTTGTCTTCAAAAACTAAACATTGATTCAGTTATTATTACCACTTTAGCGTGCGTTCTCTAGTATATTAACACAATTTGACCTTTACGGTAAAAGTGCATAATGCACAGACTCAAACCGGAAGTTGTGTGTTAACGTGGTTAACAGCCCGCTACCGGCTAAATGTTTCGTTAACAGCCCCGGCTCCGGTTACAGTTTATGTAATCCGTCAAACCAAACGCGCTACTGGTTCCGAGATGATGAAAGGTGCTTAACTGCAATGAATGTTAAAAAAACACGTGAAATTTGTGTGATTTCTCCATTACTTCGGCGATGAAGCATTCGAATTGTCAAGGTGGGTGTAATTAATTCATTACGGTAGGTTTTTGTCAGTAGATTTCGGGAGAAGGCCAATTTTTCGTGGCAAACAAAAATATTTAAATTAAGTTATCATGTGATTGACCACGTGACGTTTTGTTTATCTAGAAACAGACGACACATGTGCTTTGGTTAAATGTCATTGCGAAAACTCGGGATGTCACAATCAAGTGAACCTGATGAAGAACCTTTGGATTTAACCATTTTAGAAGTGGTAATAATAGTAATAACAAGATTTTGTTGGGCGTCCCTGTTTATTAACGTCCCTCCAGGAATGATTAACAGCCTTCGACTGGGGCTGTTAATGGACCCTCTGCCTGTTAATCATTTCTGTCGGGCTGTTAACAAATCGTAACACCCTCCAAAATCATGTTATTGGTAAGTAGGTAATAATTGAGAGTTCACGACCACTTTGTACATGTACGTGTACAACATACGTACACGATGCGTTTACCAACGTGGAATTCAGTGTTAAATCGCACGCTTGTTCACAAAAATGTACAGTGGTCTTGAATCCCCCATGTTTTTTTGTGACTCCTAGATCGCACTTTTAACGTTCAAATACTCGTGGTGAACGCGCGTTTTTAAAAAAAAGGGTGAAATTGTACATCTTCACTTTTATCTTTTACTTTAAAAATTTCTGTCGACGTTCCCATCGCAGATCAGACCATCGACCCATCGTTGGCAAAAAATTCTAGACCATCATCAAAAAACGGTCTGTGGATTCTAGACCAGTGGTCCAGAACTCTCAATTGTTTTGAGGCGGTGGGTTTTTCCCATTTATGACGTTATTAGGGAATTCCCCAGTATGGGAATTCCCAAACTCAGCTAATCGACCGATCGGATCGCTCGATTCTCCGCCAATCGACCGATCGGATCGCTCGATTCTCGTAAATTCGATCATACAGAGTTATTTCCCCTCGTCGTGGGGTGGGGGAATATCCTAGGAAATAAATAAAAGTGATCGATATATATATAGGAGAGAGAAAAAAATATATAAATAATAGTTATTTAGAAAAATAAATATATCAAATCGAATAGATAATAAAAACGTAAATCATGAGCGATTCTCAGGATATTAGAGTGAGGTTTCTTTTAAAAATGCTGATGAGAGCCTACGCATTCTGCGTGAACGAACAACTAGGTCGTCTCTTGTTAGAACGATGCGTCGGATGTCGGGATCACCTAGACTTCGATCACGAGAATCATTCGTGTCTGCGGATGGAGAGGGAAGATATGGTCGTCAAGTATTTCGAACCGGCGTTCGAACGCGTTTAAATCAATGAAGTGATCGCGTTTTGGAAGAGATTACTCTACTGTAAGAATCGAAGCAAGCCCGCAGATTCGGAAGAACAGAAATTGGCGTGTAAAAGTCTGACTTTACGAGATAAGGGATGCATCTTGAAATCATTGTTCAACGAAGCATACGTCTAAGTTTTCTCGTTGATATAAATAAGGGAGAATAGAAAATAAAAATAAATACACACATAAATTTTTTATCTAACATTAGAAAGAAAAAAACAAAAATGAGAACCAAAAATAAATTGTATCCGACGTTAGTGGACGACGAGGACGAGAAGCCGATCGACGTTTCGCCGATGGTACCGCTAGAAGAAAAAGAAAGAGGAGAGAGGTATCGCATCGATCAAATCAGTAGAATTCAAGCGTATCTAACTCGAGAGAGAGATTCTCAGCGTTCCCTCAAGAAGAAGTATTCGCGTTTCGTGACAGTCGTCAACGCGATCAACACGACACTCAGCACGATTTCCCTGGGTTTACACGCGGCCGGTATCGGATTTTTGTCGACCGCGGTCGGCATTCCGATCGTGTTGACCGTAGAAGGAGTGGCTCTCGCCGCCAGATTGTTTAGCACGCTCGGAAACTTTTTGAGTAGGAAATTATATCTGAAGGCGAGGAAACACGACAAGATTCGCGTTTTGGCCGACTCCAAGATCGACACGATATCCGAAATGATCTCTATGGCGTTGAAAGACGGTAGGATATCGGACGGAGAATACTTCACGATATTGAGCGAGAAAACAAAATACGATGCCATGAAAGAAGCCGTGAGAATCAAGACTCGTCAGATCATCAAGGAAGAGATGAAGGATTCTCTCGTGGAAAAGGGGAGGAAAGAGGCCAGGGAGGAATTCAGTAAGATGATAGAACTCAAGAGCAGCGATTGAAAAAAAAATATATATATATAATAAGAACAGAATTAATTAATTATTAAATTTATATATAAAATAAAAAACGAAATTAATTTAAGTAACTCTTAAAAATGTATTGCGTAAAGTGTAAGAGAGTTACCAAGACGAGTAATTCTAGAGAAGTGCAAACTAAAAACGATAGACAGATGCTTCGCGGAATTTGCGACGTGTGTGGTTCTGTCAAGACGCGATTCGTCAAAAAAAAGAAAGCGAGCAAAGGTAAAGGCATCGTGAATAAAATGATCAACAATCTACCTTTCGAAATGCATCTGCGCGGTCACAGTTTCACGGGACCCGAAATGAAATTGAACAAGAGACTCAACGCCGATCTGACTCCCAAATCTTGGAGCAAACCCGTGAATAGAGTGTACGCAGCCGCGTATGATCATGATCTGTGCTACGCCGGACATCCCGACACCAAGACTCGCAACGACGTCTGTGACAAAAACATGTTGGGGAGATTGAGAGGCATATCGAATCCGACCAGGAGAGAGAAGATGGAACGTTCGCTGGTTGGCAATCTGATCGGTGCGAAACGTCGATTCGGATGGGGCGTTCAAAAAAAAAAGCGCATCTAAAAAGAAGAAGAAACGATTATTGACGAGCGAATTGGCCGAGGAGTTACACAAACCCATAGTGCGTAAATTTCGAAAGAGAAGGGTGTTCGTGAAGGGTCTAGATGATATTTGATCTGCCAACTTGGTCGACATGAGATCGAACGAGGGCGTCAAATATCTATTGACGGTCATCAACGTGTTTTCCAAATACGGTTGGATCAGAGCTTTGAAGAATAAATCGGGACCTCGCGTCGCCGAGGCTCTGAGAGCGTGTTCGGCTCGTCTTCTCGAAAACCGAGTAAATTGTGGGTGGATAAGGGAAAGGAATTCTACAACAAGGACGTTCGTCGATTGGTAGACCTCTACTCGATCAAAAACGAAGAGAAAGCCAGCGTGGTGGAACATTGGAATCGAACGATGAAGGAAAAGATGCACAGGTACTTCACGGCGAATTCGACCAAGAAATACATATACGCTCTGAACGGTCTGGTCAAAGATTACAACAACACGTGACACAGATCGATCAAGATGACTCCCACGGAAGCTAGCGATCCTCGAAACGAAAAACGGGTCTACGCAAATCTATATCCCGAAAGATCTAAGATCAGGAAGAAGTCTAGAACGCCGAAATTTGCGGTCGGCGATCGAGTGAGAATCTACGCTTATAAGAAGCACTTCGAAAAGGGTTATACTCCTCAATGGACCTCGGAAATCTTCGTGATCATCAAAATATTTCACACCGATCCGGTGACTTACGAAATCGAAGCTTTGGATGGAGAAGAGATCATCGGAAAGTTTTACGAACAACAATTACAGAAGACGAAGTTTTGATGAAGAAGACAAAATTTTTTTTTATTTACTCTCTTTGACATGTTCTTGTTTACACACATATATATAAGAGAGAAAAAAATAATAAAAATAATTAAAAACTATTTTTAGATAAAAAAAAGCAAGTTAATTAATAAACAAAAAACTAAAAAAATCCTTTAAAATGACAAACATACTAGATATAGCACAAAGCATAGTGAAAGATGAAAGTATTCAAGAATATGAGGTTCACGAATACGAACCGGTAACCGGGACGAGTTTGAACAATGCGGGAGAGATAAGAATCAACGTCGGAACTCAAGATTTATTTGTTTATCCTAGCGAGAGTTACATAGTGGTGCAGGGACGACTACGCCAACGACAACACGGTTACTCTAGCTAATAATGGCATCATGCATCTATTCAGTAACATAAAATACATGCTATCTGGACAAGAGATAGAATCTGTGTTTCATCCCGGTCAGGCCACCACGATGTTCGGACTCTTGACGTATCCTGATGATTTTTCGAAATCCAAAGGACTTAATCAGTTGTAAGTGAAAGACACCGTAGGCCCTGCTAGCGCAGGCGCTGCCACGATATTCGACTACGTCGTCAAGACGTCCAGACCTAAAGGAACGTTTTCGTTCAGGATACCTTTGAAACACATCTTCAGATTTGTGTACGATTACAACAAGATCATGTACGGATTCAAACACAATCTGACGTTGATTCAAAAAGAAAACGATGACGCAATAGTGAGACTCACTGCGACCGATGCAGGTAAGATAACTCTACACAAGATATCGTGGTTCGTTCCACACGTGGAGCCTTCGATCGTGGAGAAAGTGCGTCTCTACAAGATCATAGAATCCAAGAGTAAATTACCTGTGGGATTTAGAATGATACAGTGCGACACGGCAAGCATTTCTCCCTCCACGAATCACTTCGATTGGAGATTGACGGTGAAATCCGCTTCCAAGAGACCGCATTTCATCGTGGTTGCGTTTCAGACCGATAGGGACGGGTCTCAGGAAAAGAATGCGTCGCTGTTCGATCACTGCAGTTTGCGAAACATGCAAGTGTTTCTGAATGCCACGAGATATCCAGCAATCGATTACAATGCATCGTTCGACAAGAACGATTTCTGCAGACTGTACGGCGACGCCGCTGATTTTAGAAAGAAGTATCACGGTCTAGACGAATTGATGAGCAACCCTAACATATCTCCCGGCGAATACAAGTCGATGTATCCCATGTTCGTATTCGACGTCAGTAAACAGAGTGAACGACTCAAGAGTAGCGTCTTAGACATTCAGATCAAGATGCAATTTGATAGGAACGTTCCGAGAAAAACCGAAGCCTTCGCCCTGGTCCTGTCGGACAGAGAATTACAATTCGAATCAGATGGAAATAAGATGTCGATCATTCGATGAGAGACGAGTGTGTGAAAAAAATAAAAAACAAAAAAAAAAAAAAAAGTAATGAGTCATTATTAAAAACAAAAAATAAAAAAAATAAATTCGTTTTTAATGATATTTTTTTGACAAAAAAAAAAGTTTCATCTGAGAAAAAATCGTCTTTTTTCAACATTCTCGACGTACAATGTTACAATTTCTAAGTAGTCACGTAGAAAACGAAATACACGTTCCATTTTCGCGTTTGAAAAAAAAGAAGATATTTACAATTACATTCTGAATTATTTAAAAGATCGCGTGCTATTCACTCGAGAGAAACAAAAAGGATATTTCGTGATGAAGATATTAAAACTCGAAGAGATCTTAGATTGTTCGATCCTGTGCGATTGTCTCTCCGTTTCCGTCAGATGTTCCATCCTGTGTTGCAAGCCAAAAAACAAAAAAAAAAGATGTGGAAAAATGGTTAGGTAAACAGCGGGATAGACGGTTGGAAATTAAAAGAATGAGACGCTTTCCACCATCACCACTACCTTCTGAAGAGAATGGTAATGATGCGAGTGTTACCAAGAGATGCACAACATTCATTCATAATTATGATTCGGATCAACAAAAGTGTTGTTATAAACATATCATATCACAAAGAAAAAGAAAAATAGAAAAAGAAGAAGAATCGACGCTGAAAATTGAGAAAAAAGGAAACGTTATTATAATATATGGTGATAGTGAAGAAGAAGGAAAACAAAAAAAAAAGTAATGAGATCATCTTTAGATCTCATTTTTTTTTTTTTTTTTTTTTTTTTAATAATCACACATTATTTTTTTTTTAATTCATTATTTTCCACGCGTTCACTGTTTGTTCAAAGGATCTAGTTCGATCAGTAGACTCACCACGGAAGTGGTGGCTTTGGGATTATTGGTTTTCATAACGAAATTAATCCTGTCTCCAGCGTTCACTTTGAGAGGTGTGCCGAATGTGCTAACATTCGCATGTTGATTCTCAGTCTTTTCGACGCTGTATCTCTTATCGCTCTCTACACCATTCACCATAAGATTGACGACCGCTCTGTTATTCAAATCCGAGGAAGCCAGACTCATTCGAAGGATTTCACCTCCCAACGGCATGGGATATCCCACCTGACCATGTTTCGATCCGCTACCTCCATTTCCGAAAGACCACTCAGCTTTTCCCTCATCTAAGGCGCCGGCCTCTTCGGCCCACACAGTGATCAATTGTCTAGCATATTTGACTTTCTCCACCACCGAAATCAGGGTGCAGGCATCCGTCATGTTCACGGGATCCGGTAGATTCGTGAGTCCGTGTCCACCTATGTCTAGTTTACCTTCCATGATGTCACCCTTTCTCCAGACCGAGTTGTCATCCACATACTTTCTGCTGACCGTGCTGGAATCGAATTCGGGATCGTGACTGAGTCCGAATAAATTCTTACCGTTCATGTCGATGCCACCCTTCATGGTTCCACCAGATTGTTTGTTCAGGTAGAGATCGTCCACTTGCGATTCTAGGTATTCTTGTGATTGTATCACGGCAGAATCTACGTAGCCCTTGTTGACCGCAGTTGAGTCCGCATCCGTGTTGTCAATCTTTGACAGATTCAATATCTTGTTGAATCCCGCATTCAGATCCGATTTCATTTCTCGTCTGTCAGACTTTCTCTGTTCCAGATCTACGTAGTGTTTTGTCGCCACGTCCTTGGGATTCGTGGGAGTGGCCACGTTCGTTATCCTGTTAGAATTGGCGTTCAATTCTGAGTGCATCGTTTTCGTAACATATCTATTTCTCAGGTGTTCACTGAATCTCGCGTGAGAGTCGTCTGCGTATTTCTTGGTCGCGGCATCAGTGGGATCTATAGGATTTGCGACGTTCACCAAACATTTGGATTTCAGATCGAGATCGTCAGTCATGGTTTTATCCACGTAATTATCTAGCAGGATTCGTTCGAAATCGGCGTTCCCCCTGTCGACGTATTTTTTAGTTGCAGCATCTGTGAGATCTATCGGCTCGGGAAGATTGTAGAGCTTCTTATCATTCATGTTCAAAGGTTCTTCTCGAGGTTCATATCTCCGAACGTAACGTTCGTCCAAGTTGGCAACGTCGTAACCATCGTCGACTTCGAACGTCTTCCTCTTCTTTCTCGGGTTGACTTTTTCGTCATCACTTCTACCAAATTTATCGACTGGCATGTTGTTGTGAGATTGTTTTTGTTTTTAGAAAAAATATGTTTAAAACGCAGTTTATTAAAAATGAACTATGTTATTTTATTTTTCGTTTTTATTCGATTAAAATTTTTTTTAAATAATTTTTTTATCTTTATATATACTATAAAAAAAAAAAATCTCTCTCTAATGTAAATCATTGAGAATGTCTTGAAATCGATCTCCTTCAGACCATCTCTTGAGAATGTAGAGACATAGGTGACTGCAAAACACTTGATGTGGTGATTGCACTTGTTCCGTGTTGTAACGAACCATCGATTTGTTGAAATAGTTCTTTATTTCTATTGGCGGCAAGATTCCGTAGCTGTCGAAATAATAATTTTTCTTCTTCCCGTTCTTCATCCACGCCACCCAGTGAGTGCCTTCACCTGATGAATCATCTAGATTTAAAATTCCGCATTCCGATTGTCGAGGTCTTCTCTTCGGCAAGGCATCTCTGGAAAACACTCCTAGAAAATCTTCGATTTTCAAATCTTTTGCCGCATTCAACAGATCGATGTTGGATAGGGGTTCGTTGGGTAAGATGACACCTTCTACGGATATCTTTATTTTCTTATTCATAAATGCGTATATATTTTTTTTATTTATTTTATTATAATTTACTAAAAATGACGTTATTTTTTTTCTATTTTTTTCTTTTTCTTTTTAAACTAACTTTCTCGATGTCACTATCGATTTCTATAATTTTGTGTTCATCTAATTCTTCTTGATTTTCTGGAATCCTATCATCCGCAATCGTATCTGGAATCTTATCATCCACAATCGTATCTAGAATCCAATCATCTCCATTCATATCTAAAATTAGATCCAAAGTCCAATGTCCGAGTGCCAAAGTGCTTATTTTATCGTCTAACACGAATCTCTTATCATCGTCGGCCGTCAGCAAAATCTTGTTGACTATTTCGGTATACAAGTCGTGATTTTCGCTTCGAATCGATTTCATAGTCTTATACACTGGACCACTTCCTAACAGACAATCTTTATACTCTTGGAAAGAGATGTTTTTCTTCACCACGCACGCTTTAACTCCTTTGCACTTCTTGATCTCTTCATCATCTTCTAGATGATAAGCATACAGTTTGGGTCTCAGGCCCACGAATTCGACGATCTGTTTACCGCCGCTCTCATCCTTAAATTTACCCAACACCTTCTTGTTGTCGTTCGATTGAATGTTGGACGGGTGATCGACGGGATAATTGCTTGTGTCAAACCACTCGGTCACGTCCGGAGATATATCTCGGTAGACATCTTTTGTCTCTATCTCATAAACTAAACTGTCTGTGTCGGTGAACAGTAGTTTGGCTTTGTCACCAAATTTTCGTTTGATGTAATCGTAGTGAAACTCGTACATCAATCGTTTGCTGACATCTAAGATGATCGGTCCGAGATAATACGGTTTGTCGAACTTCAGGTGCATCTTTTGCATGTGAACGGCCACTAGATTTTCGTCGAATATGGCTCGGTGTTTGTAATTGGGTTTCACCACTAATTTTTTAGCTCTTTTCTCAGACGTGACGAGTCGAACGTCGGTTCTCTTCCTGATGTTTTCCATCGATTTGCCGTACACGCAGTTGTTCATGAGTTTGAAGAAATCTTTTTCGAAATCATTCTCGGCTCAAGTTCTGAGATTCGTGTTGAGATCGATGTATTTTTTCATCCAAGGCTCTTCGTCGAATCGAATGATGCGATGTATGTCGACTAATTTCATCCCGTAATTGACGTACTGTTTCAAATTCTCGCTGTAGACGACGTAGTTACGTTTGTTAAATAAATTGGGAATGAGTTTTTCCTCGTCTCCTTCGTTCGGTTCCATTCGTTCGGGAGCCAGCGGATAATCATTGTGTGGATCGTGTAATTCTTCCGGATAGTTCAAATCGACTTCTAAAATGCAAGGATAGTCTCTCCATTTTTGCATCTTTTCCGGTTCCGTCACCCATTCGAAATTTCCAATCGGTAAAGGATGACTCATAGCCCAACCGTACAGATTATTAGCGTCCCAATACTGTATGTATTTAGTCGACCGTTTCGAATCGAAACCTTTCATGTAGGGATTGTTAGCCTCAGAATATCTGTGGGAGATCATCGAGATGCCACCTCTCGCAGCCCTTTCGAACATGAGCAACATGTCCATGTCGGATAATAATTCCAATTGGACTTCGTTGGTCTTCAACAGAGCGTCCCACACCGGACCGGGTGCGGTGAAATACCAAGCTGGATCCAGATCGTAATTTCGACGACAGACGTCTCGAAAATTTTCGAACACGTCTGCCAAGAGCAGAACGTCGGTCTTCAGATAGAGATCGTGATAATCTCTCATGGTTTTCATATTGAATGATTTCCACACGTTTTTGGCATGTTCGTAATTCTTGTCGGAAATGTCGGATTCGTATAATTCCGAATAAAAATCATCTTTCGAAGGTAGTGCAGTGTCTTCGAATCTCTTTAGATCATTCATGTAATCGTAAGGATAGACTCCTTTCCTCAACATGACGTCTACTCGTTCTCCGAAATGTTCGCTCGTGATTTTAAATTTATCCTTGCTCATGTTATCGACTAATTTTTCCAGAGCGGTCGACATGAATTTAAAACTGTCGATGAAACGTATGCATCTACGGTTGGATTTTGTTTTTTCTTTCAACGTCTCTCCATCGATTACTCTTTTCTTCTCCATGAGCTTCCATTTCGTGAAGGAAATGTATCTTTCTTCGCTGTTCGTGATACAATTTAATTCTTCGTGTGAGGTGCCAAGATTTTTCACGAACAGATGACTGTTGTAACCCGAGAGATTGTGAAACATCACCGGATAGAAAGCAGCATCTCGATATTTTAAATTACACTTGCTGTGAGCCGGACCGCGATACAGACCCATGTAATGATCGTGGTCTCTGACCTTCTTATTTTCCTCTGAATTCCCGTTGAACGATTGTCTGCATATGTGACATTCGGTGGCTCTGTTATTTTCGTCCTGCTGCTCTCACGTGATGATCATTTTCGCTGGAGTTTTGAATTTGTTGTATAACATTTGAATTTTCGATTCTAACTCTTCCACGAACCTTTGTGCCACGTCGTCGTCTTTGCACTGTTTTGTGTAGGTGAAGGGACCCATGTCGTGTTGCGAGTCGAAAGTGCATTTCACGTAAATGCAATAGCCCGAAGGTATGTGTTTTTGATATCTTTCGACGTAAATTTGAAGAGCGTTGGGTTGACAGGAACTCATTTTCACGGTGAAACATTCGAAATCGGTATACATGACGAATGGTACTTTTAACCTTCTATTGTGATTTTCAAACTTCACGATGGTGTTGGGTTTGGGCATTTCGACGGCGACACCTTGATTTTCGTTGCAATATTTTTGATGTTTCGCTAATGATTTTTCGCTGTGAAACACGTTCACGCAATTGTAACATAAAGATATCTTTCTGTTATGATTATTATTTTGTTTCGACAGTAATCGGGTCGGATGTTTAACCCAACAATAATGACGATTGTCACCATTCGAAATCAATAATAAAATAATCGTCTTTTCTCTTCCGAGATACGAAGTCTGTCTGAGAGGATAGATCTTTTGATTTTCGTCATCGTATCCTAAGACGTTCATCGCTACGGTGGGATTTTGAACCTCGAAACGTTCGATATGTTTTAACTCTGTTGGAAAAGTCACTCCAGTCCAATCGAGATTTTTAGAAGTTTCCTCATAATGAGAAACTCTATCGGTGTGTATTTCAACAGGGTATAAAGCGGAGGTGACTGCCCATTTAAAACACCGATCATCTTTATTTCTCATGTTAACCACAGCGTGTTTCTTAGTCAAGAAATATGGTAATTCCAAGTAGGAAGATCCTTTCAACAGTTCGTTTTTATTCATGTGAATTTCGAGTTTCAACACCTCATCAAATGTCCAATTACTACCTTCATGTTGATAATTCGCGAGAGACGTCAACATCTTGTCTTTCATCTTTTCGAAAACGTCCGATAGATCTGAACCTCGAAATACGGGTTCAACGTTAGATCTGAAATATGCATTTTTCACAATGCTCTCACCGGACTTCACATTGATTTTATTCATTATGCAATGGAGTATCATCTTAATTTTTAATCCCACGTTCATGTGTTCGCGAAACAAATCCAATACTTCTTTCTTCACCCATTCCATGAACAATTTCGGATCGACTTTCTTCAACGAGGGAACCACGTCGAAACTTTTAAAAACGCCTTTGATCGCACTCTCCCGTTCTACGGGTTTCGATTGGAATAGTTCCGTGATGAGTCGTGTTACATATTCTTCTCCTTTCTCTTCGTTGATTGCTCGTTGAATTTCGCTCGATATATCTCGTTTGTCTTGAATCTGAAGTGCATCACTCGTTTTCATTTTTCTTTTCTTTTCTTTGGAAACTTGATGTTCTTCAACGGCTTTTTGTTTAGTCGTCTTCTTATTTTTCACAATCGAAACGTTTTTGGGTTTTTTCAACGTAGGCATTTCGATTCCTTTTACTATCTTCTCATTTTTCACAACCGATGCATCTTTCGACATCGTTGCTATCGACATTTCAGTTGCCTTTCTAGCGTTTCGCAAATATTCTTGTATGACATCAATTTTTTTTGATTTAGTTCTATGATTTCTGAAATCTGAAATTTGTAATAGTTTACAAATCTCGTTTAACTGAGGTATGGTTTTCTCATTTAAATTTACCATTGTTTTATCTGTTTGCTTCATTTGTAAGAATATTTTTTTTTTGAATTTTATATTAAATAATTTGTTAAAAAAGGTTTGCTTTTTTACTCTTTTTATATATATATAATAAAAAAAAAAAATAAAAAAAAAGTTAAATTTTTATTTCAATTTTTTTCTTTAATATGTTTTTTATTCAAAAACAATTTAAGACCGCTTTTATTTCTCATTCGCAAAACGAACACGTTTTCTCGTCTTTGGAATAACATTCTCTACAGTAATGCAGGTGTGTGCACGGTAGAAACAAGACGTTTGCGACACCTGTGCAGAGCAGACACTTGATGGACGTTTTGCTCAGCTCGTTTTCGACGAGTGACGATAACTCGTCCGCTTCCGCCATGAATTTGAGATGTTCTAAAGTTATGAATTGAGACAGGGTCTTGTTCGCGTTGTTTATCGCATTGTACAATTGTTCCTTGGTGTGTCCGAGTTGTAACATATCCATCAATAATTTTTGGTTTTTATCTCTATCCCTCTCTTCGTCTTGGATTTTGATCAATCCCAACGTTAGGATCTTGTTCAAATAATCGCATTCACCTTTTTCAATATTACTTATGTGTTCTAGTAAAGGTACGTCGTGAGGTTCCCACTTCATCAAATGTATGTTACAACAAAAACATTTGGCTTTGTCGCCTCTACCCACGTAAACAAAACCCGCGGTGGCTAAATCTTCGGGTTTTTGAGCGAGATGCGAAGGCCAATTTTTAAACATTTGAAGTCTTGCACGTTCTAGACTATAATTCGGATGTTTAGACTTGATCATTGTTTTTACCTCAAAATTGAGTTTGTAAGAATATTTTTATTTTAACTTTTATTTATATATAAAGAGAAATAAAGAGAAACTTTTTTAACAAATTATTATTTAAATACAAAATTTAAAATATACATTATTTGCAAGAATTCATAAAAACCAAATAATCGATCATGACAACAACACTTAGAAGATGCGAATTGAAATTGAAACGAGATGAAAGGTATGAGAACAAGGTTGAGATGGTGGACTTAGAGCACTACTACTACGAATATCGAATGTGTTTGAAATTGGATGAAGCCACGCTTGATTTGTTTTACGAGTACCAAAGCGATCTGCTGAATAATATCATCATCGCCGAATACAGAGTATTTGACAAGGGTGATTTATTGTTGTCCTATGGAGGTTACATATATCCAATAATCTCACCCGAACTTGTTAACAAATCAGGTGGTGAGAGCGCATTCGCCTATAAAAAAAAACTCAAAAGAATAAAGATAAACATTCACACCATTTTCGTATGTGGAAAAATGACGAATGTCAACATGCTAATAACGGACTTGGAAATATAAACAATAGAGAGATTGAAATGTTAAAATTTAACTTTTTATATATATATAAAGAGAAAAAAAAAATTTTACATTAAAAATTAAAAATTAAAAAAACAACTTTTTTTTATATATATAAAGAGCAAAAAAAACCTTTTTAAACAAATTATTATTTAAATACAAAATTTAAAATATACATTATTTGCAAGAATTCATAAAAACAAAAAACTAAATAATCGATCATGAGGACAACAACACCTAAAAGATTCGAATTGAAATTGAAACGAGTCGAAACGAATAAGAAATTCGGTCATAAAATCTATAGATTACAATGACACGATCCCATCGAATTGAACGAGGTCGAGACGAAGGGCTTAGAGCACAAATACGACAAATATAAGATGCCTTTGAAATTGGACGAAGCCACGCTCGATTTGATTTACGAGTGCCAAAGCGACCTGCAGAACATAGGCATCGCCGAAGATAGAGAATTCGACAAGGACGATTTGTCATTGCCCTATGGAAATTACATATTTCCAAACATCTCATTCGAACTCATGAAGAAATTGGGTGGTGAGAGCGAGTTGACCGATGTAAAAAAACTCAAAAGAGTAAAGATAAACATTCAACACGTTTTCGAAAAAGGAGAAGACACGAGTGTCAACATGCTAATAACGGACTTGGAAATATAAACAATAGAGAGATTGATTTTTAGCGAAGAAAAATGAAAAAAAAAAAAGTAATGAGATCATCTTTTGATCTCATTTTTTTTTGTTTTCCTTCTTCATTATTGCCCATATATTATAATAAAGTTTCCTTTCTTCTTAAATTTCAGCGTCGATTCTTCTTTTCTTTTTTTTTGTGATATGCTACGTTTTTATAAGAACACATTTGTTTATCCGAATCATAATTATGAACGAATGTTGTGCATCTCTCGGTAACACTCAGATCATTACCATTCTCTTCAGAAGATAGTGGTAATGGTGGAAAACATCTCATTCTTTTAAATTTCAACCGCATATCCTGATCTTTATTTAACTCTTTTGTCAGTTCTTTCCTAAGATATCCGTCATTAGCGTCTAATCGTTTTTCCACATCCTTTTTGCACTCTATCTCACGATATTTGTCATTATCGTCTAATTGTTTTTCCACCTTTTTATCCATTTTATATATTATTTTATACTTTCTATGATTTATATTTATATAATTTTTTTTACATTATAATAACATATTCAAAATCGGTATGTTCTTAAACGGCGAATTCTCACCGAGCAACAAACCCTTGCCGAGTCGCTCGACGTTCCGTCCACTCTTCAGATAGAGACCGTTTCCTCTCAGAGAGTTGCCACCTCTAACGGGTTCTAGATACAATCCTTTACCGCTGTCGTCTACGTGGATGCGACACACGGCTCCTCCTTTCTTCAAAAACAGTCCGCTGCCACCCATTAATTTCTCAACCGCCGAACTAGCGAGTCCCGTGAGAGCTCCCACGCCAAGAGTCTTTCCGAGAAAGGGTAGCGCCTTTGCGGCGAAGGGTAATGCTTTAGCGGCTATTCCTGCCAATAGCGGTAGGAAACCACCTTTCATTCTCAAATTGTATCTCAATTGAGCGGGACTCATTCTCACCGTCAACCCTCTTCCATCGCGAATCGCTTTCTCCATCCTTTTGATTTGACTTCTTGTCCAGGCGATCGAATCCTGACCGCCTCTCGTCAGATCTTCGTGAGTGAATTTGAATCTCACCGCCTCGCCTCGAGTTGTTAACGCTCTCTTAAGTATCTTCCTCTGTCCTGCGGATATGTTCACGTTTTTAACCATGTATTGCGTCATAATTCTGTTTTTAAAATATATTTACTTCAATTGTTTCTTGTTAATAATTATATTAAAATAATTTTGTAAAATTAATATTGCGTTTATTTTATTTTTGTTATCTATATATATACACAATTTTTTTTTTTTTTTTGCTTTTATATTTCTCTTATGTGAAATCGTATCGTCACTCTCTCTCCGCGAAGATCTAACAGTTCACCATTTTGATCCGTCAACGTGGTTTTGAGACTATACAACGTGTCTAAAATCACTGGTAGATAAACTAAATTTCGAGGTCGCTCCACGATCTTATAACCCGGCGACACGTTTGGAAAGAAGGAATAGATCGTCGGTTGAGCGCTACCATTCACGTAGCTTCTAGCAATCACATCCACGTTCACCAGAATGCTATTGACTGCGAGAATGTCGACCGTATTTTCAGATGCCACGTGGCCTCGATACATCTTTCGATCGAATCCCAACATCCTGCCTATAGAATCGTCCGTGTTGAAATCCACTCGAAAATTATCTTCCAAATCCAACATCGTCTGTAAGGTATTAGGATTGGGAGCGAGTCTGATCTTGTTGCTTCCCTTTCCATCCATCTTCATTCGCGTCTGAATGTAATCGTTCAAATCGTCTATGTCGTAACTCCCTTTGGGAATTCGAATCTCCAACCAATCCGTTCCGTCGGAATACTTGAATGAGTTATTCTTTTCGGTGACGCTGGGAAAGGAATAATAAGTCTCCAGATTCACCAAAGCCATCTCGTAACTTTTCTCTCTATTCAATTCGATGGAAGGTTCGAATTTCGTAGCGAATCGAGTCGAATCACCACTCACCACGATTTGAATGGATTGTTTTGCAGCCGTATTCTCGGCTATCCATCCTAACAATTCTCCATGTTCGAACATTATATTTAATTTTATTTTTTATATTCAAAACTAATTATTGGAAGATTTATTATTTTCTAAATTTTTATTTTCACGCTCTATCTTATTATTATCATCAGAAACATAAAACTTGTCGAATCCACACCGATATTTTCCGCGATTAAATTCGCTTGTCAAATCGATCACAACGAAATTGTAAAGTCCACCATCCCAAACCCTCTTGCAGAATCTCCTGAATTCTGCAGCGCTCATGTCGTTTGCGACGTGATCGCCGTAGATGTGATTGAGATTCCTGAGATCTTGGCGAAAGAGACATAGAAAATTAGCGTTCTCCCTTATCGTCAGTCTGGGCAATCGAAAATAATTCTGCGACAGGTAGAAACAGTCCACGTTGCTGTGTCGACCCCTAACGTAATACGATTCGCATCGGTTCTGTCTCTCCAAAAGCAGATCGTCGAAAATCATGAGATTCTTATCTTCCGATTTCAGTTCCCTAGGATCCGGAACGTCGCTAGCGTTCTCATAAAATCGACACTCGACGTTCGAAGATGCATTTCTCTTCATCATCTCCATCGCCGCACCATCCAAAATGGTTGAAAGTGGAGCTCCGCTCTTGTCGAATTCCTCCCTACTGTCAAAGATTCTGGCTATGACGTCCTTGGGCAATCTGCGATCCATGCACTCTCGAAGCAATCTGTATTCGGGTTGAAACAAGCTCTTGCCAAACACGAACAACCTGTCGTAATCCAACCAGTCGGGTCGGGACAACAGATTCATCAACAGATTGGTCTTTCCACAATTCGATTTTCCCACTATCAAGCCTCTTATGCTCTTGGGAAAGAACTCGTTATTCGACCTCTTGGTCGCGGCGTCGTTCCAAGACATATCTTTAATGTTCATCTTTGTTTTATTTTGTTTGTTATTTTAGATTCGTTTCAAACACAAATTTTTTACGTTTTTCAAACTCTGTTTTTAATGTTATTATTTATTTATATCGCACCGTCGCGAGTTCTCTTCAATCCGGATCCACTCGTTATTTTGGCTAAATCTTGTATGGGTACCACGGCATCCTTAAAATCTTTCCAACTTTTCGGCGTTCGCTCTAACGCAGCTCGCTTCGCCGGCGGACTGATCAACTTGTCGATCAACGCGTCGGCTGCCCTCTTGCCAGCCACAGAAGCTATCCTACCACTGGCTTCGGAAGCGGCTTTCTTACCAGCATCCAAAGCCGTCTTCTTACCGACCTCAAACGCGGTCGATGCGAGTTTTCTACCCGCATCGCCCGTGAACGCTCGCATTATAGAATCGACGATGCCAGAACCGCCTTGAACGTAAGTTCTGACGTATCCCCTGTTCTTTATCACCAACATATTTTATTTTTATGATATATTTTTGTTTTTTTTCACTGGTAAATCGTTTTGTCGTTTTTAAATACTTTTATTATTCTAGTGTAAGAATATACTGTTTTATTTTTGTTTGTTTGTTTGTTTCTCTCTTCTTATTATATACACATCAATCCTTCAATTCGTTCATCAGCCTTTTATACTGGTTTTTATTCAAAACCTTCTGTCTTAACAATTCGTCAGATATAGTAACTATCTGATTATCTAATCCTGTGTTACCAGCCCGTCTGCTCGCCATCAACAAACTCAATCTCTGAGACAGAGCGTCAGAATCGCTCGGAAGAAAAGTGGTTTTCACCCCTTTGCCAGTCACCGATTCGACGAACTTCTTGTTCATATCCCATATGGGTTTCACCACTTTCGTCCACTTGTAACCTCTGTTGGCTTTGGGTCTCGTCTCTCTGGCATCGTTATTTCTCTTCATGGCGTGAGTCTGAATCAGAATGTCACCGTAATTGTCGAAATCCTGTTCCGTGTAATCTCCAGGCTTGTCGAAAAGGAGCAATTTGCGCAGTCCATCAGTTATTTTATACTTATTCGAACCGACGATTAAATCTTCATCATCCATTTCCACTTCTGTGTCGCCTACAAAAGTTCTACCGTCAGAATCCTTATAAATTCCATACAACAGATCTCTCTTACCGCCATCCTCGGACGACGCGACGCTATCAGTGGTGACAGTCGAAGCTGTATCGTCGCTCACGTCGGTTTGAATCCCTGTGGGAACGTAATCCGGTGTAGATTGAAAGGAATACCGATTTCCAAAACTAAGGGGCAATGAACCCATTCTCAAAGAACTCTCCTTTATGGGTCTCAATTCTTCGACTATCTCCTTCCTGCTTCGCTCTTGACCCTCCGTCACGGGTTTAAATATTTTTGTGGCTTCGCGTTTGAGTTCCATCTCACCAAGACGTCTGCTCCTATCAGCCGACTGAATCCCCTTCTTAGCACGTTCATACTGGTCTAAAATTAGATCTCGGCGCCTAGGATCCATCTGTAAAAACATCTTTCGTTTTTAATTGTTAATGTTCCTTTGAGTATGCTAATATGAGTTATTTATTATTTTCAAAATTAAATGTATAATTATTTTTATGTTTTATGTTTTAAGTAAATAAAAATCTTCCGTCTTTAATATAATAACTAAAACCAGTTGAGAAAAAAAACATTTACAAAATGACACCTCGATAAATAGTTAAAAATATTAAAATAGCATCCGTTTCAAACGTGTTAAAAATCAGAAAGAAATAGTTTTTCAGATAAACCATTTAACTTGACAAGTAATCTCATTTGAATAAAAACCTGTAATACATCTCAGGCGTGACAAAATAGCGTTCTCAGTAAGTGTTTATACAGTAAATGTCACTTTGACATGCAACCTGCTTGTCAGTTTTGATAAAAACATAGACTGATGATTGTAGACTGACATTCGAATGAAATGGTTTAACACGCCAAAGGCGCGCAGGAACAACGTATTGATGATTTGGATGTAGAAACTGCCGTCCCCGAAAATGTTAACGGTGACGATTATTTAAACAGCAGAATAAGTAGTGACGAAATCCTCAAAGCTATAAAAAATTTAAAGTCCAACAAGTCCCCAGGGTGTGACAATATTCTGAACGAGCATATAAAATTTACGTCTAATTTCAAGGTGCCAGTGTACGAAGTGTTGTTTAATAGTATTCTGGATACCGGAGTTGTCCCTGATTCTTGGTTAACCGGTATTGTATCACCAATTTACAAAAATAAGGGCGACCCCAATCAGGCTGAAAACTATAGACCCATAACAATCCTTAGTTGCCTAGGAAAGCTGTTCACAAAAATCTTAAATTCTAGGTTAAATGAGTTTGCTGAATGGAATAATTTATTGGGTGAAGCTCAAACTGGTTTTAGAAAATCTTATTCCACTGTGGATAATACTCTCACTCTACACTTCCTGTCGGATATCACTAATTTTTTGGGTAAAAAACTCTTTTGTACTTTCATTGACTTTAAGCAAGCATTTGACACTATCTGGCGGGTGGGTTTATGGAAAAAGTTGCTCGATTCGGGTATAAACGGGAAATTATTGACGGTCATTATAAACATGTATAAAGGTATCAAATCAAAAGTAAAAATGTGTAGTGAGTATTCAGAGTATTTCTATCCGTCAATGGGTGTAAGGCAAGGAGAAAATCTTTCACCCCTCCTTTTTTCCATTTATCTGAGTGATTTAGAAAAGTTTTTGACGCAGAATAATGTAAATGGCTTATTAAGCATACAGGAAAACATTACAGCAGAATTATCAGTATTCATACGGTTGCTCATTCTTCTATACGCAGACGATACAGTTCATTTAGCAGAGTCTAGTTCTGACATGCAGAAAGCCCTAGATAAGTTCTCGGAGTACTGTCTCCAGTGGAAGTTAATTATTAACCCCCTGAAAACAAAAGTAATGGTATTTGGTGGAAAGCGCCATCCCCACCGTTTCAAACTACAGAGTACAGAAATTGATTATGTTAATGAATACAAATACTTGGGTCTGATATTTGCAAAGTCTGGAAAATTTTTTAAAGCTAAGAAAGATTTAGTGAATCGGGCCACTAGAGCTATGTATTCGGTAATCAACAAAGTAAGACAATTTTCCCTCCCGTTCGATACTCAATTAGATTTATTTTGTAAATTGATTCGACCAGTTCTCCTGTATGGATGTGAAATTTGGGGCTTCGAAAATATAAAATCAATAGAATTACTCCAGTTAAAATTTCTGAAATTTATATGCAAATTAAAGCCAAGTACATCCTCAATTTTTGTTCATGGGGAATTAGGTACAACACCCTTAAATATAGAAATAAAGTGTCGCATTATTGCCTATTGGGGGCGATTTTTAAACAGTAGTCCAACGAAAATTAACTGCATACTTTATACTTACCTCTATGCCTTAATGGCTAGCGGTCAACATCGGAACAATTGGCTTGGTAATGTACAGACAATCCTCAACAACTGTGGTTTGTGATACTATTGGATTTCACAAACCTGCAGCAATCCAGACCTGTTGGTTACAGAGGTAAGGAGAATACTGGTAGACCAGTTCCAACAGGTGTGGTGGTCTGATGTTGGCCCATCAACAATGTTTAGTACCTATAGGCTTTTTGACCACACTTTTGAAATGAAACACTATCTGACCTGCCTGTCATTTGCTGATGCTGTAACACTCACTAAATTTACCACGTCAAATCACCATCTACCCGTGGAAACTGGCAGGTGGCAACACCTACCTAGACACGAGCGTTTATGTAAATTATGTACTTTAAATGCTATCGGGGACGAATACCACTACATTATGGAATGCCCCTCGTTAGTAAAAGAAAGAAAGAAGTGGTTACCTCCCTTTGTCCACAGATACCCATCTGCCTACAAATTCAGAGAACTCTTTGCATCTAGAAACTACACAATCCTGATAAACCTGTGCAAATTTATCCGAACCATGAACACGCTGCAAAAATAACGTGCATAACTCCAATAAGCCACTTTGAATGTAAGTGTAAGGTTATTTTCTAATATTGAAAATGTTTGGGTTTTTGCAGTTTATCTGAGAATGTCTCCTGCCATTCTCCGGTGGACTGTAGAAGCCCAATACATTTTGATAAAATGAGATACTAACTAGACGATGGAATGTAAGAAGATTCGCACGGATGCCGGAAATCGATGTCTTGCATGGTGAAAAACGTCCATAGTCTTTTCCGACCACATTGGAATCACCCTATACCTAATACTTAACTAAAATGTACACGTCTCTTAAATAACACATTTGTCAATGAGTGTAAATGTATGAACCAGCGCCTATGAATGCAGGTATATATGACCCATCCATACCTTTTTTCATTGGGACTTTATCTTGGGAGTGAGTGGCCTGAAATCTGACACCTGCTGCCTTAACGGTAGCGAGTGTCGAATTTTAGGTTTTCACCCCCTCGCTACGAAAATAAATTTTCCTACGGACAAAGAACACTCCGGCAAACAAATAGAGCAAAGGTACACGCCTTAACGTAGACTACCAGCTGTGCCGACCTTCCGACCGACCTTAATTTCGTCTGTTTCGTCTAATCCCCCTATTTTTTATTTTTTTTTCCCCCTTTTAAGGTGGTTTTGTGGAGGGTTGTTACACACGTGCGGCAAGATATTGAAAGTTTATATTTATAGAAGAAATCTGCGCTTTTGGGGTGGATGACGGGGTTGTTTCATGTGTGGGAGTGGGGGATGACATATTTTCACGAGTGGTTAAGCCACTTGTGAAGCTGGGTCATTGTCCGTCCTCACATGTGAACTGGCTACGGTGTCCATGTGGGAAGCGCAGATCTTCCTTTCGTTATATTCCCCCTTATCATACTAGGGCTAAAGTATAGAAAACTACAGCTTATTTTATTTTTTGCGCAGCAACTAATTATACTGTCGCGCCTGATACCCTATACCTCCGTTAACTAAAGATATGTTTTCTGTCCAACTTCCGTTTTATCCTATTTCGTGGTTTTATGACCGGGCATATAACAATTAATTATGTTCATTAGTTGGTGATGGGGCGTGTACCCACTACTCAGTAATAATAAGGATTTTAACACGACTGCCTGATGATTTTCATCTTCACATATATTGATATCACGTATATTAAAATGTACTGCCTGTAAATATAACTGAGTCAAATATGTACCTCTTATACTGATGTTGGTTTTAGAGAGAATAAAGAATTGAATTGAATTGAATTGGAACGGTATGGGGAACAAGCCCCTTTCAACCCTCAGCGACTGAACAATAAAAAATCCACAGCGCTTCCTTCATGAATAATTATATTCACGTGTCAGAACGAGCTTCATCGCAGAGTAACTCGGTGTAATGATACACATTATTTTGATAAAATTTATTGTCATTTTACAGTTGGATTCGCGTAGATTTCTTCTCACCTTTTTTGCGTGTGGTCGATACTGGAGGATCTTCGCCAATGATGATTTGTAGCGCACAGGAGCTCTATTTATACTATACAAGTGGAGATATCCATGGTGGGATTTTCCAAAAAACTTAGTTTTTTTTCTGTTGAGTTTTTTGAAAAAATCCGGGTATTCCCCCCCACTCACGTCAGAAAGGGAAGCGTCCAATAGTAGTCTGTTAAGTTTTTTGGAAAAAATCAGGGTATTCCCTCCACTTACGTCAGAAAGGGAAGCGTCCAATAGCAGTCTGTTAAATTTTTTGGGAAAAACCCACCGTCTCAAAACAATTGAGAGTTCTGGACCACTGGTCTAGAATCCACAGACCGTTTTTTGATGATGGTCTAGAATTTTTTGCTCGCGTTCGCCAACGATGGATCGATGGTCTGATCTGCGATGAGAACGTCGACAAAAATTTTTAAAGTAAAAGATAAAAGTGAAGATGTACAATTTCACCCTTTTTTTAAAAACGCGCGTTCACCACGAGTATTTGAACGTTAAAAGTGCGATCTAGGAGTCACAAAAAACATGGGGGATTCAAGACCACTGTACATTTTTGTGAACAAGCGTGCGATTTAACACTGAATTCCACGTTGGTAAACGCATCGTGTACGTATGTTGTACACGTACATGTACAAAGTGGTCGTGAACTCTCAATTATTACCTACTTTGGTATATTAATAAACTCAATATTCTTGAAAGAATAGTTTGCTTAAAATTAAATGATGGCAAGTTGTTTGAGGCTTTCTGTGACTTGTGACCGAATAATACAGTCACGTTGATAACTCACTGTTCCCATCTTGCAGTGTAGAAGAATATTCAGCTCTTTTTGAAAACCACAATATTATATATGTACAGAATTTAATAGCCTTACTATGGTCATAACGCATAGATTAAAGCGCAGATCGACTTGCTATTTGTGCGCATTTCATGACAAGACTTTTAGTTTTAACTGTACCATGTTTTGCAGCGGTGCATTCTGGCGCTTTGTTATAAGCCGAACGAAATGATTTCGCGCGCCAAAGGCGCGCAGGGACGGTATGACGAACAAGCCCCTTTCGACCCTCGGTGACTGTATATGATTGGGTGTCACGTGTCTAGGCGTGTTGAAGGAGGAAACGGTTCCGGTACTCAGCAGGTGTTTCCTGTTGCGACGTGGCGGTCTCTTTGACTGGTGTTATAAGCCCTCTCCTTCCCGTGTATTATAAACATTTCGTGTGTGGATTTCTGGGATTGGTAATCATTAATTTTGTGAAGCATTAATTGTCCCTCTTCATTCGGGACTTTCTTGCAATAGGCACCTCACTGCAAATCGATGTAAACGTGGTGAAATGCAGTTTATACCATGCTCACCTATGTTACTGCCTGTGATAAGTCCGCATGTTAAATTTTAGCTTTTAACTCCACTACCGGTGTTAAGCTTCCACTGCAGTTAAAACGTTTTCAATGGTAGGAACTACATCCAACTTGACATTTGACATGACCCAATTTGCCGACTTCGATACATTCGCACTCTGCTATGTTTCATTCAAACATACGACTTTTGCGGTACTATACTACGTGCAATGACTTATTAAGTTTGAACTACCTACAATTAAATATTTAAAATAAAATTAAAGAAATATTAATAATAATTTGACTGAAAAAGCAAGGTAAATTCAATCAACTTTGACGATATATCGAGCTGTCAATCAAGCATTCACGTGCAGCCGGAAGTACTGCCCACCGGTGCAGATGAAAACAAAACAACCCCATCTGTTTGCGATAGAAAGTGTCGTTTTTCTCCATTTTAAGTGACAAAGTCGATTATTTATTAAAAGCAGTTTATAAATAAAACAAATAGGTACTAGGGCCATCCGATAATCGGATTTAAACTACTCGTGAATAAGGGTTTAAACCCTTATCCTACTCGTGGTTTACATCTGATTGCAGACCCCAGTACCTCTTTAGCCTATATGCTAGCGGCCCTTGGGTGGCTTGCATGACAAAGAGAAGCCAGAGTTTGAAGACTACCTTGATGGCACGTTTTTGGGGCACTGCTCTTCAAACTAAGGTCGAGGTCGCTGGAGCTTAGGGGGGAAATTGGGAAAGACGGCGAAAAAGAGTGCCAAATGTGTCATTTGGGAGTTATAGAGATGTTGGAACACTTTTTCTTAGAATGTTCAAAATACAAAATACCTATACGATAGAACACGATTCACTGAGAGGATAATGAGGAAGTGGGATGGGAGAATGAAGGAGAGATTGTTGGCGGGTGACCTGAAAGAAAAGGTTGATATGCTGATCATGGAGTGAGGTAGGGGTCTCGTCAAAGAGTTCGTGTCTGGGTGTTGGGAAGAGAGAAGAGGCATAGGGAGGGGCTAACATTGGGGGGGGATAATCAAAGCCGCCTTCTCCTCTGAGAATCGCGACAAATCAGCAACTCTTTAGTACATATAAAGTACTACAAATTTAAAATAACCACAATAAACGTTTTTTTTTTCCTACGTCAAAAACTGTCTGCCTATGAATTTTTTGGCTCTCTGTTGTATACATTTTTGTACATATTTTGCGGTGAACTATCAAATTTTATCCGGATTATATGAGGGTGTTAAGAGGTTATTTTAATTAATGTATGTAGTGTTTTGTGATTAATATGAGTATTGGTAATTATTATGACTGCTTTTACTTATATTAGCTCGTTCCAATCAAGGGTCATAAGATATGTTTTTGAAGCAAAGAATGAGCAAAATTACTAAATTAGGAGGGCGATTTTCATGTATATAGTATTGGCCGTTACATTTGGTAAAGGGTAAAAGAATGACATTTTTAATCACACGGATTAATCGATTGGTTATGCTCTCTTCAGTGTCTTGTTTTGTTTGTCAAAGGCTCAAAGACCATGGCCAGAAAAATTCCTTTTTCTTAACTTTCACTCTTCAGTTTAATGGTGTTATTAGTCCGATATGACTCGCCGCACAGGGGCGCCGGAAAAACTCGAGGTCAGGGATGGGGGGGGGGGGGGGGGGGCAAACCTATCAAAAAGGGCATTATGTATTTCTTCAGTCTCTCAAATAAGGCAATTCTTGCATAATTTGGTGGAAAGGGCAATTCTTTGCATAATTTGAAGAAAAAAAGGCAAATCTTGTCCCTGCTCGCCCCCGTATGAAGGCGGGTGGGGGGGGGGGGGGCATCCCCCGCTGATCTGGCTCCCCCGGCTTGTGGACACTTTTTAAATGCGAGAACTTAAATGGTGCATTCAGAAACCATTTTGCCGGAAAATTGTATTTGCCGACGAAATTAATTCATAATACACCATTTGAGCTCTCATTAAAAAATATTCCGGGGTTACGCTAGCAGTCGTCTCTACGCCGCTCAATCGCAGACCTACCCCTTTGGCCCTTATGAATATTGTGGTCGCCCATGTCAATATCGTTAAAACAAATATCTGTTTTTGTCCTAATCACACTCACATTCATTCTTTCATCATCTATGTTGGGTAGTTATTTTGTTATTTATTACTAATATATTCATGCATTATCAATATTTCTGCTTTTAAATTGACACTTCACAATAAAGGTACATTTTGGGAAAAAATCGTTTGTGTTACACCCTTTCGCCTTGTTTTGCCTTGAAAAAAGGTAGAAACATAGCCTGATGACAATGTCGTTTAGAATTCTGTTTTCTGGTAATTTGCCTATCCGATTTAATCTATAGCCTGAGACCGGAAGCAATTTTGCATATAACCGACAGTAGTAGGAGATGTCGGTTTCGTGCTGGTTCTGGAGGACCTCGTTGGGGGACTTGCGCCCAAAGCGCCCAGGACCTTTTTAGGCTCCCAACACTCCTCCCTATGCCCAAGCCCGTTAGGCCCTCTTTACCCTTCCCATACCCAAAGCCCCTTAGGCCCCTCCCTGCGCCCAAGGCTGTTTTAGGCATCACCCTCCCACCCCCTTTATGTCTTAAACCTCTTTGGGCTCTCCTCCCTGTCCCCAAAGCCTACTGGGACCCAAGATAGCGGCCCAAGATGGCGGATGACAAGATGGCGTCTTCCTCCATGATATGTATGACGTGGATACCATAATACACAAAGTGGGAGGGCTCCCCCTCCCTCCCTGTACCCAAAACCTATTGGGACCCGCGATGGCGGTCCAAGATGGCGGCTTCCCCCCGTGATATATGTGACGTGGCTACCATAATACACAAAGTGGGAGGGCTCCCCCTCCCTCCCTGTACCTAAAGCCCATTGGGGCCCAAGATGGCGGATGACAAGATGGCGTCTTCCCCATGATATCTCTGACGTAAACAAGCTACTCTGCCAGTGATTTATGACGTCAACAAGATGGCTGCGCCCTTTTTGGGCATGCGCAATAACTCTTTTCAAGATGGTGGAGCCCATGATAAGTATGACATCAACAAGATGGCTGCGCCCATATTGGGCATGCGCAATAAGGGCGGTGCCCATGATATGCATGACGTCAACAAGATGGCTGCCCATACATCTTTTAGAGATGCACTCACGTAAAAGAATACAACATAACGGTCACTGATTTGGGACTAACGGACTTGGGTATAGGGAGGGGTATTGAGTGCCAAAAAAGGCATGGGCGCTTTGTGCTCTTAGTTTTAATATGTTTTGGGGAAACCAGTCAGTACTTTTCATGTCACACACAAACAAAGTATTAGATTACATAAACTTTAATAAAAAAATTGAAGTTTTAATTTAAGGGGTCATCCAACGTAACTTTGGACATTTTTTGGAAAATTTTTCACAATGCCCTAAATACGAATTAAAGCGGTGAATAACGACATATTATATACCAAAATAATGACAAAAGTATACAAAACCCGAAGTTATCCACTTTTTCAAAAATATGTTTTATTTTTTTGCTTTTGATGACAAAGAAATTGCCATCCGCATACGTAACCGTCAGGATTAACAAGGAATAGATCGGAAATTCAAATGTCTGAGTTGTAACTAAAAGACTTTACACTCCATACTCGGAGAAAGCATATTTATCATTTCATCACCAACGCGGTGATCACACTCAGGTGAAAATAGATGACCACAAACGCTTGATTCTGTTCGGGCGACACGTTTGTTGTTGACAATGTTGTGATCACGTGGGTTTGGGGGCAAAGTTAAGAAATGATTTGATTTCCCACGATCTGAAATCTTCAAACATTTCACTGCTGTTTTTTTAATCTGGCAGGCGATGTAATGTACAACTCACGACACATTCATAAGAAACTATTCAACTGACAATGTGATAATTGCTAGATACAGTCCAATGTGGAGATCAAAATCTGTATAATTTGACGCAAGTGTCAGCAAGGGATTAATACGCCACCGATTCGAACTACTATTATTTGCTTGGTGACGATGATCAAAACATAAAGGTAGAAAATTATATTTGTAAACAAAAATATATTCACATTAACATACATTACAGTCCTCACAATTGTATATTTACAACAAAATAATTTTACTGTCGCCGAACTATATTAGTGATGTAAAGAAGGCTTGATGAAGTCTGGTACGAAAAAAGAAGACCAATGTCAAGGAGAATTATCAGAAAGGTTTCTTCCTGTTCACCGAATATACTGACATGTCGTACCATCGTAAATTTAAATATATCCCTCGCACAACCACATTGTGTATAAGACGGATCAACGTCAATTTTGAGCGCCGTTAGTAACAGAAGGTTGCGAAAATCTATGTGGGTTGACACTGTGTGGACAGAAATAGAAAACATCCGCTAGGCGGACTAAAATTCCACATGAAAATGTTGAATTATCGAAATGAGACCACAACGTGTCATAAGTGTTCAGATAAATGAATAGAATAACCAACACAATTCCCATATTGTTCAGGCCGGTAACCATTCGCCTATAAAATTAGTATTGGTAAGCAGATCAGTTATTAATGTTCTTAAATCTCATGACAAAACAACAGTCAAGTTTCCCCAAACAGCAACCATGAAAGTCGGATAGTTCGAAAACAAATGAAGCATGCCAAATCATGTACATAAATGAATTGGAAGCCAGGATTTCTAACTAAGTGTAGCCGATTGGTGAAAGTATTCTGCATGCAGGACAGGTCATTTTTTGTTGTTTTGGCCACACTTGAACATTCAAATGACACTTGACAGCTGTCATTGCTCATACAACCCCAGAAATGGACACATATGACACTAAATGAGGAAGTTTGGCAGTTCACCCATATCATGCAAAATGGCACAGGATTGTAGGGGAGGGGGTGGGGGGTGGGGGGGGGTATGGTCACAGCAGACTCACAAAAGCCACATTGGACAATCTTCATTTTTCATTGATGCACTCAATCATGACTCCATACTTATTCTTCTGAACTGTGTGGATTTGACCCTTGGTGAATTTCATAAAAGGTAAACAAACACAAGGAAAATGACATCCCTTTTGAAATGTTGGAATCCTAAATTACAATTGGTCTTGTGGTCTATTCCTTGCAAGAATGATAAAAAGTTTCTCCGAGTCTGTACTAGAAGGATTGCAGAATTGAACTATTCAACAAATTTAAGGTATTTTATTGTATAAAATCTGGTCGGTTACTTATGCCATAGCAGACTTTCAGGCGGTGCTATCTACCATATGACAGCAGTTCCATGGCAAATTTCAGTTTCCACATATTCTATGCTTCATTCCAAACATTTTGCTATTTTATTTATTGGGGTTATTCATTTTGAGCCTTTTTTAGACTTGGAAGAAAATTTCCTGAAATTTGACCAAATTTACGTTGGACGTCCCCTTAAACATGGCTTCCCTCATCCAACACAGAATGAGGATCTGGTAACGTTATCAACAATCATAAAGGGTCTTGAGTTAATCCTCTTACGATTACGTTGTAAATAAACTGTGTCTGAAGGTTTATCTTCATTCGTGTAACCTTTATTGACAAAATTACCCTGACTTGGCTTTATCAAACGTTGTTATTGTCGAGAGCGTATCTGGGTAAGAAGAACAGGGTATTAATCTGTTATACAAACACGTAATCAGTTTTCTTCTGTTGGGTATAGAGTTACCTGATGCCGGTTTTGTGGCTAAAGCCAAAACGGAATGAACAACTCTAAATTTTTCTGTCTATTCAGTTTTTTTATTTTCACATAAAATCAGTTTTTACAAAGTAATTTATTTGGTTTCACAGTAGTCAGAATAGATTTGCTGTCAGATTTATAATTATAAGTAATTTTTACAAAGCGAAAAATGGTTTTACAATCAGTTAAAATGGATTTTCAATCAGTTTTAAAAGTGATTTTACAATTGCACCATAACTAATTTTAAAACAATAAGTAGTTTTACAATAATTTTACTTGTAATCATACAATAAACATAATTAAATGTTCAGTACCTGTCCTTTGGTCCTGAAAAAGGGCAGTTTTGTTCTTTTTCTGGACTTTCTCCAGTTATCATCGAAAGTTGTCTGCACATCCAAAAACGTGTATTTCTCAATAATGGATCAAAAAGGTATTCTCAATTGCGAATTTTTCAGCTTCGTTCACTCCGTAACCTTCCTCATCCTAATTGCGCATGCCCAGTATGGGAACAGCCATCTTGTTGATGTCATACATATCATGGGCACCACCATCTTGAAAAGTGTTATTGCGCATGCCCAAGTAGGGCGCAGCCATCTTGTTGAAAATTTAAATTTTAATATTTACATCACTGGCAGAGTAGCTTGTTTACGTCACAGATATCATGGGGAAGACGCCATCTTGTCATCCGCCATCTTGGGCCCCAATGGGCTTTGGGTACAGGGAGGGAGGGGGAACCCTCCCACTTTGTGTATTATGGTAGCCACGTCACAGACAACACGGGGAAGCCGCCATCTTGGACCGCCATCTTGGGTCCCAATAAGCTTTGTGTACAGGGAGGGAGGGGGAGCCCTCCCACTTTGTGTATTATGGTAGCCACGTCACACATATCATGGGGGAAGACGCCATCTTGTCATCCGCCATCTTGGGCCGCCATCTTGGATCCCAATGGGCTTTGGGTACATGGAGGGAGGGGGAGCCCTCCCACTTTGTGTATTATTATGGTAGCCACGTCACAGCTAACACGGGGGAAGCCGCCATCTTGGACCGTCATCTTGGGTCCCAATAGGCTTTGGGTACAGGGAGGGAGGGGGAGCCCTCCCACTCTGTGTATTATGGTAGCCACGTCACACATATCATGGGGGAAGACGCCATCTTGTCATCCGCCATCTTGGGCCGCCATCTTGGGTCCCAATAGGCTTTGGATACAGGGAGGGGAGGGGGAGCCCATAGAGGTTTAAGACATAAAGGGGGATGGGAGGGGTGAGGCCTAACAGCCTTGGCCGCAGGGAGGGGGCCTAAGGAGCTTTGGGTACGGGAAGGGTAAAGAGGGCCTAACGGGCTTGGGCACAGGGAGGGGTGAGGGGAGCCTAAAAAGGGCTTGGGCGCGAGTCCCCCAACGAGGTCCCCCAAAACCAGCACAAAGCCGACATCTCCTACTACTACCGACTTACATCAGTCGTGCAATTGTGTACTGTTTTATAAACTTAAATTTATTTCACCATGCGGCAGTTGCAATCGATTTTTTGGGGGGTTCGTACTTTTAAATTGAATAGACGAATATCATGTAGTTTCATTTTGTTAGTTTTGTGCTTTAGTTACTTCCATTTGATTTCATTTGCTTTCATTTGGGTAAAACGACGTGCCCTTAGCAGCTGTTCAAATATACGTCCGTTGTGTATTGTAGTATCAGTCGTAGACCCCCCCCCCCCCCACCCTCCCTACGAATGCAGGTGAATTACCGTGTATAAACGTTATCTATTTTTGACCTGTCTGTGTGTGTGTTACAACACAATTTGACAATCCAAAAAAAGACCCACAAAGTAAATAAATTTATATTACATATACTTTATTCAATAGGAAAATCCATTTAAATGGAGACAGAATTTAAAATATTATGTGCACTATTTTCGCTTGTAAATTGACACTAAACAATCACCAAAAAGGAAACAAACTTTGATGTTAGTTTTTCCGGGACTTTAGCTAAACATGGTCTCATTCCTGGAGGGATTCAAGTGGTTCATGTATTATCCTGGCCATGCCACAGTTAACATGTCTGATCACACCACAAATGGAACCACTGTAATTTGAATCTTTCTCATCGTACTATAGTAGGAACCCCATCGGGCCGTAGGCCTGCAAGGGGTTGCACATACCCAATCAGATAAATGTGTTCCAGAACAGAATTCGCCAATACTGTCAAGCGATATTTTGAATTGGACAGTAAATTTCAGGGAAAAAATCACGTGACTTCCGGTTCACAATTGCCGATACAACTGCAATCAGATTACCCCCCTCTAGAAATGTTTGGGCCGATATCAATAATCAAACAAAATGTCAAATGCGTTCGTTTTCTGTTCAACCCAACTCGCACCTCAGCTTTACGTGATATTTACATGTCTACACATCACTCGTATTCTGTCCATTCAGAGGTTTTTCAATACGCTCAGCTAATAATCTTGTTATTTCAGATCGAACTCTTCTTATTTCGCTGTAACTTGTCCTATTTGGCGATTACATGATGTACCTTCATCTAAAACCCGCAGATATAACCAGCGATCTTGTTGATTATATTGATGCAATTTCATGAACACGTGGCTAGTGAAGTTCAAGAATCGAAACGAAACGCAGTTTTTGAATTATCCTAATTTTAAGATGTAATAAATAGTAATGAAAAGTTTACTTAAAAATAGGTGATATAGTTCTGATAAGTTGCTTCCAGGTCGTTTAGCACCAATTCCCGTTCGCTCAAGGAGTTGTTTCGCCCCAATCCTCATTCGCCCCGAGTGGTTTCGCCCCTAAATGTAAATTTTATTTCGGTAATGCAACGTAATTGTTTCCTTTAGTACTTTAGTATTTTTTTTCCCCCAAATGATTTTCCATTAAAATTTTCATAATTGTTACTATTGAAAAAATTTACCGTTTCTGCATTGACCAATACGTGAAATCAGACAAATAGAGAGGGTTTTGGTGGTATGTCAATGAGGTATGGATTAAATAAAAACAAAACGTGCAGTCATATTATGTTCCATTCCTGTTTTACTTATGTATTTGTTTATATTTTTACAGTTTAATATTCAGAAGCACAACTTTTGACATTTGAGTATAATTTGTGCATTTATATAACATCCGTAACAATGCATTACAATTATCAATCGGCCTGTACCGTTTCTCTTCTCTGAGACTTTTACTCCTTTCCCAGGACACCTCTCCATATATGTTTCCACAGAGTTTGAGTCATTCATCTCAATGCTACCAATAAGAAATTTATTTCGTGCTTTTGTAATAATACCAATACAAGTGCAACAGGTAGTGAATTTTAATTTTCTGGTTAAACATATTTTTATTTGCCAAAAATAATTTGCAAACTCGGATAGGAGGACAAGTGCTTTCCACTTAGTGTACCTTCCGCCCCCTTAACATGAGACAAAAAATCAATACAATGGCGAAACAAAGAAATGAGAGAAATGTAAAAAATGTATATAAGAAAATCTAACTTCGCAATAAAAGAGAGTGAGAAAGAGAGAGAAAAAAAAGACAAAGAAGAAGAAAAAAAAGAAAAGAAATGTGATTGATTGATTGATATCCTTTTTGCACCTTGAGTCTGTCTCAGTCAATTTGATTTTCCAGGCCGAGGGTCGACCGGCGCTGCACTGAGTGGTTGTACTTTCCGTAACACTAAACTGGGATAGGAGGACAAGTGCTTTCCAATTAGTACCTTCCGCTCCCTCAACATGAGACAAAAGATCAATACAATGGCGAAACAAAGAAATGAGAGAAATGTAAAAAAATGTATATAAGAAAATCTAACTTCGCAATAAAAGAGAGTGAGAGAGAGAGAAAAAAGACAAAGAAAAAAGAAAAGAAAAGAAATGTGATTGATTGATTGATTGGTTGATTGATATCCTTTTTGCACCTTGAGTCTGTCTCTGTCAAATTGATTTTCCAAGCCGAGGGTCGACCAGCGCTGCACTGAGTGGTTGTACTTCCCATAACAGTAAACTTCTGTTTCTACTTAGCTACCACTACTATTACTACCTACTACCACCATCATCACTGCTACTACTATAGATAATACTTTTACTATCGCGCTCAAATCTTACCACCGACATTGCACTCCTGCGGCGAATAATACCACTAATAATAATAATAATAATAATAATAATAATAATAATAATAATAATAATTTCTGTAATCATCCATTGGTTACACTTTCGCCGCCTAATCACGCGCCTAAGGAGTCGCAATGAACTGCATGTGTTAAACAGTACCTTGGATGGAAACTCATTATAGAATCTTCGAGTGTTACTAATAAATTTTTGAACAAATTTAAAAAGTGTGGTATTAGTTTTATGTTCTGAAACGGGATCGCCGTACAGTAAGATATCAAGGGAGTTCAAATTAACATTAATTTCCAATAGTTTCCAATGAGAGCGTTGCGAGAGTCTGAATAAAAGGGGCAAAAGAGGAAATAGTGTTCCGCGTCCTCAACAACAGCTGGACAATAGGGACAGTATGGAGATTCGGAGATGTAATTGAGAAACGTATCACTGTTCAAATCGCTGCAACAAATTCGAATTCTACTATGAATAATGTATTTTCTGACACCACAGAAGAAGTATCCTGGGGGTCTTCCTTCAGGCGGTGATGTGAGTTTTTTGAATTCATTAAGTGAACTGCTGTTTCGTACGGACATTGGTAGACTATTCCATGTTCCTGTACACGAGGGGAATAATGATCTTTTGAATAGCTCTGTAACGGTAAATTCACTTAGTCCAAGCAAAATCTTGTCCGTGTAACCTAACGGTAAATTCACTTAGACCAAACAAGAATATGTCCGTGGAACTTAGACTAGCTTTTGACCCAAGGCTATTGTCGGTCGGTGCGGTCTAAGTAAGCATGGACCACTCATGATCTGCCTTGATACACATATTCCACTTGTTTGCTTTGGAAGTCACTCATCAAGTGTTCAATTAAATTAATTAAAATATATTCTATCCGATTTTGAAAATAATTTGCTTTTTACTGAATTTAGAAAATTGACTTTAAGAAATTTTCTCCACTCTAAACAGTATATCAACAACAATGAATAAGCAGTTCTGGAGAGGAAGGACCGTACTCTGCTGATGACGAGACCTTGGGATAGGGTCACTATCTCACAGCTCTAATGGTGCAGGGACTATCAACATCCTCTCTGTTGTCTACTATGAATGAAATTTCAAATCTTTAAGAGTAAATGAACAGTTACTATTTGTCTTTGTGAGAGAAAAAATGTCATTTACCTAAATCGAAGTGGGAAATAACTGAAATTGAAATGATCCTGATGATATGCTATAGACAGTAGTCTGCAGAACCAGAGACAACTTTTCTCCTCCCGCCAAGGCCGTGTACTGGAAATTATATTTCACATATTATTTTGTATTTTAAATCTCCGTTTTTATTGTACAACATTGTACTTGGATTCACCACTAATTAACTCATGTGTCACTATACAACTGGCTTCTAACTTCTCAGCAACAACTGATAACCCCACATGTACAAGAACGGCAACTCCTATCACATGCATATACGATGATGCTACTGATGGTTGGACTGTTAGTCATGGCGGGTAGTGTAAGATTGGACGAGATCCAGACAAAACCTGAATATGAACTTAGTCACATATTAAATGATATAACTGGTACGTTGACTGAAGATAATAACTCTCTGTCGGTATACAACACTATAAATAGTACGTATTTCACTCCCTGTGGGGTGCGTGCTGAGCTTAATGGTACTAATAGATCATTCTCGGCATTTCATATCAACTGTCAAAGCCTACAAGCCCACTGGGACTCCCTACATCATCTACTTGTTGAAACGAATAGCCCCCAGAATTCATTCGATATCATCGGCCACACAGAAGTATTTCAAATCCCTGACAATATATCTTATTGTCTAGAAGGTTACCACCAGATACAAAAAATACAAGACCCCGTGACGACGATGGGCGTGGAGGTGTTGGGCTCTTCATTAAAGCTGATATAACATTTAGTGTTCGGCATGACCTTTCCATCTTCATACCACATGTTTTTGAGTCACTGTTTGTCGAACTGAAGTATAAGAATTCAGCGAGAATAGTTGGTGTAATCTATAGACCCAATACTGCCCCTAAAGCAGACATGGACTTATTCATATCAAAAATCAACGACTTAACTGATGCACTAAATAAAGAAAGAAAATCATCATTAATCATGGGCGACCTTAATATTGACCTTTTAAAATCAGCTTCCCATTCCAAGACTGGTTTGTTTATAGAGCAGATGTTTAGTGAAGGATTTGTGCCTGTTATTACCAAACCCACTAGAGTAACACCTCAGTCCGCTACACTCATAGATCATATTTTCTCCAGTAATATCGCAATTCCTTTTACATCTGGAATAATCATTACAGATGTATCTGACCACTTTGGCACTTTTTATATCGAACCAACAAACACCAAGCAGGATAGGATAAAACCGGCTTTGACTAGGAAAATAAATTCTACTACTATTGAATACTTTAAACTGTTGTTGTCCCAATGTGATTTTTCTGGAGTATTGGAATCAGATTGTCCCGACGAAAGCTACGAAATCTTCATCAATACTTACATGAATGCCTTCGAAACAGCATTTCCGCTGCAAAAACATAAGCCAAACAAACAATTTATTAAGCAAAAGCCCTGGATGACAAAAGGACTTCTTATCTCTGCCAATAATAAAAGCAAAATTTTCCACAAAAAACTAAGATCTCCTACAGAACTGAATATCGAAAATTACAAAAATTACTGTAAGTTATTCAATAAGATTAAAAAACAAAGTAAAGCAATGTATTATGAAAAAACTCTTGTAGAAAATAAAAATAACATGCGGAAAACATGGGAAGTCTTAAATAAAGCACTAAATATAAACAAAAGCAAACGCAATTTGCCTTCACTATTCCATCATCGTGACAGGACAATATATGATTCAAATACGATTGCACAGGAGTTTAATACTTTTTTTGCCAATATAGGAAGTCAAACCTCCAAGCTAATAATCAAGCCGCGTAAGTTATTTACTGAGTTCCTGAATGATCCACACCACGATACCCTATTCGTCACACCAACGTCGTCCTTTGAAATCACAAGGATAGTAAATGCCATGAGGCCAAAGTTAAGTCAAGACTGTGAAAATCTTACGTCAGCCATCCTCAAACACTCAATAAACTTGGTTGCGGAACCACTTGCACATATTATGAATTCTTCTTTCAGTAAGGTGAAAGTTCCGGATAGGATGAAAATTGCTAAAGTAATACCTGCCTTTAAATCGGGAGACGAGAAGGAGTTTACAAACTACAGGCCGATCAGCATTCTTCCCGTATTTTCCAAAATCCTTGAAAAACTCATGTCTGTAAGACTTGTAAAATTTCTAAATAAATATGATATACTTTACCAACACCAATACGGGTTCAGGAAAGGGCATAGTACTTTACATCCGACTATGCAACTGCTAAAATACATGGCTCTTGAGAACAATAAAGACAGTAAAGATAGTACGATAGCCCTGTTTCTGAATCTCTCTAAAGCTTTCGATACCATAAGTCATGAAATATTAATTAAAAAACTGGACTAGTATGGGATAAGAGGTCATGCAAACAGCTGGTTTAAGAGGTATATCCATAGTAGGACCCAATATGTCTCTCTTGGGGACAGTAAATCTGGTCCAGCTGAACTAACATGTGGAGTTCCTCAAGGTTCTATTCTCGGCCCTATACTCTTTCTCATATATATAAACGATATACATAAGTCAACAAAGCTGAACCTACAATCTTTTGCAGATGACACTTCGGTATACAAATCCGGTGCGGATATAAACCCTCTAGTCTTGGACTTTAATGAAGAACTTCAAAAAATATTTGATTGGTGTGCTGCTAACCACTTATTACTAAACGCTAAGAAAACTAAATACATTATACTTAATCCTTGTAACAGGGACAAGAACGTCACATCCCATCAAATACGGATAAACAATCAAGTTATTGATAGAGTTGGTTATTATGAGACTGAAAAATATCTCAAATTCCTCGGTATAAATCTTGATGAGAATCTTTCCTATAAGGCCCATATATCGCATATTTGCTCGAAAGTCGCTCTCGCAAACTACACACTCAATAAGGTAAAGAAAGTTATCCCACATAAAGTCATGAAAACTCTATATTTCGCACTTATACAAAGCCATTTGATTTATGGAATTCCATTATGCGGGGGGGGGGGGGGGGGGGCTCTCAAAAGCCTGTAATCGTCTTTGTAAATTACAGAAGCGATCAATAAGAATTATAAACAACCAAAAATGTAATGCCCATACTGACTCTTTATTTATCAAAGATAATATACTGAAGATTAAAGATTTATATAAATTACATACCTCCCTGTTCTTGTTTGACTGGCACAATGGAAACATGGCAGGATCATTTGATGATTTTTTCTCAACCGTGCATAACGAAACCGTTATGAATACTCGACAAACGGGTCAGATTCGTACTCATAGAACGAGAATCAAAACGCTTGATGCCTCCCCGATCTTTGCATTTCCTAAATTATGGAACGAATTAGACATTGACCTTCGAAAACTTAACAGGAGAGAATTCAAAAGTAAGTTAACAGCTAAACTTATTTCTTCTTACGAGAATAACATCTCCTGCTCAAATCCATATTGTCCCGACTCTGCTGTCTAGCCCTATCTTTATTTTTAGGTGTAGCCTCAGCGATCCTGTCCAGTGTCTGTTATTTCCTAGTGGATAACTAGGATGTAATATACAGTGGACGTTTGTTGTTAAACTGTCCTTTGTGAATTATCGTCCTCAACCTAACTTGGTCTGGAGCTCGTCCAAGGCAGCCTCATGACTTGGTCCCCTGTCAAACATATATACGATTATATCAGCCTTTGTGTTTGTGTTTGAATGGGGCCATTTCAGCGGCGCCTGGGTGTCCTTGATGTCCGACCATCACGTGCACACACTCAGATGTTATAATAGACGTCGGTACATTAGACACGGTGAAAAATTAATTTAAACAATACTGAGAAAGCACAATGTTGAACATGTCTTGTTTCTCCCCGCTTTTATCTTCTTTGTTCTCTCTTACTCTTCTATGTTTTTTCCCTATAGGGAAAGGCAGGAAGACAGCCAATCTGGCTATGCCTTTCCCTGCCAGTATACACATTAAAAATTAATATTATCTCTTATTGTGTATGTGCATTATTATTGTAAATTGGATATTGTAGATTTGTACACATTTGTCAGTTCTGTATTTGCTTAGTATACTGGTGAATAAAATATCTATCTATCTATCTATCTATCTATCTATCTATCTATCTATCTGTTCGCATGCAATAATGCATAAAATTTTCAGAATTTTGAAGGTTATAACCAGCTTGATGGTAGTAATTCGTGGAGATAATCAGGCGTATCGTTATTTACGATTTTGTAGAAGGTACACATCTTTTGCATGTGTCTTCTTGTTTCGAGACTGTTCCACCCAACTTCAATCAAAAGGCAATCTCGTAATACTGAGCTCGTCAGCCCTGATACGATTCGTGAGACATCACAGTGTATATCCTCTAGACGCTTCATCAAATATTGGGGAGCTCCGCACCACACCGGACTCCCATATTCCAATATTGGTAAAATGAAGGCATTATACATCTTATTCAAAATCTGTCGTTTGAAAATATGCTTTAGTTTTCTTAATTGTGAAAGTCGAACACAGGCTTTTTTACAAATGTCGTCAATATGCGCTTTCCAGCCCAAGTTGGATTGGATGGATAATCCCAAGTGCTTGTGGATGCCAACGAAGTAAAGTGTTTCGCCGTCGAACAAAACACTTGGAATAATGACATCCCTATTAAGTGTAAACAACACAGCGTTGGTTTTTTAGCATTAAATGTGACCAACAAGGTATCGGTCCATTTATTGATTTTTTGGAGTTCGATGTTCATTTTTGACTCAATACTATAAATGTCAATTATATTATTATAGATGATTCGGTCAAACAGGTATCGTCAGCGAAGAGTCTAACAATATCGTCGGCTATATCATTGATGTGGACCAAAAATAAAAAAGGTCCAAGAACAGGCCCCCGAGGAACCCCCGCTTCTCCGTTTCTGTAATCGGATTTACATTCGTTAATTTTCACCCTTTGACTTTTGTGTGCCAATTTGCTTTGAAACCATAGCAGCATACTGCTTCAGTTTGAAAATTAGACCGCTGTGCCAAACCCTGTCAAAGGCCTTGGAAATATCACAAAAAAACACCACAAGTTTGCATTTTTTTTATCTATGGCGTTGCAAAGGTTATGATAGACCTTTATCAACTGGTACACTGTACTATTATTCGGCAAAAACACTGACTGGAATTTGTAAAATAAACTGTTTTCAAGGAAATATTTGTGGATATCTCTAAAGACAACTCGTTCCATTATTTTACTGATCCAACATAACAACGATATGGGCCTATAATTTTTCGGTCGTATTTGTCTCCTTTCTTATAAAGTGGAATCACATCAGCCTGTTTCCACTCGTCGGGGTAGACGCACTCTGACAGTGCTTTATTGATGAGGAGAAAAAAGGGGTCTGCTAACAGAATATTTTGTTTCCTTCAACATTTTGTGACCTATTCCATCGTGACCATGTGACTTTTTAGTTTTCAAACTTTTTAGAATATCCGAGATGTCCTGCTCAGAAAACGATATACTGCTAATGGGGTGAGGGCATCTCCGTTTGACGGGTGGAAGGGTTTTTGAACTCTAGTTTAATGCACTGTTACTTCTAAAAGTTTCGTTGAGGAGGTTCGCTTTCTCTGTATCGTTCTCGATAATTTCACAGCCTTCGTCGGATAGGCGGTGAAGATGGGTTATGCCTGAAGTACTAGAAACATTGTCCAGAAACTTTGTAACAACATGCCAAAACTCCTTAGATTCCGTGCAGTGTCGTCATGCCAAAGATGCACGGGTGGGGGTGGGGGGGGGGGGGGGCATATTTTCGGTGAAGGCCTGGGAAGTGCCATTTTCGGCAATCTGGGAGGCATTTTTACCAAAATTTTGGGGTACGCTACGCGCCAACCGATGGTGGCGCTCCGCTTAGATGGTGTTACCGATCCGGGCCCTTCCAGATTTTCCCCTAGCATGACGCCCCTTGTTCCGTGTCGTGAGAGAAAGACTCGTCAACGTTTTCCATGTATACATTCTTCGCAAATTTTTTCATATTGTTAACTTTGTTCCTGGCTGTTTTATTTTTTGCCCAAAGCTGGTGTTTATTATTTTTCAAGGCTAATTTTCTTAATCGGTCACGGTGGCGTAACTCTCTTCTAATAGCGCTGTCAAACCATGGTTTGTCCCTTTTTCGCACTGTTATTGTGGAATTGGGGATACATTGCTTCGCTAGTTTTTGAGAACACCGAGACAAAGTTTGACACAGCATCATTTATGGAAGGTGCGTCGCTTATTAAATTTTCCCAATAGGGCCCAGCTATCATGGTATTCATTCGTTGGAAGTCGGCCTTTGTTTTAAAGCCATACGTCGCGAAACGTAACGGGGTTGTTATAATGCGAGTTGGCAATATGGGCATAAGGAGGTGATTCTAAAGTCATGGCTGCCAACATGGAAGCCAGAAACACAGAAAAATGTGAACATTTCATTGAACAATAACTTGGCAACGAAACAGCCTTGCCCTTGGATACCAGGATTGGGGGGAATGGTCATGTCACATAAGTAGGTGATAAAGGCCGATTCAGACTCAGATGTACATGTACGTGTACATGTACACGTACATCGATGTACACCTCCATAGGATTTAGTGTTAAAATCCTGTACAGGTACACGATTTTAAAATCGTGTACAGGTACACGATTTTAACGTTTTTAGGGTGATTTAGAATCGGCTTTGCCGATTCAAAATCACTGGATTCTATATACAAATCGCTCAAGAGTGAAAAAAACGCATGAAATTTTAAGGAAAAAGAGATGTATCGTCTGGATGCATTGTTAAATTGCGAGCAAAAAACGTGTTGCCGTTTCTAAATCATCATCTTGCTGATTCTAAATCATCCGTGTCTGTACACGATTTTAACACTGAATCCCTATGGAGGCGTACACGGAAATCCATTTGCGGATTTTACGTCAGAAATCGAATCGTGTACAGTACACAGAAAAGAGGTGATTTTGAACCGGCAAACCCACTGTCATGATGATAGTAAAACTAACACATGTTTTTGTTGTGATTGAATGAGGTTTTCGTTCAAAAGAGTCGACTATAAATATGAGCGTCAGTTTTAAAAGAGTTGCGTGAATGAAAGGCATTCGTTCAAAAGAGTCGACTATAAAATATGATCTGTAAAAATAGACATTCGTGTTTTGTTTCAATGTAACGAAAAGAAATTGAGTTTAGAGACAATTAGAAAAAAATCGGAGGTAAAAATCGTTTGTTCGCGTTTGTCACTATTAATTTTTGTGAAGTAATCTTAATAAACACTTAATGGAATGTTTGATGAAAAATGTTGCTCATGTTTTTGTTGTGGCGTGAATGAAGGTTTTTCGTATTTAATGGATCGTTTTAATAATGTATAATAAAACGCATTTTCCACTCAATTAGGTTTGAGTGGTAAATTTTTAATATATTCATGATAATGATCAGAGATTTGAATGAATGAATGAATCCCTTTAACGTTAAATTAGAAAAACCAGTTTGTTTTATGTGCTAGAATGTTTTTAACTGTCTTCAAAGGTTCTCTCTTAATTCGACACTGGGTGAATGGTTTTTTGATATATGAATGGAATTCCTTTTAACAAATGTAAATTACTCTCAAATGCATTAAATCAGAAACCGGTTTGTCATGTGCTTAAAACGTTTATAAACTTTCAAGTTTTTCCCAATTCAATCAACACTGAGTTAAGATATGAATTTTTTAGTTATTATATTAAAGACAGAAGATTTTTTATTAACTTAAAACATAAAATATAATTATACATTTAATTTTGAAAATAATAAAATAACTCACATTAGCATACTTAAAGGAACATTAACAATTAAAAACGAAAAATGTTTTTACAGATGGATTCTAGGCGCCGAGATCAAATTTTAGACGAGTATGAACGTGCTAAGAAGGGCATTCAATTGGCTGACAGAAGCAGATGTCTTGGTGAGATTGAACTCAAACGCGAAGCCACAAAAATATTTAAACCAGTGACGGAGAGTCAAGAGAAAGGAAGAAGGAGATAGTCGAAGAATTGAGACCCATAAAAGAGAGTTCTTTGAGAATGGGTTCATTGCCCCGTAGTTTTGGAAATCGGTATTCCGTTCAATCTACACCAGATTACGTTCCACGGGAATTCAAACAGACTTGAGCGAGAGCGACGATACAGCTTCGACTATCACCACTGATAGCGTCACGTCGTCCGAGGATGGCGGTAAGAGAGAGATCTGTTGTATGGATTTTATAAGGATTCGGACGGGAGAACTTTTGTCGGTGACACAGAAGTAGAAATAGATGATGATGAATTAACCGTAGGCTCGAATAGATACGAATTAACTGATGGACTGTGCAGATTGCTCCTTTACGACAAGCCTAGTGATTACACGGAACAGGATTTCGCCAATTACGGCGACATTCTGGTTCAGACCCACGCCATGAAGAGAAATAACGATGCCAGGGAGACGAGACCCAAAGCCAACAGAGGTTACAAGTGGTGAAACCCATATCGGATATGAATAAGAAGTTCGTCGAATCGTCTGACGCTCTGTCTCAGAGATTAAGTTTGTTGATGGCGAGCAGACGGGCTGGTAACACAGGATTAGATAATCAGATAGTTACTATATCTGACGAATTGTTAAGACAGAAGGTTTTGAATAAAAACCATTATAAAAGGCTGATGAACGAATTGAAGGATTGATGTATATATAATAAGTAGAGAGAAACAAACAAACAAACAAAATATACAAAATAAAACAGTAAATTTTTACACTAGAATAATAAAGTATTTAAACAACAAAACGATTTACCAGTGAAAAAACAAAATATATTATAAAAATAAATATGTTGGTGATAAAGAACAGAGGATACGTCAGAACTTATGTTCAAGGCGGTTCTGGCATCGTTGATTCTATAATGCGAGCGTTCACGAGCGGTGCGGGTAGAAAACTCGCATCGACTGCATTTGAGGTCGGTAAGAAGACGGCTTTGGATGCTGGTAAGAAAGCCGCTTCCGAAGCCAGTGGTAGGATAGCTTCTGTGGCTGGCAAGAGGGCAGCCGACGCATTGATCGACAAGTTGATCAGTCCACCGGTGAAGCGAGCTGCGTTAGAGTGAACGCCGAAAAGTTGGAAAGATTTTAAGGATGCTGTGGTACCCATACAAGATTTAGCCAAAATGACGAGTGGATCTGGATTGAAGAGAACTCGCGATGGTGTAATATAAATAATAATAATATTAAAAACAGAGTTTGAAAAACATAAAAAAATTGTGTTTGAAAGAATCTAAAATAACAAACAAAAAATAAACCAAGATGAACATTAAAGATATGTCTTGGAACGACGCCACGACCAAGAGGTCGAATAACGAGTTCTTTCCCAAAAGCATAAGAGGCTTGATAGTGGGAAAATCGAATTGTGGTAAGACCAATCTGTTGATGTTGTCCTGACCCGACTGGTTGGATTACGACAGATTGTTCGTGTTTGGCAAGAGCTTGTTTCAACCCAAATACAGATTGCTTCGAGAGTGCATGGATCGTAGATTGCCCAAGGACGTCATAGCCAGAATCTTTGACAGCAGGGAGGAATTCGACAAGAGTGAAGCTCCACTTTCGACCATTTTGGACGGTGCGGCGATGGGACTGATGAAGAGAAATGCATCTTCGAACGTCGAGTGTCGATTTTATGAGAACGCTAGCGCCATTCCGGATCCTAGAGAATTGAAATCGGAAGATAAGAATCTCATGATTTTCGACGATCTGCTTTTGGAGAGACAAAACCGATGCGAATCGTATTACGTTAGGGGTCGACACAGCAACGTGGACTGTTTCTACCTGTCACAGAATTATTTTCGATTGCCCAGACAGACGATAAGGGAGAACGCTAATTTTCTATGTCTCTTTCGCCAAGATCTCAAGAATCTCAATCACATCTACGGCGACCACGTCGCAAACGACATTAGCGTGGCGGAATTCAGGAGATTCTGCAAGAGGGTTTGGGATGGAGGACTTTACAATTTCGTCGTGATCGATTTGACAAGCGAATTTAATCACAGAAAATATCGGTGCGGATTCGACAAGTTTTATGTTTCTGATGATAATAAGATAGATCATGAAAATAAAAAAAATTTAGAAAATAATAAATCTTCAAATAATTAATTTTGAAAAAATAAAAAATAAATAAAAATATAATGTTCGAACAAGGAAAATTGTTAGAACGGATAGCCGAGAATACGGCTGCAAAACAATCCATTCAAATCGTGGTGAGTGGCGATTCAACTCGATTCGCTACGAAATTCGAACCTTCCATCGAATTGAATAGAGAGAAAAGATACGAGATGGCATTGGTGAATCTGGAGACTTATTAGTCCTTTCCCAATGTCACCGAAAAGAATAACTCGTTCAAGTATTCCGACGGAGTGGATTGGTTGGAGATTCGAATTCCCAAAGGAAGTTACGACATAGACGATTTGAACAATTACATTCAGACGCGAATGAAGACGGATGGAAAGGGAAGCAACAAGATCAGACTCGCTCCCAATCCTAATACCTTACAGACGATGTTGGATTTGGAAGATAATTTTCGAGTGGATTTCAACACGGACGATTCTATCGATAGATGTATCGAGAGCACGTGGCATCTGAAAATACGGTCGACATTCTCACAGTCAATAGCATTCTGGTGAATGTGGATGTGATTGCTGGAAGCTACGTGAATGGTAGCGCTCAACCGATGATCTATTCCTTCTTTCCAAATGTGTCACCGGGTTATAAGATCGTGGAGCGACCTCGAAATTTAGTTTATCTACCAGTGATTTTAGACACGTTGTATAGTCTCAAAACCACGTTGACGGATCAAAATGGTGAACTGTTAGATCTTCGCAGAGAGAGGGTGATGATACGATTTCACTTAAGAGAAATATAAAAGCAAAAAAAAAATATATTGTGTATATATATAGATAACAAAAATAAAATAAACACAATATTAATTTTACAAAAATTATTTAATATATATAATTATCATTAAAACAAGAAAACAATTGAAGTAAATATATTTTAAAAAAAGAATTATGACAGAATATGTGAAAAAAAACGTGAACATATCCGCAGGACAGAGGAAGAAACTTGAGAGAGTGTTAAGAACTCGAGGCGAGGCAGTGAAATTCAAATTCACTCACGAAGATCTGATGAGAGGCAGTCAGGATTCGATCGCCTGGACCAAAAGTCAAATCAAAAGGATGGAGAAAGCGATTCGTGATGGAAGAGGGTTGACGGTGAGATTGAGTCCCGCTCAATTGAGATACAATTTGAGAATGAAAGGTAGTTTCATACCGCTATTGGCAGGAATCGCCGCAAAAGCATTACCCTTCGCCGCAAAGGTACTACCCTTTCTTGGAAAGACTCTCGGCGTGGGAGCTCTCACGGGACTCGCGAGTTCAGCAGTTGAGAAATTAATGGGTGGCAGCAGACTGTTTTTGAAGAAGGGAGGAGCCGTGTGTCGCGTTCACGTAGATGACAGCAGTAAAGGATTGTATCTAGAACCCGTTAGAGGTGGCAAATCTTTGAGTGGAAATGGTCTCTATCTGAAGAGTGGACAGAACGTTGAGCGACTCGGCAAGGGTTTGTTGCTTGGTGAGAATTCACCGTTTAAGAATATACCGATTTTGAATATGTTATTATAATATAAGAAAAACATTATATAATTATATTATAAATATCAATCACAGAAAAAATATAAAATAATATATAAAATGGATAAAAAGGTGGAGAAACAATTAGACGATAATGATGAATATCGGGAGACAGAGTGCGAAAAAAAAGATGTGGAAAAATGGTTAGACACTAATGATGGATATCTAAGGAAAGAACTGATGAAAGAGTTAGATAAACAGCGGGATAGACAGTTGGAATTGAAAAGAATGAGACGCTTTCCACCGTCACCACTACCTTCTGAAGAGAATGGTAATGATGCGAGTGTTACCAAGAGATGCACAACATTCATTCATAATTATGATTCGGATAAACAAATGTGTTGTTTTAAAAAACGTAGCATATCACAAAAAAAAAAGAAAAGAAGAATCGACGCTGAAATTTAAGAAAAAAGGAAACGTTATTATATTATATGGGTAATAGTGAAAAAGGAAAACAAAAAAAAAAGTAATGAGATCATCTTTAGATCTCATTACTTTTTTTTCCTTTTTCTTCGCTAAAAAAATCAATCTCTCTATTGTTTATATTTCCAAGTCCGTTATTAGCATGTTGACACTCGTGTATTCTCCATTTTCGAAAATGTGTTGAATGTTTATCTTTACTCTTTTGAGTTTTTTTGCATCGGTGAACTTGCTCTCACCACCCGATTTGTCCACGAGTTCGCGTGAGATTTTTGGATATATGTAACTTCCATAGAACAACGTCAAATCGTCCTTGTCGAATTCTTTATCTTTAGCGATGACGATTGTCTGCAGATCGCTTTGGTACTCGTAAAACAAATCGAGCATGGCTTCATCCAATTTCAAAGTCATCTTATATTTGTCGTATTTATGCTCTAAATCCTTCATCTCGATCTCGTTCAATTCGATGGGATCATGTTGTTGTAATCTATAGATTTTAAAACCTAATTTCTTATTCGTTTCGACTCGTTTCAATTTCAATTCGCATCTTTTAGGTGTTGCTGTCATGATCGATTATTTGGGTTTTTTGTTTGTTTTATGAATTCTTGCAATAATGTATATTTTAAATTTTGTATTTTAATAATTTGTTTAAAAGTTTTGTGTTTTTTTTTGGTTCTTTTTTTGCTCTTTATATATATAAAAAAAAAGTTTTTAATTTTAAGTTTCTTTAATGTAAAAATTTTTGTAAAAGTTTTTTCTCTTTATATCTATAAATAAAAAGTTAAATTTTAACATTTCAATCTCTCTATTGTTTATATTTCCAAGTCTGTTATTTGCATGTTGACACTCGCGTTTTCTCCTTTTTCAAAAATGTGTTGAATATTTATCTTTACTCTTTTGAGTTTTTTTACATCAGTGAACGCGCTCTCACCATCTGATTTGTCCACGAGTTCGCGTGAGATTTTTGGATATATGTAACTTCCATAGAACAACGTCAAATCGTCCTTGTCAAATTCTTTATCTTTAGCGATGATGATTTTCTGCAGATCGCTTTGGTACTCATAAAACAAATCGAGCATGGCTTCATCCAATTTCAAAGTCATCTTATATCTGTTGTATTTATGCTCTAAGTCCTTCATCTCAACCTCGTTCAATTCGATGAGATCGTGTTGTTGTAATCTTTAGATTTTATGACCGAATTTCTTATACGTTTTGACTCGTTTCAATTTCAATTCACATCTTTTAGGTGTTGCTGTCATGATCGATTATTTGTTTTTTTTTTTGTTTTATGAATTCTTGCAATAATGTATATTTTAAATTTTGTATTTTAATAATTTGTTTAAAAAGGTTTTTTTTTTTTACTCTTTATATATATATATATATATATAAAAAAAAAAGTTTTTTAATTTTAATTTCTTTAATGTGAAAATTTTTTTGTAAAAGTAATGAGATCATCTTTAGATCTCATTACTTTTTTTCCTTCTTCTTCACTAAAAATCAATCTCTCTATTGTTTATATTCCCAAGTCCGTTATTAGCATGTTGACATTCGTCATTTTTCCACTTACGAAAATGTTTTGAATGTTTATCTTTACTCTTTTGAGTTCTTTTACATCAGTGAATGTGCTCTCACCACCCGATTTGTCCACGAGTTCGAGGGAGATTATTGGATATATGTAAATTCCATAGAACAACAACAAATCGTCCTTGTCAAATTCTCTGTCTTCGGCGACGATGATATTATTCAGCAGATCGCTATGGTACTCGTAAAACAAATCGAGCATGGCTTCATCCAATTTCAAACACATCTGATATTTGTTGTAGTAGCGCTCTAAGCCCTCCATCTCAACCCCGTTCAATTCGATGGGATCGTGTTGTTGTAATGTATAGATATTAAAACCGAATTTCTTATACGCTTCATCTTGTTTCAATTTCAATTCGCATCTTTTAGGTGTTGTTGTCATGATCGATTATTTGGTTTTTAGGAATTCTTGCAATAATGTATATTTTAAATTTTGTATTTAAATAATAATTTGTTAAAAAAAAAGTTTGTTTTTTCTCTTTATATATAAATAAAAAGTTAAATTTTAACATCCTTTGTTTTCTCATATTAATTCAATTTTTTTTCATGTTAAGAAACATAAAAAAAATTGATTAATTTCATGAAAAAAAAACATTTTTCACATTAAAGAAAAACATTTGAATTAAAAAAAGAAATCTTTTATATATATAAAGAGTAAAAAAAACAAAACTTTTTAACAATTATTTAATACAAAATTCAAAAAAAATATTCTTACAAATGGAGCAAAGAGATAAAAACAATGGAAAATTTAAATGAGAAAACCGTACCTCAGTTGAACGAGATTTGTAAACTATTAAAAATTTCACATTTCAGAAATCATAGAACTAAATCAAAAAAAATTGAAGTCATACAGAAATATTTGTGAAACGATGGAAAGGCAAACGAAATGCCGATAGCAACGACGTCAAAAAATGCATCGGTTGTGAAAAATGAGAAGAAGAAGAAAAAGATAGTAAAAGGAATCGAAATGCCGACGTCGAAAGAAACCAAAAACGTTTCAGTTGTGAAAAATAAGAAGACGACTAAACGAAAAGCCGTTGAAGAACTTCAAGTTTCCAAAGAAAAGAAAAGAAAAACTAAAACGAAAACGAGTGATGCACTTCAGATTCTAGGTAAACGAGATATATCGAGCGAAATTCGACGAGCAATAAACGAAGGGAGAGGAAAAGAATATCTAGCACGACTCACCACGGAACTATTTCAATCGAAGTTCGTAGAATGGGAGAGTGCGATCAAAGGCATTTTTGAAATTTTCGACGTGGTTCCCTCGTTGAAGAAAATTGATCCAAAATTGTTCATGGAACGGGTGAAGAAAAAAGTATTGGATTTGTTTCGCAAATACATGAATGTGGGACTAAAAATTAAGATGATACTCCATTGCATGATGAATAAAATTGATGTGAAGTCCAGCGAGAGCATCGTGAAAAATGCATATTTCAGATCTAACGTTGAACCCGTATTTCGAGGTTCAGGTTTATCAGACGTTTTCGAAAAGATGAAAGGCAAGATGTTGACTTCTCTCACGAATTATCAACATGAAGGTAGTAATTGGACGTTCGATGAGGTGTTGAAACTCGAAATTCACATAACTGAAAACGATTCATTGAAAGGGTCTTCCTACATGAAATTACCGTATTTCCTAGCTAAAAAACACACCATGGTCAACGTGAGAAATAAAGATGATCAGTGTTTTAAATGGGCAGTCACCTCCGCTTTATACCCTGTCAAAATAAACACCGAAAGAGTTTTTCATTACGAGGAGACTTCTAAAAATCTCGACTGGACCGGAGTGACTTTTCCAACAGAGTTAAAACACATTGAACGTTTTGAGGTTCAAAATCCCACCGTAGCGGTGAACGTCTTGGGATACGACGACGAAAAACAACCGATTTATCCTCTCAGACAGACTTCGTATCTCGAAAGAGAAAAGACGATTATTTTATTATTGATTTCAAATGGTGACAATCGTCATTATTGTTGGGTTAAACATCCGAGCCGATTACTGTCGAGACAAAATAATAAACATGAACATAAGGTATGTTTATGTTGCAACTGCATGAACGCGTTTAAGAGTGAAAAATCGTTAGCAAAACATCAGGAATATTGTAACGAAAATCAAGGTGTCACTGTCAAAATGCCCAAACCCAACACCATCGTGAAGTTTGAAAATCACAATAGAAGGTTAAAAGTACCATTCGTCGTGTACGCTGATTTCGAATGTTTCACCACAAAAATGAGTTCCTGTCAACCCAACGCTCTTCAAAGTTACGTCGAAAGATATCAAAAACACATACCTTCGGGCTATTGCATTTACGTGAAATGTGCTTTCGACTCGCAACACGACATGGGTCCCTTCACCTACACGAAACAGTATGAAGACGATGACGTGTCCCAAAGGTTCATGGAAGAGTTAGAATCGAAAATTCAAATGTTATACGACAAATTCAAAACTCCGGCGAAAATGATCATCACGCGAGAGCAGCAGGATGAAAATAACAGATCCACCAAATGCCATATATGCAGAAAATCGTCCGGGGAGAATTCGGAGGAAAATAAGAAGGTCAGAGACCACGATCATTACACGGGTCTGTATCGCGGTCCGGCTCACAGCAAGTGTAATTTAAAATATCGAGATGCCGCTTTCTATCCGGTGATGTTTCACAATCTCTCAGGTTACGACAGTCATCTGGTCGTGAAAAATCTCAGCACCTCACATGAAGAATTAAATTGCATCGCGAACAGCGAAGAAAGGTACATTTCCTTCACGAAATGGAAGCTCATGGAGAAGAAAAGAGTAATCGACGGAAATACGTTGGAAGAAAAAACGAAATCCATTCGTAGAGGCATACGTTTCATCGACAGTTTTAAATTCATGTCGACCGCTCTGGAAAAATTAGTCAATAACATGAGTAAGGATAAATTTAAAATCACGAGCGAACATTTCGGAGAACGAGTAGATGTCATGTTGAGGAAAGGAGTCTATCCTTATGATTACATGAACGATCTAAAGAGATTCGAAGACACCGCACTACCTTCGAAAGAAGATTTTTATTCGAAATTATACGAATCTGACATTTCCGACGAGAATTACGAACACGCCAAAAACGTGTGGAAATCATTCAATATGAAAACCATGAGAGATTATCACGATCTCTATCTGAAGACCGACGTTCTGCTCTTGGCATACGTGTTCGAAAATTATCGAGACGTCTGTCGTCGAAATTACGATCTGGATCCCGCTTGGTATTTCACCGCACCCGGTCTGGCGTGGGACGCACTGTTGAAGACCACCGAAGTTCAATTGGAATTATTATCCGACGTGAACATGTTGCTCATGTTCGAAAGGGCTGCGAGAGGTGGCGTCTCGATGATCTCCCACAGATATTCTGAAGCTAACAATCCCTACATGAAAGAAGGTTTCGATTCGAAACGATCAAATAAATACATACAGTATTGGGATGCTAATAATCTGTACAGTTGGACTATGAGTCATCCTGTACCAATTGGAAATTTCAAATGGGTGACGGAACCGGAAGAGATGCAAAAATGGAGCGACTATCCTTGCATTTTAGAAGTCGATTTGAACTATCCAGAAGAATTACACGATCTACACAAAGATTATCCGCTGGCTCCCAAACGAATGGAACCAAACGAAGGAGACGAGGAAAAACTCATTCCCAATTTATTTAACAAACGTAACTACGTCGTCTACAGTGAGAATTTGAAACAATACGTCAATTACGGGATGAAATTAGTCGACATACATCGCATCATTCGATTCGATGAAGAGCCTTGGATGAAAAAATACATCAATCTCAACACGAATCTCAGAATTCGAGCCGAGAACAATTTCGAAAAAGATTTCTTCAAACTCATGAACAACTGCGTGTACGGTAAATCAATGGAAAACATCAGGAAGAGAACCGACGTTCGACTCGTCACGTCTGAGAAAAGAGCTAAAAAATTAGTGGCGAAACCCAATTACAAACACCGAACCATATTCAACGAAAATCTAGTGGCTGTTCACATGCAAAAGATGCACCTGAAGTTCGACAAACCGTATTATCTCAGACCGATCATCTTAGATATCAGCAAGTGATTGATGTACGAGTTTCACTACGATTATGTCAAACGAAAATTTGGTGATAAAGCCAAACTACTGTTCACCGACATGGACAGTTTAGTTTATGAGATAGAGATGAAAGACATCTACCAAGATATATCTCAGGACGTGGCCGCATGGTTCGACATGAGCAATTATCCCGTCGATCACCCATCCAACATTCAATCGAACGACAACAAGAAGGTGTTGTAAAATTTAAGGATGAGAGCAGCGGTAAACAAATGGTCGAATTTGTGGGCTTGAGACCTAAACTGTATGCTTATCGTCTAGAAGATGAAGAGATCAAGAAGTGCAAAGGGGTTAAAGCATGAGTGGTGAAGAAAAACATCTTTCTCCAAGAGTATAAAGATTGTCTGTTAGGAAGTGGTCCGGTGTATAAGACTATGAAATCGATTCAAAGCGAAAATCACGACTTAAAATACCGAAATAGTCAACAAGATTTCGCTGACGGCCGACAACGATAAGAGATTCGTGTTAGACGATAAAATAAACACTTTGGCACTCGGACATTGGACTTTGGATCTAATTTTAGATGATAGGATTTCAGATATGATTGTGGATGATTGGATTCCAGATATGATTGTGGATGATAAGATTCCAGATATGATTGTGGATGATAGGATTCCAGATATGAGTAAGAATGATAGGATTCCAGAAAATCAGGAGGAATTAGATGGATTCGAAATTATAGAAATCGATAGAGACATCGAGAGAGTTAGTTTAAAAAGAAAAAGAAAAAAAGAAAAAAAAATAACGTCAATTTAGTAAATTATAATAAAATAAATAAATTAAAAAAAAAAAATAAAAAATATATATATGCATTTATGAATAAGAAAATAGAGATATCCTTACCTAACAAACCCCTATCCAACATCGATCTGTCTAATGCGGGGAAAGATTTGAAAATCAAAGATTTTCTAGGTGTGTTTTCCAGAGATGCCTTGCCGAAGAGAAGACCTCGACAATCGGAATGCGGAATTTTAAATCTAGATGATTTATCGGGTGAAGGCACTCACTGGGTGGCGTGGTTCAAGAACGGGAAGAAGAATTATTTTTTCGACAGCTACGGAATCTCACCGCCAAAAGAAATAAAGAACTATTTCAACAAATTGATGGTTCATTACAACACGGAACGAGTGCAATCACCAGATCAAGTGTTTTGCGGTCACCTGTATCTCTACGTTCTCAAGAGATGGTCTGAAGGAGATTGGTTTCAAGACATTCTCAATGATTAGAGAGAGATTTTTTTATAGTATATATAAAGATAAAAAAATTATTTTAAAAAATTTTAATCGAATAAAAACGAAAAATAAAAATAAAATAATTCATTTTTAATAAACTGCGTTTTGAATATATTTTTTCTAAAAAACAAAAAAAATCTCAAAACAACATGCCAGTCGATAAATTTGGTAGAAGTGACGACGAAAAAGTCAACCTAAGAAAGAAGAGGAAGACGTTCGAAGTCGACGATGGTTACGATGTTGCCAACTTGGACGAACGTTACGTTCGGAGATACGAACCTCGAGAGGAACCTTTGAACATGAACGATAAGAAGCTCTACAATCTTCCCGAGCTGAAAGATCTCGCAGATGCTGCGACTTAAAAATTCGTCGACAGGGGGAACGTCAATTTCGAATGAATCATGCTAGATAATTATGTGGATAAAACCATGACCGACGATCTCGATCTGAAATCCAAACATTTGGTGAACGTCGCAAATCCCATAGATCCCACCGATGCCATGACCAAGAAATACACGGACGACTCTCACGCGAGATTCAGCGAACACCTGAGAAATAGATACGTTCAGAAAATGATGCACTCGGAATTGAACGCCAATTCTAACAAGATAACGAACGTGGCCACTCCCACGAATCCCAGGGACGTGGCGACCAAACACTACGTAGATCTGGAACAGAGAAAGTCTGACAGACGAGAAATGAAATTGGATCTGAATGTGGGATTCAACAAGATATTGAATCTGTCGAAGGTCGACGACACGGATGCAGACTCAACCGCGGTCAACAAGGGCTATGTAGATTCTGCCGTGATACGATCACAAGAATACCTAGAATCGCAAGTGGATGATCTCTACCTGAACAAACAATCTGGCAGAACCATGAAGGGTGGTATCGACTTGAACGGTGAGAATTTATTCGGACTCAGTCACGATCCCGAATTCGATTCCAGCGTGGTCAGCAGAAAGTATGTGGACGACAACTCGGTTTGGAGAAAGGGTGACATAATGGAAGGTAAACTAGACATGGGTGGACACGCGCTCACGAATCTACTGGATCCCGTGAACATGACAGATGCCTGCACCCTGATTTCGGTGGTGGAGAAAGTCAAATATGCTAGACAATTGATCACCGTGTGGGCCGAGGAGGCCGGCACCTTAGATGAGGGAAAAGCTGAGTGGTCTTTCGGAAATGGAGGTAGCGGATTGAAATATGGTCAGGTGGGATATCCCATGCCGCTGGGAGGTGAAATCCTTCAAATGAGTCTGGCTTCCTCGGATTTGAATAACACAGCGGTCGTCAATCTCATGGTGAATGGAGTAGAGAGCGATTATAAGAGATACAGCGTCGAAAAGACTGAGAATCAACACTCGAATGTTAGCACATTTGGCACGCCTCTCAAATTGAATGCTGGAGACAGGATTAATTTTGTTACGAAAACCAATAATCCCGAAGCCGCCACTTCCGTGGTGAGTCTTCTGATTGAACTAGTTCCTTTGAACAAACAGTGAACGTGTGGAAAATAATGAATTAAAAAAAAAAATAATGTGTGATTATTAAAAACAAAAAAAAAAGTAATGAGATTTAGAAAGATGTTCAATTTCTCTAGATCACATTACTTTATTTATTTATTTTTTTTTGTTTTTTTTTTTGTTTTAATAATTACTCATTACTTTTTTTTTTTTTTTGTTTTTAATAAATCACACATTTTTTTTTTTTTTACACTCGTCTCTCATCGAATGATCGACATTTTATTTCCATCCGATTCAAATTGTAATTCTCTGTCTGACAGGACCAGGGCGAAGGCTTCGGTTTTTCTTGTCGCGTTCCTATCCAATTGCATCTTGATCTGAATGTCTAAGATGCTACTCTCGAGTCGTTCACTCTGTTTACTGACGTCGAATACGAACATGGGATACATCGACTTGTATTCGCCGGGAGATATGTTAGGGTTGCTCATCAATTCGTCTAGACCATGATACTTCTTTCTAAAATCAGCGGTGTCGCCGTACAGTCTGCAGAAATCGTTCTTGTCGAACGGCACGTTGTAATCGATTGCTGGATATCTCGTGGTGTTCAGAAACACTTGCATGTTTCTCAAATGGCAGTGATCGAACAGCGACACATTCTTTTCCTGAGACCCGTCCCTATCGGTCTGAAACGCAACCACGATGAAACGCGGTCTCTCGGAAGCGGATTTCACCATCAATCCCCAATCGAAGTGATTCGTGGAGGGTGGAATGCTAGCCGTGTCGCACTGTCTCATTCTAAATCCCACAGGTAATTTACTCTTGGATTCTATGATCTTGTAGAGACGCGCTTTTTCCATGATCGAGGGCTCCAGGTGCGGAACGAACCACGATATCTTGTGTAGAGTTATCTTACCCGCATTGGTCGCAGTCAGTCTCACTATTGCGTCGTTGTTTCCTTTTCATATCAACGTCAGATTGTGTTTGAATCCGTACATGATCTTGTTGTAATCGTCCGAAAATCCGAAGATGTGTTTCAAAGGTATCCTGAACGAAAACGTTCCTTTAGGTCTGGATGTCTTGATGACGTAGTCGAATATCAAGGCGGCGCCGGCACTAGCAGGGCCGACGGTGTCTTTCACCCACAACTGATTAAGTCCTCTGGATTTCGAAAAATCATCAAGATACGTCAAGAGTCCGAACATCGTGGTGGCCTGACCAGGATGAAACACAGATTCTATCTCTTGTCCAGATAGCATGTATTTGATATTACTGAATAGATGCATGATGCCATTATTGGCTAGAGTAACCGTGTCGTCGTTGGCGTAGTCGCTCCCATCTTCCTTGGTGAGATGTCCCTGCACCACTGTGTAACTCTCGCTAGGATGTATGAATAGATCTTGAGTTTCAACGTTGATTCTTATCTCTCCCGCATTGTTCAAACTCGTTCTGGTTACCGGTTCGTATTCGTGAACCTCATATTCTTGAATACTTTCATCTTTCACTATGCTTTGTGCTATATCTAGTATATTTGTCATTTTAAAGGATTTTTAGGGTTTTTTTTATTTATTAATTAACTTGCTTTCTTTATCTAAAAATAGTTTTTAATTATTTTTTATTATTATTTTTCTCTCTTATATATATGTGTGTAAACAAGAAAATGTTAAAGAGAGTAAATAAAAGAAATTTGTTTTCTTATCAAAACTTTCTGATGATCTCTTCTCCATCCAAAGCTTCGATTTCGTAAGTCACTGGATCGGTATGAAATATTTTGATTATCACGAAGATTTCCGAGGTCCATCGAGGAGTATAACCCTTTTCGAAGTGCTTCTTATAAGCGTAGATTCTCACTCGATCACCGACCGCAAATTTCGGCGTTCTAGACTTCTTCCTAATCTTAGATCTTTCAGGATATATATTCACGTAGACCCGTTTTTCATTTCGAGGATGGCTAGCTTCCACAGGAGTCATCTTGATCGATCTGTGTCGCATGTTGTTGTAATCTTTGACCAGACCGTTCAGAGCATATATGTATTACTTGGTCAAATTTGCCGTGAAGTATCTGTGCATCTTTTCCTTCATCGTTCGATTCCAATGTTCCACCACACTGGCTTTCTCTTCATTTTCGATCGAGTAGAGGTCGACCAATCGATGAACGTGCTTGTTGTAGAATTCCTTTCCCTTATCCACCCACAATTTACTCTGTTTTCGAGAAGACGAGTCGAACACGCTCTTCAGAGCCTCGGCGATGCAAGGTCCCGATTTATTCTTCAAAGCTCTGATCCAACCGTATTTGGAAAACACGTCGATGACTGTCAATAGATATTTGACGCCCTCGTTCCACCTCGAAAACGATCTCATGTCGACCAAGTCGGCAGACCAAATATCATCCAAACCCTTCATGAACACCCTTCTCTTTCGAAATTTACGCATGATGGGTTTGTGTAACTCCTCGGCCAATTAGCTCGTCAATAATCGTTTCTTCTTCTTTTCCGATGCGCTTTTTTTTTTTGAACGCCCCATCCAAATCGACGTTTCGCACCGATCAGATTGCCGACCAGCGAACGTTCTATCTTCTCTCTCCTGCTCGGATTCGATATGCCTCTCAGTTTCCCCAACATGTTTTTATCGCAGACATCGTTGCGAGTCTTGGTGTCGGGATGTCCGGCGTAGCACAGATCGTGATCATACGCGGCCGCGTCCACCCTATTCACAGGTTTGCTCCAACATTTGGGAGTCAGATTGGCGTTGAGTCTCTTGTTCAGTTTCGTTCTGGGTCCCGTGAAACTGTGACCAGGCAGATGCATTTCGAAAGGTAGATTATTGATCATTTTATTTACGATACCTTTACCTTTGCTCACGTTCTTTTTTTTGATGAATCGAGTCTTGATAGAACCACACACATCGCAAATTCCAAGAAGCATCTGTCTATCGTTTTTAGTTCGTACTTCTCGAGAATTACTTGTCTCGGTAACTCTCTTACACTTTACGCAATACATTTTAAGAGTTATTTAAATTAATTTCGTTTTTTATTTTATATATAAATTTAATAATTAATTCTGTTCTTATTATATATATATTTTTTTTTTCAATCGCTGCTCTTGAGTTCTATCATCTTACTGAATTCCTCCCTGGCCTCTTTCCTCCCCTTTTCCACGAGAGAATCCTTCATCTCTTCCTTGATGATCTGACGAGTCTTGATTCTCACGGCTTCTTTCATGGCTTAGTATTTTGTTTTCTCACCCAATATCGCGAAGTATTCTCCGCCCGATATCCTACCGTCTTTCAACGCCATCGAGATCATTTCGGATATCGTGTCGATCTTGGAGTCGGCCAAGACGCGAATCTTGTCGTGTTTCCTCACCTTCAGATATAATTTCTACTCAAAAAGTTTCTGAGCGTGCTAAACAATCTGACGGCGAGAGCCACTCCTTCTACGGTCAACACGATCGGAATGCAAAATGCTGATCAGATTCTTATCCTCATCGTCCACTAACGTCGGATACAATTTATTTCTGGTTCTCATTTTTGTGGGGTTTTTTTCTTTTTAATATTAGATAAAAAATTTATGTGTGTATTTATTTATTTTCTATTCTCCCTTATTTTATATCAACGAGAAAACTTAGACGTATGCTTCATTGAACAATAATTTCATGACGCATCCCTTGTCTTCTAAAATCAGACTTTTACGTGCCAATTTCAGTTCTTCCGAAACTGTGGGCTTGCTTTGATCCTTATAGAAGAGTAATCTCTTCCAAAACGCGATCACTTCGTCAATTTGAATGTGTTCGAACGCCGGTTCGAAATACTTGACGACTATATCTTCCCTTTCCATCGACAGACACAAATGATTTTCGTGATCGAAGTCTAGGTGATCCTGACATCCGACGCATCGTTCTAACAAGAGGCGACCTAGTTGTTCGTTCACACAGAATGCGTAGGCTCTCATCAGCGTTTTTAAAACAAACCTTGCTCTAATATTCTGGGAAGCGCTCATGATTTACGTATTTATTTTTTTTTATTATCTATTCGATTTGATATATTTATTTTCTTAAATAACTATTTATTTATATATTTTTTTTCTCTCCTATATATATATCAATCACTTTTTTTATTTCCTCAGGAAACGTGGTAGTGGGTTTGCTGGTTCAAAATCACCTCTTTTCCGTGTACTGCACACGATTCGATTTCTGACGTAAAATCCGCAAATGGATTTCCGTGTACGCCTCCATAGGGATTCAGTGTTAAAATCGTGTACAGACACGGATGATTTAGAATCAGCAAGATGATGATTTAGAAACGGCAACACGTTTTTTGCTCGCAATTTAACACTGAATCCTATGGGGGAAACCCATTTGCCGATTCTAAATCAGACGATACATCTCTTTTTCCTTAAAATTTCATGCGTTTTTTTCACTCTTGAGCGATTTGTATATAGAATCCAGTGATTTTGAATCGGCAAAGCCGATTCTAAATCACCCTAAAAACGTTAAAATCGTGTACCTGTACACGATTTTAACACTAAATCCTATGGAGGTGTACATCGATGTACGTGTACATGTACACGTACATGTACATCTGAATCTGAATCGGCCTTTATCACCTACTCACATAGAACGTGACGGGACCCGCAAAATATGCATTTAACAAATTTACAAGTCATTTGGAGACATTAGAAAATGTGTACTGTCAAAAAGTCGGAAATGGCGTGGGCAGGATTTCAAAAAATAGCGAGACGCCTCACCTTCCAATGAACAACGAACGTGAACTATCAATAATGTACTGCAGCAGTTGAGTCTTAATTTTTAATAAAACACATCGAAGATAGGACTAAGCACGTTGTCAACCTGGGTCGTTTCAGTCTCAAAAGTGTCCGCCATGTTTACGGTGGGAAATTCAAAACACTGAAGGTTGTGGGCAACATTGCGTCAAAAGATCTCGCCATATGTCCCGTAAATTCTCATGACAATGCCACTGCTGAAATTCTGATTGTCGATATATCTCAAGGGAAGCAGACTAATAGAGGCAAATTGCATTGATTGTCTGTTCTATGTAAATATTCTTCCCTCACCAACTGAAGCAATAAATTTGTTTACATGGATCGACCTTCCCATTAGTTTGTATTCATGCGCCAAAATTACCAATAGAGAATAAAAATTTCAATTTTCTTTAATTAACAAAACGGTGACATATAGTGGAATTAGAAAACCATGTTGTCAGTATTCTTTCGTTGTTGAAATATTCGTAAACTGGTTGCTTTTTCGCTTCTTTTAATCGCAAACTGTGGGAACTATTGTTCGTCATGTAATATTGATGGTTAACTTTATTGGTCTGTCATTCGGTCCCGTTTCGGTCTGGTTTCGGTGAGTTCCAGAAATAATGCTCCTAATTTTGCGATCTGGTGTGATTTACATTGCGAATCATTGTAAATGATGTATTTCATTAAATTTGTTTGCAATCCACAAAGATCATCGATAATTTCGAATAATCTGTGGGCTATTTGACTCATGCCTGCAAGTATTTGTTGATCGAAGTTGTTGTCACCGGAAAGTCACATGCGTTGGTAAGTCGCTTGTTCAAAGTGCGAAAAATATTTTTTCTTTCTATCCACCCCACTAGACCTCCTAATCACAAATAAAATATGACAGAAGTGTGAACATGAAATTTTTCTCTAGAAAATTATTTGATCAGTCGTTGCATAGAAATTCTCAACGAAGGTGAAGTATGGCAACACACACAAGGCACACTCGAGCATCAAATTTTGGGGAACGGGTCAACTCGCCACCGGGTCAAGTCGCCACGGGTCAACTCACCACCAAAAAAAAAAAAAAATAATACAAGGTAGGTTTCTGACAAAACATGAGTTTATTCATGATCCAAAACATAGCATTTGGCACATGAAAAATACTTTTATACATTAAGCACCTTATCGGATTTTTTCAATAATTGGACGAATATTTTATACTTTGAGCACTGGTATTGGTCAATCGATACGACTTATTGGCGGAATTCAATTCCATAACTTCCCTTCGAGCCTGCATGTAGTCCTGGTAGGTGATTCCAGTGTCACACTTTTTCAACTTTGAAAACTCATTTTTTTTAGTTTCCAACCAATAACTTGAGCTGTAATTGACAGAATCAAATAAAATTTGTTGTGTAGGTGTATCAACATAAAATGCAGGTCAAGTCAGATCAGGGATTGATCCGGCAATTTTTGCCAGAGTTATGTCCCTTTTTCAATTTTGAAAAATTCAATTTTCTGTGTGTGTGTGGGGGGGGGGGGGGGGGGGTAGTCACGCAGTCTTTTATTTTCTATTATTGGGATTTGACGATACACTTTCAACAGTCATTTCATGTCAAGACAGTTTTACTTGTGGAAGAAGGCAGAACAGACATATCACTTGTATGGCTAAGATTTCCAAGGGAGGTCAACTAGATTACTGATTAGTGTGGTGTGCCATACATTTGAACTGTAAATAGTTCCCTGTGAAAAAATGGCTGGACCAGTGCATGCAGTGGTCCTTCAAAAATTTAAATAAACATACAATTGGATTTATTTTTTAAAAAAGTTATGACTCAACTGTTGTTCTCCAGTGCACATAGAAACATATTTTTCAATGTGAGATTCATATTTTAAGTTTTGGTGGCAGGAAGTTGACCGTGAGTTAGGGATTTTTAAAAGCCTTTTTTTGGTGAGTAAATTCATTTTTTTTTAAATTTTTTATCACATTTTTGTAATCTATTAGGTAGGAAGCAATCATTCATGTATTAAATAACCATTACTATTCAAAAGTAATGAAAAAAAACATCATATTTTCGACCTGTCCACTCAAACTACAATCTTCAGTTTAGAATCACCATAAGTAGCTCTATGGTCGGATAACCCCAGTTCCAGTGTTCCTGAGTTGAACACATTAACAGTGCCGCTAACGATTATTGGATCAAGCAGTGACTGCGAAGTAGAAGTTACTCTGGTGGGTTCTGTAATTACGTTGTTTAAGTTGAATAATGTCATGAGAGAATGTAGTTTGCTTTGGGGGTTTAGGAGATCAGAGTTGAAGTCACCTGTAACTACTATTGCGGGGTTAAGGGATAATACCAGATCTATTTCATCTTCTAGTTTAGACCAATAGTCTGCAATAAAGTCTCTCTCGGATGTGTACATGTACATTGTCTGTCAGGCACAGAAAAAAAATATTTTTAACCCCGACCTCAAACCAGAGAATGTCGTCTATCTTTCTATGGTATTTTCTGTCTGAGAAATACACTTCGATGCCGCCACCGAATTGACTTTAAGACAGGCGACCACAACTCGTCGCGACTCGCACTGTAAACCGGATGTGTCAAAGGTCACCTTACTTTGTTCGATTAATCAGCTTGTAACAGAGTTGTTTCACCCAAACAAGGACTGATGAGCTGAGCCATGTTGTGTCAGTGAAAAATACCCGATCCCGCGTGATATCTTTAACTGTCACGAATTGTGGGGTTGATGCTGCCACAGCGTACCGTCCCATCGGGTGGGGACGTAAAATGGCTGTCCTCTGTGCGGAGAGAGACACACTCTGTGCAGGCTAAAGATCCCTTCGTAGTATTCGAGAAGAGCTTGGCCACGAAGTTGCCGCTATGAAGGTCATCCCACAAACCTATGCCATTGGGCCAAGGAGAGGCGTTAATAAAAGTTGCATAACTTGTTCGCCAATCCTTGTAAAACAAATAAGATTAAATAAATAAACTGTCACGATTATCATTCCTTTCACTTTATTGAATGGAGTGTTCAGTTCACTAAACTGTTAAGTTTCAAGTCATGGTTGGCCAGTTTAGGAGTTTTCTACTTTAGGTTTATCGGGGAATAATTTTGTAAAATAAAGAGGAATACAGGATATTTCAAATAAAGAAGAAAATATCGTAGTTCAGGTGAAATATTTCTACTTTGCAGTGAATATATTGAGGATTATAGGATCGTAGTGGTATAGTTATAGACTAAACATTCTCGGAAGCTCGGGTAGGTTTATGTTCAATGTGTAATATAGTGGAAGAACGGATGGCCTTTTCAAACATATTCACCAAAAAGCTGAGGGGGCCATACCTCACTTTCGACCTATTCCCCAGAAAAAACCTATAAAAAGTAGAAGCTTTCTCATGTTCAGTACAACTATTTTCATCTGTTATTTATTGGTAGTATTGCAAAGATGATGGGTATGAATGGTGATACATTGTTGCAGGTGGAGATGAGCTATAACTGCCTGAGTTGTGGGACATACACTCAAAGTTTTAAAGTGAAACAGGGATGTCCAAAAGGGGGGGGGGGGGGGGGGGGGGAAGGGGGGACTTGAACCAAGACGTTTTTAATTCAAGAGAATATGCATCATTAAGGTCCATTAGGGAACGCCCATGAGCACTCTAATAATTCTTAATAAAACATATTCTAACTAACAATTCTGTCTAACATAAATTTAAATTTGACCTAAACGAATTAACAATAATAATAATATATAAGCCTATGACTTGTTATTAAATTGTTATAGTGCCTTGATTTTAGGATTATGGGTTTGGATGGTGATATATGGTTGCAGGCAGAGATGAGCAAGAACTGCCTGAGTTCTGGAGTATACACTCAAAGATTCAAAGAGAAATGGGGGTGTCCAAGGGGGATAATTGTAAACCAAATGTATTTTGTGCAGCAAAATATGCCTCATTAAGACGTCTTATAGTTTGCCCATGAACACTCTCCAGCAACCCTTAATAAGGGGGCACGGTGGCTCAATAGGTAAAAGTGCAGGCTGCAAGCCGAGAGGTCCTCGGTTCGAATCCCACCTGCAACAACCGCATTGTGTCCTTGGGCAAGACACTTCACCCCCATTGCCCACGTGGGGGCACAATGGCGTTGCCCACGTGGGGCACGATGGCGCTGTGTACTAAGGCGTACTGCACGTCGATGGTGCACTTAACTTCAACCAATGCTAATCCTGCTTGTGTGGAGTTAGTATGTTGGGGAGCTGACAGTTGCTCGCCGTTGCTCGGTGGGTACTCCGGAGTAGTTAGGGGTGCCACTATAGACCCAAGCATTTTTAACACTGAGTTTTCCATAGACTCCATTGGGTTAGTGTTAAATTGTGAAACTTATAGACCCAAGAACTTATAAACCCAAAATGTATGCACTGGTGGCACAGTGCATACATGTTGTGTCTATAAGTTCTTGGGTCTATAAGTTCTGGGGTCTATAAGTTTCACAGTTTAACATCAACCCAATGGAGTCTATGGAAAACTCAGTGTTAAAAATGCTTAGGTCTATAGTGGATCCGCATCATGCTTTATGACCAGATCCTATAGTACATTTTTGGCTTATAAGTTTTTTTCACTAGAGGATAAGGGAACTGTTTTCTGTCTTTTTTTATAACAAAGACTTGGTTGTGTACATGAGAAGATATCTCTTTCTAATATTGTAGGAAGCCCTTAGAAGGGCTGTTTTTTGATGTAGTGTAAGTCACTCAGCAGTTAGCAATATTTTTCATGTATCGCCCATGACCATCGAATCGTACCCGTTTCTTTTTTTTAGGTTTAACAATATCATCAGGTTCTTCCTCACTCTGATTGTGTGGAATAGGTTGTTGAATGACTTTATCTGTTTGTGTGGATGTAGTCACTAACTGTTTTCGTGCTTGACGTCCCCTTTTTCTCATAGGTTGAGGTATCGGTTCTGCCAACTCATATGGTACTGTTAAAGGAAGAGACGACACTTTGAATTCTATAGGAACTTCTGAAACTTTTTTTTTTTGAAACTTTTGAAACTTTCTTCTTTTTTTTTGAAACTTTTGAAACTTTATTTAGCAGCATACTCGGATACAGTTTACATAAATTAGAATATGGTAGCAATCAAAAAGGTGTATACTGCATGGAAATGGCATAGCCGAAAAGGCTGTCTTCCTGCCATTCCCAAACATGATATCCTGTCCTGACATCAAAGTCGTTTAACTCTTTATCCTCATTGTTCACAATTGGTAAAGCTCCTAAGAAGAACTTTTGTGAAGCTTTCCTCATATTAGGATTAAGGCCACTTACACAATGCTCAAAGTAATCCGAAAAGATGAATAGTGACCTGAAAGGTCCTATGCTTAGGATAAAACTGTAATCTTATCAGCTGAGAGAACAGTCTTTTGGTGAGAGGATTTCATGTCTTGTAGAGTCTCCAGGATTTTCTGTAATAATGTTTCATTTTTTTCATCTTGTGAAAAAAAATTATTCACCCTCTCACTTGGTGTGGTATCCTTTTGGTTTGTATTCTCTGCTGTGTCATCAATGAGTTGTCAATACGAATTAAATCGTTAAAATCAGCTAATATATTGTATTCGTCCATGATTGAATGCAGAAAAGGCAATTGCTTTTTATCAAATGAATTGCTTGGAATGCGTGTTAGATTTTATAGACAATGCGAGGATCGAAAATGCACCGAAGAATGCTCACGCGACAATTTTGATCGAGTGCGGGAAAAAAAATGTTGATAACAGACGTTTACAATCACAGCCGTCCGATGTCAACAATTTTTTCCCGCACTCGATCGAATTGTCACGTGAGCGTTCTTCGGTGCATTTTCGATCCTCGCATTGTCTATAAAAAGAAGGTGAGTTGAGGATTTGGATACATTTTTGGTCATCGTGCATGATCATTCACACTTCTGAATCCAGAGCGTGAAGACCTGATTCAAGAATCATGGAAAAGCTGGAGCTACCAGATAGATTAATTAAGACCATTTCAGCTCTGGGCATCTCTTGCCCTGTCACCTGTACTGTCCAGGAGACAGGTAAGAAGAGAGTCCACCTGAACTTGGAGTTCGAGATTGAGACCACCAAGACACCACCCTCTTCGGGGAGAGGTAGTACCTTTGGAGAGAGGATCCCCTCTCCCACTGGTTCTCACCCGAAGAGGCACGGAGGCCCTGAGAAGAGGAAGAAGAAGAAGAGTCCATCAACCAAGCGCAGGAACGCCCGGCGCTTGGAGGCATTCCGGAACAGGAAGAAAGAGTTGAGTGAGGGGGTGGAGGTTCTGGAGACAGCCACCAGTTCCCCTCCTAGTCCCACTGGTACTCCCAATCAACTGCCGGCTCCTGAGCCTGTAAAGTTGGATGAGGAACGTCCAGTGGAGGCTTAGGAGGAACTGGAAGTTGCTTTTTCACCACCTCCCACCCCTCAGTCTCCTCTTCCTTCACTGCCGGAACGCCAGGACCTGACAGTTCCGGAAAACTTCTCAGTAGAAGAAGTCCTCAGAAGAACCCGTGAAGTACTGGCAAAATACTCTACACCACCACCACCACCAGCCTCATCACCATCACCAAGCCAACCTCCACCTAAAAAGAAGGGCAGAAAGGGATAAACCTCTTCCCTCCTTCCTTTTCCTCCTTTGACACGCCTAGACATGCAAAAACCATCATTTACAGTCACTGTGGGTCGAAAGGGGCTTGTCCCCCAAATCGTCCCTACATGCCTTCGGCGTGCGAAACCATTTCCTTCCGGGATTTGGAAACATTTCATCATCTGACTCAAGAATCATCTTTGACAGAGAGGAAAAAGACATGGAACCAACGAAGATTGATTACAGTTCCACAGAGAGTTATGAGAGAACCAAGAAACAGAGGGCTGATGAAGAATTTGCCTTTGCTTTGAGAAAGTGGTGGTCGGCAACACTTCCCATGAAAGAACAACATAGGAAGATTGAAGACCACCCTTTCGTTAATGCCGCCACACGTCCGCTCAGGGAGATCCAGTATAAGAACCGACCTAAACACTGGTTTGATCTCCCCGTACATTTGCAGGAAGAAGCTCTTGTGGGGCGAAGTTATCCCTGGGAACAAGAATGTTTCACAGAAGCAGGGATGCTAGCAACAAGCACAGACGTGTGGGAAGGTGAATTCTTCACAGAAGAAGAGATGAGTTTACCAAATAGCGCTCTACGGAACTGAAGTTTTAAAAAACGGCCCTTTTCAGGGCCAACCCACAATATTAGAAAGAGATATCTTCTCATGTATGCAAGCAAGTCTTTGTTATAAAAAGACAAAAAACAGTTCCCTCCCTAGAGTGTGACCCGATGTCTATATTAATTTAAATCATTTTATATTAGGGGTTATCCATGTGGTTTTGGGTTGTCATCTCTCCACTCTATGCATGCAACTTCTATAAATGGGGAAATGGCATTTTGTGTGTGTTCTTGTGTTTTGTTGTAAGCACAAGGAAATTATGCTTACAATAAAACACAAGAACACACACAAAATAAAAAAAACTTAGTGATTCGCGTTGTGGTCAAACTCTCTGTGATAGTCGTTTTTTCTATAGAAAGAATAGTATTCGTTGTATGTTTAGCAATCAAATTTTCTCTACAGTATAAACTGTATATCAGGTTACACTATAAAAGTATTTGATAAGTATGCATACAATATTAAACCTAATACTCACAGTGAAAAAGAGAAGTGACTCTTAACTCTTTTTTACTGTTGGGGAAATGTAGGAGACGGTGATAAAAAGGGATTATAGGACTAACCTAACAAAATCGACTAAACTATAACAGAGGTTTTAACAAAAAACAAAACTTTTTTTAAAGTTGAATCATTATAATGAAATGAAAACTGAACATATATACACCGAGATCTGAGTTTGCGTATCCATGAGAAAACCTATTTACATCAAGATTCTTTTATGCTAGTTTTTATTTAGCATCCAAGATTTTTTGAAAAAATCTTGGGAGCCAGATTAAAAAAACTGATATCACTCAAGTGATGTGATTTTGAAACAAATATAAAAAATAACTTAAAAAACCTATCTCTCTGTTACACAAATGTCTGGCGAAAAATTATATAACAGATGACTGACTTTAATAAAACTTAAAAAACTAGAAAGTCATAAATGTAAACAATTACCTCTGTGGGATTGTTTTGACACCTGATATTTATTATTATTACAGTTATTTCAAATAATGTCTATAAGTTTGCTTAAACCATCGTCGAATATCTCTATCATTCTTTTGGAAATTTCTTGGATCGAATTTGATAGTCAAAACTATCTCTAAATCATATCCTCTTGCAAGATGATCTAAAGCAAATATACAGTACATTCCACACACAACAGTAAATTCACTTTGTAGTCTCATTGTATTTATTGTCAGGAATCTGTATTTTTCACTATGAAATTGTATATGTCTCTATCTATGGGTGGTAAACCATATGAATCAAAGTAGATAGCAGAATGATTGTCTTTAAAATATATTGCTATCCAATGTTCTCCTGGTTCTTTCGATGAATCTGTGTTCACAATATATGCTTGTCTGTGTTTAGGTTTTTGTTTTGGTAACAAGTCTTTTGAACACACTTTTCCATTTAAGGATGATAACCTTTGAGAACTGTCAAGTATAGTTTGTAATTGTATGGTTTCCATCTTCTTAGCCCTGAAAAAGGCTGGCACAGAGCCGTTAATCAAGATATGCTGTATAATATGACCAGTCTCTTTTAACTAAATCTGCCCACTTTTGAATGTCTTTTTGGCAGTCTATTTCAAAGTTCATATGAGGACAATATTCTAATAAGTTTATTTTTCTTGCTCTTTTGTGTAGATTATATAGTATAGTCACTGGACACACTTTCTGTAAACACTCTGCAATGTTCATATCTATTAATGTTGTTGTGTTGGTTTGATTTTCTTCACAGATATTTTTCATTTTCTGTTGAATGGATTTTGTAAGTTCTGTCATTACACATTCTTGAAATAGTGTTTGTATTTTTTCTTTACACATCTTGCAATGTTCACACTGATTCATCTTGTTTAATAGTCAAATATCACTTCTCTGAATTTGTTGATTTCTATCTCACTATCAAATCTGCATAGACAACAACGTTGATCACCTCTGGAAGAGCTAGAGCAAACTGAAGTTCAAACCTAAGATTGCCAGACTTTATTGGGTGAGCCAAGGGCCCACTACTACTCTGATCAGGTGTCCAATCAACACCCCAAAGGGTATACCCTTTTGCATAATCCTGCAAAGATAAATTAAATGATTGATTTTGTCCAAAATAGCCCATGGCTTCAAATAATAATAAATATGAACTTAGATAAAGTCCACCTTCCAAATTTGGTTCAAAGGGACGTGCTTTAATGGAATGTCCATCTATTGTGATTTCCAACTTATTCAAATCAAAATGTTGAAAATTAAATGGATTAGTGCCAGTATCTCCATTTATATCTCGATTACTAACTAAACCAAGAATAATTCGTTTTGGCATCTGTTTATGAAACAGATAGTCTTCTATTTTTGAACGAAGACCACTTCCAATAGTAAAAGTTTTAATTTCACTACGTCTTATGGGCATTTTATAATTTGTTTGATCTATTTGTGCATTAAGATCATTTGCAAATTTTGGACATAAATCCAATGCCGGTATTCTGAATATGGATTTTTGAATTTCTATTTTTCCATTTGTACTACCAATCAAACAAAATTTAGTTGGAGCACAATGCAATTTAATTCTCATCTCAACTCCATTTGGTAAATACTTATCTTGCACAAATAGATCTAAATGTAGTTTTCCTCTTAGTTTGTACATTTTTGCTACCATCAATTAATTTGGCTCGTTCAGTCAAACCTTTGTTAGACGATGCTTTACTTGTTTCTGCATGGTGTCCAGGAGTATCTGTATACCACATCTCTCTAGCAGCTAGATGTGTTTTTTCACATCTCTTGAATAACTAAGAAAATTCTCAAAAAATACTCTATAAGGATAAAGATCTGTATTGGTGGTGATAAGATTGCCATTCAGTGTAACATCAATTTTACTGAACATGCTATGAAAAAAATTATTGATAGGAGCAATTTGTGTATCTCCACCCAAAACACTCCCATCTTGTTTTGTAATTTTAAATTGAACTTCAAGTGTAGATGCTGCAAGATCTAACCACTTGGTTGTTGTCTTGGAATTGAAAATTCTATTGGTGAAGAATTATTTAAAGATGCAATAGGAAATTGTTCAATTTCACCAATATTTTCTATACCACTTGATGTTCGTGATACATTATCTGGATCAAAACTACTACCAAAATGTTCCCAAGATCCATGTAACATCATGATTTTTAATCAAATATATCAAGTGGTCTTGACGTGTCTTGCCTCTACGAGAATGAACCATAGGCTGATGATTTCGTTCTTGTTTTGTCTTTTTATACCTAAAGCAGATTCACCAACTGATTTCAAAAGATCTTTTCCATGAGTTAATAAAATGTCTTTAGGTGCTTTACATTTTTTTATCAATTCATTTGCTATTTCTAAACCATGTTTTAATACTTCTCTCTTTAAAGTTTGAAATGCATTTTTTGCAATTGGTTTTATAAATGGTGCAGCTGTTCTTATTGCTGTGCAAAAAATAGACCCTAATCCATATCCATATTGCCATGGTACACCTTGATACACTGACATCATTTTTACAAATTTAATTTATGTCTCTGTCTAAAATGCAACTTGACAACTGTCTTGCCACTTGCAAACTGAATGGGTTTACCAGTGTTCCCATTTATATTTATAGTGATCTGATCAAAATAAGATTTTGATACTGGTATGTAAAGTACATTATCAAATTCTATATGAGTGTGTAGAGACTCTTTATGTGATTCAAATGGAATTACACGTAAAATAGGTGCTTCAATATCACCTAAAAATGTATAATCTGTTATGTCAGCATAAATAAAGATTTGATTGAAATCCACATTTAAGTCCACATTATATTTAAATGCACCTTTTGATGTGTTAGGAAAAATGATAGGATACACAACATCTTTACATCCCAATTTTTGTAATAAACTTTCTGACATTGTAATACCCACTTTCTCAATACTATTTCCTACTATTTTTACACGGCCTTGGAGACTTGAAATCCAAGATGAAATAATACATCAAATGATTTAAATATGTCTCCAAGTTGTTCTTGAATTTCTATTTGCATTGCATCTATGACATGAGCACCTTTTGCATATGCACCTGATAAAATATTTAATTCAACAGCAGCAACACTTTTGTTGTGTAATGTATGTTTCAAATTCGTTTCATTAATACGTTTTGATATTTTGCTATCTGTCACAAAGATTTTAAAAACAGATTCTTCATCTGTAATATTTTTTGCTTCTGAAGGTAAAATTACTTCAACTAATCCCACTTCCTAATGTTCTTTATCAAGATGAATGGGTTTAGATAACTGTGTTTGAAAACAACATTGGTTATTATTTGGAAACATATTCATAGAACTATCACTCAGAAGTGTTACATAAAATGAATTCATTTTTCTTATCTTGTGGTTGTTTCAAATATTTTAAACCTGGACTTGGAAGAATATATCCTAAAGAACTACTTAATAACACTAACCACAATTCTTTATCAGGGCTTTGTAAACTCAAATGTGCAATGGCAGTAATTATAATACAATAAATGATAATAATCTGTGTGAAATAAGTGACTTGATTTTTTGCAACACGATTTCCACAAATTTTAAATTGTGGTATCATTAGGTAATGAAGTTTCATTTGATGACATATTCTTTTATACCAAATATGAATCTGCTATCCAACTATCAAATTTCTTTGGATAACCTTCCCAATGTACTTTAGGTTCTTTAATAATTTTCTTTCCCACACATCTTGACTGTCTATTAAGAATTGATTCAATTATATATTTTTTATCATCTTTTATACTTTGAATTTCTTGTGTATAAAATGTCACTTGTATATTTTCACCACCCATATCTTCAAGTTTATAAGTGGGTGGTATTGTATGCTTTACATGAGTAATTTTAAATAACTCTTTTGTCCAATCTAGTAAATACCCTTTTTCAAATGTACATTTTGTTTTATTAATACGTACTATATCACCAACTTTAAAATGAATTTTTTTCTTTTTAGATTTTTTTTTACCATACAAATGTTGAGATACTTCTACTTCATTTTCTAATGATACTGAAGCAGGAGTTCACTGAATACTTCGATGAAAACTATGATTATATCCATCAAGTAAATTTTCCAACACATCAATGTATCTCAATGTACGTTTGTGTGTAAAATATTTCCACATTCGTGTTTTCAATGTGTGTTGAAAACGTTCAACAATACTAGCTTTGGTTTCAGGATTTTCTGTTGTGAAGAAATGAATGTTTTGTTTCTTTAATAATGTTTTGTACATCTTTATTTTTAAATTCAGAACCTTTATCAGATTGTAATGATAATGGTTTATGTCCAGAAGTTTTCAAAATACTCTGAAAAGATTTTGTTAATGTCTCTCCTGATTTATTGTGAATGGGTATTACCCATGCATTTTTTGAAAATACATCAATAACACAAACTAAATAACGAAATTGGTCATTGTAAGATTGTAAACTTTCTAAGTCTGCTAAATCAATTGGCCATTGATGATCAATACCACCCACTATAGTCTTACGTCTTGAAAACTTTTTACAGATGGGTTTATGTAAAGTATAAGTTCTTTCTCCTTTCAACCATTTTTTCACTTGATCAAGTGTGATGGAATTATCTTTACTATGAGCTGCTTTGTACAATTTTTGTATACCTCCATAACCAGCAGGATGTTTTGTATTGTAATATATTTCAGTTAATAAATCATTCAATAAACCTCCCATTTTTCAGATAATCAGTCAATTTACGCTTTAGTGCTGACTTTGGTGTGTCTTCACTCCACTGCACTTTATGACCTCGACGAACTTTATGTTTTGGAGGGGATGATTGAGGAGTTTCAAACCAACTATCTTCTGGAGAACTTTGATATTTACTGGGTTTGGGTATACGTTGTCTATTCAGCCATAACCAACGTTCACGATTTCCAACAAAATCTTGAGGGATATTTATATCTTTTAATCCATGACTGAACATGTCCCATCCACTCGGTTTAAAACCTTTTCGGTGTCTAAGAACATCATTGACGAAATCTATGATATTTCAACCTTTTATGACTTCTCCATCGTAACTTAATACATCCAACTCATGTGTGGATGAGATGATAAAGCAGATAATAATGAAATTGCTTTACGTCTCATTGTAACAGGGACACTTTCTATAATACGATCTCGTAAAAATAATGATTTTTCTCCTGACTCAGGCAATGGTACCAATGTTGGTTGTAATGCTTTCTTGTGTGACATTTGAAATTTTTGTCAAGTTTCCCCATACTTTTGTTCTTTCTCACTTTTGGACAACTCTGAATTTTCTAACACAGATGATAAATTATTTTGAAGTTGTGCTGTATTTGTAATTTGAGGATTTGAGGGTAATCTTGGTCTTTGAGCTTTTTCATTTCTAAAACATTGCATATCTTCTAACATTTGATAAGGTACAATAGCCATCTTTCTCATATTTTACTCACTAATTTATTTGCAAGATTTGTTGCAACTCCTATAGCAGGTCCAAGTAAACCAAGTAATGGTAAAAAACCACCTTTTTGATTTAAAATTTGTTTTTTCTTTTTAAGAGTTATTGATTTACTAGCGAGTGCTCGTAGTTGTTGACGCTTTGGATGCAATTTTTGTTTCTGACTTTGTGTTAGATGTATGTTGCCTTTTAAAAGATTATGACAGCATTCTGACACACAATTAATTAATTCTTTAGGTGCATTTTTTATAATTTGTTTTTGAAATGCTGGAGGAGTTTGACTTAAACCTATTAACATACCACCATATTTTTTAACTAAAGGAATTTTTTGTTTCTTATTTTGTCTCACCATCTTGCTCTTATAGAATCTAATGATTAAATGAAACAAATAAAAAATGTAATGCTATTTATATATACATGTGCAAAGACCAAACTTTATTTCACTTAAAGTAAGACCTTATCCCTTTAACAGGTTTGGGTGTATTTGAAGCTGTAAAATGTGCCATTGTGGGAATCTTTTCTTTTAATGGTACATGTTCTGTATTTTGTAGAGAATACATTGGTTCATGATTTTTGACACCATCTTTTGTTATTGACACTACACGTGTTAACTTAAGTGGTGATACTTTTCTTTGTTTTTGAAGACTTTTCACAAGTTATGCTTTTGTTTTTGTATGCTTTGTAGATGGAGATATATGAGGTGCAATTTCAAAATTTGTGTACATGTATTTAGGTCCTACCTTTCGTTGATTTTTTATCTCTCTAGAACTTGATGAATTATTTGATCTTTTCTTAGGGGATTTTCGTTTCCTTTTAGGTGACTTTTTTTTCTTACTCTTGGTTTTTTTGAATGGTGTATAGAATGATCTACTTGTCTTATGACCATCCCATCGAATTAAATTACGAATGATAACACCACCAAAAAATCCACCACCTCCTGGTTTTAAAATAATGTTTCGTTTTGTTGCAAGATCAACTCTTGGATTTGCAAGTTGTTCAAGATCTTGTTTATGTTTATCCATGTAGGTTAAAGTTTGTTTTGGCAATTTAATTTTCTTATTAAGTATGATTCTACTTGCTAACGTAAACCAATTAAAAATTTTTTTAAAACCTTTCTTAAGTAATTTTTGTCTTGCAAATGGACTTGTTTCTTGACCAAGTTGTTTCAGAGAATGTACGAATGATACCATGATGATGTGTAGTCGTTGACAAACTCTGACTAACTAACACCAACTCATTAGAACATGGGGTATTTATAGTTGTGTATAAATGATGGGACCACGTTCATTTAGTGTTACCCAAGGATGAAAAATATCAGTTCTTAATCTCAAAGATTCAGGAGTTCTAGGATGAAAATCAATTAATAAATAACCATGATCAATACTTGTTGCATCTTGATAACATGCATTTAAATGTGGTAATTGAACTTGATTTGCCAATACTTTAATTTGTCCTTTATCTCTGGTATTTTGAAATAAAATCATATAATGTACATTTAAACTTATAGTACAACTAGATTTAGATTGTTGAAACATATTTTGTGTTATGTAAATGACACTTGCATTTCTATGATGTCCTTTTCGTGTGAACCATAATTTAATTTTTTCTTCATCTTTATCTCCTAACATATCATCAAAAACTACAAGATGTGGAATAGTGACATCACTGACAATTTCATATTCATCATCAGGGATACCTTCTATGAATTTAATACCTTCACTTTCTTTAAGTAAAGTATATGTATTTTGCCATTATTTATAACACCAAATGATTTTTTGTGGGGGATTTTGAAATAAGTCATGTTTCATATCAATAAGCTTTTTGACAAATTCTGTTTTTCCTGAACCACTAGGTCCCGAAATAAAGATATTACAAGGGTGCTGAAACAATAAACATCCACTCGATGCCATAATTATATTTTTGTGAAAAAGTGTTGTCAAATCATTCAATTATATACTTTCTGTTTCCATACCTTCTTCATGTCTTTTAGTAGGTATTCGTTTTAAGGGTGCTTTTAACTCAAATAAAGTTTCTGAAGAATCTATTCTTCTATCTATTTGTGGTACACCTTATCTATACAAGCAATTAATGATTTCTTTATCATAAATTATATTACCCCACACAACTCTTGTCCAAATATTTTCTATATTATCTTTGTAAAAAGCATTCATGATTTGTAATGCATTACAAAATTCCCCATACATTTTATGTTTTTCCAATTGATTATGAATAAACTCTTTTGTTATTGTTAGATAACCAGGAGTGATCAATTGAAATGCATATAATAATGCCTTACGTGTAATCTTGTTGTCTAAGATACGTCTTACTGGTTCCATGGTTGAAATCAAAGTGATGTTTCTTTTGTCTGTTCTGATGTATTTTGTGCATCAGGTACCACATTACACCATGTATTTTGTACATCAGGACAGTCAGGAAAATCATTTTCTTCATTATCTATGAACATTTTATCTAACTTTGAAGTTTTGAATTGTCCTGCAGCTTGTCTTGCAATTATGGTACTATTTATTTATTTATTATTGTTTAAGGTCACATACTTGTGCACAATGGCTAATCGTGACTGTGACAGTTTTACGGGTGGAGGAAGCCGGAGTACCCGGAGAGAACCACCAAGCAACGGTGAGCAACTGTCAGCTCCCGAACATACCAACTCCACATAAGCAGGGTTAGCATTGGTTGAAGAAATGAGCCTTGTATGTATTCTGTTTTAGTTTTTACATTGTTTTGTGCACTCTTCTCCCATAAACAGTTTAACATGGTTTTAGCAAATGATCTTTGTCCTGGATTTTTTTCAATATTTTCCAAATGTATGTTTTCAATTTGTGCATAGTCTTTCTTAAATGTATCTTTGTCTGTTTCTGTTTTCACCCAATCTGGATATCGACTGGTTTCTTGTTTCATTTTTAAATATTTGTTCACATAATGTTTGTAAATTTCTGAAGACCATCCATCCCATTGCCAAATCTGATAAGTGTCAAGTAATGTGTATCCCATCCCCAATGCTTTAAAAAGTTCAACAGATGTCCATGTACCTGTAATACTGCGTTGATCTGGTGTGTGTTCACATTTGTCTAATTCTTGTTCTGCACATGTATTGCAAAGTGTAAAAACCATTTTCTTTTTGCAATGAATTGGTAATACTGGCATGTGTAGAGATTGTGGTGGTAGAACTTTACATTTGATAAGTCCCCTGTACTGTCTTATATTATTCATGTCTATGTTTTCTTTTGTGAGTATATTTGGATGACCTACTGGATATTCTCTGTGTTTTTTAACATAATGATAGAGTGAACAGATAAATATGTATTTTATTTCAAGGTCTGTGTTTTGGTCTATTTTATGATGTAATTTCAGGGCATTTGTTCTCCCCCCCAAAAATGCTTCACGTGGTTTAATAGGATCCATGTTTGGAAAAAATGAATTTAATGTTGATTTTACTTCAGGATTTGATTCGCAAAAATGATCAAGTTCATGTTCCCATGTTATTCTCATGTTATACCCTAATGATTCTAAATGGTGCATGCATTCCTGTGTATTGTTGTATAGGGTTTGGTAACTTAGCAAATTGATTGGATTTTTCTCATGTGTATTGTCTTTGTAACATGTTATGCACCCATGCCACATACATCCATAAAATTCAAAGATTGTATTTGTGTCTTTGTGAAACCCATCAACATAATATCCCCCTATTTTAACCTTCCCACCATTGAGTGCATGTTGAATATGTATGTTTTCTTCCTGTGCAAGTGTCTGTAAAAATCTAATGGCTTTAATGGAGTATTTGACTTTAGCAGGGAAACCTATGTCTGAAATGATTGCCATTTTGTTTTCTGGAAGTGAATTTTTTCTCCAAGCTTTTGTACATGCATCGGCTAAGGTAAATGCTTCTCTCAAGGGGTCTATGCCATGACTATCTATAATTTTTTTGTCTGAATTCCCCACAACCAACCCCTAGGCAAGATATCTACATCTGATTTACAGTATAGCTCCATTTCTTTTTGAAAATCAAATCTGGCATTACTAGTAAATGTTTTGTTGTACCACTTGATAAAATCTTCCCTATCTGATAGAGACATAGAATCTGGCATATACAATGTTGAATCTAAATAAGGGTCAATATAATTTTGATAAGCTTGTGTGTTTGCCAAATGGGGGAAATAACCTTTTGCTAATTCTGTCAAGCCAAATGTTTTAGGAAATTGTGCCAATCTCATTGAAAGAAAATTTAAAGAATCTATAAGTCTAATACCACAAGCTTTAAGTGAAATAATTTTGTTCCCATTCATAATTACATCAGGAGTTGTTGTACCAGTTTCAATGAGGTGCCTTAAAATAAATTGTCCATCAAAACCAGTCAAAACTTCTTAAATTGCAAGCAATAGCTGTTGTCTAGGTCCTTGGTTTGAATCCCACCTGTGGCAACCGCATTGTGTCCTTGGGCAAGACACTTCACCCCCATTGCCCATATGGCGGCACGGTGACGCTGTGCACTAAGGCGTACTGCACGTCGATGGTGCACCTGTCTCCAACCAATGCTAACCCTGCTGGTGTGGAGTTAGTATGTTGGGGAGCTGACAGTTGCTCGGTGGTTCCCTCCGGGTACTCCGGCTTCCTCCACCCATAAAACTGTCGTGATCATGATTAGCCATTGTGCAGAAATATGTGACCTTAAACACCAATAAATAAATAAATAATAGCTGTTGTCCCTTTATGTTCCTAACTGAAAAGCCAATCACAAAAATCTGATAAAGTTGATTCCCCTTTAAATATTGATTACCGATATCCAAATTTGTCACAGGAAATACATTCTTGATCTATAGATTTGCAAATACATTCCCCACATGCTCGGTGAGCAACACAGAAATTTGGGACATGAACTCCTGAGTCTTGTGTGGTTTCAAAATAAAAAAATACAAGTGGAATGTTTGGTAATTGTTCATCCTCGGGTGAAGTGTATTTTGGAATGAAACATTGGTGATCAGAATTAACTACTTGTTGACAATATTTACATTTTTTGAATCCTTCACAAATGTGTTTTCCTTTTGGTGGATATATTAATGAATTGCACTGTTTACATTTTTGAACTAATTTACAAATTGTTTTTTCTTTCCCCATTGTAGTGATATGGTTATAATAGCATGATGAACTTCTAAATTGTCTATTGCAACTGTAACAGGTGATGGGATGTTCGGGAATACATTTTGTTGGAGCATAGCAAACACAACCAAAAGGGCACATGTGACATTCTCTCTGTTGGACCCCTTTACTGCAAAGTTCACAATAGTAGTGACATCCTGAAACCCTGTAATTGTAGTGATGGTATCAAAATGCTGGTCATGGTGGTAAATATGAATAACTTTACTATCAATTGTGGTAACTGGAGGTTTGAATAAAAATTCACTTTTTGCATATTGTGGATGAATTTTGATGACATACTCTGGGTAAAGCAGGTCTTGTATTTTATAATATTTTTCATATCCACAAGGAATATTATAATCAAGACCTGCTTTGTTCATCAATACCTTAGCTTCCAACTCTTGTGTCGGTCTATTAGAACGTCTAATATTTTTCCATTTCTTTTGCCAGAGTTCTTCTGAATTATCTCTATCAACATGACACTTTCCCACTACAATGGCCCATGCGAGACACATTGAATCATTAACATTTTTAATTTCAATAACACTTCTCTTGTTTCCAACCATTTTATCAACAGATGAAAATGAAATTTGTGTGTGTTGCCCAGACCCTTGTGGTAGAGAAGTGTGTGTTATTTCTAAAGATAATTGCCCATCATGGATAGTAAAGTTAGCATTTGATTGTACAACTTTTTCTATTTCATCTAATATGGTGTTACCAGTAATACCTGAAGCCTTAGTAAATGGGATAAATTCACCTATTTCTAATCCTGGGTGATTAACTGATATTCTCATTGGATCGTTGTCTTCTACACCACATTCTTCTTTAATATCTTCTACCATACTGTCAAAGACTTTTCCAAGGATGTCAAATGGATTCTTCTGATTAAATTGTTTGAATGTTATTCTGCATACATGGGATTTAGAATGGAATTTTCTTGATGTTCTTTGTAGGAGTGGGTGAATGATGTATAATTCTCTTGCTGTTTCTACTCTCTGTTTCTTGTTATCTACTTTACTCTCTGTCTCACTATATTCTTCAATGGCTCTCTTCATCTTTTTTCTTCTATCTTCTTCTAGCTGTGAAAATATGTCTTGTCTTCTTGAAGTCAAAAAACCAAATGTGAATCAACCTAAGATTCCCCCACTTTTTATACTTTCCTTTAATGTACATTTAATTGTACATTTAAATGTATATTTAATACCCACTGAATTATACTGTTAATAAATGTTTCTTATACACATATGAAAAGTCATAAATGTAATCCGTTAACTCTATGTGAAAATTCCTATGGTAAATATTTTATAGCTTTTATTTGTTAGTGTATCTTTCAATCAACATTAAAATCACTAAAACACATTTAACAACTGGTGTATAGTATCCAGAGGTTATTGAGTGCAAAAGATAGCATAACTGTTTGTAACCAAATGAATGTATATTTAAACAAATGTGTAAATGCACGTTATTGAACATTTAAATGTACAATTAAATGTACATTAAAGGAAAGTATAAAAGGAGGAAGAATCTTAGGCTGATTCACACTTGCTTTTGACTTCAAGAAGACAAGACATATATTTGAAACGCTCCAAAAGTTAAAGATGGATAAAGTTACAGATCCAAGATTAGAAAAAGCAAGTGATGCTAAAAGTATTTACTATAAACCATCTAAATGGGGAGAAGTAAAAAGACTTCTGAATGAACTTTATAAGTTGATATCAACACCTAAAGAGATAATTTGTTCCATTTGCCATCAGAAAGGACATTGGGCGAATACATGTTCAGACAAAGGGCCATGTTTTTATTGCAATCAGAAAGGACATTGGATTAATGAATGTAGATTGAAAAAGCTATCGAATAACTCTGTGTCTCAACCAAGATGGGGGGAACCAGCTGTTGTTCAACAAGAACCGGTTAATGTTTATCCATGGTCAGAATACATAGAGCCTACAGAAGGATTACTGATTACAGGTTTCAACTTACCACTTGATGAAAAATACATTGACAACCACACTTTACAGGGGATGAGCATGGTTTCACTACCACCTCGACAAACAAACTTACAATTATGAAAGTTGACTTAGCAGAAACTGTGTTACCAGAGTTTGATGATAATGATGATACATTATTATATAATATGGATATACCCAAAGAAACAAAAATGGAAACCGATAATGAGTTAGAAGTATTATTTCCAGAGAAAGAGGAACCACCAAAGAAAGTTACAAGAAAACGAAAAGCTAAAGACAATAATTCTAAAATAGGAAAACTTGCCAAGAAACATTGAAAACAGTTTTTGAAAGTGACATTTTCATAAAAGACATTTACAAATCTGTAAATATCCATGGAATAAAATTTTCGGATTTAAAAAAAGGTAATAATATTTTGTTGTTATTTAAACAGAGGAGAATTTTTACAACTCTGGATTTTTATTTACAAAAATAAAAAAACTTTTTTCATAACATTAATTTGCAAACACAAAAAACATTTTTTGTGTTTGCAAATTAATGTTATGAAAAAAGTTTTTTTCATAACATTAATTTGCAAACACAAAAATATTTTTCTTATAAAATAAAAAACTTGCAAGACAGAAAAATAATTTGCAAACAAAAAAAAATATTTTTTGTGTTTGCAAATTAATGTTATGAATAGTTTTTTTCATAACATTAATTTGCAAACACAAAAAAATATTTTTCTTATAAAATAAAAACCTTGCAAGACAGAAAAATAATTTGCAAACACAAAAAATATTTTTATGTTTGCAAATTAATTTTGTTTTTACTCAAATGTTTCACACAAAAACGTTTAGGTAAAAAACAAAATTAATTTGCAAACACAAAAATATGCCATGACAGGGAAATCTAGTGTGGGAGCTATGAGGTTAACCTCTTTTGAAGTGAGTAATGAAATTACAATTGAACAAAAGTTCAATTCATTCCATTGTGGTAGCACTGAAATGTGCCACTCAAGTGTGTAAACGTGATATCTCTTTTTAAGAATATGGTGCCCGTATAAGGGCCATTTTTACTAAACAAAAAAATGTTTAGTTCACCAACTTTATTCCATTTCTCTTTGCGGCTCTCTTGACATCCTTTTGATTAATGAGATGTTGTGATCCTCTTCCCCTAACTGTTGCATAATGATAGGTATCTCTCATCATTTTTCGAACAAAACAGTGTAAGGCTTTTTCAGCTTCATCAAGTGACAATAGTGAGATATTATCCACCCCAGCTTTTCTTGCCAATCTTCGCAGATTACTCCTTGGAATAGTATTACGCTCCCCTCTCTCCATCTTCACTTCTTGTGGTGGAATAGTATTGCGCTCCTCTCTCTCCATCTTCACTTCTTGTGTTGGAATAGTGTTGCACTCCTCTCCCTCCTTCTTCACTTCTCGTCCCCCACATTCACCTTCTAGTGATGGAATCTTTACCTCGATGGATAGCTCAATTCTCATGATTGATAAGAAAAATGACGTTATGTCTAAGTCTAAGAAAATGGTTTTGCGTGCTGGGGCGTTATGGGGCAAGCCCTTTCGACCCACGTTTACTGTATAATATTTTTCCTTTTGTCATGCACCATGTCTGAGCATGTTAAAGGAGGAAAAGGAGAGGGTTAACGGCATCAGTGTTTCTTTGCTTTCTTCTTCTGAGGAGGCTGTGGCGGTGATATTATGTCTGTTTTTGGTGTTGATGGTGATGGAGGGTGGTTGTCTTCTTCTATGAGAGATGCCTGTCTTGCTGCTTTTAGTGCTATTAATCTTTCTGTTTCTTTCTCTTGTTCTGCTATTTCGTTGTTTCTCTTAGTCAACTTGGTTCTTAATTGTTCCATCTCTTCTACGTGTTTCAGCCATGCGATGTCTTCCTCTTCGGTTTCTTCTCGGATGGTTTCCAGGTCGGAGTCCTGGCCTTCTGGTACAGAAGGGAAAGGCGAGAGAGGATCGGGAAGTGGCGAGAAGGCAACTTCCATTTCCAACTCAGTCTCCGCAGGATCGTCCACATCTTTTCTACCCTTTCCTCACTCTTTTCTCTCTTCTTTTCCAGAAAAGCCTCCAAACGCCTGGAATCCCTGTGCTTGGTGGACAGGCTCTTCTTCCTTCCCTTGCTCTTTTCAGGGCCTATGTGCCTCTTTGGGTGAGGACCAGTGGGAGAGGGGATCCTCTCTCCAAAGATACTACCTCTCCCCGAAGAGGGTGGTGTTGTGTTTTCTTCGATTATAAAAATCCAAGGTCAGTTGGACGCTCTTGCCTTTTTCCTGGATAGTCCAGGAGATGCCCAGAGCTGAGATGGCAGTGTTGAGTCTTCTTGGTATTTCCAATTTGTCCATGATGTCAATCAGGGTGTTAGCACTCTGAATTCAGAGGTGCGAATGGATGTTATGACACAAGACGCCCGAATGGAATGGTTTAACCAAAGGCGTGCAGGGACAGTATGGGGAACAAGCCCCTTTCGACCCTCAGTGACTGTAAATGACAAATGTCCACATGTCTACTCGTGTTGAAGGAGGAACAGATTCAGGTACTTGGCAGGTGTCACCGGTTGTAGCGTATGGTCTCTGACTGATGTCGGCTGAACCCTCGGGTGAGGACCAGTGTGAGAGGTTGGGTCCTCTCACAAAGGTATGGACGTTATGATATCTTCAGCAGTGTTTTTATAGACAATACGAGGATCGAAAATGCACCGAAGAATGCTCACGCGACAATTTTGATCGAGTGCGGGAAAAAACTGTTGATAACAGACATTTACTATCACAGCCGTCCGATGTCAACATTTTTTCCCGCACTCGATCAAAATTGTCGCATGAGCATTCTTCGGTGCATTTTCGATCGTCGCATTGTCTATAAAATCTAACACGCATTCCAAACAATTCATTTTGAGACAACATGAAGTACTCTCCAGATATGAACGAATACAGAATGTGGAGGTCCGGGGAAATGCCTGACGCTGATTGGAATCGCCGATTAGAAGAAGAATCTATCAGAGTAGAGAGAGAAAAAGCATGGAGACGCCAAATAGCTGAAGATATTTTCGGTCATATGAGAAGTGGTGGACCTCAGAAATACACTCGACAGTGGGTCCAGCAGCTTATTGATGAGTTGGAGCGAAAGGCAGGGATAAGACAGTTCTTAGCTGCCCGCGGTTATGAACTGGATAAATACCGGGTGAAGAAAGTTGACTTGTATCCTGATCTTAATTGGCAACCAGAAAGACGGTATAAAAATTGTGAGGCTAAATCCAAAAAACCTGTATCCAGATTTAAGTGAAATCTCATGAGGATTCCTAAAAATCTGGATACAAGTTATTGAATTTTAGCTTGACAAAAACAAATCAGGATACAAGTTAAACTCATTCATCCTAATTCTTATTATCTGTTTGTCATTCTAACCTATCAATAATTTGTTACTCTCACAAATGAGTGTGATTTCAAAATGTGCCTTCTTGGCAGCCCTTCTTAGGGCTACCCACAATATTAGAAAGAGATATCTTCTCATGTACACAACCAAGTCTTTATTATACAAAAGACAAAAAACAGTTCCCTTATCCCCCAGTGAAAAAAACTTATAAGCCAAAAATGTACTATATGATCTGGTCATAAAGCATGATGCGGAGCCACTATAGACCCAAGCATTTTTAACACTGAAATGGTCAAAAAAAAATTGCCATTGGATTTATCATAGGATAGCTTCCCAGGACTTTGAACAAATGCTGAATCATCATTTTTTAACCTGTGAGTAATGGGAAAAACATTTAAGATTCTTCTTCTCCCATATCACCACTCCAAAGGCTTTCATATTTCGCATATAACATCTTTGGAAGATTCATTCACATGTTTGTTGAAATCAAATCCCTGGGTCCATATTTGGGATCTCTATGATTAGATTAGTACAATATGAGGAATATTCTTTAAAAATCTTCTTCTTCCAAACCACCCATCAGAATCTTTTGATATTTGGTATGCAGCATCCTTAGAGGGGTGAGAGTCAAGTTTGTTGAAGCCAAGTCCCTGGGTTCTCTTATTTCAATAAGGAGAATATTCTTTAAAATCCAGTAGTCAAAATCTTTTGATATTGGTATACAGCATCCTTAGAGAGGTGAGATTCAAGCCAAGTCCCTGGGTTCATATTTGGGTTCCCTGTGGGAGCCCGAATTATAACTTAGTTCAATATGAGGAATATTCTTCAAAAATCTTTTTTTCAGATCCACCGGTAAGAATATTTGGATATTTGGTTTAAGCTTTTCTTAGGAGGGGCAGATGCAACTTGTTCACATACTTTCCCTGGATTGATATTTAGGCTACCATGTGAGTGCCCTCAGGTCCCTTGTGGCCTCTTATTTTCTGTTTGACAACACTGCAATGGCTCTTCTCTCTATATTTTTCATTGTAAGTCAGTCACTACTTTTATGTAGGCTTCCAAAATGTGTTATCGCATGTCTGTCTGTCTGTCTGTCTGTCCTTCAGATTAAATGTTTCTTTGCTTTTCATTTGCCTGGCTCTACATTTAAATAATTTGCAGCTATGTTTCACCCTCCAACCTCCCCCACACACATACACAAATCAGGGCTGGGGCGAGTATTGAGTACTTTGTCAAAAAAGTGGTACTCGAGTTCTACGAGTACCGAGTACTTTGGACCCAGCTCTGTCACAAAAATATTAAACATCAAAGAGTATTGTATACTTGAAACAAATACAGTACACCAGATGTGCACTGCTCACTTTCCACGGATGGGCAATATTTCCACGGATACAATAATATTTGAGGCCAAACACTAACTATAGGAATTATCATCAAAAATTTAAATAAAGAAGCACCCGGTACAACCGGGTGCTTCATTAATTAAAATTTTGCTGATGATGATTTTTATTGTCTGGTAAACGCATGGGTGGATATCACTGTCCACGTGTGTGTTACAACCAGACCGCGGCGACTGTACTGTAACTGATTTGTCCTCTTTGGGAACATATTTTCCACAATTTCACTCCTTTTGCCAGAATGTGTGCCTGTAGGGATTAAACCAAAGTAGTTAAAGTGCACTTGTGGATATTTACTGCACAAGCAGCATACACTGATATTATTTAGTGTTAATTTACACTCTTTACTACTGTATGTATCATCTCTATTTGTGTCATGTATACTGCAAAATAAAGAAATCAAACAATAAATACGCCCTCTAGCCTGAGGCGTATTGAATTGTTGACAAATGGATAGACATCCAGATGGACAATGGGCCAGGACAAAAATCCAAATTTGACTACGTCAAAATTGAGTTAAAAATACCATTCTGTATCTGTAATGGTAGTGTAAATTACCCTACAACAGGTGTGGCACCATGGTTTCCTCACTTTTGTTCCCTGATGGAAGTGGGTGGAGGGTGGGTAAAGAGTTTTCCCTGCAAGCCCGTCTTAGCTCCCCCCTTGCCTTGAAATCTCCACTATCAATTCCAAACCTCATAAAAATACTGTCCAGCTGAAGAGATATCGTATATAAATTTTGTCATCTCTTGAAATATAACAAGGCTAGATATGTCAGTAAATGAAACGAGAGGGGCAACGCAGATCGTGTGCCATTGCCCCCCAACCCGCCAAAAATTTTCTAATGAAACGAGAGGGGAAACGCAGATCGTGTGCCATTGCCCCCCAACCCGCCAACAATTTTCTGAGTAGAACAAGTGAAAAAGGTCCATAACATTGGAAAAAATGTGTGGGAGAAACTCACGCTAAACAGGTACCGTTCTCCCATGATACTCTATCACAACACCAACTATCATTCAAATCAGAGTAGCAGTGGCTGAGATAAAAGGGAAAATGTTGGTATGGACAGACAAATGGGATGAAGGTCTCCACTAGATATACCCCTTTCGATTTTTCAAGTTGAGGGCATAATAAAACAAACCACTTTTGCGGTGAAGATAATGCTTTATTAAACTGACATCAAGACACCTATATTGCATTGAGTTTAGCAGATCTGACATTATTACTCGAAGTATAAAAAGAAAAAAAACAGACATTATGTGCGATATTGTTAATTTCAAATATTGATCCCATTTTTATGAGTTATGATTAATAGTAGTATGTAATTTTTTGAAATAGATATGAAAAAAAACCCTATTCTTCCTTTTTAATCTCATTCAGTGATAGAGAAACAGCCAACAGGATCAGTTTTTCAACATCACAGTTAATGACTGACCTGACCAGCTTAATGTATGGATTACTATGCAAGTAGATTTTTTAAAACATTTCTCCTTAGTACTTTGTCCTAGTTTGATCTTCTGTGGCTCATTTCAAGGGTGACTTTCACATGAAAAAACTATTCTTATTTCTCAGGCAATTTTTCCTGAATTATGACAAGGGAGGGAAGGCCCTTCTCTTGTTCAAGTATTCAAATTGGTTGGAAATGTCTCAGAAATTTGAAATGTTTACTCTCCTTGAAACATTAACCCTTTGAAACCTTGATGGTACCTTCCATGTCATTTTAGGATGCATATATTTACTATATTAAATTGTGCTCTGCTGCTTCCATCCTTCATTATATCCAGCGTTCCATCCATATTTGTTCTATAGTCTATACGATAGGGCTGTATGTTGTAGCACCATCAGTACCACAATTGATGTTGCTTGTTCATCAGGGAATCTCTCCTGCCTGGAGATCAAACCTGTGACCTCTGGCATGACAGCATACGAATCCACATGGTCACCACAACACTCTCACACTAGTCTGTTTGTATGGGTGTGAAACGACTAAGTGCAAAGCAACTCAGTACGAAATGGTAAAGGAACAAAATGACCCGGGGAACTGACTGTGAAGGGAACAAAAATACCAGACACCCTATTACTCTCGAGTCTATTTTCCTGGACGGGTTTTATAATTCGGAGTGTTATTCTGAACTCTTTACCTAACTGAAGATCATTATTCATTGATAAATTGGTCAGAGAAATTAACAGCAAGTCGTGCACGACCCATGGATGTTCTATAGCCTGTACTACTAACCTAACAATTAAACACTGTCAATTACTCAATTAAATAGGAATTGGGACTACATGAATGAATTGTCTAATGTCAGTTTTATTCATTTTTTGCTGGAAATGTGACAAATTGCATTGAGCACGAGAGATTCGAAATGAAAGTGTCAATGACACTGTAGCTCAACTTGACAAACTTGAACTTGGTAAGTTATAAATGAAATGGCAAAATTGAAGATCATTGGTACCAATGTCATTTTTTTTGCCAATGGCAACATTTTTTGACAGAAACCAAAGAAAATCGATAGCTCCCATCTAGAGGCCCCCCAAACAAGCATGCCAGGTTTCAAAGCAATCCGATCATAAATGTGCCCTGTAGGGTGTATAAAAGGGAAATATTGTGGTCTGACTAGACTAAATTCTAAGAACGTTGGCCGTGGCAACATTTTTTGACGGAAATGGAAGAAAATCGATAGCTCCCATCTAGAGGTCACCGTAAATAAGCATACCAGGTTTCAAAGCAATCTAATCATAAATGTGCCCTGTAGGGTGAGCCAAAGGGAAATATTGTGGTCTGACTAAACTAAGTTCTAAGAATGTTGGCTGCGGCAACATTTTTGAATGGAAATTGAAGAAAATCGATAGCTCTCATCTAGAGGTCACCCCAAACAAGCATGAAAGGTTTCAAAGCAATCCGATCATAAATGTGCCCTGTAGGGTGTGCCAAAGGGAAATATTGAGTCTTCTGACTAAACTAAGTTCTGAGAACGTTGGCCGCGGCAACATTTTTTGACAGAAATTGCAGAAAATCGATAGCTCCCATCTAGAGGTCTTCCCAAACAAGCATACCAGGTTTCAAAGCAAGCTGATCATAAATGGACCCTGTAGGGTGTGCCAAAGGAAAATATTGAGGTCTGACTAAACTAAGTTCTACGAACGTTGGCCGTGGCAACATTTTTTGCCGGAAATTGAAGAAAATCCATAGCTCCCATCTAGATATCACCCTAAATAAGCATACCAGGTTTCAAAGCAATCAAAACATAAATGTGCCCTGTAGGGTGTGCCAAAGGGAAATATTGTGGTTTGACTAAACTAAGTTCTAAGAACGTTGGCCACGGCAACATTTTTTGACGGAAATTGAAGAAAATCGATAGCTCCCATCTAGAGGTCACCCCAAATAAGCATGCCAGGTTTCAAAGCAATCCGATCATAAATGTATCCTGTAGGGTGTGCCAAAGGGAAATATTGAGTCTTCTGACTAAACTAAGTTCTAAGAACGTTGGCCGCGGCAACATTTTTTGACAGAAATTGAAGAAAATCGATAGCACCCATCTAGAGGTCTCCCCAAACAAGCATACCAGGTTTCAAAGCAATCTGATCATAAATGTGTGCTGTAGGGTGTGCCAAATGGAAATATTGAGGTCTGACTAAACTAAGTTCTACGAATGTTGGCCGTGGCAACATTTTTTGCCGGAAATTGAAGAAAATCAATAGCTCCCATCTAGAGGTCACCCTAAATAAGCATACCAGGTTTCAAAGCAATCAAATCATAAATGTGCCCTGTAGGGTGTGCCAAAGGGAAATATTGTGGTTTGACTAAACTAAGTTCTAAGAGCGTTGGCCGCGGCAACATTTTTTGACGGAAATTGAAGAAAATCGATAGCTCCCATCTAGAGGTCACCCCAAACAAGCATGCCCAGTTTCAAAGTAATCTGATCATAAATGCGACCTGTGAGGTGTGCCAAACGAAATTGTGGACGTACGTACTAACGTACTAACATACTAACGTACTAACGTACGTACGCCGATGGACGAGAAGTGATGGCAATAGCTCAGCTTGACTTTGTCAAGTTGAGCTAAAAATTGAATCTTGAGACTGATTTGGTATTGATCTCGAATCAGACATATGGTATTGATATCGAATCAATTCTTGGATATTTGCAGGTCCCTATACTGGGAACAATAGAATATTTAACTCTTTACCAAACGGAAACGATATCAAAATTTATGATTTTAAATATCATTTTTTCAAAATTTTCAAAATATTTCAAGAAAGCCATATCATGTGACCCCTCATTAGAATGAACTCGATTAGCTCATTCCAATGAGGGGGTCACATGATATAGTTTTTTTTGTAATTTTCTGAAAATTAATATTTTTTCAACTGCTGAATCTGCATGTTACATGGCAGATACAGCCGATTCGTTGGTTAAAGGGTTAAACACAATAGTCATGTTACAAATCATCTTTGAAAAATAATTCAGCACTCTGCAAGTTCAACTAAAGTGGCCCACTTTGGGGGATTTTCATCCCATGCGTTTTGTCCTGGGGTTTGCACTGAGACTTTTTCAAAGCAACAAGATCCACTTAAAAAAAGCTTGAGAGTCCAAAATTCAATAAATCATGTATTGCACTTCATTTTTAACTTCTGGCAAAGAATCACAGAACATATTGTTTTCAAAACCATTAGAAATGTAATGATATTTGTACTTCCTGATGTATTCTCCATCACAAAATGTATCTCTACCACTGAAGCAGATCAAAGCCACCACCATCACTTAGTAAAGTTACTAAATACTAAGCAAATTAGAATGACCAATATAAATATGAATAAAATATTCAAATAGAACATGCAAATTATGCTAGTAACACACGATATTCTATACTCTGCCCATCATTGTTTTCAATGGACTGCTGACATCTACAGAACAAGTTCAAGTCAATTTTCTTTTGTGTTCAAATACAGCCCCTTGATCAAAACAGCCATTGACTGAAGTTTACTGCACTATCCTACAATTTCCGCAGGCATTCACTCCTTTGAATATTAGAAAATTTAATACTAGTTTCTCTTTCTCTACTGAGATATGACATAATATTTTGAAGCCACACTTGGTGAAACATCTATATAATTTACCAAATGTTCACAAAGAAGTTCATTGCTGTTTTCTTGAGTAAAAACTTAACCCTTTACCCAACGAATCGCCAGCATCTGCCTGCGTAATATTCAAATTCACCAGCTGAAAAAATATTATTTTTCGAAAAATTTCAACAAACCATATCATGTGACCCCTCTTTGGAACGAGCTCATCAAGCTTGTTCCAAAGAGGGGTCACATGATATGGTTTCAGGCCTGGCATTCTGAAAAATGCAGGAGGGCAAAAAATCGCTCTCCTCAACCAGCTTAGGAGAGCAATTAGCTTTACACAGCATTTTAAGTATCCAATTGAACGAACTCATTGAAACTGAAACCAACAGACTACATCAGTGATTTTATTAACTTTACTAAGGTAAAGCGAAATCTCTTAGACATCTAGATGTCTCACTGAACAACCGAACACACACTTGACAAGACCTGTGTGTGTACCCAGACCTGTTGTCCAAGAAAGTCATACGCCTACCACTACCACCTTCAACCCCCCAAGGGGGTTGAAGGTGGTAGTAGTAGGCGTATGACTTTCTTGGACAACAGGTCTGCTTGAATCTACAGTCACATCCTGGTGCAAGTGCTTCAAGTGACAGGATAGTAGTAATGGTAGTATATTATAGTGTCAATATTCCTTGAATAATTACTCCTCAAACTGTGATGTCAGTTGTTGAACTTGAAACTGACAGAAAAAAATATTTCTGTGACCCATTTTGCTTCAAATGATTGCAACTGTGTTTGGGTATGGTTGCAGACATTACCTTTTACCACTAAACCACTTTCAAAATGAAATTACGTGATGTTATGTGACTTCGAAGTTAAATTACATTTTTGCTTTACAACAAAAATTTAATGTGACCATAATACATGTAATCTCAATCATCCCAGACCAAAATATTTAGGAGGGCAATTTTTCGCTCTCCTTTATTCTTTCAGGAGGGCAGTAAGGAGAGCTAAAAAATCGCTCTCCTGAAATTGCCAAGCCTGTGGTTTTGTTGAAATTTTTTGAAAAAATTAAAAAAATTATATTTAAAAAAATAAATTTTGAAATCGTCTGCGTTGGGTAAAGGGTTAATTCATAAACTCAACAGTGCCAACATTTTTTTGTTCACAAGCAATACCTAGTTTTCACTGACTGGTGGAAGGAGAAAACATCGATAGTTTATTCAGGTGGGGGTTGGCAACTTCAGAACAGGCATCAGTATTGAAAAATGCATAGGAAATATATGTATCTTTGATGTTCTCTTGCTTACATGAAAGAAAGAAGCTTTAAAGGGCCATGTACCAAGAGCTGCAAAAGCGAACAGCGGTAAATTAATTAACTCTGAGAAGCCTAAATAGTTTTAATCCCACAGGGTTCCCGACAGATTTCCCTGAATTAAACTGCATGATTTTAAAGGAGAATTCTAAATCAAATACTTGCCAATTTTCCAGGATTTCTAGGCCCTGAATGGTAATTTGTCAAATTCAGTTCCATTCCTTGAATTCAATGCCCGACAGAGATTTTTTTTGACTAAAAACCACTGCAACTTGGCTTATCTTAGTGTGAAAAATGTGTTAAATCCTCAGCCTTTAGTCTTAATAATCTAGCCCTCAACCAGTTATTTTCAGAATGGCACACATGTGTGAATGAGTTAATCGATATGGCACAAGTGCCATATCGATTAACCCATTTACAGACGCGTGTCTTTCTGTGTTTATTACATGCCTTCATGTCTATAAAAACAATTATTAGAAGGACAGTCAGCAATTCATCCAACATCTATCAACAAAAAGAACATATTTTATTGCCAATCAAATTTGCAAGGGGACCCCGTGTTACTATTTCGTCCCCTGAGTTCCAATGTGTTCTATGTGCCAGCTATCGCTAGTGATTCAAATTGTAATTGTGGTGCACGATTTGCAGGACATTCCAGTGAAAGTTCACTTCTTTATAAAAATAGTCCGTCAACGATTACTGTTCTGCACATGTGTCCATAACAGATTTTCATTTTCCGCATAGTTTAGTGTTGCTGTAGATGGGAATTTCATAGAACAGGCATGTAATAAAAATATTATGTTTCTCACTTTTTGCCCCCAAAACATAACTTATGACCACATCGTTGACATGTGCTCGGTGAGCTCATTGCAATGAGAGGGCTATAACCTATGTTTTTGAGTTATTCAAGTTCAAGAGCAGTTTTTGCAAGGGCCCTCTACTATTAAAGGGTGTAAAAATGCTTAATGGAATTATAAGAAATTTTCTTGTGAAGGAACCACACATTTTTTTCATTGGTATAATTTTGCCGTACTTGAAGCTAAATTTTTTTAGATGACTTCAGTAAACTAAATAAAACAAGGAAAAAAACTTATATTGTACTTAATGTAAAATACATCTCTAAAATATACACGTTTATTTTTCTGGATGCAGTTCACCAAGATCAGTCATCACACAAAACTGATAACCTGATTTTCGTGTACTTCTTACAAATATGCAAATTCAAGTCCACACTTGCCTTCAAGTTCACCTGCAACAATAAAAATCACCTTCACAGTTCAGCTGTTTTTTAGAGTTTGCCCAATGTTTAACTTGATGACAAACTCCACAAACTTTTGAAACTTTCAGAAATAAATTTTGAAAATTTCCCCACCTTCCAAAGATCGGAAAAAACAATGGAAACCCTGTTTTTAATTTTGTAAACATCAAATAGGTCCTCGAGTTAAATAATAATCATATCGTTTGACAAAACAATAAAAGCAGTCGACATCTCATGCAATAATGGATGCTTTAAATAATATTTGAACTTTTAATTTAAAATAATTGTCCTCATAAAATGACTAAGAAAGATGACATAGAAGTGGAACAGGTTAATTAACAAACAGAGCTTTTGTAAATTCTGAGTAATCATAAGAATCTGGTATTGGTCGTCCCGTCTTGTCAATATATGGCTTCATTCTTGATATACAGTAATCAGCTTGTTCTTTGGTCAAATTCTGTAAGAAACAAACAGAAAATAGCAATTCTTTGCAAAAACTAACACGAGTCCCTACAGGGTGTGTTAACCCTTTACCCAACGAATCGGCCACATCCGACCACATAATATGCAAATTCAGCAGCTGAAAAAATACTATTTTTCAAAACATTTTAACAAAACCATTATGTGACCTGTCTTTGGAACGAGCTCGTTGAAAATTTTTCAACAAAACCATATTAAGTGACTCCTCATTGGCATAAGCTCGATGAGCTCATTCCAATGAGGGGTCACTTGATATGGTTTTGTTGAAATTTTTCGAAAAATAATATCTATTCAGCTACTTAATTTGCATATTACGCGGGCGGATGCGGGCGATTCGTTGGGTAAAGGGTTAAAATCACATTCAGCATCTAAAGCAAGTTAACACTGCAGAGTCCAAACATGAACCCAGGCACTTAATTTGCACAAGTTTGAATCAGCAACCCCCCCCCCCCCCCCCACCCCCTCCACCACCACCCCAAGAAGGCTGAATACCAAATATATCAAGAGATTTTGACTGGTGGATATGAATAAGACTTAAATTTTAAGAGTTTTCGAACTTGACCTGTATTTTATGTTGATACACCTACAAAACAAATTTTATTTGATTCGGTCCATTACAGCTTAAGTTACTGGTTGGAAACTAAAAAAAAAAGAAGAGTTTTCTAAGTTGAAAAAGTGGCATAACTCTGGCAAAAATTGTCAGAGCGCACCCCTATTCAAACTTGACCTGTATTTTACAGTAATACACCTCTATACCACACTTCAATTGATTTGGTCAAGTATAACTAAAGTTATCATCGGGAAACCAAAGTGGGACGGATGCATGGACAGGACACCGACTATTTTAATAGTCCCCCCTCCCCCCCAATTTTTTTTTTCAGGGGACAAAAACTAATGATTAAACATTGTCTAAAAGAATGTATGAGGTTGGCAGGCAACTAATGTCCAACTTTTATCATCTCTTTGATGTTTACCAGAATTTTAATTTTAAACTAAAATATTCAAATATTGCATTTTTTTATTTTGAAAAAAGCATTTCAACCTGCTCCAAAACTGTTAGTTGATTTAAATTTAGTTAAAAAAAACCTTGTTATGCGATAGTTTATTCAACTTGACTTTGCATCTAGCCTATCTCATGCTTTCCTCAGAAAATTCAAGGACATTTTAACCATGTCAGCTTTGATATGAAAAGAATAATCAATACCAAAATCATTTACATATTACTTACAAGACTGCAACACAAGTGAGCTAAAAACGCTGACCTGGATTAAGTTGTCAAAAGGGAAATTCAAGTAGGTCAGAGGGAGAAACCAAAAGAGAAATAAGGATGGTTGTGTTAAGAGATCAGAAAGACGAAGGCAAAAAAGTAGCATACCATGAGTTGAGTGCAGGCATTGGAACAGAGCATTACAAAATATTCTGATGTGGATGTTGAAGGCATGAAAGCATGCCAAATGTGAGTGTGGGGGAGGATGTGTCCCCCTCCACAGGGGGGTGGGTTCTTGGGGGCCTTCCTTGGGAAATTTTCAAAATCAGACCCTCTTAGATTGCATTTCCTGGCTTCTAAGAGTAAAAATACGAAGGTATTATTGATGAAATATTGCGGGTATTTTAGTGAAGATATAATATCAAAATCATAGGTGCAGTGGTTATATTAAGTGTATCTCTCTTCATTTAAGCATAGTTCAGAAATTCCATTTACAATGCACAAAAAACTTGACCCGGTGTCTCGACCTTCCTGATATATTCTCCCAGTTGTGTCGTCACTGGGCGTCCAAGTTCAACTATTTTCTCCAATCAATCCCATTTAAATCGGTTTTTCACATCTTTGTCAATTTCTTTGATTCAATCTTTGCCATCTCATTCAATTATTATTTTCGACATTATTATGAAGAAGTTGAACCCATCTCAATTATTTTCATTCACAAAAGAACCTCGTTTCACTCTTTGTGAGAAATTATATTAAACATCATTTGATTGGTTGGAAATGTGACGCTAAAACAATATGTACAATATAATTCTGGTAAATACAGTTCCCACGCTATTCTTATTTGCACCCGACCTCACTGACCCCCCCCCCCCCCCCCCCCCCACCCCTAACTTTTAAAAACGTTTTTGTGCATATCTCACAAAAGACTTTTATGGCAATAAAAAAATTGGAAATCCACGGAAAATTCCCAGGTATGGTTGGGTACCCTCTTTTTTTTTTTTTTTTTAAAGCCCAGCCCCCCCCCCCCCTTCCTGGATGCTAAAGGTGCCCTTTCCATAGTATTGAATAATGTATGTAATAAAAACTTACAGCATATAATTCTTGGGCAGTGATGTATGGTTTTTCTCCCGATGTCAATGCACGGAAAGCTTGTTCAACCTCTGAACTGGATTGCACGTTCTCTGTTTCTCTGCTTATCATGAAGGCCATGTATTCTTGAAGTGAAACCTGTCCATCCCTGAATTTAAATACATTTTTTTAAATTACCTTCATTCAATATGAACTCTGCTTCTTTTCTTAGAATGACTTGTTAACCCTTTACCTAACGAATCACCAGCATCCGCCTGTGTAATTTGCAACTTGGGCAGTTGAAAAACATAAATGCTTCAAAATATTTCAACAGAACCATATCATGTGACCCCTCATTGAAATGAGCTAATTGAGCTCGTTCCAATGGGGGGGGGGGGGGGGGAAGGGTCACATGGTAAGGTTTTGTTGAAATTTTTTGGAAAAGTTTTTAAAAATAGTAATTTGATATTCTCTCCGTTGGGTAAAGGGTTAAACATTCAGCACCATTTTTAATTATCCCCACAAATGAACAAAAAACAAAGAAAAGTAATTAAATGAAAGTGTCAATGACACTGTAGTTTAACATGACTGTGTGTAGTGTTTTATGAAAGGAATAATGTTCAATGTTTATGAAAGGATTATGAAATAAGAATTATGATAATTGAGAATATGTTAATTTCTAATCCCTATATGCTATGTTTTCAATAAGAATAATTTGAGTGTAGACTGCTTTAGGCCAAATAAAAAAAATGAATTGATTCTCAGGCAATTTTTTTTTCAAATCAGTGAGGGAGGGGGGATTTTATTTTTATTTTTTTTTTTATTTTTTTATTTTTTTCATGTAAAGGGTTGAGTATACTCAGTAAATCTTTTTGCTGTCTTTCCACTTGAAAAAGAGAAAAGGTTGTATTTTAGTGTAATACCTTTCATAACTAACTGCCGTAACAACAGCAAAAAGGATTTGTATTTTATTGTTCTTTTTAATGGTATAGATCTGTCAAGCATCATGATCCATTAGAAGAGGTCCCAGTAACCAATGCTTGGGGTAGGAGTCCTTTAAAATGGGAAACATGGCTCTAAATAATTGGTTAAAGTTGTGTTTATATCGGTGTTGCAGCCATTAATAGCCATTGTGCAGAAATATATGACCTTAAACACCAGCAAATAATTAAATCATGATCCAGTATATCAGAATTTGCCTTGTTACAGTTTATGGGAGAGTGCCTCTGGGCACTCTCCCATAAACTGCAACAAGAAAAACCAATTTACTACAAACACACCTAAATAATTATATGTTGAGAAATGTGAAAAAATGACCATTCCAAGTTTTCACAAAGTCTTTAAAAAACATAACATAATAAAAATGTCTAATGAGGAGGTTCAAATCCAACGAGGGAGGGCCTGAGAATCAAAACATTATTTTTTTTTAGCCTTAAAGAATTAAGACCTGGGTTGTTGTGGCCCTAACAGTAAATGTATGTCACCCAAAGTTACCAAGTTACAGTACATTCCAAAACAAGTCATCCTACCAAGTTACAATGAAATCCCTTCATAAACATAACTTGTAGACTTTGCTAAAGGAATCTAGGTCACCGGACGTTTCGGCGGTCAGGGTTGACAGATTATGACCAAAATAGGAGAGTCTCATCTAGATATCATACAAGTTATTCTACCAAGTTACAATGAAATCCCTCATAACCTGTAAGCAGTGCTAAAGGAATCTAGGTCAAGTGACCAGATGGCGGTAACAGATGACCCAAATAAGAGAGTCTCATCTAGACATCACACCAAGTTATCCTTCCAAGTTGCAAAGGAATTGCTTCATAAACTGTAGACTGTGCTGAACAAATCTAGGTCATGTGCTTGTGCGGCTGACCAATCACGTCCAAAATAGGATGTTCTTATCTAGACATTATGCAGAGTCATCCTATCACATTACAATAAAATCCCTTCACAAATACGACCTGTAAACAGTGCTAAAGGTTTTCGGGCTTCGGGCCTAGGTAGCTGTTACGGTTGAATTATCGTGACCAAAATGGAACGTTCGCATCTATACATTATCTGGAGTCATCCTACCAAGTTACAATGAAATCCCTTCATAAATACAGTTGTATACTGAGCTAAAGCTTTTCGGGCTTTAGTTTAGGGTTCTCGCAGCCATCACGGTTGATCGATCATGACCAAATGGAGGCGTTCTCTTCTAGACATTATATGAAGTCATCCTATGAAGTTACAATGAAATCCCTTCATAAATATGATGACCAGTAGACTGCACTAAAGGATTTCAGGCTCTTGCAGCAGTCACGGTCAACCAATCGTGACCAAAAGGGGACGTTCTCATCTAGACATTATAGTCATCCTACCAAGTTACAATGAAATCCCTTCACAAATACGACCTGTAGACTGTGCTAAAGGTTTTTGTTTCTTGCAGCCATCACAGTTGACCGATCTCAACCAAAAGGGGATGTTCTCATCTAGACATGACCTCGAAGCTGCATATTAAATTTTGTGATGGTCGGACAAGAACTACGGGGTGTAGCCTGTGCAAGTTAAGCTAAAAATTGTCTGAAACATCGTCATTTTGGAGAGCTGTTGCTATAAATAAACAAGGCTCAACTAAAAAATTCTTGAAGATTTTCAAATCAGCAATCGCTTTTTAAAGGATATAATTTTATGTTTCTTTGAAAAATGTGTATGTTGATGATGTTTACAATTTTTGTGGCATTGCAAATTGAATATTTACAACATATACTGGTTATTAGGCCTAAAAAAATTAAACATCTGTTTCTAGGGTCCTCCCGCCTGGTCCTTTTGGCTGCCGCATGCTCTCTTTTTATAACCAATGTAAACTTAAAAAAAATGAAAATTAAATGGTTTCTGTCTGATATTTTACCCAAGTTAAAAAAATTGATAAATTTGTCCCTTGAGTGCAAGGATTTGCAATGCTTTAGCATTGTAAAGCCTTCTTGCTCTCAAGGGACGAAACACACCACCACCCATGCTATTCTGTAGATTAGGAGTCCTAAAACATAAACCAAGAACATGAACTTTTGATGGCAAAGAAATAATTACAAATAAAATAAACTGAAACCTATGGACTCGCATCATTTGGTCAACTTGCCCACAGGTTGAATACAATGAGTTCTCACTGCCACATTTTCTCCCACCCTCCCCAGATGAGTCAGTAAATGTATCAATGTATCAAAATGTATCAATGAGAACCCAACATAGCTAGATGAACATTATAAATTATTGTGATGAGTTGACGGTAACCTGGTCTGAGGTTTGAGGTTCTGGTCTGAGGTTTGCAGAGCGGAGCTTATGTTCACACGAGACGTGAAGCACCAGTGTTGAACATATGCTCCTAGCTGCAAACCTCAGACCATGTCACTGTCAACTCATCACAATAACGTATATGTTCCAATGAAACACTACCCATAGCACAAAACTTACATTGTGAAACACGAGAGGCTATTTTACTAAATTTGTGAACGACAAAAAGTTCAAGGCAAGGCAACTTTTAATGATCACAAAACTATATGTGACCCCTCGTTGGAACGAGCTCGTTCCAACAAGGGGTCACATGATATGGTTTTGTTGAAATTTTTTCGAAAAGTTAAAAAATTTATAGTAATTTATATATTTTTTATACTTACCAATGACCCAGACATAGCTGGTGCTAACTCTTAAAATATAGGGCCAAACACAAATTTTGCCCCCCAATCCCCAAAATTTGCATCTAAAACTAAAGAAAACATGTCCTGAGAGGCCCTCCACACTTCGCCCCTACTGCGCATGCGCAGTGTCAAGGACGTTCCGAAATTGGCGCCATTTATCATTCTAATAACCAGTGCCTGGTAAGCGCTATGTACTCAGCGGGGAGGCAAGAGTTCCCAACTCCTGGGAGGGCCATCCCCGTCTGGGTCATTGGTAAGTATAAAAAATATATAAATTACTATAAATTTTTTAACATTTTTATACTGTACCAATGACCCAGACATAGCTGAATAGTAAAAAGGCTGGAGGGCCAAGGACATAGAGCAAAATGGAATACGCTCAATAAAATAAAATAGAGTCATCCCCTGTAGGGAAAAGAAGTAATAGGCCTTACATGTATCTTTCTTATTTATGATAAATTAGAAAGATACAACACCTTCCAAAAATTGAGCTTCATACATCCATGTACTCTATTAATATCCAATAATCCTTATACTAATAATTTTTAAAGTAAGCCAATAATAAAGTAAGTCTAGAGAATAGAGACTCTTATACTCCTAAAAGTGTGTGAGAATTGCATAATCATGTCCGTTGACATATGCAATATTCAAAAGCTATACTTTAAAAACTAAGACTTGAATGAATTTTATAAACTTAAACTTCTCACTAAACAACCATCCCAATAACAGCTCAGAATTACTAACTCCGGAGGAGGTATCCCCTTGTTTCATAGTAAAAACAGGTGACCCAAGGGAACACCCTCCCCCCCCCCCCCCCTTTTTCTTGCCCTGGGTCAAATAGCCCAGAGCGAAGAGGGCAGCCGAACGGAGACACTGCCGAAACAGACAGCCTACCTAGCTATAGTAGCAACTGTTAAGTGAATGACATTCTGAGCAGTAGATAATAGACCTAACAATAGAGGCCTCCAGAAATGGACTCGATATTTCTGAGATAAAATTCATGAATGGATGGCTGAGCGCAATGAGCAGCCTTCAAAAATCTATAATAGCAACACTATTAATGTAAGCCCAAGAAGTAGAAGAACTCTTACTTCATGAGCCGAAATCTTAAGCACAACTGCTAAGCCAATGATATACCATAAGCAGTACGCTAGTTAATAGAATCCATTAACAATAAAATGGAGCGTAACGTCCTTCTACTAGACATCAAAGACAGAAGAAGCTTACGCCCTTGTAATAAACAGATATCTGTTTATAAATACATGAACTGTACCCGGAAAGAGTAAAGGCCTATGCCCATACGAAGACGGAAGGACCTTAAAATAATAGGTTCCGGATAATAGGAGCCTAACTCTTATGCAACAATCCAACCTAAATAGTAACGGAAGTATTGATTCCGAAACTATGAAAGTGAAAATCATCCATCGATAGTGCATGAAACTCACTGACTCTACAGTAAAAGAGAAACCAACAGAATTACTGTCTAAAAGGTCAGAATTTGAAAACTACTGTTTCCAGAGGCTCAAATGATTACTTAGCTAAATAAGAACCTGAAGTTAAAATCCGTATAGGAATTTAATCTAAAGATTCTAAGTCTATTTATCAAAAAGTTACTAACTGACTTAGATAAAGAGACAAAAGACTCAATTGTAAACTATCGTAGAGTGCATAGGTATGAGGTAACATAAACCTATAACCTAAATAACAACAGGCTGCAGTAGATCTTGTGAAACAAGTATACTAAAAAATAGCAATGAGTAGTATGGAGGGATCAACCATATGAACATAATGATCCCTACACCACGACGGAAGAGCCTCCACTTTAGTCGCATAGAATAGCGAAGAAGAGGATCTCCTATAGTAAGAAATCGCGTCCAAAGCTCGTCCAGTACAGTGCTTACAATGCAATACGGACCACACAACGGAATACATGAAGGTTGTGACCTTGCTGGTTGTGATAAAGATGACACGATTTACCCAGTGAAAAAAGATCCTCACATAGAGGAAGATTTCACGTTAAGATCCACAGTAGACAAGAGAGTAAATTACTCATGATCTCTGTGAAGATAGAGATGCTATCAACAGAAATGTATTGTGGTTGTTTATCTTAGCAATACCTGCTAAAAACAACAGCGCCGGAGGATACGCGTATCCTATCATTCCGTCCTATAGATCAATAGAGCGTTAACAGTATTAGCTCAGAGATCTGGACAAGCCAACACATACGTCTGCAATTGATTAGCAAGCTGTGTCATAAATAAAACATCATTGGGCGCTCCCATAGATAGCAAATCTGATTGAATACTTGTTTGTTGAGAGTCCATTCTGACAGCAACAAGCGACCCGTAAGAGAACGGGAGTGCGATAAAACAATCAGACGACCCAGAATATGACGGACCAAAACTGAACTTGGTGTACTATAACCAACAGACGGATTCTTTCCATTAAATTGAATAACGGAAACGAAAGAGTGCCTCCCTGGTTCCGGAGATACGCCACTACTGTCGAATTAAAGGACAGGAATTTGGGCATGCGTTTCTGAATAATGTTCATGCAATGACATAAAGCAAGCCTAAAAAACATTATTCCGCGGAAGTTAACTGATAGCTAAAAGACTGCGGAACCCAAAGACCCTGGCACTTCGAATCCGTAGGGATCAGTATATATCCCAATCTGTTTGACTGGCAACCGTCATAACAGCCACACTCGGGTCCGGCAACTGCGGCGGCACTCTCTGAGTCAACCACCGAATGTTTGCCCCAGTCTGAATCTCTTGTAACACTAGATAGACAAGAGAATGTATAAATCAAGCAATTCATGGATTGCCGGAAAGTTGCCGTCGAAGAGAAGCTCCTCCGAGAACGAAGCGACTCTGAGAGAGTTCTTAACCTACTATCCACGCGTGGATGTAGCTAGGGCTGCATCACGTCTAACCAACTCCAATCAGCCACTGAAGGGCGGAGTTATACGTGAACAAACTACTGCCCTCAAAAGAAATTACATTGAGAATAATATCCCGTAAATCTTTTCTTGAAGACGTAATGATAACGCCTCAGTAAGGCGGATTACGTATAATAAAGCGTCTAAGTTAAGTCTACTATACATAATGTCGTTCCCAACATTGAAATTGGAAAAGACATAAACGGTGAAAAAGAATATATGCAGTCTTTAATCACACCGTCTAGACGCATATGAACTCTCGGTATGCCCTGCTCTGCCAAAATAAACTATAAGTAAAAAAGATAAAATGGCAGAAATGAGCCACGCGGACAAGAAACTAAACTATCATGCTTAGTAGCAGGCTTGTATATATATATAAATATATAGCGTCGAAAAATAAAACACATGTTGTAATGACAATATTGGACTGCGTCGGTAAGTCAGGGACAAAGTCCCTGTACCGATCGAAAAATCCGAGTCCAATGACGCTATAAGTCTCTTATCCAAGATCGCAGCAATGAAGTCCGAAAAATAATCACTGGAAGAAATGCCAGAAGATATGAAAGGCATCTTCCGATACTACTAAAGGGAAAACTCGAAATCTTTCGAATCCCTTTCGCCATCCTGTCGGACCCTATAAAGCGTTCGGTCGTCCGTAGCTTGATGCAACCGCGGACCGCACCGACCCAGCGCCGTCGGATAATTCCTGATTCGACCGAGAAACCGTCAATTGCTGGGATGCTGCGAAACAACTGTGCTAACTCGGATAGCACGTCCGTCACTGAGGCCTGAGGAGCAGCGGTCTTACGATGCATTGCCGCAGGAAGCTCCGAGATCGTTACCCCGTGCATACTTCCAATATGCGAGCGAACGGAGTGTATAGGCCTCGTGTCCCTTGGCTACCGGATGGCGCGACCTATTCGCTGTGGAATCACTGAATGCCGAAACTGATCGGATACTCGAGGTCACGTAGCCAATGTGCGGTCGTGTGCCCTGCTGTGAGGATGAGGAAGCATTAAAGACAGTCTCTCGGACTGTCAATATAACGGAGCGTCCCGAGCAACGGACATATGCTCCGAATGTAAATATCTGAACCACAACATGCGGTCCCCTATGTTGTTGGCTTCCTCCGATCTGTCCTCAATCTGCCGTCACTGGGTGAGTACTAAAGTAATTAAAGTGCTCGCATCACCCAAATCTCCTTCCTAGACCGCAACGGACGAACCCGGCAGCCGAACCATTCGATGAATGTACGCTACACCGGGTGAGCTAGCGAATGTCACTCCGTAAGCGATAGACATATTCCATGAGCACTTATTGCCGCTAACTCTTCATTAACTATGACGACAGAGGCACACTTTTGAAAGACATCTCCATAACTCTTCGAACAAGAAACCAGAAATGCTTGGATAGCAAGCATAAAATAATAATATATATAGCGTCGTTCAATAATTCGAAAGTTTGTGTGACATTATTGGACTATGTCGGAACTGAGGGACGATGTCCCTGAACCGAACCAAAAATTTCTAAGTCCACCGACGCTATCAGTTTCTTATCCGGCATCGCAGCATATGTTGTTCCGAAAGGGAAAGCTTGAAATCCACCGAATCCCTTTCGGTATCCCGTCGGACCGGATGAAACTTTCGGACGTCCGTACCCGCTTCCGCGGAGCGTCCCGACCCAGCATCGTCGGATAAAATATATGCGACAGATTCAGTTGATGCTGGGATGCTGCGATAAACTGTGCTATTAAGGAAAGCACGTCCGTTCCCGAGGCCTGTGCAGTAGCGGACTTACGATGCATTGCCGCTGGAAGCTCCATGTACGTTGACTCCCGCATACTTCCTATGCGAACGTCCGGAGTCTGCAGGCCTCGAGTCCCCGGCTACCGACCCAGCGCTGTCGGATAATTCTCGATCCGACACCGTTTCTGTCGGCTGCTGGGATGCTGCGATAAGCTGTGCTATGTGCACAAGAATGTCCGGCGTCGAGACCTGCGGAGGCGCAGTCTATCGCTGCTTCGCCGAGGGCAGCTCCGCATCAGATGGCTCCCGCATACTTTTCCTATGCGAACGTCCGGAGTCCATCGGTCTCGAATCCCTGGCTGCCGGATGGTGTGACCTGGTCGCCGAAGAATCCTTGATCGGCGAAGCTGGTAATATATCGGCGGTCACGCAGCCAAGGTGCGGTCATGTGCGCTGACGAGAAGAGGAAGCCTTAGCAGTCTCAGCGGACTGCCTATACAACGGAGCGTCCCGAGCGACGGACGTATGCTCCGCTAACGACACATTTGTACCACAACATCTGGGGCCAGATGTTGTTGAACGAGAGAGGGGCCTCTCTCGCTTGCCGTCCGGATGGACCGGAACGAGCTATGAACCGGACTAAAAGGCTTCCTCCGTTCTCCCTCCGATCCGCCGTCACTGGGTGTGCATTAAGTTAATTTTATAGTGCTCGCATCACCCCAAAATTCCTTCTAGACCGCAACGGACGAACCCGGCTGCCGAACCATTCGGTGAATGGACGCTACACCGGGCGAGCTAGCGGACGTCAAAGGCCGTCGAACCTACTAGGATCCTCTTAGGCAATTGGCGTATTACATGAGCACTTTTCCGCTAGCCCTTCATTAATTGTGACGACGGAGGCACACTGTTGGAAGACATCACAGATACATCACCCTAATCTTGATCGTCTGAAATAGAAATTGATAAAGTAGAGTGACCCTGCGGGGAAAGGACCGGAGTGTCCAAATCCCCAACAACATACCGTGACATACGCTTCCCATATTGTCATCGAAATCATACGATACAGAACCGGAGTAAATGCGAGTACACTGACCACATATAGAATGATAATAAGGTCAGAGGAAGACTTCCTCTTAAAACAATTGATCAATATCCTTTCAATGTGAAAAGAAAACAAGTCCTGGTACTCGCACTAACCCCTGGCAATCAAAATACATAATAATAATATGATCCATTAATATAGAAAAAATAATTGAAATCAAAATATTTTGAAAAAATATTTTTTCAGAACAGCCCAAGTTTCTGAAAAGTAACGTTGAGCCCCAATGGATCCCAAGCCTAAGTGTGGACAAAAATTTTAAAAATATTTAAAACAATTTATTCAACACTTACGAACAATAATAATCTATCTAGTTATGATTGAAATAACATAAAGATATTATTATTTAGAAATCCCCCCCTCACACAGAGGGCTGTTGTAAATGTAAACAATGAGTGTAAAAACACTAAAATAAGACTCCAGGCACCCAGGCCCGAAATCAGTTACCAAAAATACACCATCTGATGCAAAACAGAGACTTCCAGGGAAGAAACTGCAGAACATCAGATGGTAGATGCAGAACACAACGCCTAACCACCCGTAGGTGAAGACGTAAACATGGGGAAAGAACAGAATTCATTCTGTTATTCAGCTAAACTCCCAAGAAATTTTAGTAATAATAATTACAGAAATTATGCCAAAAGCATGGGAGAATAGCAAGGGGGAACTTAAAGGACAGGGAGAGAGGAAAAACACTTGAAAAAAACAGTGTAACTAAATAATCAGAATGACAACAAAATGGCTGCTGCCTTGAAAATAGGTAACTTAACATAATTTCATTAAAAAATTTTAAGTTACAGCCCTGATAATATTCTGTCACACATTCTTTTCCTCTCCTCCTTTTCTATCCTCCTTAGAATCACCATTTCACTAATATTTATGTGTCTGGCATCATTTAAACTGAGATTTAAAAGCACAAAGATCAGTCAGATGTTAACTGATGAAGGGTCAAACTTAGAATGATAAATGGCGCCAATTTCGGAACGTCCTTGACACTGCGCATGCGCAGTAGGGGCGAAGTGTGGAGGGCCTCTCAGGACATGTTTTCTTTAGTTTTAGATGCAAATTTTGGGGATTGGGGGGCAAAATTTGTGTTTGGCCCTATATTTTAAGAGTTAGCACCAGCTATGTCTGGGTCATTGGTACAGTATAAAAATATAATATTTTTTCAACTGCTGAATTTGCATATTACGCGGGCGGATGCGGCCGATTCGTTGGGTAAAGGGTTAAGTTGAATAAAGATCAGTGAAGCTAATCTAACAATGCCGAAGAGAAAGCGTGTTCTTTTAATCTAAACCTCCCTACAATGCAAGATATTATGAGATGAATATTTCCAACCAGTAGTTATAAGTAATTTGGTTAATATAATTTCTTTTTTGTTCACATGTCAGGAGTAAAGTTAAATTTTTTAATAACCATATTGTCGTATAAGTCGCAGATTATTACAACAGTTGATCAATCTGGATGGTCGTGATCCATGTCACTGAGACCAGATCAAATGTGGTGCATGTAGAAGTTTGTTTGATCTGGCCACTTTGGTCTCAACTTGAACACAATTCAATCCAATTTATTCACCTATCATCCCCTCATATGAGGTCCAAATTATTATATACAAAAGAACAAATGTACAACCAGTCTATAGTATACACAGTATAACTTTCAACATATCTATCTGTCAAGTCGCTTTTCCACACATCTGCTGTACCCTCCCCACCCCCCCCCCCCCCAAATTTGGCTTCTGATTCATCAACCTCTGTATTTTGTTGCATATATTATACTCTAAGACATTAACCCTTTCATCGCTGCAGCATATTCCCAACTGCTTTTCACTCGTCATCAGCTAGATACTTTAATAGGTAGAACAACTGACGTCTCCATTCTATAGACCAGAGTTCCAGACTGGATACCTCAATTATTCCACACTTTAAAGTAAAAATGATCACCTCCTGTACATATGAAAATAGATCATATCACAAATTCTGTGTAACATAAAATATTCTCCCCTGTGATCCGAAGCCTGGATCAAAGACTCTTAGAAGGTCACCCATGAATCACTACCACATCCCTCCCCCGCCCCCAGAAGTCAGCCATATTCCATATTTTGCCTCCTTAACCTAAATAAAAAATCTGTTTCTTTGGCCCTCCCACATGGGCCTTTTAGCTGCCGCATGCTCTCTTTTTATAACCAATGTATACTTAATAAAAAAAAGGGAAAAATTAAATGGTTTATGTCCGATATTTTACCCTAGTTATAAAATTGATAAATTTGTCCCTTGAGTGCAAGAAGGCTTTGCAATGCTTTAGCATTGCAAAGCCTTCTTTCTCTCAAGGGACACAATATACCCCCACCCATGCTATTCTGTAGATTATGTGGTCTAAAACATAAACCAAGAACATGAACTTTTGATAGCAAAGAAATAATTACAGAAATAAAAAATAAAATAAAAAAATGCTTGCCCGCATGAAATTTTACAAATAATGGCCCAAGAAACAGACCTACTTTGTGTAGCCTAATTGGGATTTATTTTAATGTTTCCAACCATGAAACTATTTCACTATCGGATTTATCTCTTTTATAAATCTACATAATTTCCGTAAGGTTTCTTCAGTGCAACTGAATATGATGCAGATTAACAGACTGTTGTAATCACAATATATCAACCCAGAAAAAATGGAAGTAATGTCACTATGTGTTAATCTTTGCTCCATTATCACGAGCGAAACATATTTCATAGGGCCATCACGATTTTTTAATTTAGGCATCAATTAATCGTACCTACATGACACCCCCTCGCCCACTCTTTGAAGTCGTTAAAAATGAAGTTCAAGTCAGTTGACCTACTTCAAGTAAACAACGAAGACGATCCTCTTTTAGGCTCATTCAAAGCTTTGTTGTTCTGAACTTTTGAACTGTCAGTGTAATAATCAAGACCGGTCGTCAGTTCAAAAGTTCAGAACATCAAAGCTTTGAATGAATCTAAAAGACAAATGCTTCTAATGGCTTCTTTGGGTTTAACGTCGACGTTCGTGACCTTTTACCTTTAGAAACAATAGTTTTTCATCAATTTTTTTAATTATTAAATGCCTAAAACGGGGTAAAATTTACCGATTCTTCGACAATGAAAAATACTAATTGATTTCGGCGTGACCAATCGACAATCGATTAATCATGACAGCCCTAATATTTCATAATCAAAGCAAGGACAGCAGTTGAAAAATGAAAGCTTGCCTTTCTTCAAAAATATTTTGCAAAAAATAATAAAGGAAAAATCGATAATGATGAACTGAAGGTGGGGTAAGTATGAATTGAACGGTTATAATTTTCTGACGTGAAAAAAATTTGGTACGCACAAACATTTTGGAGCATATAAAGATGAGGCATGCATCAGTTAACAAAATAGTTCTTATCTAACTTTTTTGAATCATTACCTGTTTGGATCAACATGATCAAGAATAGCTTGAAACTCTGTGTCAACCTGACCTTCTTCCACCATTGGCAAGTCATAACCTAAGGCCCTCAAACATGATTTGAATTCCTGGTGGTCAAGTTTTCCACTCTTATCTTTGTCGAAATGCCTAAAAAGTTAGAAAATGGACAGAAATTGTTATTAAATCAGTTCAACCTGGCAAAACAACAAAATGTCACCTTAAGTTGAGTGCTGGGAGCCAAATTTTAGGCTTTACTCTGAAGGACAATTAACGCAGCTTAAAGGCTTCTTGTTCTGTGGATGAGCCTATTATCTTTGAAGGGTAATTATTTGGTTAGTATCATTTGCCTTCAAGAGTGCCTACAGCCACTCTCCCATAAATTGTAACAAGGCAAAGTCAAGTGAACAAAAGTTTGATGACCAAATAAAATTTAGTACTCTATCAGTTAAAAGCAAATATAGTCTTTAACCCTTAAAGGCCTGGACAATTGTCTGGAATTTAAACCCAACCACAGTCTGTACATTATCAGTGGCTTATCAGTGATTTCCAGTCAAATCTTGGCTGCCTTAGTAGGCAGCAAAGACTTGGATAGAAACCACTGACTATGTAATTTGTTTATAGTCAATAGGACCTACTGATGGTGGCATGTTAAGGGCACCTGCTCTGAAATCGTAAAAGTCAGAAATAGGCCTTTCAGGCTTAACCTTTAGCTGGTAGAGTGCTGGAAGCCCATATTTGGCTTTACAATGAATCGCAGGTGCCCCAGTTGAAAGCTTCGTATTCACTGGATGTGTGCCATATTATCTTTGAAAAGAATTTATTTACTCTGTTTGGATTTGCCTTGTTACAGTTTATGGGAGAGTGCCTATTGGCACTCTCCCATAAATTGTAATGAGGCAAAGACATGTGAACAAACTTTAGACGGCCAAAAATAATTTAGCACTCTACCAGTTAAAGGCCTGGGTTTTTTTATTCATATTTGTCACACATTCACAGTCTATTTCCCGTGATTTGCAGTTGTTTCTTTATAGGCAGCCAAGACTTGCCTAGAAACAACTGCCATGGTACTTGGAATGCAACTTGCAAATTTACTGAAAGACGGCGTGTTGGGACACCTGTTTTGTTAAACAAAAATGTGATCTGAGTCGAAATTAGCCCCCTAAGGGTTAACATGTTCGATTTGTATGTTTTGCATTTTCAAAAATATTCTGCTGTTTAAGAAAGACACCTAAAATTTAATTTTTAATGGCAGTACTTGAAAATTAGAAATAGAAAATTGATACTACAATAAAGAGTGCATGCCATGTTAAACATTACACTTCACAATTCAACTTTTATGGAACTAAAAATATGAGTGGAATAAATTTGAAAACTATGATTTATGAAAATGTAAGCTTTTAAAGTATTAAGAACCATACTAAAAAATTGCGCTGATAAACTGGTCGGGTGCCAGAAGACCATGATTGCTGGTCTATAACCATACCAAAGGACATAAAAAATCTCACAACTGATGCCAGAGTTATAATACAAAATGTTGGTATGGATGGAAAGAGACCCTGACAAAATACCCACCAAACTTCCTAAGGAGGCTGGGTTCATAACATGTGCTGGGACATGGCCCAGTGCATACCCCTACTATTGTATACCACCTCACTGCATATCAAATTTCATTCAAATCCATCCACTCACTGCTGAGATATGGATCCAGACGGATGGATGGACAGATGTGTAATCTCTTCGAGAGTGGGGCTGTAAAAACACGGATGATAGTGCTATTGCAGTTACCAGAAACATTGAGTAACAGAATTTGATGATAAAATGTCGATCAACTTACTTGAACATCATACTAAACTCTCGAAGTGCATCTTCCGAAACACCACTACGGTTCCTGTAATGAGAAAAATTGAATAGAAAATTTAAGTGTCATGGCTCTTGTTTCAGTTTAACCCTCAACCTAAAACTATTAAAAATTCTTGTTTCATTTGATTAGGGAGGGACGATTGTTTCTTCTCCAATACCTAAAAACAGTTTGAAATGTCTTAGAAATTTGAAATGTTTACTATTTTGGGAATCGTTGGTCATTGAACATTTTTTTTACATTTAAGGATTTCTATAAAAGTTTGAAAAAAAATTGGCTTTTGTCAGGGTAGATTTGGACTGGTTAAAAATAGGCCGATGAAATCGTCAGATGTGTACCCATACGCGCAACTAGTAGAAAGCTGTATGACGGAGGGCCACCACAGATGCCGACATTTTGTACGCCATACATGCTATGGGTACATATAGAAATGGATTGGAGGAGTGTCTAATTTTATGGATAAAGGGTTAATATCTCCGGATCAAATTATCAGATTTACATAAAAAACTATACAGCACATCAGTAACCTGAATAAATATATAAAGTAAGATGACAATCGAATATTTTTTGAGTTATCTCATGCCAAAGGGATTGGAGGAATTTTCAATTTGAAGGATAAAGGGTTAATATCTCAGGATCAAATTATCAGATTTATACCAAAAACTATACAGCTCGGCACATCAGCAACCTGAACACAAATATAAAGTAACTTGACAATCCAAACAATATTTTTCAAATTATCGAATGCCAAAGGGATTGGAGAAATTTTCAATTTGAAGGATAAAGGGTTAATATCTCAGGATCAAATCATCAGATTTACACCAAAAACTATACAGCTCGGCAAATCAGTAACCTGAACACAAATATAAAGTAACTAGACAATCCAAGCAATATTTTTCAAGTTATCGAATGCCAAAGGGATTGGAGGAAGTTTCAATTTGAAGGATAAAGGGTTAATATCTCAGGATCAAATTATCAGATTTACACCAAAAACTATACAGCTCGGCACGTCAGTAACCTGAACACAAAATATAAAGTAACTTGACAATCCAAGCAATATTTTTCAAGTTATCGAATGCCAAAGAAATGGATACGGACGCCGGACAGATGGCCAGACAAAGGATGGACGAACGACGGATGGCCACCCCAGATGCCGGCATTATGTGTACCATACATAGTATAGGTACACATAAAAATGAAACAAAAAAATTTATTTACATAATTCTGATTTTGATGACGGAGATCTGGAGAAAGAAAGTTTTTTTTTAATAGTCAAATACATCCATTTTTTTTTCCACCAAAACATAACTCACATCCAGCAACTAGAAAACTGGTTTATAATTAAAATCCAATAGGTTTTTCTTCATATATAATTATGGGAATTAACCTGGGAAATAAGAATGAATTTATTGAACATCACATACAGGGCGGGACGACACTCAAGCAATATTGTCTAGTGTTGTCTGCCTCCCTCCTCACAGAGATGGTGGTAGTCCGCTGACGGAAATTATAGTATAGTAGCAGTGGTGTCTAGTGAAGTCTTGGCTGCCTTTATAGGCAGCCAAGACTTCACTAGACACCACTGCTAAGTGAGTTTTTGTTACCCGATTATGAGGAGGCAAATGCTAAGAATTCTTGTAGTATCTATGACAGGAATAATATGAACATTTTGCATGAATCAAAGGTGATTCGCACTGTTGTCAACTGCATAAATCAATTCTGATACTTGCAGGACTTTCAAACCCTGTCAGATATTGAGATTGATGGGGGTGGAGAATTTTATTAAGTTTTTACCATAGCTAAAATTATGGAATCAGTTTGTATATTTTGACATATTTTCAGTGGTACATATTGAAATTCTAATGTCTGGGGGAATTCACCCATCCCCATAAACAGATTAAGACTATTCTAAACCAAATGTACACCAAGACTAACAAAGGTTACATAGTTATCCCATTTCTTTACTATTTTCCAGTAGTTATGAGTAGTTAGAAAAGAAATTAGGGACATATATGTGAAAATTTCCAATAATTAACCACAGCTTTAAAAAATTTATCGATCTATGAGAGAATCTGAGAGTAAAAAACATTGTGTACAGCAAAATAATATTAGTGTATGGCTAATTAGGAATCATTGGCATTCACAAACCTGAGGATTGCAATATCCAGTGTTGGTTCCGCAAGAACCTGCTGCATTATAATAATCATGGGCATGTAGACTAAATTTCAGGTTTCTAGGTCTTAATCAATTTTACTTATGGTGTATAAGCTCTGCTGATTTTTAACTGACTTGATCAGGAATTATTTGATTTTCTCAATTTTGGAAGACACTCAGTTTTTATCGATCCTCAAGGAACGCGATTAAAACTACACCACATTACCATTCCAGATAGTTTTGGTATGTGTACTAGTAAAGTCTTGGGTGCCTATATTGGCAGACAAGATTAAATTGGAAACAACTGCACCAGGTATGTGAGTGTTGTCTGGACTACTCTCTGATAAAATGTTGATTCACATATTCTGTGGCAACCAAGCATGTAAAAATCAAAAGCTCATACGAGTTTAATAAACAAGCATTACTGACTACGAGTCATAAATACAACACCAAAAATTATCTTTATGTTTTACAAAATTTCCGCCTAAAATTGATCTTTTCCTGGTTAATTACTTCAACCTCTTATGATCTGTACAAAACTCCTTCAACATAAAAATAAACAAGAGCGCACGTATCCATGGTTCATACAACATTTCATCTGAAAAATTCAAGACCTTTTCAAGGGTTTTTCAAGACCACAAGAGAGGAATTTTCAAGGGCTTTGAATCGAAGAATCCTGCAGATGCCAGATTTTTTTTTTCTTTGCCGAATTTTTTGAAATGAGCAATCAAATGAAGCATTCTGGTGGCTTCTGGAGTGAAAATCCTCTTGGTTTTTTGAACAGCAAAATTACTTTTTAAACAGCATGTTTCAAAATTTCAAATTCTATCATACGTTCAAGACAGAATTAGAGAATTTGAAATATGCTCTTCAGAACCATTCACTATAATATCGCATTTTGGACACAATGTTTAACTTTACAGTCTGACTGACTTAACCACAGGAGAACATTGCGATCTGCCAGTGCTGTGGCTGTGTGACAGGTAGAAGTCTAGTAGACATGCTAGACAAACACAAGCTGAAGGGGGAGGGGGGGGGGGGGGAGAGCCCTGTATCCGCCATTGCTTGTAACACAACTTACCAATATACTGGATATCAACTGTCTGTTTATTTATTTCTCATTTCCTTTGTAAGAATGATGCTTTGTTATTGTGAATAAAGTCCAAATAATCTCAGATTTTAGCGTGTCATTTTTCGTTATGGAAGGCATAATAGAAGTTTGTTTCATTTGTTTCACAGTAATCACATCTTCTTTTGCAGTAACAGTTGCATCTGCATTTTTCTTTTGGAAACTTGCGGAAAAATTCAATGTAGATTGATTTTCTGAAGCACTCAAATTGACGTGTTTCTTGCCACGTTTGTGTGAATTCAGTGCATACTCGCCCATCTCTGATAAATTTATTGTCTTTTTGCACACACAACAATATGCAGCATGTCTATCCTGCTTCACTTCTCTCACCCATTCATGTTTATTCAGCCATGAGGGATTAAATACACACTTTCCCATTGTGTTGATAACAAAAGGATAAAAAATGGCGGCGCCCATAAAACTGAAAAGGAGAGCACTCTATTTATAAGAAAAGTGCACAAACACTACGTCCCACCACAAACTTGCCCAACAAACTCGACCCAGGCAGAAAATATGTTTTAAACGCATTTTTTTACAATTTAAATAATCCAGGGATAGTATCGACCTCAAATACACACATATTAAATATTGTCTCTCATATAAACCCCATAGATTGATAGAAATTCCAGGGTTTTTCAAGGAATTAACTGAAAATAAAGGGTTTTCAAGGGTCATTTTTCAAAATCAAGGGTTTTTCAAGAAAATAATCATTTTCAAGGGATTTTCAAGAGCTGTGCGAACCATGGTATCGCTGAAGCAATACAATGTCCCCTACCGGACTAATGAGCATTAATAATTATACAAATGTTATAACCTAGATGTGATCAGCATGAATTCTGTTGAAGCATTTCCAAAAATGTCCAGAAAACTGATATTTTGGTGCTTTTCCATATTTCCAAGGGCCATAACTCACACAAGAATAATGCAATCAGCATGAAACTCAAACTTGATCTGTAAGTCATCATTCTATAGTAGGTTACCAAGAATGAAATCATTCGGTTGAAGCATTTCCAAAAAAAGTCCGGAAAACTAAAGTATGACTGACAGACTGATGGATGGACAGAGTGCAAATGAAACTTGATCTGTAAGTCATCGTTCTATAGTAGGTTACCAAAAATGAAATCATTCCATTGAAGTGTTTCCAAAAAAAGTCTGGAAAACTAAAGTATGACAGACAGACTGACTGACGGATGGATGGACAGAGTGTAAATGAAACTTTTTCTGTAAGTCATCGTTCTATAGTAGGTTACCAAAAATGAAATCATTCCGTTGAAGCGTTTCCAAAAAAAGTCCGGAAAACTGATATTTTGGCGCTTTTCCATATTTCCAAGGGCCATAACTCACACAAGAATAATGCAATCAACATGAAACTCAAACTTGATCTGTAAGTTATCTTTCTATAGTAGTTTACCAAAAATGAAATCATTCCGTTGAAGCGTTTCCAAAAAAACTTCAGGAAACTGATATTTTGGTGCTTTTTCCCATATTTCCAAGGGCCGTAAATCACACAAGAATAATGCAATCAGCATGAAACTCAAACTTGATCTGTAAGTCATCGTTCTATAGTAGTTTACCATAAATGAAATCATTCCGTTGAAGCGTTTCCAAAAAAACTCCGGAAAACTAAAGTGTGACTGACAGACTGATGGATGGACAGAGTGCAAACCTATACTCCCCTCCAGCGATGCCGGTAAGGGACTAATAAATAATAATGAGGATTGCTAAATGAAAGCTGAATGCAAATTTTCTTTCCCTAAAAGAGTTTTCAACATTCTTGAATTCTGAGTAGGGTTTTTATATTCCCTGGTTTTCTAGGAATCGGGAATGGGAATGAAATTACTCTCAGAACCGGGAACCGGGAAATTTCCCAGGTAATATCAAGCAAATTTAAGAGGGTAACATGACGCATTTATTTTAATGATAATGAGCATATTTCATTGGCAATCTCCCATCTCCAGACAGAATAGTTCTTTTCCTAAGATAAGTATGAAAACCCAAACCCGCTTCAATCTCATCTTTATTTTCAGAATCATTCGCATTATCACTTCTACCTTCTCCAACATCAACATCCTCTTCACTGCCGTCACCAGTCTCCTCTGCTTCAAGCAGAGGAGACTGGTGGTGATGGCTGTGAAGAGGATGTTGATGTTGGAGGAGGTAGTGAATAGTGATACTAGTAATTCTGAAAATGAAGACGACTTTGAACTTTGAAGCGGGTGAAGAAGATCTTGATGATGAAAGGGAGAGGGGTGGGGGGGTCCTCCAGAACTGGTTGAGAGTTACAGTGTTTTGTTGAAAATCGTTCATCAGGAATCAGGACAGTAAACATTTCAGGCGTGGAAAGGCTGATGAAATCCTACAAAGTTTTAGTTCAGAAAAAACTACAGTTCAATACACTAACAGTGCCAAGTTTCATTCTTGGATCCATACTGTAGATTTCCCGAGTATTGGGGCCGGCTTTCCGAACCGGGAATTCCTATTCCCGGGATTAAACCCTAATTCTGAGATATTGTTACCTTGCTTGAATCTGTTGTTCCAAATTGTGCTGCATCCTCATACCAAGCTGATCCAACTGATCCCACTGCTGTGCTAATCCAACAGTACTGTGCTCTGTGTACCTGATAAAAATAAAAACAAATCATTGTTTTAGGCAAAAAAAAAGTTAAAAATCTGTTTCTGACGGTCTTTTGACTGCAGCATGCTCCCTTTTTATAACAAATGTAAACTTAAAAAAATAAAAATTAAATGGTTTATGTCTGATATTTTACCCAAGTTAATTAAATTGATAAATTTGTCCTTTGAGTGCAACAAGGCTTTGCAATGCCTTCTTGCACTCAAGGGATGAAATACACCACCACCCACGCTATTCTGTAGATTATGAGGCCTAAAACATAAAACAAACCAAGACATGAACTTTTGAAACAGACTATCTACTTTGTGGAGCCTTAACATTAGTTTTTGTCTGTCAACCAACCTGAACTCAGAAACTCAGGTTATGAAATTCGGTGAGAAGCCAGCATCTACTTCTTGTAAAGATTTGCATACCGTTGGATATCCGAAAGTATTGAACAACAGGATTCTAATTGTGAACCTCACAAAACTAAATGGAATTCAGGCCCTGTAACTTTGTATCTTTTCTCAGTTCAGAAGTACCTGGAAACCATGTACAATGAATCCCACTTAATTGGATATCTCTTAACTGAATAACCCAGTCAACTGAATATAATTTCCCAACACAAAACCAATTACCATACCTCCAGTACAAATTAGACCCATTAATTGAATACAGGTTACAGAGTAAACTCCTGTCAATTGAATAAAAAATCTTGTAACCAGTGAAGAAATTACCCTGACACTCCCCAGTTTTCCTTTGCTTATAGACCTATTTGGCCTCAGAATATCCAACACAGGAATTTAATCTATTATATCTTGTTTGAGAGCTCAAACAAGATATAACAGAATAAATGCTAAGTTTATCTCCAGAATACAGAAATGAGACACAATCCCTGTTATTTGAATAATCCTGTTAATTGAATAATTTTGATTGCCAAAGTAGCTATTCAATTAACAGGGTTCCACTGTACTGGCTATTACACTTGGTGTTTAGCACAAATCTTCTCTGTTAACCCTTGATCCAGCAGAATGGTGTTTATTTGTTTATTGGTGTTTAAGATCACCATCTCCAGACTGCAACTTAAGGATGAAGTCAAGTTTAGACAACAGTTTACATCTTTGCTGTCCTCTTAGTGGACTTCCACCCAGGTGTGATTCCTATTTTAGAGAGCTGAAATGATTAACCGATTATTCGATTAATCAATGATCAACATCTTGATCGATCCAAAAAGTAATTGTTCAATTAACTGTGACTTTGGAACTACTGTATTATATGGGTCAACAAAGGAATAAACTTATGCCAAAACAGGGAAACATTGTAACACTGACTCACATCAATTATATGAGACAGAGTAAAGCATGCAAGTTACTTGCTGACATACTTGTATACTTGCATGATTATCACACTGTGTCAGTAGCTGAAAATGGTCATTCTTAACCCTTTACCCATTGCGGATAGCAGATGATACTTGCAAAATAAATTCATGAATTACTAAAAATTTTCAATTTTTGTCTAAAAATTCAAAACATAAAAATAAATTTGAATGCAGATTTTTGTATATAGGCCAAGTCAGTTTTGTTTGTTTAGGGTTTATGCTGTAAATCATAAAAAGGTATGGCAATTATTCAGATATCCATTTGGACAAGTGATTAAACAATCAAGAAAACCCCTTAACCCTTTGCCCAACGTAGACGATATCAAAATTTATTATTTTAAATATCATTTTTTCAAAAAATTTCAACAAAACCATATCATGTGTCCCCTCGTTGGAATGAGCTCATTCCATCGAGGGGTAACATGATATGGTTTTGTTGAAATTTTTTGAAAAATAATACTTTTTCAACTACTGAATTTGCATATTACGTGGGCGGATGCGGCCGATTCGTTGGGTAAATGGTTAACTGTTTCAGCTCTACTATTTTACCAGTAAAGCAGAACTTGTTCACTGCAGTAAACAAGCACTGCTCAATTTCCCCCAGAAAACATAATGGTACTAACACACTAGAGGTTCTAAAGAGCATGCAATTGTTCATCTGGCAGAACTACATATCCCTCAGTTATTCTAATCATAATAAAAGAATGCAGCTGTCTGTCATGTTCCTTCATCTGAGCGAAACAGAATGATGTTTTCAGAGGACTTTCTATACATCATTTGTGCCAAGTTTGGTTCAAGTAGTTTCCGATAAGATGAAAATGTGATTTCCCAAATGGTTTCCATGGTAACTATGAGCCTCCATTCCTGGCATGTTTGCGATCTGATCAACATTAAATGAGGATTGTTGGAAGAGGGTGTCCCAGTAATCAATCATGTGCAGTTTCAAAACATTTGGCCTTGTAGTTTCGGAGGAGAAAATTTTTGAAAATCGACCAATCAGAAGTAGAGGACTTCCCAAAGACCATTCCTGCCAAGTTTGGTTCACATCAGTTCAGCAGGACCAGAGAAGACGACGAAAATGTGATTTCCCATAGGGTTTCCATGGTAACTGAGCTGCAAATGCGGCCATGCTTGCAACCCGATCAACATTAAATGAGGATCGGTGGTAGAGGATTTCTAACTTGTTTTCGAAGTAACCTTGTCAAAATATCTATTTAAGCCCCACAAAGTAGATTTTCTGTTTCTCGGTCCATTTTTTGTAAAATTGCATGTGGGCGGGCAGTTTATTTTATTTTTTATTTTTTTAATTATTTCTTTGCCAGCAAAAGTTCTTATTCTTGGTTTGTTTTATGTTTCAGGCCTCATAATCAACAGAATAGCATGGGTGATGGTTTATTTCTTCCCATGACTGCAAGAAGGGTTTGAATGCAAAAGCATTGCAAAGCCTTGTTGCACTCAAGGGACAAATTTATCAATACCATTTAATTTTTATTTTTTTAAGTTTGCATTGGTAATAAAAAGAGAGCATGCGGCAGCCAAAATGACCATGTGGGGGGGGGGGGGGGGGGGGGCCTGAGAAACAGATTTTCAACATTTTGGGGCCTTATTTATTTATTGGTGTTAAGGTCACAAATTTCTGCACAATGGCTAATCACGACCGCAACATGGAAACAGAGTCAAGTCCAGCAAATCGTTTATACCCATGATGCCCATTTTAGAGGACTTCCATCCCAAGCATTGTGACAGGGTCCTATTTTACCAGTAAAACAGAGCTTGTTTACCACAGTAAATAGGCACTGCTTCACTTCCTGGGGTTAAATTAGCCGCCAGAAATTTCAGTACTTCGACATCAATATGCAGAGAGTTATTTATTTATTGGTGTTTAAGGTCACATATTTCTGCACATTGGCTAATCATGATGACAGTTTTACGGGTGGAGGAAGCCAAAGTACCCGGAAAGAACCACTAAGCAACGGTGAGCAACAATCTGCTCCCCAACATACTAACTCCACACAAGCAGGGTTAACACTGGTTGAAGACAGGTGCACCATTGACGTGCAGTATGTCTTAGTACACAACGACAACGTGCCCACACATGGGCAATGGGGGTGAAGTGTCTTGCCCAAGGACACAACAGGATTACCGCAGGTGGGATTCGATCAGAGAACCTCTCGGCTTGCTGCCTGCACCTCTACCTATTGAGCCACCACGCCCCCGTGCAGAGAGTTCATTTATCACCTCCTTTCTTTCCAACTGTACACCTGACTTGCCTACCAAAAACTTGGGGATTGACGAGATGAAATGGTTGATTTAGAATAAACTAGATTATCCAGGATTCTTCTGATTCATCAAAAAATCATGCATATCTGACACTTGTTAAGTGAATCATACCGATTATCCAAAATCAGTCTTTCTTCCATAGAAGCTCCCAAGTCTTCAATTCTCTTTAGCTGACCTTTTTGGGATCTGACTTCAGCAGACTTATGCTAAAATACAAGAAAATACAAAACATTAATATTCATTAACTGTACACCACTTTTTGAAGCAATTTTGGAAAGAATGATAGCTGGTTGGTAAATGTTTACATGAGCAAGAAGTGAATTTTTCTAATGAGGTCTATGTATGGACTTTTTTTTAACCGTTAAGGGCCTGGACAATTGTCCTGAATTCACACCTGACCACAGCTTGTACACGTCCAGTGGCTTAACAGTGATTTCTAGTAAAGTTTTGGTGCCTTAACAAGCAGCCAAGACTTGACTAGAAACCACTGCCAATGTAATTTGTTTATTGTCAGCAGGACCTGCTCATGATGGCACTCAAATAATTATATTAGGGCTGAAACGGTTGGCTCATTTTTGTAACTGACTAACCAAAAACTATAACCGGATAATTTCCGGTTATCCGTAGCCATTATTTCACCAAATATGGGATCAAAACTATAGAAATTGGAAAGCAGTATTCTCAAACTATTCTGTAGTGTGTATACAAATGAACGTTGTAGAGTACTCGACAACGTTCGTTTGTATACACACTACGGAATAGTTTCTGCGATTATTCATTACTCACAGAAACTGCCGATCATTACGAAGTCTTGAACGCCAAAGTCCATTATTTCTCAACATATCGAACGCAGTTTTGATGTGTAATCTATCACAAAGGAGAAGTGGCAGATGTACTACGTGTTAAACGCGGAATGACAATCACTATCGATATTTCGGATAACCGGTTGACAGTTTTTCTAATCGGATAGGTAGCTAACTGGTTCCTAACCGATCATCCGGTTAACCATTTCAGTATTAAATTATATTTATCTAGTTATTGAGATTAAAGAAAATTTTTAGCATCTGTACCTGTGTAATAGTATAAATTCTAGTTTAGCCAAACCTTTATAATAGTGAGGTCAACATTAGTGGATGCACGGTGCAGTCAATAATTGATTTTTAATATGACACCTAAGTTTAATTAATGATACAAGTTCCAGCAGCCCTACAAACCAATGTTACCATCAGTGATCACCAGTGAACGCATCATCTAATGCTTTCACCATTGCATATCACCTCTCACTAGGGCTTGTCACACACATTCTAATGAGGGAGGGAGGGAGGCAGGATATGCTTCTGTTAAAATTTTATATAAAAAAACAAACAAAAAAACAACAAAATTAAAACCAATAATTGAAAAAAAAACAAAAATTTAATACCGTGTGCATTGGGAACAGGGTTAACTAATTAAATGTATCATTATCACTTGATAAGGCCCCCACAAAGTAGATCTTCTGTTTCCCTGGCCATTTTTTGTAAAATTGCATGTGGGCATTTTTTATTTTTTTTTATTTTTGTAATTATGAAGTCTTTGCAATCAAACATTCATATTCTTGGTTTCTGTTTTAGACCTAATAATCTACAGAATAACATGGGTGGTGGTGTATTTCGTCCCTGGAGTGTAAGAAGTCTTTGTAATGCTAAATCATTGCAAATACTTGTTGCACTCAAGGGACAAATTTGTTGATTTTATTAACTTGATTAAAATATCAGACAAAAACCATTTAATTAGGCCAAAAAAAAAAATCAATTGATTCTCAGGCAATTTTTTTCTTCAAATCAATGAGGGAGGGAGGATTTTATTTTTATTTTTTATTTCTTCCAGATGGTGAGAAAGGATTGAGAGGCAAAAGTCACTTTCTGATGTCTGTTTTTACCTGAAAAGCATGGAAAGTGCATATTGTAAAATGATATACAAATAAAACTCATTTTATTGAAAACTAAAACTGTTTTTCTTCATTTTCTGATATCACCACTTTTTGTATTTAGAAACAGAACTCTGACTTCACTTTTAAACTTTTACAAAGCAGAACTATTTTATGAATACTAGATATTATTGACCACCCTCGTATTATTTTGGTATCATTGTGAGTTATTTTGATAGAAAGTTAAAAAATTTATAGTAATTTATATATTTTTTATACTTACCAATGACCCAGACATAGCTGGTGCTAACTCTTAAAATATAGGGCCAAACACAAATTTTGCCCCCCAATCCCCAAAATTTGCATCTAAAACTAAAGAAAACATGTCCAGAAAGGCCCTCCACACCTCGCCCCCACTGCGCATGCGCAGTGTCAAGGACGTTCCGAAATTGGCGCCATTTATCATTCTAATAACCAGTGCCTGGTAAGCGCTATGTACTCAGCGGGGAGGCAAGAGTTCCCAACTCCTGGGAGGGCCATCCCCGTCTGGGTCATTGGTAAGTATAAAAAATATATAAATTACTATAAATTTTTTAACATTTTTATACTGTACCAATGACCCAGACATAGCTGAATAGTAAAAAGGCTGGAGGGCCAAGGACATAGAGCAAAATGGAATACGCTCAATAAAATAAAATAGAGTCATCCCCTGTAGGGAAAAGAAGTAATAGGCCTTACATGTATCTTTCTTATTTATGATAAATTAGAAAGATACAACACCTTCCAAAAATTGAGCTTCATACATCCATGTACTCTATTAATATCCAATAATCCTTATACTAATAATTTTTAAAGTAAGCCAATAATAAAGTAAGTATAGAGAATAGAGACTCTTATACTCCTAAAAGTGTGTGAGAATTGCATAATCATGTCCGTTGACATATGCAATATTCAAAAGCTATACTTTAAAAAATAAGACTTGAATGAATTTTATAAACTTAAACTTCTCACTAAACAACCATCCCAATAACAGCTCAGAATTACTAACTCCGGAGGAGGTATCCCCTTGTTTTCATAGTAAAAACAGGTGACCCAAGGGAACACCCTCCCCCCCCCTTTTTCTTGCCCTGGGTCAAATAGCCCAGAGCGAAGAGGGCAGCCGAACGGAGACACTGCCGAAACAGACAGCCTACCTAGCTATAGTAGCAACTGTTAAGAGAATGATATTCTGAGCAGTAGATAATAGACCTAACAATAGAGGCCTCCAGAAATGGACTCGATATTTCTGAGATAAAATTCATGAATGGATGGCTGAGCGCAATGAGCAGCCTTCAAAAATCTATAATAGCAACACTATTAATGTAAGCCCAAGAAGTAGAAGAACTCTTACTTCATGAGCCGAAATCTTAAGCACAACTGCTAAGCCAATGATATACCATAAGCAGTACGCTAGTTAATAGAATCCATTAAAAATAAAATGGAGCGTAACGTCCTTCTACTAGACATCAAAGACAGAAGAAGCTTACGCCCTTGTAATAAACAGATATCTGTTTATAAATACATAAACTGTACCCGGAAAGAGTAAAGGTCTATGCCCATACGAAGACGGAAGGACCTTAAATAATAGGTTCCGGAAATAGGAGCCTAACTCTTATGCAACAATCCAACCTAAATAGTAACGGAAGTATTGACTCCGAAACTATGAAAGTGAAAATCATCCATCGATAGTGCATGAAACTCACTGACTCTACAGTAAAAGAGAAACCAACAGAATTACTGTCTAAAAGGTCAGAATTTGAAAACTACTGTTTCCAGAGGCTCAAATGATTACATAGCTAAATAAGAACCGAAGTTAAAATCCGTATAGGAATTTAATCTAAAGATTCTAAGTCTATTTATCAAAAAGTTACTAACTGACTTAGATAAAGAGACAAAAGACTCAATTGTAAACTATCGTAGAGTGCATAGGTATGAGGTAACATAAACCTATAACCTAAATAACAACAGGCTGCAGTAGATCTTGTGAAACAAGTATACTAAAAACTAGCAATGCGTAGTATGGAGGGATCAACCATATGAACATAATGATCCCTATACCACGACGGAAGAGCCTCCACTTTAGTCGCATAGAATAGCGAAGAAGAGGATCTCCTATAGTAAGAAATCGCGTCCAAAGCTCGTCCAGTACAGTGCTTACAATGCAATACGGACCACACAACGGAATACATGAAGGTTGCGACCTTGCTGGTTGTGATAAAGATGACACGATTTACCCAGTGAAAAAAGATCCTCACATAGAGGAAGATTTCACGTTAAGATCCACAGTAGACAAGAGAGTAAATTACTCATGATCTCTGTGAAGATAGAGATGCTATCAACAGAAATGTATTGTGGTTGTTTATCTTAGCAATACCTGCTAAAACAACAGCGCCGGAGGATACACGTATCCTATCATTCCATCCTATAGATCAATAGAGCGTTAAAAGTATTAGCTCAGAGATCTGGACAAGCCAACACATACGTCTGCAATTGATTAGCAAGCTGTGTCATAAATAAAACATCATTGGGCGCTCCCATAGATAGCAAATCTGATTAAATACTTGTTTGTTGAGAGTCCATTCTGACAGCAACAAGCGACCCGTAAGAGAACGGGAGTGCGATAAAACAATCAGACGACCCAGAATATGACGGACCAAAACTGAACTTGGTGTACTATAACCAACAGACGGATTCTTTCCATTAAATTGAATAACGGAAACGAAAGAGTGCCTCCCTGGTTCCGGAGATACGCCACTACTGTCGAATTAAAGGACAGGAATTTGGGCATGCGTTTCTGAATAATGTTCATGCAATGACATAAAGCAAGCCTAAAAAACATTATTCCGCGGAAGTTAAACTGATAGCTAAAAGACTGCGGAACCCAAAGACCCTGGCACTTCGAATCCGTAGGGATCAGAATATCCCAATCTGTTTGACTGGCAACCGTCATAACAGCCACACTAGGGTCCGGCAACTGCGGCGGCACTCTCTGAGTCAACCACCGAATGTTTGCCCCAGTCTGAATCTCTTGTAACACTAGATAGACAAGAGAATGTATAAATCAAGCAATTCATGGATTGCCGGAAAGTTGCCGTCGAAGAGAAGCTCCTCCGAGAACGAAGCGACTCTGAGAGAGTTCTTAACCTACTATCCACGCGTGGATGTAGCTAGGGCTGCATCACGTCTAACCAACTCCAATCAGCCACTGAAGGGCGGAGTTATACGTGAACAAACTACTGCCCTCAAAAGAAATTACATTGAGAATAATATCCCGTAAATCTTTTCTTGAAGACGTAATGATAACGCCTCAGTAAGGCGGATTACGTATAATAAAGCGTCTAAGTTAAGTCTACTATACATAATGTCGTTTCCAACATTGAAGTTGGAAAAGACATAAACGGCGAAAAAGAATATATGCAGTCTTTAATCACACCGTCTAGACGCATATGAACTCTCGGTATGCCCTGCTCTGCCAAAATAAACTATATGTAAAAAAGATAAAATGGCAGAAATGAGCCACGCGGACAAGAAACTAAACTATCATGCTTAGTAGCAGGCTTGTATATATATATAATATATAGCGTCGAAAAATAAAACACATGTTGTAATGACAATATTGGACTGCGTCGGTAAGTCAGGGACAAAGTCCCTGTACCGATCGAAAAATCCGAGTCCAATGACGCTATAAGTCTCTTATCCAAGATCGCAGCAATGAAGTCCGAACAATAATCACTGGAAGAAATGCCAGAAGATATGAAAGGCATCTTCCGATACTACTAAAGGGAAAACTCGAAATCTTTCGAATCCCTTTCGCCATCCTGTCGGACCCTATAAAGCGTTCGGTCATCCGTAGCTTGATGCAACCGCGGACCGCACCGACCCAGCGCCGTCGGATAATTCCTGATTCGACCGAGAAACCGTCAATTGCTGGGATGCTGCGAAACAACTGTGCTAACTCGGATAGCACGTCCGTCACTGAGGCCTGAGGAGCAGCGGTCTTACGATGCATTGCCGCAGGAAGCTCCGAGATCGTTACCCCGTGCATACTTCCAATATGCGAGCGAACGGAGTGTATAGGCCTCGTGTCCTTTGGCTACCGGATGGCGCGACCTATTCGCTGTGGAATCACTGAATGCCGAAACTGATCGGATACTCGAGGTCACGTAGCCAATGTGCGGTCGTGTGCCCTGCTGTGAGGATGAGGAAGCATTAAAGACAGTCTCTCGGACTGTCAATATAACGGAGCGTCCCGAGCAACGAACATATGCTCCGAATGTAAAATATCTGAACCACAACATGCGGTCCCCTATGTTGTTGGCTTCCTCCGATCCGTCCTCAATCTGCCGTCACTGGGTGAGTACTAAAGTAATTAAAGTGCTCGCATCACCCAAATCTCCTTCCTAGACCGCAACGGACGAACCCGGCAGCCGAACCATTCGATGAATGTACGCTACACCGGGTGAGCTAGCGAATGTCACTCCGTAAGCGATAGACATATTCCATGAGCACTTATTGCCGCTAACTCATCATTAACTATGACGACAGAGGCACACTTTTGAAGACATCTCCATAACTCTTCGAACAAGAAACCAGAAATGCTTGGATAGCAAGCATAAAATAATAATATATATAGCGTCGTTCAATAATTCGAAAGTTTGTGTGACATTATTGGACTATGTCGGAACTGAGGGACGATGTCCCTGAACCGAACCAAAAATTTCTAAGTCCACCGACGCTATCAGTTTCTTATCCGACATCGCAGCATATGTTGTTCCGAAAGGGAAAGCTTGAAATCCACCGAATCCCTTTCGGTATCCCGTCGGACCGGATGAAACTTTCGGACGTCCGTACCCGCTTCCGCGGAGCGTCCCGACCCAGCATCGTCGGATAAAATATATGCGACAGATTCAGTTGATGCTGGGATGCTGCGATAAACTGTGCTATTAAGGAAAGCACGTCCGTTCCCGAGGCCTGTGCAGTAGCGGTCTTACGATGCATTGCCGCTGGAAGCTCCGTGTACGTTGACTCCCGCACACTTCCTATGCGAACGTCCGGAGTCTGCAGGCCTCGAGTCCCCGGCTACCGACCCAGCGCTGTCGGATAATTCTCGATCCGACGCCGTTTCTGTCGGCTGCTGGGATGCTGCGATAAGCTGTGCTATGTGCACAAGAATGTCCGGCGTCGAGACCTGCGGAGGCGCAGTCTATCGGTGCTTCGCCGAGGGCAGCTCCGCATCAGATGGCTCCCGCATACTTCCTATGCGAAAGTCCGGAGTCCATCGGTCTCGAATCCCTGGCTGCCGGATGGTGTGACCTGGTCGCCAAAGAATCCTTGATCGGCGAAGCTGGTAATATATCGGCGGTCACGCAGCCAAGGTGCGGTCGTGTGCGCTGACGAGAAGAGGAAGCCTTAGCAGTCTCAGCGGACTGCCTATACAACGGAGCGTCCCGAGCGACGGACGTATGCTCCGCTAACGACACATTTGTACCACAACATCTGGGGCCAGATGTTGTTGAACGAGAGAGGGGCCTCTCTCGCTTGCCGTCCGGATGGACCGGAACGAGCTAAGAACCGGACTAAAAGGCTTCCTCCGTTCTCCCTCCGATCCGCCGTCACTGGGTGTGCATTAAGTTAATTTTATAGTGCTCGCATCACCCCAAAATTCCTTCTAGACCGCAACGGACGAACCCGGCTGCCGAACCATTCGGTGAATGGACGCTACACCGGGCGAGCTAGCGGACGTCAAAGGCCGTCGAACCTACTAGGGTCCTCTTAGGCAATTGGCGTATTACATGAGCACTTTTCCGCTAGCCCTTCATAATTGTGACGACGGAGGCACACTGTTGGAAGACATCACAGATACATCACCCTAATCTTGATCGTCTGAAATAGAAATTGATAAAGTAGAGTGACCCTGCGGGGAAAGGACCGGAGTGTCCAAATCCCCAACAACATACCGTGACATACGCTTCCCATATTGTCATCGAAATCATACGATACAGAACAGGAGTTAATGCGAGTACACTGACCACATATAGAATGAAAATAAGGTCAGAGGAAGACTTCCTCTTAAAACAATTGATCAATATCCTTTCCATGTGAAAAGAAAACAAGTCCTGGTACTCGCACTAACCCCTGGCAATCAAAATACATAATAATAATATGATCCATTAATATAGAAAAAATAATTGAAATCAAAATATTTTGAAAAAATATTTTTTCAGAACAGCCCAAGTTTCTGAAAAGTAACGTTGAGCCCCAATGGATCCCAAGCCTAAGTGTGGACAAAAATTTTAAAAATATTTTAAACAATTTATTCAACACTTACGAACAATAATAATGTATCTAGTTATGATTAAAATAACATAAAGATATTATTATTTAGAAATCCCCCCCTCACACAGAGGGCTGTTGTAAATGTAAACAATGAGTGTAAAAACACTAAAATAAGACTCCAGGCACCCAGGCCCGAAATCAGTTACCAAAAATACCCCATCTGATGCAAAACAGAGACTTCCAGGGAAGAAACTGCAGAACATCAGATGGTAGATGCAGAACACAACGCCTAACCACCCGTAGGTGAAGACGTAAACATGGGGAAAGAACAGAATTCATTCTGTTATTAAGCTAAAACTCCCAAGAAATTTTAGTAATAATAATTACAGAAACTATGCCAAAAGCATGGGAGAATAGCAAGGGGGAATTAAAGGACAGGGAGAGAGGAAAAACACTTGAAAACACAGTGTAACTAAATAATCAGAATGACAACAAAATGGCTGCTGCCTTGAAAATAGGTAACTTAACATAATTTCATTAAAAAATTTTAAGTTACAGCCCTGATAATATTCTGTCACACATTCTTTTCCTCTCCTCCTTTTCTATCCTCCTTAGAATCACCATTTCACTAATATTTATGTGTCTGGCATCATTTAAACTGAGATTTAAAAGCACAAAGATCAGTCAGATGTTAACTGATGAAGGGCCAAACTTAGAATGATAAATGGCGCCAATTTCGGAACGTCCTTGACACTGCGCATGCGCAGTGGGGGCGAGGTGTGGAGGGCCTTTCTGGACATGTTTTCTTTAGTTTTAGATGCAAATTTTGGGGATTGGGGGGCAAAATTTGTGTTTGGCCCTATATTTTAAGAGTTAGCACCAGCTATGTCTGGGTCATTGGTACAGTATAAAAATTTAACATTTTTACGATAGAAATTTTAGAAGGGAAACAAAAACAAACCAGAATGGCAGCAAGCTTCTGGTGTCAACTCGGCATGGAACTTACACAGCACTTGTAACGTCATCAGCCGTCTGTCAAAGAGCCCCTCCCAAAGACCACGCCTATTAAAAATAGTTTGAACCCGTATACATCCAAGCGATCAAGTTTGATATTTAAAAAAGGGAAACATCACTTTATTTTTCCACTGCGGCGAAGCCCTTTCATTCATATCACTATCCGATCTCCCGTGGGTGAAATTAATAAATGGATAGGCCCAACTCAATACACAAAATAAGCTGGACGTGTCGGCCTGTAAAGACTTCGTTTGTTTACTTTGAATGAAGACGTCATTCGTATTGGGAAACGCACGTGTGTTTTGAGTAATCTCCCTTGATGCACAACTGCTCTGGAAAAATCTGAATTTCAGATTCCATTCAGTGTTTGCCCATTCTTTCCCGTTATGTTCATGACACGTCAGCAGAATTTGGACTTTTGTATTTCTTTAGTAAATGATAATTCCCCACCCCGAAAATATACTTACCTGTACCGATTATTCTCACTATTTCTCATTCGTGTTTTCACAGCAAAAAAGGTTTACTTGACGCCAGTATCTAGCAAATTTAACGTTTAGTATTCGACAAGGTGGGTTATGCCTGTGTTGGACAACTCGCCCAACATCGACCGAGTCAAGTTTGCGTTTGAATTCCCCTGCCGTGTGCGCCCAATCTCCTGAAAATATGGCGAAAACCTTTCCCCTCTCACCAGGGGTCAGCCTGGCAGCTGATTTTAGGGAGAAGTGACTTCTCCCTTCAGAGACTTTAGGGAGAAGTCAGGACCCAGGAGGGAGAAGTCAGTGGACATGAAGGAGAAATCAGAAAAAAAAACATAAAACGAAAATGACATCGTGACAAAATAAATGAACATAGAGGACACAATTGTGGAGAAAAAAATAAATAAAAGTTATCCAAACATACAAACACACACAAAACTAAGTCATATGGTTACATAACAGAATGTAGGTTAAAATCCCCGCCCCCCCCCCCCCCCCCCCCCCCACAAAAAACTGTGTCGTTCATGGTTTCTGAATACCCCCTAACTCTTTGCCTAACAGTGACGACTAAGGTTACCGTGCAGTTGATTTTGTATTTGCCTCAACAATGTGGATTTGAAATTTAGTATGACCCATGGTGAGAGTGTTCTTCTCTGTAACAGAAGGTATATTCTTTTTAAAAAAATATTTAAAGTGTTTAAAATAAATTTCAAGTTCATATAAGAAGCTGGGTCATTCATGGTTTCTGAATACCCTAACTGAGTTGAAAAGCGTAGTTAAAAAAGTTTTCGATATCCTTCGTAAATTAAGCGTTATTAACAATTTGAGTTAATTAATTTCTTTGGTAAATGACAAAACATTTCAGTTGTCTCCCTTCCCGGCTGCGCTGGGTAATAATGCACTGTTCAGAAAACTGACAATTTCTGCCAACCATCTTTCACTGACACGTGCGATTGGTGCTTTGAAGGTCTGCCATTCTTATCCATCCAAATACCTGTGATTTCTATTGTAGCCTTATTACATTTAACCCCCTTCCAACAAACTTCACAAGTTTTCAAAGAAAAACATTCAATGCAAATTGCGGGGCGAATTTCAATGCAGCCAATTTTTCAGTGGAACAGAGCGTAACCGCAAGCAATTTCGATATGGACGAACTGTCTCCAATACATTTTTTTTGTTTTGAAACGGTGGTTAACTTTAATAAATTCTAATTAACTCGATGCGTGTCTTGTGTGATTCGTTGTTTTGTCTGGTACTTTGTTTTTAAATAGCCATTTTGTGCTGGTTGCTATCAGTTGGGGCGAATTGTTCGAACGACTACGCCATTGCAATTCTTTTCAGAAATATAAAATTGGGCTAGTTTAGGCTATTTTCATAGCCGTGTGACGGACTTTAACAGCAACCGTGTTTACTGTTTTTTGCTGAAGCGTGTGTTTTTAAAAAATAAATCATAAGAAAATGCAGTAAACTGCCATGTCTCCCAAGGAAGTTTGGGAGGGCGACGCCTGTGTATATTTACCTGTTTATTCGTTGGTTTTGGGCCTTAAAACCAATAGTCCCTTTTCAATTTCCCTGTTTCCTATTTTCGTGCAATGACGGTCCAAATAAAAAGGCCCAACGTGGGCCATTTTTTTCAACGCGGCGGTGCCTGAGAATCAATTCCTTTTTTTTTTTTGGCCTTATTTTTTTTAAAGTTTGCATTGGTTATAAAAAGAGAGCATGTGGCAGCCAAAAGGACCATGCGGGAGGGCCTGAGAAACAGATTGTTAACCTTTTTAGGCCCAACTTATTGTCTGCAAAATTCTGTTAAACATCACACTGTAATTACATTTTTTAAAAAAAAATGTCAGGATGTTTTAGCATCACATTAAAACCAGTTTTACAAATGAAATGAAAATGTTTTTCTGGGGTCATGGAAATTTTAATATTGAAAAAATAATTTACAAACCTTTGTGGCTTCAAGCTGCTCTTCTAATGATCCAGATCCTTCCATCATAGCAGCCCTAGAATACAAAATACATTAAATTATTTAATAACAACACAGAAGAATATCGCAACCAAACCTGAAAATAAGCAGACTGTCATCTGCAAAATGAGGTCCCCAGAGGGTGAATTTGGTGAAGCACAGCAGGGTAACCTCACAAAATTTACCCTCTCTGAACCTCTGTCTGAATCAAGGTCTCAAACTGAAACAAAAAGATGTACCTAGAGATAAATTGGCCTACTGCATGGGATAGCATCAGCAAATTCACAATCTGGGAACCCCATTTTGCAAATGACCGGTTGCTAATATTCAGGCTTGATCACAACATTGAGAAGAATGTTGTAAGCTCATAATCTATAAAAAAAAAAGCAATCGACTGATACTGCGAAGATGACTTAAAAATTATCAGTCAAAATAAAATAATAGAATTTAAAAGTTAAAAGTATAATCCCTTTCCTGTCAATTCCAACCAAGACATGACAATTTATCAAACTGAGATATGCCACACTTACAGCATACTGTTAAAACCAGTAAGCATGATGAAAAGGAGAAAAAAAACAAGAGGCCCCACAGGGCCTGAAGCACTCACCTTGAACAGAACACGATATAAAGTCCAAGAATCAGTCTACATTAAACAATCCATCTCCACAGGATACATTGTCAATCCTTAAGCCCCCCTTGAGTGTCCAAGCATCATGCCTTTTCTTCAGTTGATCATAATGTAAAATGTGGAGCTCCCTAATGAAGCCCCTTGATACAACCTATGTGGATTAATCTTTACACACCTCCAGAGGGTACTGAATTACAAAATTTCTAATTCTTCAGCTATATGGCCAATTCCGGCACTCATAGGGAGCCCAAATATAATGTTGTATACCAAATATGAAAGCATTCTGACTCTTGGATCTGAAGAAGAGAAATTTAAAAGAAATTTCTTCATATTGAACTAAGTTACTATTTGGGCTACCATAGCGAGCCCATATATTAACCTATGGACCCGATTTGAACAAACTTGAATCTGACCCCCCTAGAGATGTTGTATACGAAATATGAAAACATTCTGACTGGAGGATCTGAAGAAGATATTTTAAGAAATTCCCTCACATTACACTAAGTTAAAATTCAGGCTACCATAGCGAGCCCAAATATGAACCCAGGAACTTGAATTGAACAAACTTGAATTTGACCCCCCTAGAGATGTTGTATACCAAATATGAAAGCATTCTGTCTAGTGGATCTGAATTAGAATATTTATAAAAATTATCACCCACATTGAACTAAGTTCAAATTTGACCATAGAAACTTGGTTTGAACAATCTTGAATCTGACCCTCATAACAATGATGTATACTAAACATTAAAAGATTCTGACTGGTGGTTCTGAAGAAGAAGCTTTTTAAAGAATATTCCCAATAATGCCCTAAGTTAAAAATTTGGGCTCCTGTATTGAGCCCAAATATGAACCAATGGGCTTTATTTTAACAAACTTATATCTGGCCCCCCTATGGATGCTGTATACTGAATATAAAAAATTTCTGACCATTTGTTCTGGAGAAAAGATTTTAGATTTTTGCAAATATGCTGACTCAGCATTTTTTCGATGCCCTCTATACAACACCCTAACAAAACCGATGGCAATTTTTTTTTACCATCAATTCAGAAAATAGTAATTTTGGGTACAACCAAAAATCTTTTCCCTGCCACAAACCAAATTTGGTTCATACCCCTCCTATTACAAAGCCAAATAATGCTTCATGAACTTCGTTTGAACAAACTTGATTCTACACCTCAAAAGGAAGCTCCATAACAAATATTAAGTCATTGTACCCGCTGGTTCATGAGAAGATTTTAAAAATATTTTGGGAGCATTTTCCCCTACTCCCTCCCTATGGGGCTGGGCATGTTGAGTTGAACAAAATTGCAATGCCCCTTCGGGACCATCAATCACACAAACTTTCACTTGAATTGGCCCAGTGATTTTGGAGAAGATCAAAACATGGTGTTGACGGATGGAGAGCGATGATATTAGCTCAGCTTGACTTTGTCAAGGTGAGCTAAAAATGTGCAGTAACTGTCCGACTCTTCACCTTACTAATCCCACACAAGGAGGGTTAGCCATGGTTGAAGGCATGTGTACTATAAACGTACAGTACAGCCACCATGCTCCAACTTGGGAAATCGGGATTATGTGTCTTGTCCATGCACACAACAAAGATGATGTGGGGTAAGATCAAACTA